>QJPP01001084.1:0-600000 GCA_003996215.1 Jaltomata sinuosa
GTAGGTAGTCTCTTTCTATTTACTTGTAGAATTATTCCCTGTTACGGTTAATTATGAAATTGGTTACTGCTAGACTGTTAGTTGCTGGGTGTGAGATTGATATGATTAGTTGGACTTGATTCATGTCTCTGAGCATGCCTATCATTACTCTTTCTCTCTTCTTCTTACACTTGAGGTTACCGGTATACCATCCATTTTGTAAACTTATTTTGTATACACTGTTGTTGCAAGGACCTCAGGTGCGTTGTTTCTTACTTTCACCTGTGCCTATGGTGTGTATATTGTACTTACTAGCCTCATATGTGGTTCTGTTGATTTCCCTCTGGGCTAGTTCCTGTGTACCTTTCGTTAATTTCTGTGACTGCTTGCTTCTCTTCTGTCTATTACTACGCTTTTATCTTATATGTGCCCAGTCGGCCTATGATACCTACTGGGTACCTTATGCTTCGCATTTGGTGCTCACCCCTACCCCCTGCATCTTTGGGTGCAGATCCTAGCGTGGGCCATCGCCGTTAGATCGCTGTGATTCGCGCTTGGAGATCTGTTGGGGACTACTTCAGACTGAGGGTGAGCTCTTGGCGATCGGAGCTTAGCTTTAGTTTATCTTTTGCTTCATTTACTCTATTACCACTCAGAGACATCTGTATATATAGTTTCAGTTTATTTGCACTCCATGTATGTAGTTTGGGCTCTATACTATGATACCAGGTCTTGGGGTTTGGTTTAGCTTTCGCATATGTATATATTTATATCCATGTTATCTATTTTATTCGTCTGGTTACCTTATGTGCTAGATTGTAGCCCATTACTAACTGTTCTGGGCTACGGGGATTGGTTCACCTACCGGGAATTGTAGGTGCCATCATGACTGAGAAATTGGGTCGTGACAGCCTTCTACCCGGTTAGAACTGTCAGACACATTGGCTCAATAAGTAGTATGTATTAGATTCCTGACAGGCTCTTTGCTCAGGTAAAATTATCACCATGTAGTCTAAAAAACTATGCAAAAATTCTTGTATATTTCGATTCTTGTGTAGTTAAACTACCTAAGGATACTGAACTGCTTGATCCTTGACTAGGCGGTGATCCGCCAGGTCATTGATCCTGTAAACTTGGTATCAGAGCCTGGACTTTTCATGGTATATATGAGATGGAGGTGAACTATTTGACATAGATATGATCGTTCACCCGTGTAAGGGAGAGAAACAAGTACTAAAAGTACTAGACTTGAAGAGGTAGATATACCTCAAAACATTGACTTGTTAAACAAGGGGATGATCCCTAAAGTCCCGATAAAAACTATTTATGACTATGGTTGGTTTGATAAGCTATCTTCTAAAAAATTGATAAAAACTACTGAGCAATCTCTTGCTTTAAATTCATCTGAACAGACCATTCGTTTGCTAAACAAGCGTGATGTTAATATTTATCAAGGTCAGTACAACTATCTGCATATTGGGATGGTTCAAATAGCATTTAAACCTTTAACCCTCAAAGGTTTACCTGAAACTTTTCTGGCGGCTCTTCGTGACGCTAGAAATTTAAATTTTCGACAGTCTCTTATGGGATTGATTGAATCTACAGTGGCCTACGGCCCAGTTTATTTTAATACTCAACCTAATCTGCAGTTACCACTTACTGATGCTAATATTCTAGATGCTTTAACATTAATTGTTAAAACGCATGGTTATAACTATGCGCCTGGTTCAGAACTCATCTGTTTATCTTATAGAATTTATTATAAATTATTATCTACTCTGAATCCTAGATGTAGATTATATGATATATCTAATCAAACTATTTTGGTAGAAACAAATTTTGCAAGATCCAAGGTTACCAATAGAAGACATATTAAGTGGGAAGAATTTGTATTCAGTTTTCTCAAAATCCCGATATTCTCTCAAAATAGAAGACCTAATATTCTCTAAAAATCCCGATGGGAGAATTTGTATTCAGTTTTCTGACAACAGCTACGCGCCTCATAGGCAATCTTTCACTAGCAACAGATTAATATCCTCAGTGGATCACAGTCTTAATAGATGATCACTATCTCATCATAGACTTTTGCTAGCTATGAATTATATCTCCCCGCTAGAACCTGTATATGGTCCAGCTAGAGATCATGTTGCTTCTTTGCATACTATTGATAGCAACAGTGTGGTTGAAAAGGTAAAGGTCGAACCATGAACTAATATTGTTCAGGTTAACGATGATGCTTCTGACAAGGACATTCCTTCGGCCTTCGAAATGGAGTTCGACCCCAATGATTCATAAATGATTCCACACCAAATCGATTTTACCCCAGGTTCCCTGGCAAGAAAGCATATTCAAAAAGAATTTTTTAAGAAAAAATGGAGTCAGTTTAAAACATGGTTCTTCGATTCTTATAGCAAAGAGGATCTTGATAGAATCTCTCAAGAGTTTTATAAAACCTGTGCTTTACATAATCAGATTATTTATTTTGTTCCTTGGTTTATAACCACTTATTTACCTCTTTATATTAACGTTATTGAAAGAACTTACAAATATGGGAGTGGTAATCTTACAAAAGCCATATACCCTCCTCAGTCATCTTTCGTTTTACCAAATAATACTGGTATTACTTTCTCAGCTTTTCAAAAATTTATTGATGATGATGTTGCTTCCATCAGTATAGCTGAAATTAATAAACTTATTACTCAAAACAATTATTTGAGTCTTTATGTTAAAGTTCTGGGCGAACATATTAGCTCTCTTGACAAAAAGGTCGATGATTTAACAAAGCTAATAAAAGATATAAAAATCGGTATGACTAAAGCAGACTATTCTGTTTTTAAGAATATCGCTTCTTCCTCAAAACCCGCTATTGTTTCTACTCATATCCAGCGGCCAATTGAAATTAATGATTTTAAACCAGGTCATTTAAAAAACTTGGAGCATCTCCTTGATAAAATGTTTTCAGGCTTGAATCTTACGCCTATTGACTTATCACAAGATTTTGCTAATAAAGTAGAAGCTTCTGGTGATTTTAGGCATCAGGTTTCTTCAGAGTTTAATAAACTCAAGGGATACCCCAAGAAAAATAGTGGTTACGCTACCAAATCGAGCATGAACACCTTATTATCTCCGTCCTACACCACAAGATGTTTTGATAGAGGAACGTGACTGGAATCAGACTAATACGTCTTATAGTGGTTCTGAAATTTATGAATGGAACCTAGATGGGTTAACAGATCGACAGTTAACCATCCTTGTTCACAGGATGCTTATGTATGCAACCATTTGCAAAAGTGCTAAAAACATAGATAGGAATATCTGCAAAATGATTATAGCAGGATTTACTGGAAAGCTCCATGGATGGTGGGATTCCTACCTTAGCATGGACGAAAAGGCAACCATCATAAATGCAATAGCCACCGATGCAGGTGTCGATAATTTGGGTATGGCTCTAGTTCAAAACAGAGAAGATGTCGTCTATACTTTGGTTCTAACCATTATAGAACACTTTATTGGTAGATTCACCAACCAACATGAGACGGTGCGTACCCTCCTTAACGGTCTTCGATGTCAGACCCTGGGTATTTCAGATTGTACAAAGATACTTTCCTTAGTAGGGTAATGGAATTACCCGAAAATAAGGTCGAATACTAGAAAGCCAAGTTCATAGATGGCCTTCCCCCATTATTCGCAGAAAGAGTTCGAAAAGCTCTAAGAGGAGGTCATGGTGAAATCCCTTACACAAGTTTGACCTATGGAAAGATTATAGGAACGTGAACACAAGAAGGATTGAACTTGTGCAATGAACTAAAGATGGATAGACAGCTAAAGATTGATAAGTATAAAGAAAAATCTCAGCTAGGGGATTTTTGTGCACAATTTGGTCTACCAGCGCCAGAAGGTAATAAAGACATATATTACAAGTCCTCTAGAACAGAAGGTTCTCACAAAAAGAGGCGATACGGGCGAAGATCCAAGGAAGAGCGCGAAATGCGAAAAGGCTTTCGTAAATCTAACAGATTTATCAAAGACAGATCTGGGAGGGATCTTTCTAAAATAAAGTGTTATAAGTGCGGAAGACTCGGGCATATTGCTCCCAACTGTAAATTGAACAAGTTAAAAACTTTAGAACTTGATGAAGAAACCTATGAGAAAGTTTATGGATTGTTATACACTTCAGGATCGGACAACGATTACGATTCAGATCCAGGTTCTAACACTGAATTACTTGATGATTTTTCTGATAATAATGATAATCGTACTAACCCTTGTGATACGTGTCAGGGTCAAGACTGCAATTGCGAGGATGATGAAATCTATAGATTTCAATCGCAATTCCAGGGTCTAAATATGAATGCCATCACTTCTGATAATGTGATTGAACTTTTAAAGAAAGTTACTGATAGCAAGCTTAGGAAAAAAATTATTGATTTAGCTACTCCTATTGAAGCAAGTTCAAATTTTTCTAAACCATTGGAAAATAAGAAAAATGATTTAAGTGATTTCGAAAATTCAGCTCCTTACTCTTTAAAGGAAGTTGATGATCGCCTTTTGAAAAGAAACTCTTATTCAGAAAAGGATTCTTCTCTCGACGATTTAAAAATTGAAGTTGAAAATTTAAAAGGGGAGATTAAATCTCTAAAACAAAATCAAATGATTTCAGACCATAGACTTACTCAAATTGAGGTTGATTTGGAAAATAAATTTTCAAAAAATAAAGGCATTTCTATTTCTGAAGAAAGTAAGACAAGCAGTCCTGATCAAGATAGTGATAAGGAAATTACTAGCCCTGATCCTAAACAAGACTCGTTTTTAGGAATGATGCAGATTATAACTGCGCACAAATGGTATGTTAAATGTACTATCCTAATTGATAATAATTTTTTGATTACTAACATTGCCATGATTGATAGCGGAGCAGATGTTAGCTGTATTCAAGAAGTCTTAGTGCCTACAAGATATTTCCAAAAAACTACTCATTCAGTCAAATCGGCATCAGGTCATACTTTAGATATAAAGTATAAATTATGAAATGCAAAAAATTGTCAAAATAAAATTTGCATTCCCCACTTCTTCTTCCTGGTTAAAAACTAATTAAATCCTCCGATCATACTTGGAACTCCGTTCATTAACGCTATTTATCCTTTTACATGTATTAACTCAAAAGGACTTTCTGCTACTTATAAAGATAAAGAGATAACTTATTTTTTTTATTACTGATCCAGTGACTAGAGACATTAATGCTCTAATTAAAGTGAAGCAGAATCATTTAGATTCCTTAAAATTAGAGTTATTTAGCATGAATATATTCAATACTCTGAAATCTGCTAAAATACAGGAAAAAATCAAACTAATTTTTGAGCAGATTGCTGTTGATATTTGTGCAGACCACCCTAGTGCCTTTTGGAATCGAAAGAAGTACATTGTCACTCTTCCATACGAAGAAGGCTTTGCAGAGGATGATATCCCTACTAAATCTCGGCCCGACCAAATGAACGTTGAGTTCGTAGAATATTGCAAAACCGAGATTGATAATCTCTTACAAAAGAGTTTGATAAAACCTTCTAAGTCTCCCTGGTCATGTACAGCTTTCTATGTTAATAACAAGGCTGAGAAGGAACGTGGAGTTCCCAGGTTGGTGTGTACAGCCTTCTATGTTAATAACGCGGCTGAGAAGGAACGTGGAGTTCCCAGATTGGTGATTAATTATAAACCGTTAAACAAGGTTGTAAAATGGATAAGATATCCTATTCCGAATAAAAGAGACCTGCTTTCAAGGTTATACGATGCCAATATATTTTCAAAATTCTATTTAAAATCAGGATATTGGCAGATTCAAATTTTTAAAGAACATACTTATAGAGCTATTTTTAATGTCCCGTTTGGACAATACGAATGGTGTGTCATGCCATTTGGTTTGAAAAATGCACCCTCTGAATTTCAGAAAATTATGAATGACATTTTCAATCCTTATATGGATTTCATCATTGTCTACATAGATGATATTTTGGTATTTTCCAAAACCTTTGAAATTCATATTAAGCATCTTGATATTTTTAAAAGGGTTGTAATACAGAATGGCTTAGTTATTTCTAAAACAAAGATGAGTTTGTTTCAAACAGATGTTCGATTTTTAGGGCATCAAATTTGCCAAGGGAAGGTCACTCCCATTCAAAGAGCCATTGAGTTTGCCTCGAAATATCCAGACGTTATTATGGACAGAACTCAACTGCAGCGATTTCTGGGAAGTTTAAATTATATTTCCCCATTCTATAAAGATCTCTCTCGATATTTAGCCTCATTATATGACAGGTTAAAGAAGGATTATAAATCCCCATGGACTGATAGTCATACCAACTTGGTTAAGAACATCAAGTTACGAGTACGATCACTTCCGTGCTTAACACTTGCCAATTTGGCGTGGCAAAAAATTATTGAGACAGATGCGTCCAACATAGGTTATGGCGGAATTCTAAAGCAGATAAATCCCCATGACAAAAGAGAATATTTAATCAGGTTTTATTCTGGAAAATAAAATGAAGCTCAGAAGAAATACGCGATGGTCGCTCATGAAATGCTAACTATCGTTAACGGTAGCTCATGAAATGCTAACTATCATTAAATGTGTCTTAAAATTTCAGGACGATTTATACAACCAAAAATTTATGGTAAAGACTTATGCGCAATCAGTCAAATTTATGTTTGATAAAGACTTCAAACATGACGCATCTAAACTTATATTCGCAAGGTGGCAAGCGCAATTGGCCCGTTTTGATTTTGAAATCCATTATAAAAAAGGGAGTGATAACTCTCTTCCAGATTTCCTATCTAGAGAATTTCTATCTTCACAATGAGTTTTTTATCTCCTTTCTTTACCGATAAAACTTTAATTACAGTGTTAAAGGTACTTCCTCTCAATCGAGACCTACAAAAAATTATCCTGTGAAAAATTATAGATGATATGGTAACAGATGACTTCGCTATTTATAATATTGAAGAAATCATCGACTTCGAAGATTACTATCATAATTACTATGATTTATTTTATGAAGTATTTGAATAAAACAATTTGTTTTATGTGCAGAATGGACCCTCCTTGGGTAACCAAAGGCCGAGAAAGGGGTAATAACCCACGAGGTAGAGGAAGATCATCTGTAGCATCTTCGTCAGGATCATCATACGGATCCTCTTCTAACATTATACTGCAACAGGGAGGAATGAGTTTGATAAACTCGAAAAATGCTCAAAAGGCAGCATCCTCATCAGTACATCTGGAAGATCTTCCAGAAAATAGCCCGTTATACGAGAAATTAAAGGAGTATTTGTCCCAGAAGCAAGGTGATACATTTGCCTCTGTAGCTAAAGAAGATATTGATGATATCAAATCTTTTGAGAAAGTAGCAAAGAAAGAAATGATATTTCTTTTAGAAAACTCTGAAATTCAGAGAAAAGAAGAACCCTGGAAGATATTTCAGTGATGCTTTTAATGAATGGATTATATTTCCCGGGTGAGTCATACAAAACCCGATCTTATTACGAAACCATTTTGATGAATACGAGTAGTGTTCAATTTAAGCACTTCTCAGGATACAACACCAGCGAGAATACTTATAACTTCTCCAAAATGATTGTTAAACAAATCATATCCATCGAAGATTGGGGTATGTCCACAATGAAAGAAAGGCAGATCAGCCTAAATAAGGTTCCTATGAATTTCATTTATTGGGACTATATTAATGCCTTTCACAAAGTTCTCTATTATAATAATGAGAAGCATAAGCATACCTGGTTCATAAAAATTTGTGCAAAGATATTTGCAGGACCAATTCCTAATTGGTTTTTAGACTGGTGGTCATACCATGGTCCGACTATAAAGATATTATCGGATCTATTTTTAAAATTATACAAGAAATAGGTTAAAGTTTCTCCGAACCATAACGAGTTATACAACACAGATCATATCTGTTGGCTGGACAAAATAGACCAGATATACTTCTTCATCGAATTCTCTATCCCGTGGATTCACAAATGGACCCCAGAAGTGGGATTCACAGAAGAACGCTCAAAAGGCAGCATACTCATCAGTACATCTGGAAGATATTCCAGAAAATAGCCCGTTATACGAACAATTAAAGGAGTATTTATCCCAGAAGCAAGGTGATACATTTGCCTCTGTAGCTAAAGAAGATATTGATGATATCAAATCTTTTGAGAAAGTAGCAAAGAAAGAAATGATATTTCTTTTAGAAAACTCTGAAATTCAGAGAAAATAAGAACCCTGGAAGATATTTCAGCGATGCTTAATGAATGGATTATATTTCCCGGGTGAGTCATACAAAACACAATTTTATTACGAAACCATTTTGATGAATACGGGTAGTGTTGAATTTCAGCACTTCCTAGGATACAACACCAGCGAGTTTGTTTATAACTTCTCCAAAATGATTGTTAAACAAATCATATCCATCGAAGATTGGGGTATGTCCACAATGAAAGAAAGACAGATCAGCCTAAATAAGGTTCCTATGAGTTTCACTTATTGGGACTATATTAATGCCTTTCATAAAGTTATCCATTATAATAATGAGAAGCATAAGCATACCTTGTTCATAAAAAATTGTGCAAAGATATTTGCAGGACTAATTCCTAATTGATATTTAGACTGGTGGTCATACCATGGTCCGACTATAAAGATATTACCAGATCCATTTTTAAGCCCATAGACTTACTCAAATTGAGGTTGATTTGGAAAATAAATTTTCAAAAAATAAAGGCATTTCTATTTCTGAAGAAAGTAAGACAAGCAGTCCTGATCAAGATAGTGATAAGGAAACTACTAGCCCTGATCCTAAACAAGACTTGTTTTTAGGAATGATGCAGATTATAACTGCGCACAAATGGTATGTTAAATGTACTATCCTAATTGATAACAGTTTTTTGATTACTAACATTGCCATGATTGACAGCGGAGCAGATGTTAGTTGTATTCAAGAAGGCTTAGTGCCTACAAGATATTTCCAAAAAACTATTCATTCAGTCAAATCGGCATCAGGTCATACTTTAGATATAAAGTATAAATTATCAAATGCAAAAATTTATCAAAATAAAATTTGCATTCCCCACTTCTTCTTCCTGGTTAAAAACCAATTAAATCCTCCGATCATACTTGGAACTCCATTCATTAACTCTATTTATCCTTTTACATGTATTAACTCAAAAGGATTTTCTGCCACTTATAAAGATAAAGAGATAACTTGTTCTTTTATTACTGAACCAGTGACTAGAGATATTAATGCTCTAATTAAAATGAAGCAGAATCATTTAGATTCCTTACAATTAGAGTTATTTAGCATGAATATATTCAATACTCTGAAATCTGCTAAAATACAGGAAAAAATCAAACTAATTTTCGAGCAGATTGTCGTTGATATTTGTGCAGACCACCCTAGTGCTTTTTGAAATCGAAAGAAGCACATTGTCACTCTTCCGTACGAAGAAGGCTTTGCAGAGGATGATATCCCTACTAAATCTCGGCCCTGTCAAATGAACGCTGAGTTAGTAGAATATTGCAAAACCGAGATTGATAATCTCTTACAAAAGGGTTTGATAAAATCTTTCAAGTCTCCTTGGTCATGTACAGCCTTCTATGTTAATAACGCGGCTGAGAAGGAACGTGGAGTTCCCAGGTTGCTGATTAATTATAAACCGTTAAACAAGGTTTTAAAATGGATAAGATATCCTATTCCGAATAAAAGAGACCTGCTTTCAAGGTTATACGATGCCAACATATTTTCGAAATTCGATTTAAAATCAGGATATTGGCAGAGTTAAATTTTTAAAGAACATACTTATAGAACTGCTTTTAATGTCCCGTTTGGACAATACGAATGGTGTGTATGCCATTTGATTTGAAAAATGCACCCTCTGAATTTCAGAAAATTATGGATAACATTTTCAATCCTTATATGGATTTCATCATTGTCTACATAGATGATATTTTGGTATTTTTCAAAACCTTTGAAATTCATATTAAGCATCTTGATATTTTCAAAAGGGTTGTAATACAGAATGACTTAGTTATTTCTAAAACAAAGATGAGTTTGTTTCAAACAGATGTTCGATTTTTAGGGCATCAAATTTGCCAAGGGAAGTTCACTCCCATTCAAAGAGCCATTGAGTTTGCCTCGAAATATCCAGACGTTATTATGGACAGAACTCAACTGCAGCAATTTTTGGGAAGTTTAAATTATATTTTCCCATTCTATAAAGATCTCTCTCGAGATTTAGCCCCATTATATGACAGGTTAAAGAAGGATTATAAATCCCCATGGACTGATAGTCATACCAACTTGGTTAAGAACCTCAAGTTACGAGTACGATCACTTTCGTGCTTAACACTTGCCAATCCGGCGTGGCAAAAAATTATTGAGACAGATGCGTCCAACATAGGTTATGGCGGAATTCTAAAGTAGATAAATCCCCATGATAAAAGAGAATATTTAATCAGATTTTATTCTGGAAAATGGAATGAAGCTCAGAAGAAATACGCGATTAAATATTCTCTTTTGTCATGGGGATTTATCTGCTGTAGAATTCCGCCATAACCTATGTTGGACGCATCTGTCTCAATAATTTTTTTTCGAAGCTTGCTATCAGTAAATTCCTTTAAAAGTTCAATCACATTATCAGAAGTGATGGTATTCATATTTAGATCCTGGAATTGCGATTGAAGTCTATAGATTTCATCATCCTCGCAATTGCAGTCTTAACCCTGACACGTATCACAAGGGTTAGTACGATTATCATTATTATCAGAAAAATCATCAAGTAATTCAGTGTTAGAACCTGGATCTGAATCGTAATCGTTGTCCGATCCTGAAGTGTATAACAATCCGTAAACTTTCTCATAGGTTTCTTCATCAAGTTCTAAAGTTTTTAACTTGTTCAATTTACAGTTGGGAGCAATATGCCCGAGTCTTCCGCACTTATAACACTTTATTTTAGAAAGATCCCTCCCAGATCTGTCTTTGATAAATCTGTTAGATTTACGAAAGCCTTTTCGCATTTCGCGCTTTTCCTTGGATCTTCGCCTGGATCGCCTCTTTTTGTGAGAACCTTCTGTTCTATAGGACTTGTAATATCTGTCTTTATTACCTTCTGGCACTGGTGGACCAAATTTTGAACAAAAATCCCCTAGCTGAAATTTTTCTTTATACTTATCAATCTTTAGCTGTCTATCCATCTTTAGTTCATTGCACAAGTTCAATCCTTCTTGTGTGCAAGTTCCTATAATCTTTCCATAGGTCAAACTTGTGTAAGGGATTTCACCATGACCTCCTCTTAGAACTTTTTGAACTCTTTCTGCGAATAATGGGGGAAGGCCATCTATGAACTTGGCTTTCCAGTATTCGACCTTATTTTCGGGTAATTCCATTACCCTACTAAGGAAAGTATCTTTGTACCATCTGAAATACCCCAGGGTCTGACATTGAAGACCGTTAAGGAGGGTACGCACCGTCTCATGTTGGTTGGTGAATCTACCATTAAAGTGTTCTAGAATGGTTAGAACCAAAGTATAGACGGCATCTTATCTGTTTTGAACTAGAGTCATACCCAGATTATCGACACCTGCATCGGTGACTATTACATTTATGATGGTTGCCTTTTCATCCATGCTAAGGTAGGAATCCCACCATCCACGGAGCTGTCCAGTAAATCCTGCTATAATCATTTTGCAGATATTCCTATCTGTGTTTTTAACACTTTTGCAAATGGTTGCATACATAAGCATTCTGTGAACAAGGATGGTTAACTGTTGATCTGTTAACCCATCTAGGTTCCATTCATAAATTTCAGAACCACTATAAGATGTATTAGTCTGATTCCAATCACGTTCCTCTATCAGAACACCTTGTGGTGTAGGACGAGGATAATAATAGGTGTTCATGCTCGGTTTGGTAGCGTAACCACTATTTTTCTTGGGGTATCCCTTGAGTTTATTAAACTCTGAAGAAACCTGATGCCTAAAATCACCAGAAGCTTCTACTTTATTAGCAAAATCTTGTGATAAGTCAATAGGCTTAAGATTCAAGCCTGAAAACATTTTATCAAGGAGATCCTCCAAGTTTTTTAAATGACCTGGTTTAAAATCATTAATTTCAATTGGCCGCTGGATATGAGTAGAAAAAATAGAGGGTTTTGAGGAAGAAGCGATATCCTTAAAAACAAAATAGTTTGTTTTAGTCATACCAATTTTTATATCTTTTATCAGCTTTGTTAAATCATCGACCTTTTTGTCAAGAGAGCTAATATGTTCGCCCAGAACTTTAACATAAAGAATCAAATAATTGTTTTGAGTAATAAGTTTATTAATTTTAGCTATACTGATGGAAGCAACATCGTCATCAATAAATTTTTGAAAAGCTGAGAAAGTAATACCAGTATTATTTGGTAAAACGAAAGATGACTGAGGAGGGTAGATGGCTTTTGTAAGATTACCACTCCCATCTTTGTAAGTTCTTTCAATAACGTTAATATAAAGAGGTAAATAAGTGGTTATAAACCAAGGAACAAAATAAATAATTTGATTATGTAAAGCACATGTTTTATAAAACTCTTGAGAGATTCTATCAAGATCCTCTTTTCTATAAGAATCGAAGAACCGTGTTTTAAACTGACTCCATTTTTTCTTAAATTTTTTTTTTGAATATGCTTTCTCGCCAGGTAAGCTAAAATCGATTTGGTGTGGAATCATTTAAGAATCATTGGGGTTGAACTCCATTTCGGAGGCCGAAGGAAGGTCCTTGTCAGAAGCATCATCGTTAACCTGAACAATATTAGTTCGTGGGTCGACCTTTACCTTTTCATCCACATTGTTGCTATCAATAGTATGCAAAGAAGCAGCACGATCTCTAGCTGGACCATATACAGGTTCTAGCGGGGAGATATAATTCATAGCTGGCAAAAGTCTATGATGAGATAGTGATCGTCTATTAAGACTGTGATCCGCTGAGGACATTAATCTGTTGCTAGTGAAAGATTGCCTATGAGGCGCATAGCTGTTGTCAGAAAACTGAATACAAATTCTCACATCGGGATTTTGAGAGATGTGAGAAAGATCAGAGTTAGTTACGGCATTAGTTAGCTGATTTGGGGATATAACCTGTTCTAGAGTCCATGAAGTTAGGAAATCAATCTCTTCCCACTTAATAGGTCTTCTAGTGGTAACCTTGGATTTTGCAAAATTTGTTTCTACCAAAATAGTTTGATTAGATATATCATATAATCTACATCTAGGATTCAGAGTTGATAATAATTTATAATAAATTCTATAAGATAAACAGATGAGTTCTGAACCAGGCGCATAGTTATAACCATGCGTTTTAACATTTAATGTTCTAGAATATTAGCATCAGTAAGTGATAACTGCAGATTAGGTTGAGTATTAAAATAAATTGGGCCGTAGGCCACTGTAGATTCAATCAAACTCATAAGAGACTGTCGAAAATTTAAATTTCTAGCGTCACGAAGAGCCGCCAGAAAAGTCTCAGGTAAATCTTTGAGGGTTAAAGGTTTAAATGCTATTTGAACCATCCCAATATGCAGATAGTTGTACTGACCTTGATAAATATTAACATCACGCTCGTTTAGAAAACGAATGGTCTGTTCAGACGAATTTAAAGCAAGAGATTGCTCAATAGTTTTTATCAATTTTTTAGAAGATAGCTTATCAAACCAACCATAGTCATAAATAGTTTTTATCGGGACTTTAGGGATCGTCCACTTGTTTAACAAGTCAAGGTTTTGAGGTATATCTACCTCTTCAAGTCTAGTACTTTTAGTACTTGTTTCGCCCCCTTCCATGGGTGAAAGATCATATCTATGTCAAATAGTTCACCTCCATCTCATATATACCATGAAAAGTCCAGACTCTAATACCAAGTTTACAGGATCAATGACCTGGCGGATCACCGCCTAGTCAAGGATCAAGCAGTTCAGTATCCTTAGGTAGTTTAACTACACAAGAATCGAAATATACAAGAATTTTTGCATAATTTTTCAAACTACATGGTGATAATTTTACCTGAGAAAAGGGCCCGTCAGGAATCTAATACATACTACTTATTGAGCCCATGTGTCTGGCAGTTCTAACCGGGTAGAAGGCGCCCTACTTTTCACTCCTTTTCGGGCTGGAGACCACGTCTGGCCAGACAGAGCCACTAAGGCAAAGCCAATAAGAGTAGTAGTAGATCCGACTGTACCTCAATCTCAGAACCAAGTCGAGAAACCATACTAAAATTCCTTTACATTTAAATAAAGCTTAGATCTGTTCATGGTCTATATAGGAGAGAAGTTAGTTATTTGACATAGATATGAGATCTTTAGCCGGACATAGTCATGGCTAGGAGAGACGTTACTAAAATAAAAGACAGAAAGAAATTAATTACTAACCTCGGACGTTTGTCACCAAAGCCTATTTTCTGAAAGACTGGCCGGATTTTTATTTATTGAATCTCGGAATAGTGCTTCAAAGCTTTACAATAATTTACAATGATATACAAGCTAAGAGAGAGAGAGAGAGAGCTCCCTATTTTTTCTGATGTCCTCTCAAAAAGAAAGACAATCCTATTTATAAAAAAAATAAAGAAAACATAAGGCATCTTTGTACAGTAATAATGGGTCCCATCTGTTCCCTAAATAGTGTATCTACTATTGAATAACAGTGTATATACTGTTTGTGGCATTATAGTTATAACCATGCGTTTTAACATTTAGGGGTCGTTTGGTGTGAAGGATAAAAACAAATAGTCATGGGATAAAACAAATAGTTCTGGGATAATTTTTTGGTTTCTTGTTTGGTTACCATGTTTGGGATAACTTATCCCACCATTTATACCATAGTGATGGGATAAGTTATCCCATATACATGGTGGATTAACTTATCCCGGGATAGCTAATCCCGAGATAATTAATCCCAGAATAACTTGTTTTCAACCAAATGACCCCTTAATGTTAAAGCATCTAGAATATTAACATCAGTAAGTGATAACTGCAGATTAGGTTAGCGTCACGAAGAGCCTCCAGAAAAGTCTCAAGTAAACCTTTGAGGGTTAAAGGTTTAAATACTATTTGAACCATCCCAATATGCAGATAGTTGTACTGACCTTGATAAATATTAACATCACGCTCGTTTAGCAAACGAATGGTCTGTTCAGACGAATTTAAAGCAAGAGATTGCTCAGTAGTTTTTATCAATTGTTTAGAAGATAGCTTATCAAACCAACCATAGTCATAAATAGTTTTTATTGGGACTTTAGGGATCGTCCACTTGTTTAACAAGTCAAGGTTTTGAGGTATATCTACCTCTTCAAGTCTAGTACTTTTAGTACTTGTTTGGTTTTGCAATATTCTACTAACTCAGCGTTCATTTGGCAGGGCCATGAGATGGAGGTGAACTATTTGACATAGATATGATCTTTCACAAAGTTCTCTATTATAATAATGAGAAGCATAAGCATACATGGTTCATGAAAATTTGTGCAAAGATATTTGCAGGGCCAATTCCTAATTGATTTTTAGACTGGTGGTCATACCATGGTCCGACTATAAAGATATTACCGGATCCATTTTTAAAATTATACAAGGAAAGGGTTAAAGTTTCCCCGAACCTTAACGAGTTATACAACACAGATCATATCTGTTGGCTGGACAAAATAGACCAGATATACTTCTTCATCAAATTTTCTATCCCGTGGATTCACAAATGGACCCCAGAAGTGGGATTCACAGAAGAACAAATCCCTTGCTTATACAGGGTCTTTTATAACAATTTTTGGGATAAACTAATGAAGAAAGATCCCAAAACTAAAAAGTTCTTCGGACAGGAATTGATGGATTTTATTGAAAATAAAATCAATGAATATAGTACTTCTCCACAGAAAGAAATAGTCACGGATAGCTCAGTTAGGCACATTGCCAGAAGAATCTCTGTTCAAGATGGAGATAAAGAAGCTATGATCAATAGCTACTTAGAAGAAGTCAAGAGAAGTTTGCTTCTGAACCTTACTCAATATGAGAAATCAGATACTTCCATGCGAAGCAAAACCAGCGAAGACGCCCCAGAAAATATACAGGAAGCTCAACCTGCAGAAACAATGGGGTCAGAAGATACTCTGAAAAGGGCGAAAGATTTCCTTCAGAAGATGAAAGGAAAAGAAAAATAGAGATCAAAGCATCTCTATAACAATAATGCCACAAACAGTATATACACTGTTATTCAATAGTAGATACACTATTTAGGGAACATATGGGACCCATTATTACTGTACAAAGATGCCTTATGTTTTCTTTATTTTATTTATAAATAGGATTGTCTTTATTTTAGAGAGGACATCAGAAAAAATAGGGAGCTCTCTCTCTCTTAGCTTGTATATCATTGTAAATCATTGTAAAGCTTTGAAGCACTATTCCGAGATTCAATAAATAAAAATTCGGCCAGTCTTTCAGAAAATAGGCTTTGGTGACAAACGTCCGAGGTTAGTAATTAATTTCTTTCTGTCTTTTATTTTAGTAACGTCTCTCCTATCCAAGACTATGTCCGACTAAAGATCTCATATCTATGTCAAATAACTAACTTCTCTCCTATATAGACCATGAACGGATCTAAGTTTTATTTAAATGTAAAGGAATTTTAGTATGGTTTGATACCAAGTTTACAAGATCAATAACCTGGCGGATCACCACCTAGTCAAGGATCAAGCAGTTCAGTATCCTTACGTAGTTTAACTACATAAGAATCGAAATATACAAGAATTTTTGCATAGTTTTTCAGACTACATGGTGATAATTTTACCTGAGCAAAGGGCCTGTCAGGAATCTAATACATACTACTTATTGAGCCCATGTGTCTGACAGTTCTAACCGGGTAGAAGGGGCCCTACTTTTCACTCCTTTTCGGGCTGAAGACCACGGCTGGCCAGACGGAGCCACTAAGGCAAAGCCAATAAGAGTAATAGTAGATCCGACTATACCTCGATTTCAGAACCAAGTCGAGAAATCATACTAAAATTCCTTTACATTTAAATAAAGCTTAGATCCGTTCGTCTATATAGGAGAGAAGTTAGTTATTTGACATAGATATGAGATCTTTAGTCGGACATAGTCTTGGATAGGAGAGACGTTACTAAAATAAAAGACAGAAAGAAATTAATTACTAACCTCGGACGTTTGTCACCAAAGCCTATTTTCTGAAAGACTGGCCGAATTTTTATTTATTGAATCTCGGAATAGTGCTTCAAAACTTTACAATGATTTACAATGATATACAAGCTAAGAGAGAGAGAGCTCCCTAGTTTTTCTGATGTCCTCTCTAAAAGAAAGACAATCCTATTTATAAAAAAAAATAAAGAAAACATAAGGCATCTTTGTACAGTAATAATGGGTCCCATCTGTTCCCTAAATAGTGTATCTACTATTGAATAACAGTGTATATACTGTTTGTGGCATTATTATTGTAGAGATGCTTTGATCTCTATTTTTCTTTTCCTTTCATCTTCTGAGGGAAATCCTCCGCCCTTTTCAGAGTATCTTCTGATCCCATTGTTTCTGCAGGTTGAGTTTCCTGTATATTTTCTGGGGCGTCTTCGCTGGTTTTGCTTCGCATGGAAGTATCTGATTTCTCATATTGAGTAAGGTTCAGAAGCAGACTTCTCTTGACTTCTTCTAAGTAGCTATTGATCATAGCTTCTTTATCTCCATCTTGAACAGAGATTCTTCTGGCAATGTGCGTAACTGAGCTATCCGTGACTATCTCTTTCTGTGGAGAAGTACTATATTCATTGATTTTATTTTCAATAAAATCCATCAATTCCTGTTCGAAGAACTTTTTAGTTTTGGGATCTTTCTTCATTAGTTTATCCTAAAAATTATTATAAAAGACCCTGTATAAGCAAGGGATTTGTTCTTCTGTGAATCCCACTTTTGGGGTCCATTTGTGAATCCACGGGATAGAGAATTCGATGAAGAAGTATATCTGGTCTATTTTTTCCAGCCAACAGATATGATCTGTTTTGTATAACTCATTAAGGTTCGGGGAAACTTTAACGCATTCCTTGTATAATTTTAAAAATGGATCCGATAATATCTTTATAGTCGGACCATGGTATGACCACTAGTCTAAAAACCAATTAGGAATTGGTCCTGCAAATATCTTTGCACAAATTTTTATGAACCAGGTATGCTTATGCTTCTCATTATTATAATAGAGAACTTTGTGAAAGGCATTAATATAGTTGTATAAATCGTCCTGAAATTTTAAGACACATTTAACGATAGTTAGCATTTCATGAGCTACCGTCGCGTATTTCTTCTAAGCTTCATTCCATTTTTCAGAATAAAACCTGATTAAATATTCTCTTTTGTCATGGGGATTTATCTGCTTTAGAATTCCGCCATAACCTATGTTGGACGCATCTGTCTCAATAATTTTTTGCCACGCCGGATTGGCAAGTGTTAAGCACGGAAGTGATCGTACTCGTAACTTGATGTTCTTAACCAAGTTGGTATGACTATCAGTCCATGGAGATTTATAATCCTTCTTTAACCTGTCATATAATGGGGCTAAATCTCGAGAGAGATCTTTATAGAATGGGGAAATATAATTTAAACTTCCCAGAAATTGCTGCAGTTGAGTTCTGTCCATAATAACATCTGAAAATTTCGAGGCAAACTCAGTGGCTCTTTGAATGGGAGTGACCTTCCCTTGGCAAATTTGATGCCCTAAAAATCGAACATTTGTTTGAAACAAACTCATCTTTATTTTAGAAATAACTAAGTCATTATGTATTACAACCCTTTTGAAAATATCAAGATGCTTAATATGAATTTCAAAGGTTTTGAAAAATATCAAAATATCATTTATGTAGACAATGATGAAATCCATATAAGGATTGAAAATGTCATTCATAATTTTCTGAAATTCAGAGGGTGCATTTTTCAAACCAAATGGCATGACACACCATTCGGATCCAGTATTCGACCTTATTTTCGAGTAATTCCATTACCCTACTAAGGAAAGTATCTTTGTACCATCTGAAATACCCCAGGGTCTGACATCGAAGACCGTTAAGGAGGGTACGCACTGTCTCATGTTGGTTGGTGAATCTACCATTAAAGTGTTCTAGAATGGTTAGAACCAAAGTATAGACGGCATTGATTCTTCTAATATCTCTTATCATATATTAATTTTCTCTTATCGTATATTTTAGATTACCTTATAAAAATAATTAAATAATAATATGAAAAAATAAGTGAAAAGATAATTTTGCCTATTATGAAGTCTTTTAATGAAGGGTAAATAGTTCAAATCACATTATAATGTCCTTCACACTTTTAATATAACTAGTTAAGTATAATCACGTTAATTAATAATAAATATATATATAAAGAACAAATAATTTTAAAATAACATAAAAATTTTAAGATAAAAAGTGTATTAAAGAGGAATATGATAACACTTACCATCACACTAATAATTAAAGATCAAAATGTAGTGAACAAAATTTCATCATTGATATCAAAAGTCAAAATTATGTTGGTATTGATACACAAAAACACACTCTAAAGTCTAAACAATAAGGTAAAGAAAAAATGAACTACATTATATATGAGCATTAGAATATAACACAACTACGTGTAACAAATTAACAATAGCATAAAAAATTATGGTAAAACAGAAAAGGACCAATTGAAAGTTTTGATGAAAGAAAACTGAATACCAAGAGGCTAACAACATAATAGTTTTGCTACTAAATCAATATCACAGTGTCAATATTTATTTTAAAATTAGAAATTATTATGCTACCAAAATATGTCTAAGGGTATTTTCACCTAAACTTTTATCACTTTTTAAAATTGCATAAAAATAAATATATTAAAGTATTTATTTATAATTGTAATTTACTTTTAATAGTTATATTTTAGCAGAGTTAATTAGCAGTGATAGAAGATGCAAAAACTTAAGGTGAAGACTTCACAAGTGGTGGGTCAACACCTCAGCCATTTTCTTTTAAAAAAAAAAAACAATTTGCGTAACTTTATAATTTTATGGCAAAAGAATAATTAAAAAACATTAATCAACGCTAGACCCTCACGTACCCAATAAAATTTCATATAAATTTAGAAGTTTTTCTATATATTTAGGAGTCTTTTATTTATTTTTTATAATCAATATTTAATATTACAAAAATAATGATATAATAATTAGAAGAAAAAAGTAAAAAAAGACAATTTTATCTATTGTAGTTTTTTAAGGAAGGGCAAAAAGTTTAATCAACACTTTTAAGTACTTTCACACTTTTAAAATAGTATCGACATATATAGATTTGTATTGTTACATTATATTTGACGATAATATAATTCTAACAGTAGTTAAATATAACATATTTTACACTTGAAGGGACAAAAACACATATCTTAATTAATAAAAAAGGGTAAAAATGCCCTTAACATATTAAAAATGATTCAAAAATACATTCTCTCCACCTATTGAATCAGATTAGCTTCTAATGTTATTTTCAGACTTATAATTTCCCCTCAGTTGATGGCACAATTGACACCTAATTGAACTTTAATTAAACTAGTGACCTTTTATTTCCATAACTGTGATTGTTTTTATTCCTTGATCTGCACTAGGAAGGAGCATTTGCAAAGGCATAATAGAAAAGGTTACCAGAAATGCTGCCATTCATAGAAATGTTACTTTAGTTCCTACAGAAGATAGAAAATCTTTACTCTCCAAAAGAAAAATGGTACAAAAAAAGTCCAATTGTTAGGACGCCAATATTGGTTATAACGATTTTGACATCTGAGTAGCAGAATGCTCATTGATGTCCACCGTCTTTGCTGGTCTGCGGCCCTTGTCTGGACCACCAATGATACCCCATTTCTCGAACTGCCTTTGTCGAGCTCTCGCCCTTCCCTTTTCTTCCTCAGATTTCGATGCAAAGCAGTACGGACAAGAGACAGCATACTCCCATTCCGGGGATTCCATATCAGCATCGCTCACTGGTTTCTTGCATCCATAGCAAAGTTTGAACGTTCCCTGCACCAAACCATGCTCAACAGAAACTCGCTTGTCAAACACAAAGCATTCCCCCTCCCAAAGGCTCTCTGTCTTTGGAACTTCCTCCAGGTACCTTAAAATCCCACCTTCTAGATGATAAACCTGGTAAGAATCAGCCGAAAGCACCATTAAAGATCGTCGGAGCAATTAAAACACTACCATGTTATAACTATAGAATTCTTGACATCATCGGTTTGCACACTAAGGTGTTTGAAGAATTTGCTAGTGGACCAACTTACACCACGGGGATTATTAAGTCCCAACTTGTTGAGATTTCATGTTACTGCACAGCAAATAGATGTACATAGTTCAATGGGTTCTCTTTTTTCACCTCTTCAGTTAATTTAGCTCGTCAGTGCAGAGGGGGACCCTGGAGGTGCTGATCAGAGATCGCTCAAATTCCACTATACATATTACAGACAATGCAATGATAAAGAGAGAAATGCATGAGCCTTATACCCAAGAAAAATCTCTACTTTGTTGTGGTGGTGGTGGGTTGGGGTGGGGGTGGTGGGGGGGTTAAGAAACTGACGAGGAGATAGTAGGAGAGGCATCTTCTCAAAGAATGTAAAAGGACAATCAAATTGATTGCAGTCAACCAAAACACTGTTTGAAATGTACATGTACTATTACCAAGCATATGGCATGAAAAACTTTGCAGTTCCCTTAAAAACCCTAGGAATTTACCTCATCAAAACCTTTGCTGAGGAGAAAACTTGAAGCTTTCTCGCATCGAATTCCACCTGTACAGTACATTGCAACTCGGGGAACCTTTTTGTTTCCTTTTTCCTTTGTCAGCTTATCTGATGCTTCAGCAGAACCAGAACACTCCAACTTGTCTACTGAATCAGCAAGTTTAAAACGATCCTCCACCCATGACGGAAAATCCCGGAATGCTGTGGTACAAGGATCAACTGCCCCCTTGAACTTCCCGACTCTAATTTCATAGTCATTGCGAACATCAATCACAACCTAATTGAGTAATACTGAAATTTAGTGAAGGATCGCAATTGAAAACCATGGTAGTTTTCTTGAGTAAGTTATTTGCCTCTATAGTTGGTCCTTGGGAGGGCCATGTCTTTTGCAGTCAAAAAATTCTTTAAGTAGATTCACAAGAATTTCATTTCAAACAGAAAAACCTAGATAATGAATGTATCACGAACGGGTAATGAATTCCTATATAGCACATTTTAAGAGACGTCAAACTGGAAGCTCTTCCCCCATAGAGCCCAATAATAATATGATTATGTGCTGCAAAATATGTGCAAGTTCTTCCATAACTAGAGTTTCCCTATATTACCATGTTAAGCTTTGCATGTGATAACTTCATTAATATATCAGGATAGCAATACCTTGAATATGTATAAAGCCTAAACTACTGATAGCGAGAGCATGTTCAGTAATTAGCTTGAGTCAGTTTTCAAAGTCAACTTCTTGTTATTTTATGCAAATAGTCAACCCGGGAGAACCTGGGCTCGCTTGTGGCATTTGATGGACCAGCATGCTAAAGTATTTGGTACAAGATACAGAGATATTTTCACATATCTTTTTGGAATACAAGCAATTAGTAGTATATATGTATACATTACCAAATATAACTGCAAAAAATTGTTGCATTTAAGCATATTATTCTTCTACTAAGGAACTCTATTCTGGAGGTTGTTAGGGCATTTCAAAAACAGAGAAAGGTTCTAAAATCCTATATAGGTTACCAAATCAAACACAAATCTCATACACAGCCCTTCTCGTGCAACCCTGTTGCAACTTGTGCAGGTCAAAAGCATATATAGGTCCTTGTAATATACCGTCAGACCTCTCTATAATGGTGTCATTCGTGCGGACTCTTTTTGGCTGCTATGCTGCTATAGTGTATGACTGTTATACACAATTACACATATATAATAATATTTGACGTTTAGATCTTATTTGGTTGTTATACACAACATACGCAAAAAGTCAAGATATGTTATAAAAGAAAACAAAATATATAAATTTAAAATCTCAAAAGATATTCGTGTTTGATTAATTAAAATTTTAAAAAAGCTAATAGAATATTAATAAATCCATAACTAGTTGTATTGTACCTACAAACAATTAAACTCTCTATAGCATATACATAATTTAAAAATTAATTGAAAGTTAAAAAAAAAATCAAATTTATAATGGTCACTTGTTTTGTAGATTCTCGTCGCTTTGTGGCAAGATAACGCTTCAATTTGTGAAATTTTCGTCCAAACTTTCAGCAAAAAGATAGCTGATGGCCTTTTCTTTTGTCAACAAAATTCGCATCATTATAATTAAAGGCAAAATTAATCAATATTTGATTAGGGCTATTGTATAGAGCTAATTCTATAAGAAAGTATCGGTATAATGATGTCCGGTGTTGTTATAGGTAAAATGTTGTTGTAGAAAGTAAAATATAACATCAAAAATCGCTTTCAAAGAAACTTGGCAGCTAAAGTGAAATGTTGTTATAGAGAGGTTTAACTATAACTATAAATCACAAACAACCCTTTTGATCCGGTACAAAATTCATTTACATGATCATAGATTGTCCAATAATCTAAATCAAATGAATGCAAAGAAAGGAAGTAAAGAAATAAGCACTCTCGGACCCTTCGGAACAATAATCTTTACTTGCACAATAAATACTTATTGTTGTCTCTATGATTGCAAGAGAAGGAATATTGTGAATGAAGGAGCACTTGCACCTGGAGCTAATCAACGCGAGGACCATATTTCCACGCAGGAAGCTAGGAGCGCTGCTGAACAGAATTCGCCATACAAGAGCACAAGAATTATAATTCCACCCAAGAGACTTGAGGATTACGTTTGGGAAGTTGGATGATCACGTGAGAAGGGCGGAGTTGGTTATAAATTGATAGTACAAAAGTAGAGCTTGAGGGATAGGAAAGCAGGCTATGTTTGTTGAGAAATCATTCCTCCTAGTTCTTCTCCTATCTTTCTTAGCTTCAATATTTCATATTTCATTATTGTTGTGTTGCTTTGTTTGCATCATCGGTCGTTTCTATCCATACAATTTGTGTGTAAGGAGTTGTTACATTGGTGTTTTCATCCAAAGATCTTCTAGGGATGACCAAAACTTGTCTCTAAAGGAACCCATTCGGAGTGTCAATGATTCCAATTTTAAGGATATTGCGAACCTCAAATCTATGACGCATGAGATGGCCTCTAGCGATGGAGCTTGTTTGACCCCGACATGGCAACAAGTTATACGCAAAGAACTCCTACTCATCCTCAAATATGACATAAGCCAGCCTCGGGGCTTTCCATGGTGAAAATCATGAGGCCTGGTACCGATGGTTATTTTGCAACTCGTGTATTGGGATTACTTAGTTGAGAAGGTGCTTCGCCGATTTGAAAATTGAACATCAAAATGGCGGAGGGGAGAAGGGCTAAGCTCCGTTGAACCACCATAGTGACGGATTATCAAAGCCAGTTTAAGGCGACTTTAAGGTTATATCGACTGAGACAATGGATTTGCATTTTCATGCATAAGTAGCTAATTTGGAGCAGGCCATTCACTTGGCCCATCTGCATGAACAACAAAATCAACAGTAGAAAGGGCCGAAAAACCGACGTTTCTAGAACTCTG
Source organism: Jaltomata sinuosa (assembly GCA_003996215.1). Lineage (NCBI taxonomy): Eukaryota > Viridiplantae > Streptophyta > Magnoliopsida > Solanales > Solanaceae > Jaltomata > Jaltomata sinuosa. Next base: position 24,714 of record QJPP01001084.1, read on the forward strand.
CCCCTTTTATCAAACCCTACCACTAACCTCACTTACACAAATCACTTTTCATCCACAGAGTCACCCGCTACCAACCAAATCCCAAACTACCATACTCCGACAAAGATCTAGAGTCACCGAGAGTGGAAATTATGCTACTATTGTGATGAGAAGTACTCATCATCCCATAAATGCAAATCTCTTCCCCAATCCTTGCTACTATCAAAAGAACCTAACTCTGATTCGGCCTTACCAAACGAACTCGAAGCTAATAAAGAAAGTATCGGAGAAGGGGTTACAAAGCCTTGAGGCACAGGAGCATTTGACTACTCCCTTTGTCCCAATTTATGTGGCACAATTCGAATTTCAAGAGCCAAACAGTTACATTTTGACCGTGATTTCAGGCATGGAATCTTCAAATTCTTTGAAATAAAATTTATATACTTGAAAACTACGTAAAAAGCACTATAAATCACAATAATTGACAATTCAAAATATTTAAAAGATCTATGAAAAAATTACGGCCAAAGATAGACTTGTTTGAATCTCAAAATTCGAAAGGTGCCACATAAATTGGGAAGGAGGGAGTATTTTATATCACATCTTAGTTGGAGGTAATTCACCCACCACACACTGGCTTATAATCATGTTAGGGGAGCACATAAGCAAGTGAAGATGACACCCATAATTTCATACAAATTAGGATTGTTAAATTCCTTGAAATTGACAGGACCCCTAGTTTGTCGGTGGTGGTAGGCAATGGTCAAAGATTAAGGTGCTACGGTGTTGCTACGAAACGGCCTCTATGTTTTACCTCTTTGTGGGTCTGACTTAGTGATGGGTGTCTTGTGGCTCACTACCCTGGACCAGTGATCATTGATTACACTTCCAAGCTCTTGGGATTCTCGATAGGAGGAATTAAACGTTCATGGCAGGGAGATTTCCCTACTGAGGCATAGTCTATCCAATACTCCAATGGCACAGATTAAGGGGAATGGCTGCTATAAATGTCATTTCCCCTTTCTTTCGTCTTCTTTTATTGCCGGAAGATAGTTCCACTAACGGAGACACCCCTGTTGACCGAGTTGTAGTCCTACATTATGAGGACGAGTTACAAAAATCACAAGGGCTTCCACCATCTCAAAGTAAACATCAGGATACCTACCTCATACTGATGGTTGAGCTTAGGACTGTGAAATGGGTGGAGTTAATAAATGTTTGCTTGAGCTGAATGGGCTAAACATTGGGTTATAATCCAACAGCCAACTCCTACCAAGTATTAGTTTATTTTTTTGTTTTCTTATAATTTATTTCATTACCTAATATAGATTTTTTTTGTTATGGTTTCATATAATATATCAAATAAAAAACCTTTTTAAAAGTTTCTCATGGGTCAATTTGGGCTACATACAACTCAACTTTTAAATGGGTAAAATTGAGGGACTCAAAAATAGTTGAGTTGATACATGAGCGGATCATTACCCCACCCAAAGTTGAGTATGACGAGCGAATCATGTTTTCATAGGTTTATTTTGCCACCTCTAACTGAGCAAGTAAATGTGAAGCCCAACCGTTATCCTTATTTCCAGACGCAAGTCATAGAGCAATTAATTACTAACATGTTCAAGGGCTTAATTGACCCCAACAATCAACAGAGGGGAAAGCTAGACCATGTAGCATAGTTTAGTACTCGAGGCAAATTTAGACCTTTTCCCTAATTTCAGTTATGCAAAGAAAAATCTCTTTTCCTTCATCATCAGAACCAAGACCACAGATTTTGGGCAGTTCTACTAATTAGTGACAGAGATGATGTACCATGAAAAGTTCTCGGCCGTACCTAAGGGTTTCTTCTTAGATTGGACATTCCTTTTTCCTTTTACTTACCTCCCTGTTTCTCCTCTTTATGTTTTCCTTAATTGTGTGCCATTACAACATGTCTTGCTTTGTTTTGGGGCTAGTGGAGAAAGACTTATTGGCTAAATTAGGAAATATTGAGTTCTTACTTTTTAAAAAAGGAAAATATGGAGAGCACACTGACGTAGGAAAAATGAACACTTACCCACTAATTCACTCTGTCACTCCCGGTACAAGCGAGCAAGTTCAATATTCTGAATTGCAACATAAACAAGACGGGGTTTTGCTTTTTCAATTGTAAACAAGTCAGAAAAACAAAGATAATAGGTAAAGTACGATGTTGCAACAACACTGTAAAGGTAAAACAATACCAATTGTACCAATTAAGTCAAATTTTAGGGTTAAAAAAAGGGGCTGAATGCTCTAAATTTCAAGATTAAGTAGGTCGTTTGCTTGGTTCAACCTTCCAATCCTGTATGGGGCATGGTTATAAGTCTAACAGACAAGCCAAAAGCCGGATCAAACACAGTATTAAGTCTACTCCGTGCACTGAAAACTCTTGTGATACCTCTAGGCATACTATTTATGAGATGAGATTCAATAATGTGGCAAATGTAAGGATGCTACTCTGTTGGTAGAAAAACCAAGTCTCTGCAATTTTCAGAGGTATGAGCTTCATTACACACAAAGGATGGTCTACATAAGTGGAAAGTAAAACCAAAATACAGGATATTATTTAGGATATGCATGACTTTAATCACAACTCAGCCAAAGGATATCAAGCAAATTAGATGAATTTTAGGCTCAAGCTGAAGTTACAAGTTACATGTCAGAATTTTTATGTTGATGCAAAATAAGATTCTTCAAGAATCGATCAATCAAAAATTAAACAGAACAAGGATGTTACTTACAACATCTGGATCACTAATCAATGCATTCCAATCCGTCGGTTTAATGTACTTGCCAACTCTTTCGATGGGTGAAACAGAAGGCATTCCGAGTGTAACTATCTGTTCAAGAAACATATGATGAGTGCTTGACGCTAAGAGGATATAGAATAAAGCAACTTCCAAGATCTGAGGGGCATATGGCCATTTATTTTCAACATGAGGCAACTTTATCGCACTTGGGAAGCGAACCTACCTCTTTTTTGAGCTTCACCCTCACGTGATCCCACCTAAAGGGAGCGTCCTCACCCGCTGCAAGAGGAGAGCTGCTCGTATGTCCATGATGAAGAGCCTCTTCCTCAGGGCTCACTGGTGACTCAACCAATCTAAGCCCCTTCAGACGCTCATCACTTTGAATGAATGCAAGAACACTTTCCACTGAATCCCGCGCACCACATATGCTGCCATTGATTCCTTCAGGTGCAAGAATAATACCACCTGAAACACGCTGAATTTGATCAGCTTAGTGAGGAACGAGTTACATTGAAAAATGTGCTATCAAACAAAAGTGTGCTTAGAAGAGAAACTGACTAATGGGAAAAGGATTGACCAGCCATACAGAGAACACATCAAACAATGGGGCAGCTTACTATTTTATCATAGACAGAACCAAGTGAAAATGCTGAGAAGAGGACAGAGCAAAACTTTTTATCACTTCCTTTTACAAAACATCTAACTTTTAATGTGATAAAAACTAAAGACCTGGTTAAGGAGAAATTTGCTACGGGGTGCGGATGAACGGTAGTGAATCGAGAGGCATGCATTTATTGACCAAGAATTAAGAGGAAAACAGAAATAGGCTCCATCTAACAAAAAGGAAGGAGGATAGAAATTTAGCTTATCACCCATCCAACAAAACATAATACACAAAAAGAAGCCATGTCCCACATGTAAAACAAAGAAACATTTTGTGACCTCGCAGAAAATGAACAAAATATATCCCTCTTCATCAAAGCAATCACATGTACCAATTCATATGCAGTTCATAACATGAATGAGATAAACAACAAGGGCCACACGGATGCACTTACCACTGCATTCAAATAAATAAATAAATAAATTACTATGCAAGTAAACAAAATTGCAACTACTAAACATTTGAAGCTGCAATAACAGGGAATACTTGTACAACCTAAGCTGAAAAAACTTTAATATTTCTACCATAAAACAGATGTATTAACTGTAAGGAGGAAAAAAGGAAGAATTACCAGTTGCTCACAGAGTTCTTTCAATGGTTTCCTCAAATCAGCATGGTCAGGGAAATCAGCAAATTTATAGAAAGAAACAACCACAAGTTGTGGGTCAGAGCTCAAACCGCTACCTTCGACCACCTCGTTCCTCGAAGCATTAGCCTTCAGAACAGGGACAGGATTTGTTGCTCCAGTGCAGTTAGAGGGTGCAAGATTTGGGGGGATATTGGTAATAGTAATCTTAGGATTAGAAAAGAAAGGAAAGTTGGGGGATTTTGTTGGTACTTCGGAGGTGGATTTCATGGCAAGGTTAGGGTTTGGTGAAAAGGCGGTGGATGATGATGATGATAGCATTCTGAGTGCGGCTAGTGAAGCACTTCTTGTATAGGCAAACAGAGGATGAGGCTGCATTGAGACATGTACCAATTGCCCAAACTCCCCCTGCTATGAATATACTAGTAAAAATTTTATTTGAAAAAAAGAAGAAGATATGTTATGAATTTAAATATTTGGAAATGTCATAATCATAAAGTTGTTATTTCACACTCCATAATAACGTCATATATAAATGAAATAGAAGAATATGAAAAATATTATATTATTATTCGAGCCATTAAGTATAAATTTTGTTGCACATTTTACAACAATAGAGTGCGGTGAATTTTATAAAATATGTCCAAGTTTGTATAGATACAATTATGCATTATTGATGAGAAAATGTAATTGCGCATCAATTGGAAGGTGTCTGTGTGAATGAAGCTTTTATTCTATGTTTTTAATTGAATCTTATATTTTTTATATTGAGTATAGATAATTATCTGAAAAACAGTTGAAAAATTAATAAATATAATATTTAAACTCATTAATTTAAAAGTAAAAAATGCAATATTATAAACATTAAAAATTGAACCAAACAAGTTTAAATCCACCTATATATATTATGTAAAAACTACATAATTAATCAAACATCCTTACCATAACTACATAATATCCCACTACTTTAAAATAATTACATATATCTCACTAGATTGTATTTTTCATACCAAAACGTGTATCCCAACATACTCCTATTACTTCGCCCCAAATCACTCCTTCCGTCAAATCTCTCCAGCTTCTCCCTCAAATCTCTCTCACTAATCAAAATTTTCACAGATTTTATCTCGATATTTTGCTTCCACAAACTTTCATAGTCATCTCCAGTAGAGGAGGGAAAATTCATCGAAGCGGACAATGGTGAAGCTGTCCAGGCCAAATAGTGGTGGCGCCACCACCGTACACGATGGCAAGAATGGTGACAGATTCACTCGGGCTTGATTCCGCCATTGAAGAGACCTTTTAAGGTTTTTTTTTTCAAGATTCTCGGATTTTCAGACACCCATTAACAACATACTTCCATGGATAGCATTCAATCAAACCTTTTTGGGCAAAATCCAAAAACTTCCTTTTCAGATTTATCCATTAATTTTGAATGGGAAGAAGAATCCTTGGATCAAGAAACTACAGTATCTACTAAGGAAAATGACACAAAATCATAATGCAGAAAGTAGTCCTAGGAACACATTGCTGTCTAGGAACAATGAAGTGCCTTCTCTTACCTTTGTTCCGGCTGTTAGAGACTTTGAAGAAAAAGACTTTGCTGAAAATAGATCCAAATTTAGAAACGATCAAGTCAAAATGAATGAATTGCACAAAAATTTGAAATCAAGAACAAGGAACTCAAACCCAGATGTTATTTTCCATTGTTACCATGTATCTAGTGTTATTTTCCATGTATCCAAGTATACATATATCTATCTGAGTTGTAAATGTGTAACTTTTGTAAATTTAAAGTTTCAAATCAAAACAAAGCAATACGTATCCAGGGATAACATTGTAAGCAAATCTTGTGTTACATGTATCCAAGATTAATTCATGTTAACATGTATCCCAATACTACTGCAACCTGCTATTTGAGATGTTGGTAACATGTATCCTTAACACTGTTACATTGTATCCAAGCTTATAAACTTGTATCCAATATTAACATGTATCCAAGTATACCTATATCTATTTGCTGTTTAGATGGGTATCCTTAGATATTGGGAAGTATCCTTAACACTGTTATAATGTATCCAAGCTTATAATCTTGGATACAGTGTTAACAGTGTATCCAAGTATACCTATTGTTGTTTGCTGTTTAAATGTGTATCCTTAGATATTTGAGATCTATTATTACATGTATCCTGTATAATGAAGTTACTTGCTAGTTTGATGTGTATCCAAGTAATTTTAAATTGAAATTTGAATTCTCCAGTTGTTTGTGGAGATGAGGATACTGCAGATTTACTCCTCATTAATTGTAAATCTGTTATTTCCTTTTAAAGCACCCTAATAGTAATAGATTTACAATTAATGATTTACTCCTCATTAATTGTAAATATTTTATTTCCTTTTAAAGCGCCATAATAGAAACAAATTTACCATTAATGAAGAGGTTATATGTATCCAGGATACACGAAAATACAAAGGATACATGCCTTCCCTTTTTTAAACTATCGGGGAAAATATAATATTTAAAATAGTGGGATAAAACGTAATTAGGGATCAAACTACTGTGTTTTATGTTGTTTACACATATATTATATTTCAAATAAAATTCTACTGAATGAACTACGAAAATTTCACCATAAAATACCAAACTGCTATTTTTTCTATTACAATTAAATGAAATTGTATAAAAATTGTAAAATTATCATATAGGATATGTATATTTTATAGGATGCGTATAGAAAATATATCATTATTCATTTTTTTTAACAATGAAATACAATTCATATAGAAATTGTATAGTTGTTGTATAGAATATGTATTTGTATAAGATTTATATATAAAATGTATAGGATGTGTATAAAAACTATATAATTATTGTATAGACTGTGTATAGAAACTGTATAATTATTGTATAGAATGTGTATCTGCATATAATGTGTATACATATTGTATCATTTTTGTATAAAATATGTATCTATATAGAATGTGTATAGAAAATGTATCATTATTGTATAAAATTGTATCATTAATTATATTCACCCTATTGAGTAAAAAAAAACTATAAAATCATATTTAATTATTTAAAAAATAAAAGAGCAATTTTTCCCTTTAAAATAAATAAATTAAAGAGCAGTTTTTTAAAAAGAAAAATTGTGCAATTTTTTGAATAAATAAATAAATAAAGAGCAGTTTTTTTTTAAAAAAAAATAATAGCAGATTTGGAAAGAAAAGACAAAGCGAAAGCGAAAGGCGGAAGCGGCAAAATGCCAAAATGGCTATAATTTGAAATATAAATTCCATGGCCATTCAGTGGCAATATTTTGCACACAAGTGATATTTCTGTCCTTGTCCCTTTAGAAAAAGCAAAAGGGAAATTTACGTATATACAGTAAACTAATAACTTTACAATAAATATAGCCAATTTTATTTTTACATGAAAAATGGTCAAATTTTTTTGTTGCGGCAAACACTACTTCTACATAAATTCATTTATTTATAATTTTGTGTACAAAACTTCGTAGAATTCATTTATTCGCTACTGCAGCAATACTATAATTTTATCTCCATTGCTATAAAAATAATAACTTCATCTCCATCAATACAGTAACACCAAAACTCCATCTCCATTATCACACTTTCTTTCTCCACCAAAAAATATTTGCAATCTACAATAAAGAATAAAAAAAATCTATCCAACAATCACCAAAATTCACAATAACTTTCACACCTACTATTCTTATAACAAGTATTGTAGCTACTGTATAAATTTGAAGAGAAAGAATCTTCAACAACTCAAAAAAATAATTAAAAAAAACTAAATACAAAAAGGATAAAAAATCAATAGTAATTCCCTTACAGATCCAAATATATAAATAATGTGTCAATAATATATAGAGAATGTATATATAACAATTATAAGGGTATATATACATTATTATATAATATCTATAAACTACCATATGTTCATTATACAATGTATAAGTATTATATATATAATGTATAATAATGTATTAAAGTATATATACACTTTATATACATTATTATACAACATATATACACTATCGTATGTACATTATACAATATATAAGCATTGTATATACAATGTATAACAATATATAATAATGTATGAAGATGAATATATACCTCGTATACATTGTTATATTGTATATACACTTTTTCGAAACTCAAAAATTTCTCTAAAATAATCCTCTTCACCGTGCATCATCGTTCATTAGTTCCATATCATAACCCCACACACTATAATATACGAAATTTTTTACTTTAATCCTCCATTAAACATTAACTTTTTCATTTTAAGAATTTCATAAGCCCAACACTTGGAGATATCAACAATTTGAAGAATTTCGCAGAGTAATTTGTGCAATAAAAAACATTATCTAGCCGTGAGATGTTATCAAAGGTGGATTGAAGGCTGCATAGACCAAATTGAAAGTTAATTTAGGGATTAAGAAAATACATAAAGTAATAAATGAAACATAATAGGAGGCAAAATAAAATAGAAGGCCGATATAGTTTTGTTTGTTGAAGACTAATCAGGTTCTTACTAGTAAAGAAAGAGCATATCATCATTGAAAGTGTTAAAGTAGAAAATAGGAATGAAAGTGGGGAAAAAAGGTAGAAAAATGAGCCAGCAGAAGAGTTAAAAAAAGAAAGAGAGAGAAACATGAAAAAATTGAGAAAGAATGAGAGACAGAGACATTTAAAAAAAAAAGACAATCACGTGAAAGAGAGAAAGGGGTAGAAGATTTAATGCACATTACATTGGGAATTGCACTTAAATATTAGATGAAGGGAGAAGAAAGAAAAATGCACTTCGACAGTAATTACTAGGATGAAATAGTTAATTTGTGTATAAGTAAAAAAATTAACCCAATGAACATTTTATCTAATTTTTTCAAAACAAAATCAAAGGATTTTCACCCTATATAACAGTTCAAAGTGGCCCATTAAGGAAAATAGCTTTTTTCTTTTTTTATTATCCTATTTGTAATTTTTAAAAATATGGCTACATTACTTGTAAATCCTAATACAGTTAAATATTTTTATAACGGTTATTCGTTATAACATCATTTCATTATAACTATTTGATTTTCTTCATAATCGATTTTTTATGTTATATTTTGCTTCTCTATAACAATATTTTAGAGTCAATTCCTCGAATGGTCACTGAACTTTCACACATATTCTACTAAAGTCACTTTTGATTTTTTTAGGAAAATATGGCCATTAAACTATATTCACTCTTCCAAACAAGCTAAAACTCGGATTGGTTAAATACTTAACGGACATGTCCTTGTTTTTTTTATAAGATCTAGATTTAACCCAATATCCATTTGACCCATTTCAAATGAGTCCTTAATTAAAGTAACTATAGAGGTGAAATCTAACCAACTTGCTCTGTTGTAATTTTCATTTTCTCTCTCGTGGGATTGGAAATCAGTTGAAATTTCATTGTTGTTTAATCAAAAAAATGTCCATTTAATATTTAACCAATCTGTTAGTTTTAGCTTGTTTGGAAGGGTGAATATAGTTCAATGACCATATGTTTCTAAAAAAATCAAAAGTGACTTTAGTGGAATATGTGTGAAAGTTCAGTGATCATTTGATTCGACCTTATTTCTTTCTTCATATTGTAAAGGGGAGCAAAGCCCGTTTTTTGCTCCCTCTATTGATAGAAAAAGGTCCTGCCGTTGTTTCAGTAACTCATAGGGCTTCCCTCAGCTCAGTCTTTTTCGTTCTTGAGAATGGTAGCCACTTCTACCAGGACCGGAATGATTATCCCTGCCCGATGGGTCTACATCCATCCCTGAATATCGTCGGGTACTGTTAACTTCCCCGCCATTCTTGTAACTGTCACCTGTAATCCGCGCAGGTGTGTCCGCACCCCCAGGAATTCATTATACTCACTTTCAAAAAGCTATCACTATCGATAAATTTGATTATACTCACTTTCAAAAACCTTCGTTTCCACCTTTAAAATTTACCACAACCGCCAAGACATTACCTCACTTCATCTCAATGTTTTCTTCATCATTTTCACTAGCACAAGAAAAAAGTTGAAGAAACAAATTAGAACTTCGCTTTTCATTAGTAAATAGGTCAGTTACATTGTTAAAGGATTGAAAGAAAATTATTCACAAAATTGGGTTTAAAAATATGAGCATTATGCTGATGATCAAACCAAACGACTAATATAAATCACAGAAAGTGATGGTTTGAAAATTGCACCATCATGGACTTTTTTCACCGTTAGTGATTATCAATCAGGGGTGGGCATAAATACCAAAAAATTAAAAAATCAGACCGAATCAAATTAATTAAATTCTTCGATTTTGGTTCTTCAAGTTTTTGATTCGATTTTGATATTTTTTTTTAAAAGTTTGATTATTTGATTCGGTGTTCGGTGTAAGGGTTGCAGTTTTTGGGTGCACCTAAGAACCGACCTTTTATTATTATTTTTAAAATATTCTAAATTATATTTAATTTATATTTTGACCTAAAATATTTTTAAACTCAAGCCCGTTTAATCTAATCCCCAATTGCCCTCATTCTAAAACCCCTATTCTGTTTTCTCACTATCAGTTTCTCACTTCTCAGAATCTCGCTGCACTCTGCAGCAGATTCTTGTGCTGTTGAATGTTGAGGAAAATTCTTGTGGGTTCAATGTTTATCAATTAATTATCATTGTTGAATGCTGGTAGGTTGGCCTGCTGTGTGTCATTGTGTTGAATTGTTAATCAATTGTTGAACTTTTTTGGTCAATAATTTAACAAAAAAAAATTATTGATCAACTGTGTCACTGCAAGGATTAAAATCTTTCAATTTTTTCTTAGTATAATATTTTGATCCTTATTTTATTTCTTATATACACTGAAAAAATCATTTTAAAAACACCAAATTAAATCGAATCGAAGTTTAAAAAAAAACAAATTGAACCAAATTAGTTTGGTGCGGTATTCAGTGTCTACTTTTTCAAAATCGAAAACCAAACTGAAATTTTATAAAACCGAACCAAAGAATCGAATGCCCACCCTATGACATCAACTATTCATCTCCTCCATTTATACTAAACTGTGATAGTGATATTGAAACTTCCTAACACACATATGTCATATATAAATGATTGCCTCCTAATATCACTTTTATTTTTTAATACTACAATATCACCCAACTATTCATATTTTCTTCAAAATATACTTTGACACAATAAGAACATCTTTCTCTCTCCTAATTGGATGTCATGTCACATTAATCTTTTTCTTTAACAATAAATATTTTAATTGGATGCCATTTCACATTAATATTTTTTTTAATAATAAATATTTCAATTGAATGCCATGTCAGATTAATCTTTTCTTTTAATAATATTATTTTTAACAATACAATGGAAGCATGCCTTACTCGTGAATAGAACATAGAATAAGGAATTTCGCTAAAAACTGAAATAATGATAGATTCTCGTACAAAATAGTATATCACACTGTTGAAAGTATCTAGATTTTTTCTCTACATTTAATTGCGCATCAATATCAATTAATTGAAATGTTTAAAATCATTATAACAATAACATGCAAACTTAGTCACCTCTTCAGCTTCAAAATTTTCAAGAATGGGGTAAATGTTTCGGTTGAATACGTGCTTATAGAGACATAAGGCAAGCTTCCATTGTATTGTTAAAAGAAAAGATTAATGTGACATGGCATTTAATCACTACCCAACTATCGGGCCGTGCAGACACCTACTCTAATCCGCCTAGATAGGAGAACCCTTACCACCCGATCCAACAAGCAATGCAGAAAAAGAAGTAAAACATGAAATAAACCTTTTTGATACAAGAAAATCATTTACAATGTAATGCAAAAAAAACTCTTTTTAATTTAAAAATATATACACCCTCCCTAGGTTCTAGTCTAAGCCGGTACAAGAGTTACTACAAGAGTATTACAAGAAAATGCAAAAGGACACAACTCCACCGTAGAAGCAAGAAGTAGGAGCTGTTGGAAATTACCATCACCGTGTACCTATAAAACATCATCAACCCTGCAATCAAACTATACCCAAAAAGGTATAGCAAGAGTAGAATCAATACAAACACAAGTACTGGTAGGTATCATCGGTCGATCCGAATCCACTCATACCATCATATAAGAAATCAAGGAAAATACACATTTAAACTATAATACTTTGGTCCTTTAACATCCACCTTTACCCAATCTGCTTCGACCCCAAGCCTTCCTAACCCTTCCGCTGCCAACTCCCCTCTCTAGCTCTACACTCAACACTGCGACTTCCTAAGTCGCCTTAATCCTTAGACTTCCCAAGTCGTTTTAATTTTTAGACTTCCCAAGTCACCTTAATACTTAGACTTCCCAAGTCACTTTAATCCTTAAACTTTCCAAGTCACCTTAATCCTTAGACTTCCCAACTCACCTGCACTAGCCCAACCACTAAGTCCAGACCCGGACTGCCACCCCGTCTACTCAACCAACCCCTATGACTAAGCACGCAGAAACAACCCGTAGCTGCCAACCCAGACCCACCACACACATGGTGCTACTAACAAGCATTTCGGACCCCTCAGGGTTCTTAAGACAAATCCCCAATATAATAATACTAACTAACAATACAACTCCAGACTCTCGGTCTTCCTCCTAGTTTATCAACCACATATAACAGTTAACACCCATTGACGATACCCAATTCCCATAACACATCGATATATCCCCTTACATAGTCCGGACTCACCTCGAGATCTCCCTAACAACACCTAAGTGTTAAATATGCAACCCGGTCTACACCAAGACCCAACTCACAATTAAATATAATAACCTGGCCTCTCAAGGACCATATGCAAATAATCACAGTTCAGAAACACAACTCGGTCCAATCATGGAACCATCGTTAAAATGCAACAATTCAATAAAATAAATTTGTACCAGGCATGGTACCCGAGTCAACCATTTAGTATTCCGTACCAGGTGTGGTACCCGAGTCAACCATTTGTTATCCCATATCAAGCGTGGTACCCGAGCCAACCGAATATCACACAAAAATCCAACAGTTACAAATAATGAACAAATCAACACTTGTAGACCAACAAACAATAACACCTAGTTCATTTCACAAGACTGATAACCGGACACTTAGACATTCATAAAAAACTCCCTAAGCATGCAACTCATACAATACTTAAGATAAACACACGAACATACAATGCATAAGGGAATCAATAACCATCACCTACCCTTACCCCGGGTACGTAAACTCAACTTAAATCCCGTCTGAAGACTAAGCCCAATTCACCCCTTAACACATACTAGTAGATATATCTAGTCCTGACCCTCCTTCTAGTACCAAAATACAGCATGGGGGAGAGACCTCCCCTAACCCCGATAATTCAACCATGTACTCAATTTGTTCGGGTGTGACCAAAATGTACAGGAACTTGAGGCAGCGTTACTGGATGAAAAGGGACATAGTGGATTTTCTGTCCAAATGTCAGAACTACCAGCAGGTAAAGTATGAACATCAGAGACCTGAAGGACTACTTCAGAGAATTCCCATTCCAGAGTGGAAATGGGAAAGGATAGCCATGGATTTTGTGGTGGGTCTCCCCAAGACATTGGGGAAATATGACTCAATTTGGGTCATTGTTGACAGGCTGACCAAGTCCGCTTATTTCGTTCAGGTCAGGGTAGATTACAATTCACATCAATTGGCTAAGATCTACGTGAAAGAGATTGTGAGACTGCATGGGGTACCACTGTCCATCATTTCAGACAGGGATGCGCAGTTTACTTCTAAGTTCTGGGGCAAGTTACACGAAGAGTTGGGTACACAACTCACCTTTAACACAGCCTTCCATCCTCAGACTGATGGTCAGTCGGAAAGGATGATCCAGGTATTGGAGGACATGCTGAGAGCATATGTGATGGACTTCGGGGGTCATTGGGACCAGTTTCTACCATTGTGTGAATTCTCGTACAACAATAGCTACCACTCCAGTATCGATATGGCACCGTTCGAGACCCTGTATATGAGGAACTGCAGATCACCAGTTGGGTGATTTGAGGAAGGTGATGTGAAGCCTCTGGGCGTAGACTTAGTGAAGGAAGCGCAGGAAAAGGTAAGGGGCATACAGACCAAGTTGCTGGCTGCTCAAAGCAGGAAGAAGGAGTATGCAGATCGCAAGGTTCGGGACATGGACTTTCAGGTAGGTGAGCAGGTATTGTTAAAGGTATCACCCATGAAAGGGGTGATACGGTTTGGTAAGAAGGGTAAGCTTAGCCCTCGGTTCATTGGTCCGTTTGAAGTGCTTGAAATTGTGGGGCCAGTGGCTTATGAGTTAGCACTTCCACCTAGTTTGTCGGCCTTCCATCCGGTATTCCATGTATCCATGCTCAAGCGATACCATGGGGATGGGGATTACATCATCAAGTGGTATGAGATACTTTTCAATAAGGATCTTCGTTATGAGGAAGAACCGGTTTTGATTCTTGCTCGGGATATCCGGAGGTTGAGAACAAAGGTGATTGATATGGTGAAGGTTCAGTGAAAGCATCGTCCGATTGAGGAAACGACTTGGGAAACCAAGAAGGACATGTGGGATAAGTACCCTCAATTGTTTGAGGATTTAGGTACTACACTTCCTTCCTTTTATCTCTGTAATTTTGGGTTTGATCATTCGGGGATGAACGATGGGTAAATTAGTATCTATTGTAATGACCAAGTTCGTTGTTATGGGTAGTCCAATCGTGCCAAATTTTAGAGTTAGAAAACATCGGGTTTGGGAGTTTGAAATTCTGGGCTAGGCTAGCCTCAGCCGGTTTTGGAGCAAGGTAGAGTCTAGGGAAATCCAAGTAAAGATGGTTTTAGGTATCTTGGATTGAGCTAGTTTTCTACATATCCAAGACATAAAGGAGTCCGGGGTACTTTTCAAAATCACATTTGGGTAAGTAGAACTCCCAGAATCACATTTGACGTGAAGGGGTTGTTTCAGGATGTCGGGGGAAACAGGTGTGTTATGAAATGGCCAAAACTGGCAGATTTCCGAACTTTATGTCTGTGACGAGCGCGGTCATGCGCGATAGCGGCCATCGCTATGCGGTAGAAATTACCGCTATAGCGGCGGTCAAAGGGTGGTCAACCTACTTAAGACCGCTATAGCGGCAGCCTACCGCTAAAGTGGGGACTGCTATAGCAGGCCGACGAGATTTTAATACAGAAACAGCTCCCAAAATATTCAGTTTTTCACAAGCTCATTTTGGGAGAAGAGCTAGGCGATTCCAGGCGTTTTTCTTCCTTTTTCCATCAAAATTCTTCCCTAAGGTAAGGTTTTCATTCCCCAATCTTTGTATTACATTTCCTATGTGGTAGAATTTCTAGGAAGAAATTTAGGGAAAGGTTAGAATAACCTAGGGATGGTGGAATTCGGGAAAAGAAGGGGATTCCAAGCATGTGTGTTCTTGGGTATGGATTAAAGTACATTATATGATCATAGGTTGTTTAATTCCCTGTTTTATCCGTAAAAAATAATAGAACTAGGAGAATTAACGGTGGAAAAACCCGGGAAAATGATGGGATGATCATTGGTAGCCTGGGGTTTAGGGATTTGGTATAATCCGGGTAATGTACAGGCCTTGTGTGTTAATTATATGTACTGTGTGTTATTTTTAGACCAAGAATGAGAGAGGAATCCGGAACACGGGAAAGCTCAGGTCGAATAGAGCTTGGAATATTTTGAGGTAGTTGATGGCTTATGACTTTCTGTGAATGTGTATATTTGTGTACTCATGTCTAAGTGATTGTATGCATTACATTGCTTAGGGAAGTCGTGTGGAATGTCTAGGTTCCTGTTTACAGTCTGTGATTGAATGGTGTTTACTTGTTGATTTTACAAGTTGTGTGTGTTCATATATTGACTGTGGTTGTTGACATTCGGTTGGCTCGGGTACCACGCCTGGTACGGGTATAACAAATGGTTGGCACGGGTACCACGTCTGGTACGGGTATAACACTTGGTTGGCACGGGTACCACGCTTGGTACGGGCTTACTTTATTGCATCTTGCATTGTTTCATTGATTATTGTATTGTATTGCATTGGCTGATATTGGTTTCGTGTGTGGACCGGGTTATTTTACTGAATGTGACACTTGATATTGGTTCCGTGAGTGGACCGGGTTATCTATTTAAAGGTGCTATTGCTGGTGGTTCTTGAGTGACCGGGAACTTTGTATAACTGTTGTGTTGGTCTTTGTTTAGGCTGGGTTGAAGCATTACTTTTGGTATGTGTCTAGAGGGGATTCCAGGGTGGGTCTGGGCTAGACAGAAAGGTATAGTTAATTGCTCATGTTCGTGGTATAGAACTGTAAGAGATGGATTTCATGCTGGTACAAGGTAGGTAGAGACTTGTAGTCTAGGGCCTGTATACTTGTTGCATATTTTCCATATATTTACTTGAATATGTTGTACTGTGATATATGTTGTTTACTTGAAAACTGACTGATGATCCTACTAGTACACAGTGGTGGTGTACTGATACTGCACTTGCTTGTCTTTGGTGAGTACATAAAATCTACCAGCGATTGAGACGCGACCTCGCATTTAGCACCGACGATTCTGACTTTCAAGGGTGAGCTGCTTGTTTCGAGCTACCTTGGGTTATTCTTACAGTTCCAGTCCATTTGTTTCGGACTTGAAACTATTTCATTTTATCTTTTGTGGTTGCATCCCCGTATTCTAGATATTTGGTATTGATGTTTGGTACAATGACTTTCAGTTTCTAGGAGGGATTTTCCGCAGGATAATGATTATGATTAGTTTTTGAATTATTTTGATTGCTAGTTTACTTTCTATTATTGGTTTTAGGCTGTTAGTCTAGACAAGGGTTTAACTCTATTGGTTCGCTCATTCGGGGGTTGGGTGGGTGCCACTCACGACGGGTTGGGTCGTGACAGAAGGCTAAGCCCAATTCACCCCTTAACACATACTAGTAGATACATCCAGTCCTGGCCTTCTTCCTAGTACCGAAATACAGCATGGGGAGAGACCTCCCCTAACCCCGGTAATTCAATCAATTACGATATTCTAGTTTCTTTATAACAACATTTTAGAGAATCCCCTCTCTAACCTTTGGTGTAATTATCCGAGTTCCCAGTTCCCCGAACCTTTCCGACACCCTAGTCTTTAGATTTTATCATCACACAACACCCAGTTAATCATAACAATCTGAAATATCACAACACACTATCACCACTCAAACATTTCTAGATTAACCAATTCAACCACAACCCTTCTCCTCCATTCGTGCCCGAAAGCCTAAGCATGAATTCTCCTTTTCAACTATACAATAAGTAATAAATAGATACGGGTCAATCTACTCAATCAAGGAAATCTAGCCTACCTGGATGCCAAGCAGATGCACCATGCAATTTCTGGCTCCGTGAAGGTATTTTCTGCCGGATGACAAGCCTGAAACCCGAGCTTTCGCGTCCTTTTAGCCAGAATCCCTCCTACCCATGGCTCCCAAGCCTTGAAGCAGCCTATGAGGGTTTTTGGAGTAACCCTCGTACCTTTTCCAACTGAGGAGGAGAAGTCTTTTATTTAAAATCGCGTAACAAGCTACTGCCTCTAGTCACCCCTCTATAGTGGATGGCCATCCACTCCGCTTCAGCGAACGGCCATCCATTATAGCGCTTCTGCTACAACGGAATAAATATCGCTATACAGGAGTGATGTCAGCCCGATCCAAATTTTAAAAATTATAAATTTCCGTCACGTCAATCCTTCTTAATATAAAATATTTTTAAATTATTTTCGAGGTTTTGCGATGTTGTGGTTTCTAGAATAACGATGAATTCGATCATTACACATTTAATTAAAATATTTATTGTTAAAAGAAAATATCAATGTGACATGGCATCTAATTAAAATATTTATTGTTAACGAAAAAGATTAATGTGACATGACATCCAATTAGGAGAGAGAAAGATGTTCTTATCGTGTCAAGTATATTTTGAGGAAAATATGAATAGTTGGGTGATATTGTAGTTCTAAAAGAAACAAAAGTGATATTAGGAGGCAATTTTTCAAACATGGGTGACCATCCAGGGAATTAACTCTTTTTTTTCTTTATCTTTTTTCTTTCCTTCTTCTTCAACCTTCATTGATGACTGATAACCCCAACCATTCACTCTTTGTTGCCGCCCATCTCTGGCGTAGCTATCATCCCCACAACTGCTATAACACTACCTTCACCATAACTACCATCAAATTACTATTAAATAAAACTTAAATTAGAAATATCAAAAGCACCATCTCCAACACATTAACCCATTACAAAAATGATGCAGTTCCATTACAATGGAGATTTATAATACTCTTTAATAAAAAAAAATAATAAATTAAAATTTCTTTATTAACCTGCTACATAACTTCATAACCAAAAAAAATAGATAGAGCAATAATGAATTAGAGAAGAAATTTACAAGATTTTTTTTTGAAGGAAATAAGAAATAGAAAGAAAAGGCACAAAGAGAAGCAAGAAGATTAGGGGAAAATTATCAGAGAAGGGGTGAATGAATTTTTAGTACTTGGGTCTTCTGACAAAGAAGACAAGGAAGAAAAAGAATTAAAAAATAAAATTAAATGAGTAAAATAAAACAATGATATTTTTAATTAAATAAATACCGAAAAATAATTTTTTTTCTTTATAACTTATCTCACGCGCTTTTGGAGAGTGAAATACACTCTACATGCTAACTAGGCGCATACGGAGGTAATAAATACATATTAAACAAGAATAAGGTGGTACTAGGACCCCCACAAACTTTAAGTGTCTACTTCCAAATCACGTCCAACTTTAGGGGGGGAGAGGGAGAGGGACTTTATGCATTTTCTCTTTATATTAAAATACAAAAGATAGAAATCAATGATTTTCTTACACTACTGAATTATGCTTATTTAGCTTGGTGGAATTGATGAAAAGAAGACAACAATGGCATCCCTTTTTCTCTTTTCATCTCAATAATCTCAAGTACACATTCCTCATTAATAAATTAGAACAATTAATTTCAAGAAAAAATAATATCAAAACTATTGATTACTCAACTTAAAATCACGAGCACAATAGACCCTCCACCTTTTTAATATATTTCTAAAGGAAGAAGATGTTGGGGTATAGTTTTGAAATCGAAAAAAGATGAGAGAGGTAGGAAAGAGAAAAGGACAATGGATTATTTTTGTATTTTAATACAAATAAATTAGACCTATCAGATTCTATCTTGATGATATGACATGATCTCAGATAGCCATTGAAAAATACTTGAAGAGCACAATCAAATTCAAGCTTGTATGTCTATTTTTGGATAGTAAAATATGTGATCATTTGTATTTGTATTATAAATATTAATAAGCAACCAATTATTCGTGAAAAATCTCCAAAATGTATCTGTTTTCAATAAAATATCATACTCGAAATGGTTTAAAAAGGATGATTTATGATTCATTTATTGATTTAACCAAAAAGTATTAAATGATTAAATAAAAGTGGGTTAAATATAATAACTCAACGTGCCAAAATATTATCCAAACCCAAATATGCAAAATCAAATTTGCTGATTGGGACATTTTGATAAAATATGAATTAGTCATCAGCGATATGAAGACCATCAACTCAATTCAAAGTATTTTGACTAGAAGATTAATGAAAGAAGCATGGAAGGTCTACAATATACTAAAGCAGAAATTCAAGCAAGAAATGGCTATATTTTAAATAATCAATTGACCAGGTAAAACAATTTCATTGTTTTTCTTATTTTTAGCTCAAGGATATTATTGTAACTAGCTTACGTTAGTTAATCTACTATTTATAATAGTAGAACCTAGGGTTTATGAGATTAGTTAGTTTTTTGATGAACTTAGCTCCTTTGTGAGTTTTGGGGAATACCGTTTTATCTTTTCATGAACCTTTCTTGAATTATTGATAAGAATTTCATTGTATGAGTTCATTCTCTCCTCCCATGATTTAATCTAGTAATTATATGTGTATTTAATTATTAGATTAACCTTTCTTTCTTCTAATTTCTATTCTCCCTAATCTAATTTTTTTCTTTTCTTGATAATTCTTTGAATCCATCTCTATTTTATTTATTGTGTTCCTTTTTTGATGTATCATTTTACATCAATTGATATCATAGAAAGTTAAAAATTGTTCCTACAATTCTTAATCCTTGACTTTATTAATTTTTAAAAACTAAAAAAAAAGACCCAAAAAATAAAGAAAAAAATAAAATTGATTGGAGGTTGTTTGATAGTGTTGCTTGAGCTACATATTATTGTTTCTTAGTTAAAAATTTAAAAATACATGGCTTACAAAAAATTGAAAGCCATTGTTGAGATTTGAAGCTTTGAAGAAGCTTAAAAATGGATTTTATTGATTTGGTGTTTGTTTGAAGAAATTATTGGTTGAACGTTGTTAATAAAGTTATGAAAAATTTATATCTCAAATTTGAGCTTATTTGATTGAGTATTGAAGGAGATTGGTTAAAAAAATGATTTTTCTTAGAGAAAAAGATAAATTTGAAAATTAAAAAATAGCACAAATCTTTCTCATTTAACATATAGCCTTCCAACTTATTTTCCTTCCTTTTCTTGTTAATTCTAACTAGTTTACTTTTAGTATTAGTTTATACTTAATACTAAATTAGTTCTTATCCAATTAATTTATTCATGTCAATTTATTTTTTGCTTTTTTTTTCTTTCATTTCTTTGTATGTTTATTTATTTTCTTGTCTGTTAGTTTTAATTATCCTTTCTTGATTTATATAAACTCCACTCCGAATTGATACTTGAATACTTACTTTGAGTTGATTAAGTTGGTGGTTCTTGAAGAGATTTGAGAAAATTCCTTTGAGAGAAAAAAGGCAAGAATTAAAGAGATTAATTAAGTGAGGTCTAAAAGACTTGACCTTAAGTGTATACACGAATGTTGAGTGATACACGTGAAGAAGTGAATTTGTGAGGTACTTTAATTTTATTACTACTTTCTTTTTATAACAAGCATGTCTTCCATAGCTTTGGATGATCCTTGTGATGATGATTTTAAAGATTATGATAAAAATTATGAATTCTACGGCGAAAAATGTGAGCATGAAGATTCTTATGATTTCAACAATGACTTTGAAGATGGTGATGCTTCAAGGTATGACTCCTCTACATACTCTTCTTTGATGAATATAATAGTGAAGAAAATAACTATGGTCTTGATGATGATAATGAGAAAACCCTTGAAGAATATTCTTTTTCATCTTCGTACTTTGATTCTAATTCTAAACATGAGAATGGTAGTAGTTCTTATGTTTGTTTTGTTGGAGGAGGAGATGATTGATCTTTCACAAAAAAATTGAGACAAAATATGAATAGATATACTACTTATGATAGAAATATTGTGCAACGGCCTAATGATGACTTAAATGCTTTGATAAAAAGGGAATTATTTTATTGAACAACATGAGTGTGATGAAGCATGCATTGACCAATTTGTGAAACATGTTTCATGTTTATAGTAAGATTGAAGGACTTTGTGATGTCATTATTATACATAACAAAAGCTCCATAAATATTGCAAGTTCAAGCATGGTTGAGCACTTAAAGTCAAAGACTAGAAAACATTCTCAATCATATATATTGTCATGGTCAGATGAAAAAGGACTTTAGAGATCACAAAATAAGTTTTAATGAAGTTCTAACTGGGCGAATTTCATGATGAAGCACTATGTGACGTTATCTCAATGAAAGTTTATCACTTGTTACTTGGTAGGTCTTGAATAATTGAAAGAGAAGCTATATTTGATAAAAAGACTAACAAGTGTCATGTCAATCTAAAAGCTTTACAATCGGCATTGCCCTTCTTCACTCACGCGATATTGCTAGATCGGGCTTTCGCTCATTGTCCAAGATTCTCCACTGCAGCCCTCCATGGAAGTTAGAGTCGTGTCTCGGACCCAGTGTGACTGATCATCCGAAAAAACCAGCTAAGCATCATTGTCTTGGTCAACCTTTACCTGACCAACTACCTAATACTACGCAGGCTCATCAAACAACGCTTTTTAGCTTTCTTCAGAATTTGGTCAAAAGTATTTCTTTATGCCATCTACACTTTTGAAAGTGAAAGAAAGGTATTTGGAGTTGCTGAGATTGACAAGAAGAAAGGCAAAGCTTGAGAAAAAAGATGTCATTGCTAAAGAGAAGAACATGAAGAGAAAAGTTGATGATTATCAAAGTGTAAAGTTCAAAGTTGAAGTGAAGATTCATCCTAATACTTCAAAAGGAATTCTTAGGCCTTGTCCAATGTTAAATGACCTTGAGAGAGAGAAAATTGAGAGAAGTATGTGAGTGACAAGGGACAACTCAAGAGTGAAAAAAGAAGAGCTTGAGTTGAGGATAGTAAGTGTGTTGCCACAAGAAAAGAGAGAAGTATTTAAAAATGAAAAAAATGAAAAGAAAGAGGAAAAGAAAATTGAGAGAAGTGAAGAAAAAGAGAGTTTAAGAGAGTTTGCTTCTTGTTTTAACTCTAATGCTAATTCTTCTTTTCCTAGTTACAATATCTCTTTTCTAGGTACGCTTGAAAATGAAGGCATGAAGAAAATAACAATAGAAAATCTTTCATCATTGAAGATTCAAGAGTTAGTCGAGCCACCCACTACTTCTTTAAGTGTTCAAGTGAGCATAAATGATAAAAGCAAAGGTAAGAAGAAATTTTAAGAGAATTTCAAGATAAGAAGAAATTTTAAGAGAATTTCAAGATAAAATGGCTAACTCTAATACTTTATTTTTTGTAAGTGTGCTTGAAGAAAATTTTGATTTAGGTGAAAGTCATTCTTCTTTTGAGAAAAGTGAATTTTCTTTTTGTCATAAAAGTCATATTGAATGTTGAGGTTACTTGTGCAAATTATTATGATGATTCTCTTGAGTTTACTGTGCTTGCAATTAGTATTCATACTTGTGATGAATTTGAAGGAATATTTTTTTTTTGACTACATGTGATACGGATTATAAATATTTCTTACATAAAAAGGATAATTTTGTTGTTGATAATAGTGTTGAGAGTCACTCCATGATAAACTTGAATTTAAGGAATATGATTCTTTTAAAATTATTTGTGATAGCCGATTTGCTTGTGTTGATATGCCACTAATTGAGAAAACTTGTGAATTATTTAGTGAACCTCAAGTTAATGTTGAAAATGTAGTTGGTTATTTTGAAAAGAATGAGGATTTTGAGTATGATACTCCACCTTTATTTGATAGAGATGAAAATGAGTTTCTTGATTCTACTTTGATTTTATTTGATGAAATTCATAATGTTGGTGGTAATGTATGTCATTTTGAAAGTATTAATTGACTTATTGCATTTTGACTTTACTCCATTAGTTGACTTAAAGTGTGAGACCAAACTTGTTGATTTTTGTGAGCTTAAATTGTTGCCAACTAATGATGTGAGAATTAATGAGTTTGACGGTCAAACAAGTGACTCTTGGAGTATGCATAGTGTTGTTGCTTCTATCTCTTGTTTCACTCATAGAGATTATATCATGGATAATCTTGTGAAATATAATATTTATCTTTTTGAGAGTGAATTTAGATGCTTTGATTCTTCATTGAATATTGATTTTTCTCTCTTTCAAGATAATGTCTTATTTGAAGATAACATGACCATTTATAATGATGAACATAGTGATATGTTTGGTGAAGTTGATGGTGTAGCAACACTTGAAGGCTACAAGGTATATTGTAATCCACTATGGGATACACTATGAGAAGATAATAATGAGCCTACAAATGAAAGTGAAGTAATTGATGCTAGCATGAGTATTAATTTCTTTAATTATTCTACTCCACTTTTTGAAGATACATTCTTATTGAATTATGTCAATATTTTTTTCCTAAAATGTGATGATAAGTCATTTAAAAATTGGTGTGATCTAGTTAAAGAGCTTATTTTGATTTGATTTTATGATGATGATTTCTTATTGGTGTTTTTAGAGGTGTTTATTGTAATTTTTGATGTTGTGAGGGGATTAAATTTTATTTTTGATTCCGATGATGTTTCTTGTTGTATTGGTATTACTTAAAGAATTATGATAATCTTTGTCTAGTTATTTTATCTTCTTTATTTTACAAGGCCTGAATTTGAGGACGAATTCCTTTCAAAAAGAGGAGAATGATGAAATATAGATTAGTCATCATGGATATGAAGACTGTCAACTAAATTCGAAATATTTTGAAGACCTTAGAAGATTAATGAAAAAAGCATGAAAGGTCTACAATATATTAAAGTGTAAATTCAAGCAAGAGATGACTACATTTTAAATAATCAATTGGGTAGGTAAAACAATTTTATTATTTTTCTTATTTTTAGCTCAAGGATATTATTGTAACTAGCTTAGATTAGTTCGTCTACTATTTATAATATTATAACCTAGGGTTTATGAGATTAGTTAGTTTTTGAATGAACTTGGCTCCTTTGTGAGTTTTTGGGAAAACCTTTTTTATCTCTTCATGAACCTTTCTTGAATTCTTGGTAAGAATTTCATTGTATGAGTTCATTCTCTTCTCCCATGGTTTAATTTAGTAATTATATGTGTATTTAATTATTTGATTAACCTTTCTTTCTTCTATTTTCTCTCTCCCTAATCTAATTTTTTTCTTTTCTTGATAATCCTTTGAATTCATCTCTATTTTATTTATTATATTCATTTTTGGTGTATCATTTTACATCACATTTGTAAATTTAAATTATTTGAACTAATAATTTAAGAAATATTTTAACTTTTTTTTTTTTTGAAAAATCTAAATAAAAAAAAGAAGAGAAATTGAGTTGATTAGATTATTTTAGCCATTTTGATGTAGCTCATATTTTGACAAGACAAACTTTTAAATGAATTGAGACATGACCCATTTTATTAAGGAAAAAGGATTAAATTTAGCACTCTACTTTAATTTAATAGTTAACTTTATCCTTTGTCATACTATTCGGCTATATTTATCTCCGTTGTTAATAAATTTTTTATTTCTACTCTCAATTGAACGAAATTTCTCAAATTTTCTTAAATAGCCTGATTTTTTTAAAAAAAATTCATTACCTCTAAACTAATCCACCCAGCGCCGGTCCAACCCATCCTAAAATAGGTTGAAAGTGTGATGCTTTACAAAGGGTTGCCAGCTGACAACTAATTTATCATGTTTATATACCAATGAATCTGGACATTAGTGGGAAGGTTGGCGTATATGTGATTGAATTTTTTTGTTACATCAGCATAGATCACACAATATGAGAGGTGGTCGTCTTGCAGATGCTTACTCTATGTACAAGTGAGCATCAACTGAAAATCAGTTCACTTATTATGAATACAGGGAAGAAAATTTAGGTACGTCTTACTCTCTCTATTTTTATTTGCGAAATGACTTCAAGCTTCAGAATTTGTTGGCCCAAATGCAGCTTATTTTAGGTTTGGTTGGGCCGGGGTGAGCGGGTAATTCAGGGGTAATGATTTTTTTTAAAAAAATTAGAGTTATTTTAAGTTAATTTGGAAATTTCCGTTCAATTGAAGGGTAGAAATGAAAATTTTACTAACGACTAGTGTAAATATAGTCGGATAGTATGACGAAGGGTAAAATGAGCTATTAAACTAAAGTAGAGAGATAAATTTGTCATTTCCCTTTTATTATTGATGTATTTTAAAGATGTATCATTTTTCAATCCCTTTCAACAATTTTACGGTAAATTTGAGTTTTCAACCTATAGCTAAAGAAACTTTCAAGATATATACAATATATAAATATAATTAAAAGGATGCGCACTTCAGAAATACAACAATTGATTTTTATCCAAAATATTTATAATTAAAATCAGTAAATACGAGTTTCATCAATTCAAAGGTTGTAAAGCAACACAAGTTATTATAAACAATCAGCTTAAGTAAAAAATAGGTATTTTTATCCCAAAAGTTATGATGGGTGGGGGTGGGAGGAACCAATTCAGCCATTGAAGTTGATTACTTCCATTGTCTCAGCTTTGGAAGTTCATTCTATTGGTAAGGTCGAGAAAGGAATCAAAATTTATAAAATTTCGATAACAAAATTTCACGAAATTCACTGAATCTTCAACTTCAAAATTTAAAATTTGTTAGTTATTTTTTAGTATGTGTAATTGAAATTTATTAGAAATGGTCGAACGAGCCGATATTTAAAATTTGAAGAAGAATTGATACGATTTAGATTGGTTTGGAGTTCAAACTTGTAATTTAAATAAAGTTACAAAAAAGATCATTGTGATACATGTATGTCATAGTATATTGGGCATATCACACATGTATACTTAAATATCCATAAATATATGAGGGATACACATCGATACAAATATATTCATAATGGATATTGATAATGATATACACAAATATATGCTGTCATTAAAACAATTTATTTTCAAACAATCTATGTCGCACCACCACCATTTTCATCATAAACAAACATTGTTCAAGTTAAAAAAAAAGAGTGAAACTACCAGATGCACATGTATATTTATGTATATCACACATAAGTATATGTATATATAGAAAGACCTAATCAATTTTTTCTCTTTCTCAGACTATTCTTTGAAGCTAAAGTCGCCAAAAAGGGTAATTTTTTTGTCAAATCGTGGTGGTACTCTTTTGAAATTATGATAGAGATGATGGAGATGTGACCTTTGAATGATTTCTGATGGTGAGAATATATGAGAAGTTTGATTAAAAAAGTATAGTTGAGACACTTTGAGTAATATACAAGATGTCGAATAAAATTAATTAATAATAAATATGATTAGAGTATTGATTTTATAAGATTTGAATGGTGAAAATCATGTTAGAAAGGTAATTCAGTTGAACAAGTTTGAAAAAGTGAGTTTGATTTTTGAATCTAATTTTGTTAGAAATTTGGAGTGGATATTGTTTAGACTTGCTTGAAATAGTTTAAGAAGGTTGTCTACAAAATTTGAAGTTATTTGGTGGAGATTTTGATTGATTTTGAACATGAATTGCAATTGTAAATTGCATAAGAAATTCAACTACGTACCTTATGATATGTAATATATCTTTATATATTATATCTCTTTTATGAGGTAAATACATTGATATACACTGTTATAAAATTTTATACAAGGTAAATACATTAAATATATAGGTATATATATGTATAACAATGTATAAGAGAATCACTTATACACTATAGTAATTTTTTTTTTAACTATGCAGGTGTAAATTGAAATTGCAACTACTAGTTGCAAAGTATATTATTGCTTTGTATATTTTTAATTTTTTTCTATCTTCCCGATTAACCATGATCATTTTATCTTTTACTTTGATTTTCACAAAACATTTAAAATAAATAACATTAGACTGATACTAATTATTTCAAGATAAAATTTTCAATTTTCACCCTATCAAAATCTAGAAAGGTTGCTATACCCATACTATGAAATAAAATTTTGTTAGTTCCTTTTTCTAGCTCAATTTTTTTATTTTCTTTATATATTTACTATTGATTTTTATATTTTGGACATAATAGTTTGAGTTTGTATATTCCTGGGTGATTTCTCATTATATTGGTTTAGGTGCTTATTATATTTTTGGCTAGATTTTTTTGGTAGAAAGAGTATTTTATATATATATATATATATATGTTTTATACTCAACAAAATGAATAACTACAGATTAGGTGTAGCACTTACACTACAACAATGTTTGAAATAATTCACAAAATTATTTGTAATATTACAGTCTGCATTAGTTTGCTAAAAATAAATCCTAAAATATTCACTCGAACAGTTTTAGTGGCAAATATTGGAGGAACCGTCAAAATGATCAATTTTTTTAAAAGTCTATTCTTAGCTTTTGCTTTTCCTAGTCAATCAACCAATCTATTTTGCTCCTTGAAGTTATGCTTCACTACTGAATTCTCCAGCTTCCTTAAAAGTGACCTGTTTTACACAGTTAAATTTTAAATGTCCCTCATAATCATATGTATCACTTCAACCAAGTCAGTTGATATTTCTAGTGGAAGGAGACTATTTTGCCATACTAGACGCAGTTCCTGCAACAGAACCATTAGCTTAGATAAAGTGTTAGCAATATGCTACAATTCTTTCATCAAACGAATAACTTAATCATCCTTTATATGCCTAATAACCCCTCCTATGCAACCCATCCTAGAATTTCCTAATAAGAAGATATAAATATTGAGCTTGTAACACCCTCTATTAAAGGGTTTTTGCTTGAAGAAGTGATATGTATTTCTTGGGGTTGCATATTAGTTCGAGGAATGTGATAGTCCTTTAAAACATTATTAATGGTTTAAGTAACATATATGGGGTCTCTCTTGTTATTTAAAAGGTTGTTATTCCTATCAAACCAAATATTTCAAAAACAAAAAGAAAAGCTCCCTTGAATTTGGTTATTAGAGGCTTCACCCTTCACTTTGTCCCAAGTGGGAGTCTGTTGTGGAATAAGATCCTGAAGAAAAAAATTTGATTTTATTGTGTACTTTGAGTTTTCAAATCCAGGTGAACGACAAATATTCAACTACCTGACTAGTGGATTATTTAG
Organism: Jaltomata sinuosa; assembly: GCA_003996215.1. Lineage (NCBI taxonomy): Eukaryota > Viridiplantae > Streptophyta > Magnoliopsida > Solanales > Solanaceae > Jaltomata > Jaltomata sinuosa. The sequence continues at coordinate 53,376 of QJPP01001084.1, forward strand.
AGAACTCTGGCCGTACGGAGCTGGTAGGTGAAATTCAATTTGCTAAGCTCGATGGCCCAATGCTAATTGTCCTGAGAATTTTTGTTAATGCATGAAATTTCAAAGTGGGAAGGTCATGACAACCTAAATGGAGTGGCATTAAAAATGGGGTCTCATTTTTTGAGAGACCATTACCAATGACAATGCTAACTTCTCTAAGTGAGGGTACATAGTTTCTGCATCTTTTAGAGTTTTACTTACATAATAAATTAGAAAATATGTACCATTTTCTTCTCTGACGAGTACTACACTGGTGGCTACCTCAAAGACTGCTAAGTAAATGGGGATCTATTCTCTGTCCTATGGATTTGAGAGCAATGATGGGTGAGTCAAGTATCTCTTGAAGTCCTATAAGCTTGCCAATACTCCAGAGCCATTCAAAGTTTTGGTGTTTTTTGGGCACCGAGAAGAACTTGTGGCACCTCTCCGAAGATTGAGAGATGAACCTTCTGAGAGTAGCAATCTTCCAAGTCAGCCTATGGACATACTTGGTACAGTAGAGAACCTCGAGGATTTCTTCAATTGCCTTTATTTTATGGGGGTTGAACTTGATCCCTCATTTTGAAACCAGGAAGCCGAGAAACTTTCCCAAGAGACTCTGAAGGAACACTTCTTTGTGTCCAGATTCATGTTGTAGTATTGTGAAGGTTTCTTTTAAGTGATCTAGGTGGTTATCTACTTGCAGGAACTTCACTAGTATGTCATTGAGGTACACCTCTAGTCTTACTGATTTGGTTTTTGAACATTCTAGTAACGATTCATTGATAAGTAGTACTAACGATAAGTAGTACCTGTATTTTAAAATCAAAGGGCATTACCTTATAGCAATATGTACCTTGGTAGGTGATGAATGTCACTTTCTCCTAGTTGCCTGAATTCATTAGGATTTGATTGTATCTGGAGTAGGCATCCAAGAAACTGAGAATTTTATGCCTGACAGTAGCGTCTATGAGTTGATTAATACTTGGAAAGGGGAAAGAGACTTTTGGACAAGCCTTATCCAGATCTCGGAAGTCTATGTACATCATCCATTTTCCCTTTCCTTTGGGAACAATCATGATGTTGGTCAACCATTGAGGGTATTGGACCGATCATATTGATCTGACTTTTAGGTATTTACTAATATCCTTTTTACAGCTCCAGATGTTTCTCCATATCGTGGTCGTAGCTTCTACTTTATCGATAGAAAGAAGGGTCGATATTCAATTTTTGAGTTGTAATCTCTGGATCTATACATGTTATATCATTATAAGACCATGCAATACCATTTATGTTACTTTTAAAAAATGAGATATATTTATCTTTAAGTTCAGAGTCGGCTTTCAAAATCACATATACCTTATTATCTGGGGCTGATGGGAGGAGAATGATAGTGTCCAGCTTTTCAATAGTGGTGTTTGGTTCGCCTTTATCGTATGGTGGAAAGAACTCCTGGATCGATTCTTCTTGGATTTTTTCCTTCCGGTAGGGGAACCTCAGGGAGTCCCTGAGTCCTCTCATGCTCTTACATCTTATGATGAATCTTCAAGTACCGTGTCCTAGAGAGTCCTTCAGATTGTGTGGGTCTGAGGAGATATGACTGGTTTTGTATGATATGCGCCCTACTACTGTGATTTCTATTATTTCTGTTGGATAATTTCATTGGCAACGATTGTGGAATAACATTCCAATGAGAACCTTTGTTTGCCACAAATATCTTTTATGCCACAAGGAATGGGAAACTTGATCACCTATTATAGGGTAAAAAGATTGACTTCCATGTCGTGTATACATGGTCTGCCCATGATCATGTTATGAGCCATCATACCGGACATTACTTCGAAGGGAGTTTACTTGGTAGCACCTTGGGTGATGGTTGGTAAAATGATTATCTCGGTAGTTGATTCAATGACATTGTTTAACTTCTATAAAACTATGGTTGAAGGAATGACCTTGCCGACCAGTTGCATTTCCTCTAGGACTTGTGCATTGATGAGGTTCACTGAGCTACGTAGATCAAACAAAACACGTTTAACATTAATGTTAGAAACACACAATGTAATTACCAAGATGTTGACATGGAGGAATGTTAAGCCATTTGTATCTTCTTCGCCACAAGTGATGTCATTGAGTATGTCACAGTCTGTGTTGCTTTGAGTGAGTGAGTTCTTGATGGACTTATGTAAAGAAATCCTATTGATCGTGGCTCCTCCTGTTATAATATTGATAACTATCTTCGGGGAATCCAATCGAGGAGGGTCACTATCGAAATGGTTCTTTAAAAACACATGCTTCCTTTTTTGCTCAAGAATTCTTAGTGATACCCTAAGTTCAATAGGTGGGATACCTCCATGAATCCCGGTTCACTAAAGGAACCAACATGTATTCCAAGTAAACAGTTAAGCCCGGTTCACTCAAGGAACCAACATATATGCCAAATAAACAGTTAAGCCCAATTCACTCAATAAACCAACATAATCAAGAAACACATAATCTCCGGTTCACTCAAGGAACCATCACACTCACTAAATACCTGTACACACATGCTAAGGGTCTTATGGTCGCCACCTAGCCATGACCTACGAGGGATGAGCTCTTGTCCATGTACCGAATCCCAGACATCAAGTGTCTGCCAACCTTATATCAACCAATCCCATGGAAATGTCTAAATACTAGTACATTCTACAATAATGACAGATATAAACACAATCACAACCACAATGATAACAGAAACAACACTTGAAGAAATCAACAAGCTTTCAATTAAGTAATCATTGCATGTGATTAACACTCAGGATATCAAATAGTCATTCACTTTTCTTGAGCATGCACTGTATAAGTAATATTAAGGAATAGTTATCATGTACACATAATACAAATTAGATTTTAACTACATTTAAACCGTCACCTACTTCAATCCAAGCCTGAAATGCTCTACTGAACCTGAGCTTTCCCGTTTCTTGCAATCTTGGCTTGATTGTGGTCTAAAAATAGGAATGTAAACACATAATCAACTAAATGACCTATAATATTGCGGATTACAACTTAATCCCGAACCCCAAGACCAATTTCATGATCATCCCAACCATTTTAGGGATTTCCCGCCATAAATTCACCTTAAAACTACCAATTTCATGGTTACATTAGTGAATTATGGTCATGAAAGAGTAAAATAATCAACCGTTAACTATAATCCCAAGGTTTTATACATAATTTTCGTCTTTGTACCAGAATTTATAGCTAGGTCAAGATAAACCCTCCCCAAGACCCATAAACTAGTAATAATGGGGATAAATAACTTACCTTTACGAAGAAATCTGGTGGAAAACAGGTAAAAATTACCCCAAATTGCCTAAGTCTTCCCCAAAATGTGTTTTAGAAATAATGAACATTTTTGGGGAAGTTTCTACATTAACAATGATTTACCCTGCTATAGCGGCCTAATCCCGCTATAGCAGCATTGCTATAGCAGAATCCACCCGCTATAACCGGATTGACCGCCTTTGACTCCCGCTATAGCGGAAATTATTTCGCTATAACGGAAGTCCTGTAGTAACCTTCCACACGCTATAGCGGTTGTGGCAAGGAAGAAACTCAAGGGATTTCTCCCAATTTATCCTTTTTTTTTCAAGCACTCTTAAACCATGACATCCCGGACTAACTCCTTTACGTCAAGTTAGATATTAGGAGTTCTACTTACCCGAATTAACTTCTGAAAAGTCCTGCAGATCCCTTATCATCTTAGCTAATATAAAATCTAGATAAACTTTATTACGTTTACCCAATCCATTCTCGGATTGCCTTTTTCATGACACAACTACCGATTGTGCGGGCACCTATTCTAAGCACCTAGATAGGAGGACCCTTACCACCCGATCAACAGGCAATGCGGAAATTAAAAGTAAAACATGAAGAAATAAGCTTTATAATAATGAAGAAATAAGCTTTATAATAATGAAGAAATAAGCTTTATAATAATGGAAAACTCTTACAACTTAAAAAGTTATAGGTATTTTACTGTAGCACTATCAGTTTCCACGGACGGGATGACGACCCGTGGAACATAACTATGATCCATACTGTGACTCATGAAAATAGACCTGAAACTCAAAATTTTCATCATCAAAACCACTGGTTGGTCTACAACCCGTCAACCAAAACCACGGTTAGTAGAGTGACCCGTGGTTTGTCAATTTTTAGCCTTTCTTTCAGGTTTCCATGGGTGAATTTACGGGTCATCGTTTTGAACGATGGTCCATCCTATAACCCATGGAATCCCCTTTATAGAGGTACCAAGACCTCTGAATTCCATGAATGGGTTGACAATCAGTCAACCCATTCCACGACCAGTCAACCCATCAGTAGAACCTCTGATTTCAGGTTTTCTCATTTGTTTAATGGGGGTAAATAAGTCTTTTCCTCCACCCTTTAAGACTTGTACTAAGTCATTTTAGCCTTTTTAGATGGGATTAAGGGGGAATTAATCGACTAAGTTCCCTCATTCTCTCAATTAGAAATACCAAGTCAGAAAAGAAAAGAAAGAAAAACATTCTCTCAGGCTTCCAACTAGGGTTCTTCTCCAAAGCTTCCAACTTTCAAGATAGTTAAAGATTTTCCATTAAACAGGTATGTGGGATTTCAATAAGGGTTCCCTTTCACCCTCATGTCCAAAGTTTCAAATTTTCATATGATTTTACAAGTTATGATTCTAGGGTTCTTGCCCAAACATGTGATTTGCTATGAACTTGATTTCTTGATGATTCTACAAGACTACTACCCTTATTAGAATAATTTTTACATGAATTCTTGCAAGTAGATTTCAAAATCTAAGATTTTTGGGAGAAGTAAGTTTTAGCCTGATTTTACAATATTTTCTCAAAATTTAGCTTTTCCTCCAGAATTCAGTTCAACTTGTCAGCATCCAGTCTAAACAAGTTTAAGTTTCCTCATGATGATTTCTAACTATGGAATTTGTCCTAAAACCCTCAGCATGTTGTCTAACCCATGAATTCAAACTATGATTTTGAATTACATATTTATTTCAGATTCTAGAATTATTGCCAGTAATTCAATTTCTTAGGATGGTGGGTTATGAACACCCGATCAGTTTATATTTCATGCATATTCAGGCAGATTCCCAGTTATTCAAAACTTACATAATCAGAATTCTTTCAGTGTCAGTAATCTTTTGCATTCTCAGAAAATCAGTATTTTGAGCTATCCATCATTTCAATTGTAATTGTTTATTTACATAATCAGTTGGGAGTAGACTTAGCACCAAGAGGACGAGGGGATGAAGGTTCACCCATCAGTTTAGGCTGAGACCTTTAGCAACAGTCCCTAAGTCCCAGAACTACGGCGCCACCGTAGGTTATATAGGGGTAACCCATCAGTTTAGGCTTGACACCCTAGTTCCTTGTTAGATATCAAATTTGTGGATCCACGCCAGAAAATGTTTGTACCCTTGGCAAGGTATGAACACCCTCCTAGCCAGGGTTACAGGTTGGCCCCATGTTAGCTCAGCTTGGGGTATGTCGGTTAATAGTAGCTCCCACATTTTAGATTCATTATTGCATGACCTTGTATTCAATTATTTAGCTCAGTTCAGTAATATACAGTCGTATGTTTATATACTTGGTCATTGCATCAGCTTATATCTTTCAGTTTGCATTCAGTACAATATATCAGTATTTTCAGCATGCTCAGTAGAAGAAACTCCTCTAAGGATTAACTTTAAACATGACTCATGATTTTTAGCTCAGGTGTACTAATTCATGACTTATAAACATAACTCATCTATTTAGTCTATAGATCTCCAAGTAACAATTTTACGTATGTTTAGATATCATGACCTCACAGTTATAATTCAGAAACGTGATTTACACTCTCTTCAGCAAAAGAGTCTATATTCTACAGTTTGATTTATTCATTCTCAGACATATATATGTAGTCCAGTTTTCATCCATGATTTCAGTATATACATGTTTCTTATGATTTTTAAGTTCGTGCATATCTCACATGCTCAGTACATTCAAAGTACTGACCGCATACTTCTTTGCGCTATATCATTTTATGATGTCATGTTCAGGCTCTCAGTCTCAGCATCACAGTTAGTGCGATCCCTTACCACATCAGCAACTACCAGGGGTGAGTCCTCATTATTCGAGGATGAACTTTTATGACATTCTTCTTTAGTATTTTTAGTTTCAGTATTTAGAGTTAGCTGGGGACTTGTCCCAGCCGCTCTCTAGTAGTAGAGGCTTACAGAGATAGAGTTAGATATTCAACTTGTTTTCAGATTGGGTCTTACTTTTCAGATGTGTATTATCTTCAAAGGTTTTAAGATAAATACTAAAACTTATGTTTTATCAGTTTAGCTTTCTCTCAGTATTATTTACACAGAATGTTTAGTGTTATTCCATGCCATTGGTTAGCTTGGGGTCACTTGTGGCTCTAAGTACCATGTTACGTTCAGGGTGTAGTCTCGGGGCGTGACACTAACTAGACCACATACCGTTATGCTACTACTTACAAGTGTTCGAACCGCTCCAGGATCTCTAGGACAATACCCAACATGTAATATTAACCCCATAATACAACCCCAGACTCTCAGTCTTCTTCTAACTTACCAACTTCATGACACATGCTCAACTACCGCCGCCGCAATAACCAAACACTAAGCATATATCCTCTTTCTTGTAGTCCGGACCAACTAAGGATCCCTACGAATACCTAAGTGTTAACATGCAATGCCCGGTCCACCTAAGAAACAACCCCACATTTATGTGTAACAATCCGGCCTCTCAAGGAACAATATGCCCAAATACAATTTCAATAATTAACCCGATCCACTCATGGAACAATTGAAAAACTACAATAAATAATGTATATTTAAACCCATACCAGGCGCGGTACCCGAGCCAACCAGTATAGAACCTGTACCAGGAATGGTACCCAAGCCAACCGTTAGTATCCTATACCAGGCATGGTACCCGAGCTAACCAATATATATATTTTGTACCAGGCGTGGTACCCGAGCCAATCGAATGTCACATAAAATCCAACAATCAATAATTAAATTAACATAAACACACTTGTAGCACCAACAAGCAATAAAACCAAGTTTATTTCACATAATTGACACCCGGACGCTTAGACATTCATAAACTCATTCCCTAAACATGCAAGGCACATACATTACTAAGTTAAAGTTACATGCATACATATTGCATTTGGAAAATAATACCATAACCTACGCAACCACCGAGTTCATACCCCAACACTAGAATCCTGTCTGATATCTAGTTCTCGATTCACCCTCTAGACACATATTCAGCAGATACATCAATTCAGGAACCCTCCTTTTAAAACAACACAGTACCAAAAATGTCCCCCCCTCAACATTGAGGCTTCAACCAATCTTGTTCATCCAATTTCCTTTGATCAAATTATTCCCGAAGCCCACTTTATCTAGCCATTAATTTACCCATAATATTTCCAGTTCCCCGAATCTACCCAACAGTCTAGTTCCTTGGAATCTAGCATCACACACAAGTTATCAAACATGAACAAACCCTGAATGGAACACATCACCCTAACACCATCATTCCTTATTCAACAATCAGTCAATAACACAGTATTCCTCCAGACTCCATGCCCGAAGGCCTAAACATGAATCCTCTTCTTATTCTATGACAACAATATAAAATGAAATACAGGTCTAAGTCTACTCAATGTAAAACCTAGCGTATCTGGATGCCAAACAGCTGCACAACGCAACACTCTGGCTCTGTGATGGCGCTTCCTGATGGAGAAGAAGCCCGAAGTCCCTGGTTTTGCTCCTCTTTAGTCAAAATCTCCCCTCCCCATTGCTCCAAGGCTTTGGAGCAGCCTAGGAGGATTTTTGGAGTAACCCTCGTATGTTTTCCAATTGAGGAGGAGAAGTCTAAAATATAATTCGTGTATTCTGGTTTCTATTTTCTGCCATAATGCTATAGCGGTCGGCTAACCACTACAACGACAGTGCTATAGTGGTAAAATTCCCACTATTGTGGGGTGATGTCAGCCCAGACGAATTTCAAAATCCAAAATTTCTGTCATCTTAACCCTACTTAAATCAAAATGAATTTTAATCATTTCTGAAATAGCATTAAGGTGATTTCCAAAATAACAACAGATCAGGTTATTACAAGAGATACCAATTTACCCATCATTTATCCCTGAATAATCATTTAAGAAAAATGAATGAAGAAACTAGTCTGGAGATCTCACAGTCCCCCCTTGACAACGTAAATATGATTGTGTGTGAAATATCACAACTTCCCCTTATTTTAGTCATACTTGACCTAATTGAAAATAATATGATTCCTGCTCTGACGAGGAATTTCCTCCCCCGAGCTATCTAAAAAAATATTAAAGTAACCTTCCCTGTGTACCCAAGAAATCCAGGGTCTCGTAGAATATCAGAGCGAAAGAAATTTCAAAAACTTAGGAAGGACCTTTCCGTCCCTAAAATTTAACCTGCCATCCGCTATAGCAGAAATAATGCCGCCATAGTTGTACCGCTATAGCGAGATGCCGATCACTATGGCAGTTGGCAGCAGTTAAATAGTGGGAGAAATGGGTTTTCATTCCCATTCTTCTCATTTTCCACCTGAAAACACTCCCTTCTTTCCAATCACTCTGCTCTTGAAATCAGAAAATCCAGGTAACAATCGTACCCACTTGCTTCTTTACTTTATTGCACAATTATAAACAGGATTATGGTAGAAAATGGTGGATAAAGCAGATATTGAGTTGGGTTTTTGAAATTGGAAGTTTTGGTTGAATGTTGGTGGTTTTCTGAAGCATGGGTGCTTCTCTTACGTTTACAACGCCTCCATAGCATTCTGGGCGTAAGGATTATGGAGTTTTTGGCCCAAAACGAGCTCAAAATGGTGGGGGAGGTGAAGGGTTGTTCTTGAAGAAAATTTGTGATTTAGACAAATTTTAGTGGTTATAATGCCCAAATTTTTGCATAAAACTGTGATAGGGCACTTTAGAAGTACTGATCTGGACTTGGAACATTAAAAATGGAGTTTTAGGTTAAGGGGCGCCATTGATACACCTCTTGGAGTTCTGGGATGATGAAGACCACTATAGCGGAACCCAACTGCTATAGCAGAGAAATTCTCGCTATAGCAGTTCTGCTGTAGTAGACGGCCATTCGCTATAGCAGGAGGCCGAAAAAAGTAGCCTCCCAGGCATGTACCAGAGTGAAATTTTCTTTTTGAAACCCATTTTCTTGCGCTTTTATGAGTTATAACCGCACCCCTTGCCACATTGCAAGTTATCATACTCAATGGCTGACGCTCAAGAACACATTCCCCTCTATGAGAGGTTCCCCGATGATGCTAGTCAGGAGAGGTACTGGGACTACCGGAGACTAGGTTTTTGTTATGAGTGGGCCTTCAGAATGGAAGGGGTGGATGAGAAAGCACCATCTTTCTATCGCAGGCTGATAAATGCTCAAATCGTGCTCTCCAATTAAGAGGTCACGACGATCATGTAGTCAAAACACATTTATAAACCCAACGGATGTTGGGGTCGTACCCAAGGGACCTGATTTAACTAATTAGAGATTGTGTAAAGCGATTTCAAAGAGAGAGTAATTGTTCAACAAAACCAAAACAATAAAATGGGAGATTGGGAAAGTTGTCACTACTAACCTAATTCAAATAAAAACTATAAAAATCGAGATGGGTGTACCAATAAGAACTAGACGACTAAGGGTGCATTTTCGATGGAGCATTCGCTATAGGCTAGGTTAGTCACTAATTCACTTAAATTCTCACCTATTGACATGGGTAGCATTAGTCATAAGTGTGGAATGCTATCTCTCGATCAATATCCACATATCTGATGATTTCGGTTAAAACATCATTCGGTGTGCTAAATAACCAACCAACATTTGCTTGGGGACGTCGTCCTATCTCTAGCTCGGACCCTTAAATGGGAGATTCCGCGATTGGAGCTATGTCTAGCCTCCAATCTAAGTGGATTCCCAAGTACCCACTAGCAATTTCACATCCACAACTACAAAATTCTCTCTCGAGCAGTTATATAGCCATGTAAGGTAAATTCATGTTTGCAACCACAAATTATTAGATTAAAACATGGTGAAATTACTAGACTCATATCAGATAAGCAATTATAAAAGCGAATTAGAAACACCCATAACCATTCAATAAGCACCCATCATCAATACACCTCTAGACAAGAGAAATTAGCCACTCATAGAAGGGGGAGAAGATATAGCAGCTGGGTAAATTAAATTCCCATCCATTGTAGTTGATTCTCAAGTTCTAGAATCATATTAGGTAAACAATTTGTTAACCAAAAGATTGGATTGAAAACCCTCTCTCAATGGAGATGGAGAAAAGTGTTTAGAAGCCAAAAATATCTCCAAGTTCTCTATGAGAAATTCTCTACTCAAAATTGTATATATAAAACAAGCCTAAAATTGCCTTTTATATGTTACTAAATCGTCACATAAATTTAGGACAAAATTGCCTCCGGGTGGTGTGCGACGCGGTGTGTGATTCACACGTCACAGTGTGCGCATTGCACACCTGTTTTAGGTTGACCAGTGACTTCAACCACTTATGTAGGCTTTGTGCGAAGGTGGTGCATTTCGCACCATAGGATGTGCGCATCGCATGGCGACCGCACTCCTTAGCAGAATCTTCAGTCATCTTTGCAGCTTCATAAGGAGGAGATGCAAACCGCATCTCGGCTTGTGCGTGTCGCTCAACCACCGCACCTCTCAGCAGATTCTCCAGCTTTTCTCAACTCTTCACACTTAGCTCCTTTTTGGCTCCATATCCTTGTTTCTCCTCTTCTATCCAAAGTACCGGCATAGACATCAATACAGACCATAAGAACCTCTAAATTGATTCAAAACATAGCAATAATTCATGGATATAGGCTCAATAAGTTGGTAGATTACCGACTTATCAAACCCCCAAACTTGAACTATTGCTTGTCCTCAAGCAAGATACTCACACGGCAAGGAATGAGTTATGCTAAGGCTCAATTAAATCAAAAAAACTACTCTACACTAAAAATTTAAGAAAAATAAACAAACAAAAGACTAACACAAAAGACTCAACTACTATGCTTATCTCAATTTGGACCCCCACATGCTCAAGGCAATTGCTCATTTCAAAACTTTTTTTTTTCAAAAGGACATCATATCTCTTTTAAAACTCAAGGGAATTTGCCATTCAAAACAAGACATTTTAGCTTCTCAAGTCATTGGCATGGATCGTCAAGGTTTGCCTCGAGATTCACCACACAACTTGACTTATTCATTCCCCTATATTGAAATAGAGACTCTATGCTTCCATTCGAGTGCATGATGGCACGCACCACAAGAGAGAATCCCACTCACAATTATTCAATTCTTAACCACGTGATTATAAGAGAACTAAGAAGACTCTCACTCTCTCAAGAAATTTCAAGTGCATGCGCATCGAACCATAGGCTTGACCTTCATGTAGATTGCCACTAATGTAGGGTAGCCAAGCTTAGAATCACCAAGGACTTGCGGGTTACGATATTGGCTAGGGCTAAGGTAAGGATATCATTTGGTTCAAGTGACTACTGATGTGACGCTAATTTACGTCACTTTCGACTCCTTTTTACTAAGAACAATCGTACGTTTTCAAGCAACCGTTGTTGTTTTTAATGTTTTTATGTTGTATTTGTAGGAAATGGAAGCAAACACGAAAACGGAAGAAAATACGAGAAAAACGATGTTCTGCCTAAGAGTGACGGCCTGAGTGACGGGCCGTCACACATGTGACGGTCCGTCACTGGGACCGTCACACCAAGGCAGACTTCCAGGCGGCACCACTGCCTAGCAGTGACGGTCCAGGCGACGGTCCGTCACTGCCGTGATGGTCCGTCACCCCTGGCCGTCACGCTTAGGCAGTGACTCAGTCGGCGACCCGCGTTTTTGGGGATTCCTAGCCCGTTTTGGAATTGGTTTCTATTACTCCTATAAATACCTCATGTTAGGTTATGTTAAAGGTGTCGAATATTATTTTAAATTATTCTCCCATTAGTTTAAAACACGTTTTAGTTGGTTTTTGAGAGCAACAACACGGTTCATTCTCTTGAATTCGTGTCTTGATTCGTTCGTGAGTTCTTGGTGTTCTTGTTCGTGGTTATTGGAAGATTGATTATTTTCATTATATTGTAAGACTTTTCTTCCTTTTATGATGAATACAACTATTTTCTCTTATTTATCGAGCATGAGTAACTAAAACTCCCGCAACTAGGGTTGTGGGAGCAATGGAAACGTAGCAATATAGATTCTGGGTAGCGTTGGGTTCGATATATGTATTGTCATGTTGTTAATCATTCAATTAGTCACGTTTTCTAGTGGTTGCAAACATTAGAACATGCCTAGGTTTAATTTGCTTGAGTAAAGAAGTTAAAACCGGGAAAACTTGATTAACGACAAGGATTCGAGACTACCAACTCTCGTCTTAAGGATTAATGCCGTAACTGGATTAGTCTACTTGATGTTAGGATTGAGAGCTAAAAAGCACATCTTTTTGAGATCGAAAGAAGATAAAAGGAAATTTGTTTATTTAGTCGAGAGACGTTTAAACGATACAATTGACGCAATCACATCGTGACAAGCATATAGAAAGAACCCGGTTAAGCCTAGAATCGACATTGTTACAACGCCATGGTGAACACATCCCTAGTTCATTCTCTCCCACTGATTATTTCCATAAGTTAATTGATTATTTTGTTTGCGATTTATTTACACAAACCCCCCCTTTATTTACTGGAAACGATTGACGAATAGTCAACTAATTCACTAAAGTCTTAATCTGCACCATATTCTCTGTGGGATTCGACCCCAACCTTGTTGGGTTCTTTACTTGACAACGATCGCTTACGCTTCATTAATTTGAGGTGTAGTTTGAGCGTTATCAAAAGTGGCGCCGTTGCCGGGGAATACGGTTTTTGATTAAGTCTGGTGTGTTTAGTTGACTTTTAGTCATAATTTCCTGCTTTTATTTCTGTTTGTTGTTTTTGTTTTTGGACAGGGTACAGGTTGTGCATGCCAAGTACCCGAGGTTCGGGGGAACAAATTTTACCTTACACCCCCGAACTTGCGAGAACATTGAGGCAGAATATGGCCGCACAATTAGACGCAGCAAGGATCGCTGCAGAACTGCAGGCCCAACAAAATTTGAATGCTGGTGGTCTGCAGGATGATGTGGTACGGAATGATGAGGATCTCGATTTAGATGGAGCTGGCGCGACGGGCGCCATTATTGTTCCACCGCTACCGCCCGGAGCAAAGTTCAATATCACTAGCCCGATGATTCAGTTGCTGAATTTGAGAGGTGTATTCCGTGGTGCCGCTGGTGATGATCCAAACCAGCACTTAATGAACTTCGTGGGGATTTGCAAATCATTTGAGCTGCCAGGCGTGAGTCAGACAGCGATCAGGCTCCGGTTGTTTCCATTGTCTCTGTCTGATGAGGTAGCGTTGTGGTTGATGGAGCTGACCCCCGACTCTATCGCAACGTGGGGCGAGTTGAGAGGAGCTTTCCTAGAAAGGTTCTTTCCTCCCTCTCGGATGATACAGTTGAGGGATGAGATTAGTAATTTCAGGCAGCAACCTCACGAAGCACTGCACGAGACTTGGTTGCGATTCAAGAAGAAGCTGACACAGTGCCCCAACCATCAGCTGAACAACGAATTCTTGATGCAGACATTCTACAGGGCACTAAATTCGGCTACCAAGCCAACTTTGGACAACGCAGCAGGTGGAGCGTTTATGGGTTGCACTTTTGCCGACGCCACAACTATTTTGGACAGGCTCACCAAGACCAACAGAGCCTGGCACACACGGGATTCAGAGGTTGCAGCTAGCACCTATACCGTTGGCATGTCAGCAGAGCAGCGAAGGAAAGAGGAGGAGCGCGACCAAGACATGGCGCATCTTAAAACACAGTTAGATCTCCTGACAAGGCACTTGACGTCAGGAAGTATAGAGAAGGTACAAGTTGTGGGTTCCCAAGGTATGGAGACTGAGGAGGCCAATTACGTGGGGGGTTTCCAGGCCAATGGCCAGGGAAACCAAGGTCGGAACTATCCAACAACCACTATGAGAATGGTGGCTACAAAAATCGCGACCAAGGAAGCTGGAGGAACAACACCGATAGAGGTGGGTTGTATATACCACCTGGTAATTGGGATAAGACCGGCAGCGAGGCTGAGACATCCAAACTAGAGAATATGATGGAGAAGATGCTGCTTAAAGTGGAATCGACTGACTCTGGGGTAAAGGCAATGCGGAATGAGTTATCAACATTGAGTCTGGTAGTGGAGTCACACTCAACCGCGATCAAGCAACTAGAGCAGCAAGTGGGTCACATCTCGGCATCTCTAAACCCAAGGAAACCAGGTACTTTGCCGAGCGACACCACTCATCCGAAGAATGATGCAAGCTGTATGGCGATCATCACAAGAAGCGGAAAAGTATTACTGGAATCACATCCGGTAATTCATGTTCAAAGTGATAGTACGGATGATGAAGAGGCGGTAGAGGAGAAAACTCCAAAGCCCGCGGAGAAACGCAAGGAAGCTGAAAAGCTTCCAACTATGATGCCTCGACCACCACCTCCGTTCCCACAGCGTTTAAAGAAGAAAGCTGACGATGGTAAGTTCCTGAACTTCATGAACATGTTGAAAGAGATTTCAATAAACATACCACTGGTGGAAGCGCTGGAACAAATGCCCGGTTATGCCAAGTTCATGAAGGACTTGATTACAAAGAAGAGGACGGTGAGTTTTGAACCGGAAGACAACCTCCATCACTGCAGCGCTATCTCTTTAAGGTCGTTAGTTGAAAAGAAGGATGATCCAGGTGCGTTCACAGTTCCATGTACTATCGGGAAGCTCAACTTCGGGAGAGCTATGTGTGACCTTGGTGCTAGTATAAATTTGATGCCGCTAGCAGTGTATAACAAATTGGGTTTGGGAGCTCCTAAACCAACGTCCATGAGAGTGATGATGGCTGACCGTTCGGTAAAGCGACCCGTAGGGATCTTGTCTGATGTGCTAGTTAAGATCGGTAAGCTTATCGTCCCAGCTGACTTTGTAATTTTGGATTGCGAAGTGGACTTCAAAGTTCCCATAATCTTGGGACGACCATTGTTAGCTACGGCGAGAGTGTTGGTTGACATGGAGAAAAACGAGCTGACCTTCCGATTGAACAATGAATTGGTCAAGTTCGATGTGTCCAAATTGATGAAGCAACCAAGTGACATGAGGGTGGTCGCGATCATCAATGCTATTGAGGAAGCTCCTGCGGATGTGCACATTGAGGAGAAGTGTTTGGTCGAGACGCTAGCTGTTGTGAGAAGGATGCCGCGAAAAGAGAAGCATGTTGCGGAAAGCAGTGTAAATAGCTCAAGGAAACGAAAACACCGCAAGAGAATCTATAAGGAAAGAGCGAAGAAGCGGTCACGACTAGCAGCGGAGCAAATAAAAGAGGAAGTTGGAGCGCAACATGAGGTTGGCGCACACACATACTCCATCGAGTTCTCTTGTTTTGGAGACCCAGGCGGTCTCCAACATCATTCCAGAATCTGAGTCATATCGACTTCACATGTATTCCTTTATTCTCACAGCTTTTAGTTTTCATATGTATGCATTTGGGACAATGCATGAGTCTAAGTTGAGGGTAGTGGGAAACCTGTGAGTCACCACCGAGGGTTTTTGTTGCCGATTTCTTTTCCCTCCGGTGTGCTATCTAGTAGAACCGGCATGTTTAGGTTGTTGTTTTAAATTTTTTTAGTGTCTATAGCAAAGCATGCGATTTCTTATCAAAGTAGCGCCCCTTTAAAAATTTTCTGGTTTTGTACTTATGTTGAAACGATTGACTGTCTGGATCTTTAGATGTCATTGTGTGAATATGATAGAATGAGTATGCTTAAGCCGAGCGGTTGTTTGATAGTTGGTAGCGATATAGTTTCTTGGTGCCAAGAGTGTGTGAGATTATTGTTATAAATTCTTACTCTGTGCATGCATCTAGAACTTGCCGGTCTATTTTGTTAAGTTCAAAGTTTGGTTGCTTAGGAAAGGATCACAGGCCCTTGTTGTGTGCAGTCCACTTAACCTAAAAGACCGTCCAAATATAAATAATCCCTTGATCCCTGTTTGAGCCATAATTGACCTTATTCTTTCAATAACCTGTCACCATTCCCGTTTAACTTTGAATCCCTATTTTGGCCCTGGTCCTTCCTTGGACATCGTGCACCTCGACTCTGGCAATCAGCCTAAGTTGAGGGTGGCTACTATAGAGGTAAACCCTGTTTTGGCCCTGGTCCTTCCATGGACATTGTGCACCTCAACCCAGGCAATCAGCCTAAGTTGAGGGTGGCTACTACAGAGGTGAATGATAAGAAAAAGAGGATAGTGAAGATTGGTTGTGAATAGAGTGAAAATCCGGGTGTGTGCCTAAGAAAAGAAAATAAAAAAAGAGAAGAAAAAAATCGAAAAAGTAATAAAAAGAATTCTCAAAATAAAGAGGCCGCACCTGTAGCTAGAAAGAAGGGAATAAAGAGGTGAATAAGGATGGACAAAGTAACGTTATGTGGTAAGAAGACGTCGGTAGTTCCAAGGAGGGCTTAGTCACTAACCCCTAAATGTATCCTACCTGCACCCGAAGCCTCATTACAAGCCTAAACAAGTCCTGTAGTGATCCTGAGTAGCTTTCTGAAGAATCGAAATAGAATAGTAAGGGCAAGCCTATGGTATCGCATGTGCATTGTTTGAAATCGTTTGTGAGTGTGAGCGCTTACCTAGTCCCAAATCTTGTGTGTGGGATTTCTTTGTGGTGAGGGAACCAAGAGGTCTGTATTGTCTATCGATTGTTAGGATAGCTGCGCGTGTGTATGGATAATGTTCTATCATATCGGAATGACATGTTTGGATCCTTGCAAGTTAGTGTTTCATACATTCGTGTGCTACGAGGGAGCTTGATTTAATTGTATAAGTTTGAATGACCATGAAGTGCTATAGACATGAGTTTGTTTCTTAGTTGAGTCGTTTGATTGTTTTATGTTATGTTGCTTGAGGACAAGCGAACGTTTTAAGTTGAGGGTGTTGATGTGACGCTAATTTACGTCACTTTCGACTCCTTTTTACTAAGAACAATCGTACGTTTTCAAGCAACCGTTGTTGTTTTTGATGTTTTTATGTTGTATTTGTAGGAAATGGAAGCAAACACGAAAACGGAAGAAAATACGAGAAAAACGAAGTTCTGCCTAAGAGTGACGGCCTGGGTGACGGGCCGTCACACATGTGACGGTCCGTCACTGGGACCGTCACACCAAGGCAGACTTCCAGGCGGCACCACTGCCTAGCAGTGACGGTCCAGGCGACGGTCCGTCACTGCCGTGACGGTCCGTCACCCCTGGCCGTCACGCTTAGGCAGTGACTCAGTCGGCGACCCTCGTTTTTGGGGATTCCTAGCCCATTTTGGAATTGGTTTCTATTACTCCTATAAATACCCCATGTTAGGTTATGTTAAAGGTGTCGAATATTATTTTAAATTATTCTCCCATTAGTTTAAAACACGTTTTAGTTGGTTTTTGAGAGCAACAACACGGTTCATTCTCTTGAATTCGTGTCTTGATTCGTTCGTGAGTTCTTGGTGTTCTTGTTCGTGGATATTGGAAGATTGATTATTTTCATTATATTGTAGACTTTTCTTCCTTTTATGATGAATACAACTATTTTCTCTTATTTATCGAGCATGAGTAACTAAAACTCCCGCAACTAGGGTTGTGGGAGCCATGGAAACGTAGCAATATAGATTCCGGGTAGCGTTGGGTTCGATATATGTATTGTCATGTTGTTAATCATTCAATTAGTCACGTTTTCTAGTGGTTGCAAACATTAGAACATGCCTAGGTTTAATTTGCTTGAGTAAAGAAGTTAAAACCGGGAAAACTTGATTAACGACAAGGATTCGAGACTACCAACTCTCGTCTTAAAGATTAATGCCGTAACTGGATTAGTCTACTTGATGTTAGGATTGAGAGCTAAAAAGCACATCTTTTTGAGATCGAAAGAAGATAAAAGGAAATTTGTTTATTTAGTCGAGAGACGTTTAAACGATACAATTGACGCAATCACATCGTGACAAACATATAGAAAGAACCCGGTTAAGCCTAGAATCGACATTGTTACAACGCCATGGTGAACACATCCCTAGTTCATTCTCTCCCACTGATTATTTCCATAAGTTAATTGATTATTTTGTTTGCGATTTGTTTACACAAACCCCCCCTTTATTTACTGGAAACGATTGACGAATAGTCAACTAATTCACTAAAGTCTTAATCTTCACCATATTCTCTGTGGGATTCGACCCCAACCTTGTTGGGTTCTTTACTTGACAACGATCGCTTACGCTTCATTAATTTGAGGTGTAGTTTGAGCGTTATCAACTACACCTCCCTAATGCTTTTTGTTTTTATTTCAAACACCGCTTACATTTTTCAATTTTCAACTTCACCTTATTTCTCCCTCACACAACCCAAGATTTCTCCTTTTTTACCTCATGATCATTCACACCTTATATCACCTTCACTTGGTAGCACCTATTTTTGCTTTTCAATTTGCTCATTGGATTGATCTTTTGGAGGAATTTTCAATTCTTGAATCAAGGTGCTACCTTGCACTTGAAGTGCATTTCTTTTTTTCTCCTCATTTGATCACATGCACCCCCCCAAACTTAGGCATTTGCCTATGTTATCTTTTGTTTCCCCCCAAACATAGGCTCTTAGCCTACATTTCATTTTTAAGCAATTAGGGAGGATGGGTGCCAAGATAGAGGTTCCAAAAAGGTCAAGGTGTTACAAAGGTGTCAAAGAATGGTCACAAGCTCAAAGGCGTTCACTAGGATTTGATATCATTGGGAGGTCATTTGAGTGAAGTGGCTATCAAAAAGGGCCTAAGGTCATTTCCCAAGCTTGGTTACACCTAGAATTTTGCCTTGAATCACATTCGGGGCAAGTTCTAGACGACACTTATGCACAAGAATCAAAGTAAAGCCTCACTGCACAAGGCATCCTGCCACAAGACTTTATCCATTAGTCCCACAATCAATTGGGGCAAATGACTTTTGACAAGCTATTCCGAGTTCATTACACACTCGTTTGTGAGTCAATCAAGCCAAAGCGAGAACGTGCAAGTCATGACAAGAGAATGCTTTTCCTAAACAAAAAGTCATTTCCCTTCTTCTTTCCTTTTCAAAAATAATTTACCAAGAAATTATTTCGGTGGGCCCATTTCGAGACAAGCATTTACAGACTCAATTCTAAACTAAACTTGGCATTTTTCCTTAAAAAAGTTGCCTCTCAATCTATCATAAGGAAACACCAACCCGGTTCGACACACAAAAACAAAACAAAAGAAAAAGAAAATAATCAAAACTTTTGCTCCTTGGGAAAGAATCGTAGTATTAAGAAAACCCTTGGAGTTTATTTCTACGCTACTATCAACAAGGTGATCCACAACTTTTTGCGCTCATGATTCAATCAAGAACAAGCCTCAGCGTAGGCATTTAGCGCATTTGCAAGGCACGGGTAGTGGAATAATGGGGCATGTAAGACCAACCCGGCACACCATCAATAAAATTCAATCCTGGCGAGGGCACAATTAAGCTCAAAGTAAAAAGTAAAGAAAAACAAAAGCTAAAGGCCCGACGAGGGCAATGCCATTCACAACAACCATCATGAAGTTAATTCTTACATACTCCCCAAAAACTTAAAACAAGCATAGCCTACGATGAACAAAAAGATAACCAAATAAGAATGAGTGCCAAAAACTCCCTGAGTAGGCTAATGATGATGATGACGTCTCCTTCGTGAATAAACTTGATGAGGTGGTCGAGATGCCGGTGGTGCCGGTGGTGGTATGCAAGCATATGATTGATCTAGCTGAAACTCTTCCAGTGGAGGATTTGATGGATCCCACGGGACCTCAAGGCAGCCCGAGGGCTCCACAAATCACCTATCCTCACACGTCATTAATTCGTGATATGAGAACCATTTTTGATGAAGTCCCCATCTCCTCACATATGGTGCTGGAGGTGCTGGTTGATGGTGGATGACCGACTCTGTGTTGTCTGGGGTGGTCTCTACCAGTGTCCCATTTTCTTGCATCTCAGAGTTGTCTTCTTCATCAGGATCCCAACTTGTGCACCAAGTATCAGGAGGGCTAGAACATCTTGTAGGGAAGTTCGAGCCTGGAGCCGGTAGGTTAAGATCCCAATTTGCTTCATCAGGTGGGATCATTTACTTGAACCTCTCAACCTCTGTTTCCATAGTTTCTACTCTATCACAAAACTTGCTCACACTTTACACAACTGGTTTGAGGGCTGATTTGATAGCAAATTCAATCAAAGCTGGAATTTCTCTAGCCAATTTATGCATCCATTCTTTATTTTTGTTGGTAATTTGAGCAAGATTGAGTAAAATACCTGGAGGGTTGGTTCCTGATACTCCATGGATTATGCTCGATGCTGCTTGAGATGCGGGTGAATTTATTTCTTGATCATGCACTATGTTTCTGCCCCGAGTATTGAGTCTAGTGGTCTCAGAAGTCTATTCAAGTTGCCTCTTCTTGACGTGCGGAGTATCTTTATCCCTCTTTGTGTCTAGACAAACCATACCTGTAGCTTGCCTAGCCTTGTCGAATCCTTGAAACAAGGGGCATCCAGGTTGAATGCATAGAAGGGTGATGAGCACGGGGAATGCCATGGATGTGGCATCATGTCATGCTTTTCTCTTGAGATGTTCAACTATGATCTCACCCTCGTTCACACTGAGGCCTCTCATGATGTATGAAAGGAGAATGGCCATCTCAATGGACACTTTAGTGGTGTGGCTAGTCAGGATGAATATGGTGCTCACAAAGTCAAGCCACATGCATGCTTCGAATCTAAGATTCGAGCGATAAATCTGTCCCCTTGAGGTGGCCCAAAGGGGTTCTCCTTCTGCAATCACACTAGCAACCCATTTGTATTCCTCATCCTTTTTCGCCACACGTTCTATGTACCTTGATTTAGGGATTGGTTCATTGTCCTATATGATAGAATAAATGGCTTCCGGGGTGATATTCACTTCTTTACCCCGTACCAAAACTGAGCTGATGCATGGTGACCTGCTTAGGGGACCTTTAGGATTAAGCATGTTAAAGCTGGCCCTGTATGAAGCATAGAATTCCCGTACCATCTCTGGAAATTAGAGGCCTGGTGTTTTGGAAAAATGCTCCCAAGCCTTTATGCGAAATTGCTTTGGCATGTTTGGGAACTCTTCTTAGAAATCATCTATATTAAATCCCTTTTCCTCCAAGAATAGGCGCTTCTGGAACTCAAGATAATAGGCTTGCATTCCTATAAGCCCAAAGCAAACCCTCGACTCATAATGTCCTGCCTCATATGTGGAAACTCCCGTAGTCGGAGTGGGCTCTAGGGCGCATCTCTTCTGATTGTGCCTGTTGGAAGACATGGTCCTGCGACTCGGTGTTAGAAGCATACAATAGAAATATATACTACTAAAAGAAATTTGGGGATCAGTGAAGTGAAAAGCAAATGAGGGAGTTATTGGCTGGTGCGATTCACCTGCGAATCGCTCCAGCAAAAGTGCGCATCGCAGATGCCATCGCATGAGCCGACAGATTCTTCCAGTGATTTTTCTTTATGGTGTGAATTAGGTGCAAACCGCACCAGCTGAAGTGCATGTCGCACCGAACTTTGCCTCTCAAGGCAGTGTTCTGCATTTCCTTTTTAACTCTGTACGATGCATCGTGCGACTCACACATCAAGATCTATGCATCATATGCAAAACCACAATGGCACAATTGAAATTTTTGGTTCCTTGTTTTCTTGTGAGTTACGCATATGATCCATAGAGCAAGATGAGCTTCAGCACTTACAAGGGGGCATGGGGGTTCATGACTATAACTTCCTGGTACTCAGACTTCTCTGGATTTTCCATTAACACATAACCAACAAGAAAGGACTCAACAACTTCCCATAAGATGGACGTTACCCCATCTATCATCGGGAACATCAAGCCCTCCTTGCAACAATGGGAACCAATAACATATAAACAATTAACCTCCTTTTCTCACAAGATTATACAACCCAACTAGATTTTTAATAAGGATCACGGGCATACAATCAGCAACATTCAACCTCAATTATCAATCAAAACCTTGTGACTAGCAACGACTTTCCCTTAAGAACGACGTCACCCAATCTATCATCGGTCCAAATCAAGCACTAGTCACAAGTGGGTTACTCAGACTTCACCCTATCACAGATATTAAGGCTAAACATTACTACCAATCAACATGCACAGTTAAGATTTCCAATTTACCAAGTTGACATTAAGAGAATTCATCATTACAACTCAAAATTGGGGACCCAAAATTTTTGGATCTCACCCATTATCAACATGGCTAGTCTACTAAGCATACTTCACAATATGAGTTCCCAACAATCATAAAAATAACTATTTAACGTCGGGAAACTTACCACCAGTGAAGATTATGGAGGGAAGAATAGAAATCAAAGCTTTTTGAATTCCAACAATGGTGACCCACAATACCTCCCAGAGAATGGCGGCAGCGATGTGGAGAAGTGGTGGAGAAGATGGGGTGAGAAGAGGAGAAGGATTTATGGGAGTTTGAGGGGTTTGGAGAGAATTTTGGTGGAGGATTGTGAGAGTTGTGGAGAAAGATATTGGAAAAAGAAGAGAGAGATGCAGTTTGAAAAGAAAAAGAAGAAGAAGAGTTGGCCGGGTTATCTCCGAGTCGAGTTGGTCAATGGGTTAGGTCAATTAAAAATTTAGATTTACCTCCTGTGCACCGCGACATGCGATTCACACCAGGCAAGGTGCGGACCGTATGGCGTATCGCACATGCCCTCTTTTTCTCCCCTGGGTTTGCCCAGGCATCTGTTTTCTGGTGTGATGGAGGTGCGATATGCACTTGGGCTTGTGCAGCCCGCACAGCCCAGCGCATGTTACCTCCAATTTTCACTTTTGCTTTAGGCCTTCTATTTTGGTATGCGGTTGGCTGTTCGACATGCACAATTGCTCGTGCAGTCTGCACAGTCCTTTGCACAATAGGGTTCAGCCATACTTAGTGCTCAATTTCATCTTCCACTTCATGAATCCCCTAAAAACACAAAAACAACAAAAAGTGAGGAAAGTGAAAGAAAAGACACTTGGGTTGCCTTCCAAGAAGCGCTTGATTTTACGTCGTGGCTTGACGATGGTACGTCAATCCTCAACCATTTTTGGAAGGCATACTAATCCGGTTAGCGTGGTCCCATTCCAACAAGGGAAATTGCTCCTTTGACACCTTAGAGATACCATCAAGCTGTTCATCTTGTAATGAATTAACTGCAGGTGCCTTGCACACTTCACACTCTCCAAGGGTATCATCCCCTTTTTCCTCAAATTATATAACAGATATGACTCTTAAATCGTTTGGAGGCTTAGTCGGTTGGCAAACATTGAAGGTCACTACCTCATCCCCCACTCAGAATTTGAGTTCTTCGAGTTCGACATCAACAAGGACCCGCCCGGTGGCTAACAATGGTCATCCCAAAATAATGGGCACCTCTACATCTACCTCATAGACCAAGATGACAAAATCCATAGGAAGAATTAGTTTGTCCACTTTTACCAAAACATCAAACAAGATTCCCACAAGGCGCTTAATCGACCTATCAACCATCAGTAGCCGCATAGAAGTGGGCTTGGGAATGCCCAATCCTAACTTCTGAAAAATCACAAGGGGTATCAAGTTGATTCTTTCCCCCAAGTCACACAAGGCCCTTCGGAACACAAACAAACTAATCATACATGATATAGTGAACGCACCCGGATCGTCCCTCTTCGTGGCTACATTGCTAGTCATCACCTTACTACAACTATGTGAAATCTCAACCATGCCCACTTTAACCACCTTTTTATTTTTAAGTAACTCTTTCATAAACTTGGAGTATCCTGGCATCTGTATTAGAGCTTCGACCAAAGGAATGTTTGTTGACAGCTTGCTGAACATGTCAACAAACTTGCTAAATTTTTGATCTTCCTTCTTCTTATTTAGCCGATGAGGATACGAAGGGGGTCCTTTGGGTGTTGTGGTTGGAATGCTTTGTACAAGAGGAGAGTCCACCTTGTCATCAATGACTTCTTGGGGAGAGTTCTTGACCTCTTCCTTATCTTTATCACTCCCAACATTTCTCAGCGCACTCGATTCTTCAGGCTCTTTCCTTACCTCCGGGGTGTCAATTACATTCTCATGCTTTACCTCGTCATCTCTTAGTTTCTTTCATGTTTCAACTGTCAGCTCTTTTAGTTGTGCGTACAGTTTCGTAACGGGTTCCCTTATTTCATCAGTTGTTCGACCACTCCTAGTAACAACGACCATGATGTGCCCGTCGGGTTTTGGATTTGTAGTGGTGTCACTAAGAAGTAGCGTCCTTACCCTCGGAGCAGTGTTATTAAAGGCAATCGCCTTATCGCCTTGGCGACGTGGCGAGGCGAGGTGACGACATCTCGCCTCCAGGCTGTATGGCGACTGCAGATCGAAAAGGCGACGCCATGGCGATGTGGCGAGGCGACGGCGACGACGATAAAAGGCGACGCCTTTTAATTTTTTAAATAGAATTAGGGGTTTTTAAGAGATAAAAGGTATTTTTAGGCTTGTTTCCATATTTACCTTGAAACCTTGTGACTGCAGCGACGGGTAACTCAGATGCAACAACTTCAGAGTTCAGACTCCGGTGGCGACTGCAACTCCGGCCGGCCAGCTCGAGCGAGTCTCCGACAGTCCGACTTCTCCATAGGTAAGCAACTCTTTTTCTATTTCTTCTTCTACTTTCTTCTTCTACTTCATATTCTGATTTCTTTTTCTACTTTCTTCTTCTTCTTCCTCTGATTTTTCACTTCTTCCTCTGTTTTTTAACTCTTCTTTTCTTCCTCTGTTTTTTTCACTTCTTTTCTTCCCCTGTTTTTCTCTTCTTTTGTTCCTCTGTTTTTTTTCTCTAATTTAGTTATATAATATATTAATTAGTAATTAATATCGTAATTGTTGATCATTAACAATAATTTCAATGGCGTCTCAATCTAATAAAATATTTGCTACTATGAACTATTTTTAGTTTTTGAATTGAAATATTTGCTAATATATTATTGCTATTGAGATTTTGATTATTTATATGTGCAATTAAATATTTTAATTTATTGGTATTAATTGGCGCCGCACTTCAAAAAGGCGAGCTCCTCGCCGCTTGCCTCGCCGCATGGCGAGGCAGAGCCTTGTCGCCTTGTGTCGCCTTGTGTCACCTTTCGCTGTTCAAATGACTCCGCAACTCCGGCCGGCCAGCTCGAGCGAGTCTCCGACAATCCGACTTCTCCATAGGTAAGCAACTCTTTTTCTATTTCTTCTTCTACTTTCTTCTTCTACTTCATATTCTGATTTCTTTTTCTACTTTCTTCTTCTTCTTCCTCTGATTTTTCACTTCTTCCTCTGTTTTTTAACTCTTCTTTTCTTCCTCTGTTTTTTTCTCTTCTTTTCTTCCTCTGTTTTTTTTCTCTAATTTAGTTATATAATATACTAATTAGTAATTAATATCGTAATTGTTGATCATTAACAATAATTTCAATGGCGTCTCAATCTAATACAATATTTGCTACTATGAACTATCTATTTTTAGTTTTTGAATTGAAATATTTGCTAATATATTATTGCTATTGAGATTTTGATTATTTATATGTGCAATTAAATATTTTAATTTATTGGTATTAATTGGCGCCGCACTTCAAAAAGGCGAGCTCCTCGCCGCTTGCCTCGCCGCGTGGCGAGGCAGAGCCTTGTCGCCTTGTGTCGCCTTGTGTCACCTTTCGCTGTCCAAAACACTGCCTCGGAGTCATTTGAACATAAATATGATCCATTTAGGCCTCAAGTTGCTTGATGGAGGTTGAATGAGAGCTCACAGTTCTTTGAAGTGTGGAGATTTCGCTCTTGAGCTCATGTTCCTCGGCGTGTGTTGTATCCACCTTTTTCAGCACCAAGGACAACATGTCCTCTAACTTGGAATGCTCGAGATTGCTTGTGGTTGGTTGGTGGAGGGAATTCGATTTGTTTGGGGTTGCATAAACACTTCGATGATTGTACCGCTCACCATACCTGTCCCGATCATCTTGTTTTCAACCTTGGATCTCTTCCCTTGGGCGATATTACCCGGGACGAGAACCCTCTGACACAAAACACAACTTCCCGTCAACCACCATCATAAGCTCCTTACCACTGGCTCTTATTTCCGGGGTGTCTATTACACTCTCCCCCTTTGTACTATTTACATGCTTTGCCAAGAGGTCGATTTGGGCCATCATTTTGGCCATTGTTTCATCTTGAATTCTTCCCCTCTTTCTAATTTCATCAGCCAAGATAGAGGGAGTTACTCCTGAGGTAGGCACATCTGCCTCCTGGGTATACCAAGCTTGATGAGTTTTCGTCATCCGTTATAAGAAAGTCGAGGCAACAGGGTATGTTATGTCCATGAAAATGCCACCCCCTAGGCTATTAGCCATTGTTTTGTTCATAGAATTCAATGACCGGTAGAAGCTTTGACGCAAAACATTGCCCGATAGCTCATGGTTCGAGCATAAAATAAGCTTCTTCTTGAAGCGCAACCAAGCCTCATGGAAGAGCTCGTTTGGAAGTTGCTTGAAGTTGGTGATCTCATCTCTTAACTTCATCATTCGAGATGGAGGAAAGTATATCAAGGTAAATGCCTCAACCAACTCGGCCCAAGATTTGATGGATCCATCCGACAATTCTTCCAACCACGCCATGGTTTCCCCCGTCAAAGAGAAAGGGAATAGGCACAATTGGATGGAATCTTGGGAGATATTTTGGATCATGTATAGTTGGCAAATCTCCACGAAGTTCCGAATATGCCAGTTGGCATCCTCATGGGAAGCTCCACTAAATAGCCCCTTCATTTGAATCAAATGGAGCATGGTGCTTATCACATGGAAGACAACATTTTCCATCATGGGGGGTAGGCGGATTGCACCTACACCTCCTTGCATCATTGTCTCAGCAACATTGGCATTCTCGGAGCCGCCAATGCTCTCATTGTCCTCGGCTTCTTCCATAGCTGGCCTGCTCAATCAACACTTAAAAACAATAAAAAGTAAAAGAAAACAAGCACTCTCAAGTTGATTTCATAAGAACAATAAAAAACTAGCTAATACTCAAGTCCCCGACAATGGCACTATTTTTGATAAACGCTCAAATCGTGCTCTCCAATTAGGAGGTCACGGTGATCGCATAGTTAAAACATTATAAACCCAATGGATGTTGGGGTCATACCCAAGGGACCTAATTTAACTAATTAGAGATTGTCCGAAGCGATTTCAAAGAGAGAGTAATTGTTCAGCAAAACCAAAACAATAAAATGGAGGAATTGGGAATGTTGTCACTACTAACTCAATTCAAATAAAAACTATAAAAATTGAGATGGGTGTACCAATAAGAACTAGATGACTAGGGGTGTATTTCTGATGGGGCATTCGCTATAGGCTAGAGTAGTAACTAATTCACTTAACTTCTCACCTATTGAAATTGGTAGCGTCGGTCATAAGTGTGGAATGCTATCTCTCGATCAACATCCATATATCCGATGATTTCGGTTAGAACATCATTCGGTGTGCTAAATAACCAACCAACATTTGCTTGGGGACGTCGTCCTATCTCTTGCTCGGACCCTTAAATGGGAGATTCTGCGATTGGAGCTATGTCTAGCCTCCAATCTAAGTGGATTCCCAAGTACCCACTACCAATTTCACATCCACATCTACAAAATTCTCTCCCGAGAGCAATTATATAGCCAAGTAAGGTAAATTCATATTTGCAACCACAAATTATTAGATTAAAACATGGTGACATTACTAGACCCATATCCGATAAGAAATTATAAAAGCGAATTAGCAATACCCATAACCATTTGCTAAGCACCCATCATCAATACACCCCTAGACAAGAGAAATTAGCCATTCATAGAAGGGGGAGAAGATATACCAGCTGGGTAAATCAAAATCCCATCCATTGTAGTTGATTCTCAAGTTCTAGAATCAAATTAGGTACACAATTTGTTAACCAAAAGAATAGATTGAAAACCCTCTCTCAATGGAGATGGAGAAAAGTATTTACAAGCCAAAAATATCTCCAAGTTCTCTATCTGAAATTCTCTACTCAAAATTGTATATACAAAACAAGCCTAAAATTGCCTTTTATATGTTCCCAAATCATCACATAAATTTTGGACAAAATTGCCCTCTGGGTGGTGTGCGACGCGGCGTGCAGTTCACAAGTTGCAGTGTGCGCATCGCACACCTACTTTAAGTTGACCAATGACTTCAGCCGCTTAAGTTGGCTTTGTGCGAAGGTGGTGCGTTTCGCACCACATGATGTGCGCATTGCATGGCGACTGTACTCTTTAGCAGAATCTTCAGTCATCTTTGTAGCTTCATGTGGAGGAGATGCAAACCGCATCTCGGCTTATTCGTGTCGCACAACCACCACACCTATCGGCAAATTCTCCAGTTTTTCTCAACTCTTCACACTTAGCTCCTTTTTTGCTCTTTTTGGGTCCATATCCTTGTTTCTCCTCTTCCATCCAAAGTACCTGCATAGACATCAATACAGGCCATATGAACCTCTAAATCGATTCAAAATATAGCAATAATTCATGGATATAGGCTCAATAAGTTGGTAGATTACCGACTTATCACAGGCTTCATGAGTTCAGCTGGGGCCTATTGGTGGTGGCTCTCCCTTCTGGGAGTTCAGGTTGGGTGAGGGAGTTCTATTCCATACTCCCCACCATTCTTTAGGATGACCCCAACCCTGCTATCCGCATACGAGAGATGGATAGTCCCTATAGATGCTCGGACTATTAATGAGGTGCTAGGAGTGCCTCATGTTTGAACGAAGCTTACGACACCAAGGCTCGACTGTGGGACATGGCGTGGCTGAGAGATACCTCGGTGGAGGAGGAGTTCAGGGGCGAGGTCTACTGGCCCAGTGCTAAGGGAATCACGAGTGCTTTCTTTTCGGCCAATGCTAGTAGGTGACTGAATTTGGTGTCCCAGAGGATCCATCCATCGGGCAATACCACCGATATGACTTATGCTCGGGCCTTGGTGGTTTCTTTTGCCATGCAGGGGATCTTGCTGAATGTGGGGGAATAGATCATGTATGAGTGGAGGGACTTCTATCGGGGTCCCCGAATGGGCCCCTTTCTTCTGGGTCTGGTGTCTGAGTTATTCAGGAGATTCCATGTGCCTGAGGATGAGACCGATAGGGAGGTGGAGATGGATGTTGCCTTCAACCCTCTCCGGGTGAAGGTGGTTACCTCTACGGGAAAGAAGAAGAGAAAGGTGAACGAAGCAGGGAGCAGCCAGGCGCCAAGGTTACTGCTGCTGATGATGATGACACTCCTGCCCCTCCTTCCCAGTCCCAACCCCCAATTACTAGTATCCATCTTGAGGAGAACCTGGCCGCGGTCAGGTGATTTATGGAGGAAACTACTGCTGGAGGTATAACCCGGCCCCCTCTACTCAGGATTTTGTAGCACTCCACAAGAAGTTGGATAAGAAGAAAGAGAAGAGACACTCTCGGGATCGCTTGTTTGCCCGGATATGGAAAACCACTAAGGTCATGTTTACTTGCTCTGCCCTCGGTCAGGAGCTTCCCCAGTTAGAGCTGGAGGACCTGCAAGAGTTTATTTTCCTGAGTGACACCGAGGCCGAGGGCCCCACCCCTGTAGACCCTGATGGTGATGAGTCTTCTGGTTAGGACCTCCCCTTCCCCCTTTATTATATTAGAGTACTATTTCCTTAGTTATGCCCTCTTTTGGGCATGTAGTAGACGATGTTTCCCTTTCCTTCTCCCCTTTCGTTTTAAGCAAATGGATGCTAGTTTTAGACAATATTTACCTTCTATGCATGCTACATTAGTTCTACTAGTGTTTTCCTGGTTGTACATAGCAGCTCGTAGCTTAACTATTGCTTTTAAACACCTCAGAAATGAAAGGAAAAATAGGGGAAAACAGGGATGGGGTTCTTCCCCGCCCCTTCCGCTATAGTGATTGACATACCGCTACAACGGTACCACCATAGCAGAAAAATCAGCGCTATAACGGGATCGCTATAACGGTATGATTTTGCTATGGTGGCCCCGACAGCAGCAACCTAGAAAAATTGAATTTTCTACAGAGTTTACCCATTCCCCATCCCCAGTTATCAATATTAACCTCTGAATCACCTCCTGGCCTTTAAACATCACCCTAAAACCATTCCCAGTACTGCATAATTCAAAACTTAGCATCGCATTATTATAAAATCAACCACGAACTACAAGAGAAGACCGTTCACAATAACCCATTCCTGGTATCACATAAGAACGACCCCTTGTTCCCATGGTTCCTCAATTCAAGATCGAGTGTCCCAAAACCGAAGCTTCCTTACAGTCATAAGTATCATCCCCTTACCATCTTAATGAATGTAAAGTCCCTATCCGAAATGTAATACAAAGTTCCCAATCAGACACATCAAAATTTCACTAACCAAAGCACATTGCAACTCTACTAACCCTAGTACACGTAAACCAAGTTATGACTCCTTTCAGACCAAAATATTTACAATAAGGCAAGCAGTTACACACCAACAATTACAGTCATACAAGTATTGCTACACACATAATTTTAAGCTTCAAATTTCAATAATAATTCAAATCACATCTACTACTCTCTATTCTCCCCATGGATGACTATCAGCCGATCATTCATGCCTTACCGCAACCCCTAAGGCCAAATACTAATTGGAAACTTCCTGGTTCCAAATTCTCTTACTTGTCTCATTACAGCTGGAGGAAATCAACACACTCCGACCTTGCTGAGATACCAATTGGAATCAAGAGATACCAATTGGACTCAACTTATACATGTATGCTCAGACTGCACGAAAGGAGTGAACGAAGAGAGACAATTCCTAGAATGCTTCATAGTTTCACAAAAATTTGATGTGGACATCAACACACTAATCTGCAGGACTCTATTTGACATTTGCTCTTGTACTAGGAGATCGATAACCTAGGCTCTAATACCATTTGTCACGACCCAACTATCGGGCCTGCCGATACCTATTCGAAGCACCTAGATAGGAGAACCCTTACCACCCGATCAACAGGCAATGCGAAAATTAATAGTAAAATATGAAGAAATAAGCTTTATAATAATGGAAAACTCTTACAACTTAAATACAAGAAATTCCTTTACAAAACTTGAATACAACCCTCCCTAGGAACTAGTCTAAACTGGTACAAGATCTCTACAGGAAAGATACAAATATATATAAAAATAGACACAACTTCCAACATGGGAACGAAGAGTAGAAGCTGCTAAAGATCATCGCCATCCTGTTCCTAAGAAACATCACTGATCCTGCAACTAGACTATACCCAAAAAGGTATAGCAAGAGTAGTATTAGTACAAACAACACATACTGGTAGGCATCATCAGTTGACCCGAATCTACTACATACCATCATATAAGAAATCAAGAGAAAATGTGCAATAAGTTTACATCCATTCCTTCAACATCCACTTTTACCACCGTGATATTAGCACTAAGAACTTATTTGTTTTACCCGAAGCCTTCCTAACCCGTTCCACTGCCAATTCCACCCCTTGGAGACTCTACACCATGACACCTAGGATTTCCCAAGTCATACTGAACACTTAGACTTCCCAAGTCACACCTTACTCTAAGACTCCCCAAGTCATCCTTAACACTAGTCCGACAACTATGTCCAGACCCAGACTACCGTTCCATTATCCCCGTCAATCCCTATGACTCGACAACCCAAAGTAAACCCATCTACTCACTAACTAGACCACATACCATTATGTTACTACTTACAAGTGTTCGGACCACTCCAGGATCCCTAGGACAATACCCAATATGTAATATCTACCCCGCAATACAACCCCAGAATCTCAATCTTCCTCTAACTTACCAACTTTATGACACAGGCTCAACCACCGCCACCGCAATAACCAAAAACTAAGCATATATCCCCTTTCTTGTAGCTCAAACCAACTAAGGATCCTTATGCCAATACCTAAGTGTTAACATACAATGCTCGGTCCACCCAAGAACCAACCTCACATTTAAGTGTAACAATCCGGCCTTTCAAGGACCAATATGCACAAACACAATTTTAATAATTAACCAGGTCCAATCATGAAACCATCGACTAAATATAATCAATAATGTATATTTAAACCCATACCAGATGTGGTACCGAGCCAACCGATATAGAACTTGTACCAGGCATGGTACCCGAGCCAACCAATATATATATTTCATACCAAGTGTGGTACCCGAGCTAACCGAATGTCACACAAAATCCAATAGTCAATAATTATATGAACAGAAACACACTTGTAACACCAACAAGCAACAAAACCAAGTTCATTTCACATAATTGACACCCAAATGCTTAGACATTCATAAACTTATTTCCTAAACATGCAAGGCACATATATTACTAAGTTAAAGTTACATGCATACATATTGCATTTGGAAAACAGAACCATCACCTACCTAACCACCGAGTTCATACCCCAACACTGAAATCCTGTCCGACTTCTAGTTCTCGATTCACCCCCTAGACACATATTCAACAGATACATCAATTCAGGAACCCTCTTTTTAAGACAACACAGTACCGGGAATGTCCCCCCTAACATGAAGGCTTCAACCATTCTTGTTCACTCTATTTCCTTTGATCGAATTATTCTCGAAGCCCATTATATCTAGCCATTAATTTACCCATAATGTTTTTGATTCCCCAAACCTACCCAACAGTTTAGTTCCTTGGAATCTAGCATCACACACAAGTTATCAAATAAGAACAAACCCCAAACAGAACACATCACCCCAACACAATCATTCCCTATTTAACAACCAGTCAATAACACAGTATTCCTCCAGACTCCATGCCCGAAGGCCTAAACATGAATCCTCTTATCATTCTATAATAACAATATGAAATGAAATACTAGTCGAAGTCTACTCAATGTAAAACCTAGCCTACCTAGATGCCAAACAGCTGCACAATGCCACACTCTGGCTCTGTGAAGGCTCTTCCCGATGGAGAAGAAGCCCGAAGTCTATGGTTTCACTTCTTTTTAGCCAGAATCTCCCTTCCCCATGGTTCCAAGGCTTTAGAGTAGCCTATGAGGGTTTTTGGAGTAACCCTCGTATATTTTTCAACTGAGGAGGAGAAGTCTAAAATATAATTCGCGTATTCTAGTTTCTATTTTCCACCATACTGCTATAACGGTTAGCTGACCACTATTGCGGTGGTGCTATAGTGGTAAAATTCCCACTATAGGAAGGTGATGTCAGCCCAGACGAATTTTAAAATCTGAAATTTCCATCATGTCAACCCCACTTATATCAAAATAAATTTTAATTATTCCTGAAATTGCATTAAGGTGATTTCTAAAATAATAACGGATCAGGTCATTACAACCCTAGACCACACCTTGCTCAGATTTCATCCAAGACTAGCCTAGCTTGAAATTTTTTACTTCCGATTTTGGAAAAATTCTAACTCAGATTTTTACACAATTGGCTCACCAGCAACGACGGAAAGGTTCGTTACAAGAGATACCAATTTACCTATTGTACGTCTCCGAATGATTAAATAAGAAAAAATAAGGCAAGTCAAGAAATGAAAGAGTACCTGTATCCTTAAACAAGTGAGGGTACTTGTCCCGCATGTCCTTCTTGGTTTCCCAAGTGGATTCTTCAACTGGACGATGCTTCCATTGAACCTTTAACGATCTAATGTCCTTTGTCCTCAACTTTCTGATATCCCGATCAAGAATGGCAATTGGCTCCTCCTCATAAGTAAGATCCTTATCTAATAAAACTGAATTCTACTTGATAATGTAATCCCCATCCCCATGGTATCTATTAAGAATGGATACATAGAACACCAGATTGACCCCCGATAAGCTTGGCGGAAATGCCAACTTGTACGCTACCGACCCTATGTTGCCAAGAACCTCAAATAGACCGATACATTGAGGGCTAAACTTTCCCTTCTTGCCAACCCTCATGACTCCCTTTATAAGTGACACTTTCAACAAAACCTATTCATCAACTTGGAATGATATATCCCTCACCTTACGGTCTGCATATTCTTTTTACGTGCTCCGGTCTTCCAACAACTTAGTTTGGATAAATCTCACTTTTTCCTGAGCTTCCTTCACTAAATCAGTGCCCAAAGGTTTCACATCACTAGCCTCGAACCATCCTATGGGCAATCTATATGCCCTCCCATAAAGTGCCTCAAATAGAGCCATATCAATGCTACAGTGATAACTATTATTGTATGAGAACTTACACAATGACAAGAACTAGTCCCGATGGCCCCCAAAGTCAATCATGCATGCCCTCAAACCCGCAGGCCTTTGATATTTGTACTTTACCTGCTGACAGTTGTGACATTTGGATACATACTCCACTATGTCCTTTTTCATCCTAGGCAACCAATAAAGCTGCCTCAAGTCACGGTACATTTTGGTTATACCTGGATGAATAGAATATCGTAAACCATGAGCTTCTGCTAGCACATTCTAAATCAATTCACCAACCCGAGGAACACATACTCACCCTCTGAACCACAATACTCCACACACATCAAGTATGGCATCCATGAAGCCTCACTAGACACCACCTTATTCTGAAGATTATTCAATTCCATATCCTCAAACTGTTTGGCCTTGATTTTATTGAGGAATGTTGACTTTACCTCAATACTAGACAACACTCTACCCCTTTTTGAAGCACCAAACTACATGAACTTAGATGCTAGAGTCTAAAACTCCCTAGCCAAGGGTCGCCTTGACACCTTTAAATAGGCCAAACTGCCCATACTTACTGCTTTCTGCCTCAATGCGTATGCCACCACATTAGCCTTACCTGAATGATACTGGATGGTCACATCATAGTCTGTCAACAACTCCATCCATCTCCTCTGTCTCAAGTTTAAATCCCTTCGCATGAACACATACTGCAGGCTACGATGGTCAGTGAATACCTCACTTTTGACACCATAAAGATAGTGTCTTTAAATCTTAAGTGCAAACACCACCACTACCAACTACAAGTCATGAGTTGGATAGTTCTTTTCATGAGGATTCAACTACCTCAAAGCATAATCAATGACATTCCTCTCCTGCATGAACACAATACCCAAACCTGAATATAAAGCATCACAAAATATAATAAAATTCTTACCTTCCACCGACAATGAAAGAATAGGAGTTGTAGTAAAAAATGTCTTGAGATTTTGGAAGCTCTCTTTACACTTATCCGACCAAACAAATGACATCTCCTTCTGAGTCAACCTTGTCAAGTGAGTAGCAATAGAAGCAAAATTCTTGACAAACCTGCGGTACTAACTAGCAAGACCCACGAAGCTCCTAACCTCAGTCATAGATCTAGGCCAAACTCAAGTCTTAATCACCTCAACCTCCTGGGTATCTACCATCACCCCCCTTTTTCGAGACTATATGACCTAACAAGGCAACCAAAGACAACCAAAACTCATATTTCAAGAACTTTTCATACAACTGCTTTTCTTTTAAAATTCCCAAGACAATGCAAAGATGACCTTTATGTTCTTACGTTTACGAAGAAATCTAGTAGAAAATAGGTGAAAATTGCCTAAACTGGTGTCCATTGGAACAACTTCCATGGCTGGGCTCGTAGCTCATGGGAATTACCATGACCCATGGGACCTCCTGCAACCTATAGCTCTGCCCGTGGAGCTAAAATTATGTAGAAAACCAGCTTAAGTTCTAGTCTAAATGCTAGTTCAAATTTTTGAGGTGTTACATATTTTTGATACTAAAGGAAGCAAAGAGGTGGCTAAAGGCTGAGCCTCTAAATTCTATTACTTGATGGACTAATTTAGCCTCAAAATTTATCATAAGGTTCTTTTATATCTGGGAAGATAACCAAGTTAAGTAGTGAGATTTTGGGGTTCATACAAGAATAAAGAGAAGGCTTACCGCAAGCATGAGAGCATTTCAAAATATTGTTGTTAAGTTGTCCTTATCACCATCAGACTCAAAAAGTTTTAGTACACTATTTTATTGAGAGTTTAGATATTCACTCTAAACTATTTCTTGATTCAACTACAGGTGGACAAACACTAAAGAAAACTTATGATGAATTAGTGCTTTTGTTGAACAGATTAGCAACAAGCAATCTAGAGTGGACTGGTGAGTCCAATAGAAGTTCTATGAAGAAGACTGAGATTCTAGAAGTTTTTGGGATGACTATTCTGCACACACAAAATTCATCTATGAACAACAATTTTAATTTACTAAGCTTAGCACTGCTTATGGGGCAAGTGTAATCACAAGCTCAAGTTCAGTAAGTTTAATAAGCATCATTGTTCTATGGGATCTGTGGAGGTGATTATACAACTGATGTGTGAGGAGCTAATACAAATTCCATACACTTTGTGGGTTGTACATGTAGAGGCACAATAAATAAGAACTTTGGGAATACTTACAACCCAAATTAGAGAAATCACTCTAACTTCTTATGGGGTGGAAACCAGAATCAATACAAGGTTCAATGTCAACAAAAAGGCTATCAGTATAATCAAAATAATATAGTGTAAGACCATCATGATGAGATTAAGGAAGTGTTAAAAAAGCTGGCTGAAAACCAACAGAAATAGGAAGCTAGTCTCAAAGTGATGACTTGTCAATCTGAGGTCTTGAGTGACAAATGGGTTAACTAGTTGAAGGAGAAAATGTGAGGCCCCCTGGAGGTCTACCTAGTAATGTGGATCCTAACCCAAACTAGATAAATACAATTATTTCTAAAAGTAAAAAAGAGATGGGTAAAATTATTTTAGAAAAAGTGACAGGAATAACAATTGAGAGGTAAAAGAATGAAGTGTTAAAAGAAAGAGTTGCAAGGATGTATCAATTGAGATTTTCTAACCTACCAATTCCATTCCCACATAAGCATATCTAGTACAAACAAGGTGATAGATATGGTGGTCGCTACGATGATAGATATGGTGATCGTTAAGGAGATCGTGGTGACCAAGAGAGAGGGTTGAACACCATCAAGGTAAACCTTCCAAGGTTCAAGGGTAGAAGCAATATGGAAGAGTTCCTTGAATGGATGTTACAAAGTGAAAGGATCTTCCTCACCAACAACATTTCAGATGCCTTGAAAGCCAAATATGCCATTACTCAATTTGAGGGATATGCATCCACATGGTGGGAGTCTAAAGTGAGAGAACAAGCCTGAGATCTTGTTCATGAATTACCTACATGGAAAGAGTTGCTAGCTCTTATGGAGGTGATTATGTAACACCTACTTATTATCAAGAAGTTCTCAAGAAGGTGTACATGCTTCGACAAGATGCTAAAAGTGTTGGAAGAGTAATATGATGAGTTTGAAAGCTTGAGAATGAAGTCCAAGCTTGATGAGCCTATACTAAACATGGTGAAATGGTTTGTGGCCAACTTGAGACATGACATCTCAAAACCTATGAGACTTCAATACTATGCTAGTCTAGAGGACGCTTTTCATGATGCCTCTAAGGTTGAAGTGGACTTGAAAGAAGAGAAAGCATACAAGGTCAAGAGTACTTCAACTTTATCATGGAACAAGAGTGAAGATAAGTGGAAGTCTTCATCTATCCAAAGGCACTCTGAAGGTAGTGGTCAAGATAAAGCCGACTACAAGGTGAAAAGGGACGACAAAGCTAAAAGAGGTAATCTTATTAAACCTAACATTCATAATCCTTCTACCATTCAATGCTATAGATGTCAAGGTAGAGGACACATTGCAAGTGAATGTCCTAATAGAAGACCCATTATGGCCTTACTTGATAGATATTGTACGGATGATGAAGAGGAGAGTGAGGAGGAGAGAAAGAAAGATGAGCTTGATGAAAAAGAACCATTGGGTTGTGATAAAGAGAAGTTGGAGGAAAATGTGAATTTTGCTTATCTCTTGAGAAGAGGCGAGACTCTAGAGTGTGAAGATGGTAAGCCTAGAGTTAGGTAAGAGAAAAAAGCCTCAGATATTGATGTTGAGCCTTTACAAGTGAATGTGAACTTATCGTGCATCGTGAGACGAATCATAGGGGCCCTTGCTAAAGAAGAACTTGATCAAAGAGAGATTGTTCCATGCTCGTTGCAAGATCATGGATAAGGTATATGCTCTTATTATTGATAGTGGGAGTTGTAATAATGTTGTGAGTGAGACTTTGGTTGAACGAATGCAACTTCCTAGCAAAAATCATCCTAAACCCTACAAGTTACAATGGCTCAATGAGAATGTGTAGCGGTTGTTTGAGGACGAACAAAGGTTAAAGTGTAAAGTTGTGATGTAGGGATATTATGCACTCCTTTTCACTATTTTTGTCCACTTTTGTGTCTTGTTTTGTGGATAATTTATCTTGATACTTATGGTTTATACTTGATTTCATAATTTATCACTTATTAGAGGTGTTTTATGTGATTAGGTGAAAGGATCCAAAATAGGACTAAAGTGGACCATAAATGGTCGATTTTCGCAAAGAAAAGTCCAAGGTGAATCTGAAGGATCACACAGCGAGTTCTAGAGTGAATGGGGGTTAAAAATACACACCCACAAAAGTTTACACTCTACAGATAAAATCCCAAGGCGAGCACAGTGGATTCGTGATGCGAGCTGGAGGAGCTCGCACCGCAAGCTTATGATGGTAGGGGCAAATTTTGCCCTTTTCCTAGTTTGACTTGGAGGGATCTCTTAGGTGTTTTTAAATATTATAAATAACTCTTTTAATCATTTTTAATTCAGATTTTGGCAGATAAAGATTGTAGGAGAACAAAGCTTCATCACAACTCTTGGGGTTACTTCTTATACTCTTTTACTTAGCATAATTAATTGTTTCTACATTACTATTGCTTTGTAATCGAATTATGAGTGCTTAAAATCCCTTCATCTAGGGTTGTGTCCATAGTATTAACATTTTAATTGATATATAGTTTGCTTTTGTGGAATCTACCATTATATTTTGTTCTCTTAACCTTGTGATTACTATTCTATTGCTTCACGACCAATAAGATAAATGGGTAATTTTTAGAGAAACTCGAGAGATGGAGACTAGAAATAGAATGTGGGGCTGTCATGACCTAATTTCGCAGGTCATAATGGCACCTACAACCCCATGTAGGCGAATCAATTTCCATAGCCCAGAACGGTTAGTAATGAGATACACTCTAAGTAAAGCATACACTAGAAAAGAAGATAAGCGGAAGCAAGTAAAAAAGTATAAAAAGGGAACAACCACAATATATATATATATATATAAGAAAGCTACACCATACCATGACCTGGTATCATAGTACAAAAGTCACTACTAAATATACAAAGTACAAGAGGGAGAGTAAGTGTAATGACCCTTCCGGTCATTTCCACGTTTACGTTTTGAAGTCAAGCAAATCGACAAAAGATATCGTAAGACCTTTAACAAATTTTCTGAACTTTGGGTCAAATGTCTCGGGGCTTTTCTCTCAATATATAAAGAGTTAGAAGTCCCCCAAAATACCAAATCGAAGGTCTACGAGTCTAGTTTCCAACGCATAAAACCTCACGTCCAACGGATCTCGGAGTAAAGAGTTATTACTGTTTTACCGCGGACTGTCTGGCAGAAAACGGGTTGCGAACCGGGTCGCGAACCGGGTCGGGTTAAACGCGATTTAAGCCTCGACGTCACGTTTTAAAATGCCATTTCAGTTCCAAAACAGTGATAAAATATAAGGGAGGATCCCGAGAGAATTCTTGAATGTCAAAATCGTGCGTAGGCGAATTACGAGCCTAAACTTAAGAACTTTATAAGTATCGTGCGTGTATTTGAAAATACGTTATTTAAAAGTTGAATTTGGTACAAATTATATTATTATTGCCTTTTCAAATATTTTAAAGGTTTATGGAAAATATCTTTGATACGATATAAGTGTATATGTATTTATTTTATAAGGTTTTTATACTCCATAATATTTTAACGGAGATAGTAAATTTAATTATGTTAAAATTTATTATTATAATATAGTAGGTTTTATTGGAAATGATTTTCTATCAATTATGGTATATTTAAAATATTATATTTATTATACCACGAATTTATGCAATACCCGAATATTTACATAACGGGATAAAATTAACTTATGTGTTGGCCCCTCCACTTCCACGTGGAAGTGGAGGAAGAGGGCCACCTAGTAAATCACTAAGTGGTGGCCTTACTTGAGTTGGCAGAATGCACTCATATTGCAATTAGCAATTTGCAAATGTAATTGCTGTCAACATGCATATTACTTCCTTCAACATCAACTTGCATTCATCATATGGTGTTACGTGATTCTATATACGCTTACAGAGGAGGAAATTGGTGGAACCAATTTAGTATTGTGGTTATATTAAATTTTTTGTAGAAAATCAATTATCTACGTCAAGTTATTCCGTCCCAAATCCGAATCCGATTCCGATTTAGTTTGGATTTTCTCGGAGTGGTTCGAGCTTGGGCATCGTTGTTCCAGCAGCTTGTCATCGGACGACAGGTAGGTTACGGTTTATTTTCCCTAGACTCCGTATATATAAAATAAAATTGTATTAATGGGCATCCTTGGGTTGGTTTATTAGGTTGGTACCACAGACCTCGACCGCTTTATTCATTTCCGCCTACTTTTGTTCCTCCGTTGCTTGTAGTATTTGCCGATATATTTTATTTACCCTTGTGGTCCTGTGAGGCCTTGTTGACTCTGGAACATAGAAGGTGGGATTTTGGGAATGTCCGCGAGTCCCGGGCATAGTATTATCCTTCTAGGCTGGTTATGCTTGCTGAGTAGCTGTGGGCCTGTGCAGGGTCGATAGGTTGATTGTGAGCTGCGGGGCAACTATTGTGTGTGATCATACCATTTCCATGCATACAAAGAGGTTTTATCCATGTTTTACTGTGGTTTTGGCTTCGGGCCTACTGGCACTGTTTTCTAAACCTTGCATGGCCCGGGGGGCCCGTTTTTGATGGAAATGATTTGGAAATGGTTGATTTCACTTATGGAGATTTTTGGGCAAGAAAGTAAAATTATGTTTAAAATCATCAATTTTATGATTATCGCTAGACTCGGCAGGGCCGGGGTGCTAGTTGAGTTTTCTTGTTACTTGAGATGATTTTTAGCCTCGGTCGGACCGAGCACCTGAGATGGCTTTTTACTGTTTAGACCCGGTTATCCCCGGGCACCCTTGGAGGGGTTTTTGAGACATTTTCCTACTACTTTAGTCCTGGACAGGGTCTGGGCATTGCATATTCGAGACTGGGTCTCTATCTTGATATCGAGACTGGGTCTCTATCTTGATACATGTTCTGATACTGAGATTTAGTATGGGGTCTGGGACCTCCATGGACCTTGCTATCCGGGCCAGGGGCTACGGGCTGCGTGGCCGGAAGAGGGGTATACGGGGGAGTAGAGGTATACGGGCAGAGTCTTTCCATGGAACCTACCTGCTGGGCCGGATCGGCGCCGGAGGAGGTACATACAGAGATACTATGGCACTTGAGATCTTCATGCATCATATCATTCATGGTTTGAGGTTCCACCCTTGTTTGCTGTTTGCTGATTGTACGCTCCGGTAGTATGGGATGCCGGAGGGTTTGTTTTCACTTGTTTGTGTTCCTCGGTTGTATGGGCGGCCGAGGGACTGTAGGTAGACTTTTGCTTTTTACTTATAGAATTGTTCTCTATTATGGATAAGTATGAGATTGGTGTGATTAGTTGAGTTTGATTCATGTCTCTGAGCATGCCTATTGTCACTCTTTCTCTCTTCTTCTTACACTTGAGGTTGCCGGTACACCGTCCATTTCGTAAACTTATTTTGTATACACTGTTATTGCAAGGACCCCAGGTGCGTTGTTTCTTACTTTCACCTGTGCCTATGGTGTGTATATTCTGCTTACTAGCCTCATATGTGGTTCTGTTGGTTTCCCTCTGGGCTAGTTCCTGTGTACCTTTCGTTGATTTCTGTGACTGATTGCTTCTATTCTGTCTATTACTGCTCTTTTATCTTATATGTGCCCAGTCGGCCTATGATACCTACTGGGTACCTTATGCTTCGCATTTGGTGCTCACCCCTACCCCCTGCATCTTTGGGTGCAGATCCTAACGTGGGCCATCGCCGTTAGACCGTTGTGATTCGTGCTTGGAGATCTGTTGGAGACTACTTCAGGCTGAGGGTGAGCTCTTGGCGATCGGAGCTTAGCTTTAGTTTATCTTTTGCTTCATGTACTCTATTACCATTCAGAGACATCTGTATATATAGTTTTGGG
This sequence comes from Jaltomata sinuosa, assembly GCA_003996215.1. Lineage (NCBI taxonomy): Eukaryota > Viridiplantae > Streptophyta > Magnoliopsida > Solanales > Solanaceae > Jaltomata > Jaltomata sinuosa. Next base: position 95,990 of record QJPP01001084.1, read on the forward strand.
TTATTTGTACTCCATGTATGTAGTTTGGCTCTGTACTATGATACCAGGTCTTGGGGTTTGGTTTAGTTTCCGCAGATGTATATATTTATATCCCTGTTATCTATTTTATTTGTCTTGTTCCTCTATTTGCTAGATAGTAGCCCATTACTAACTGTTCTGGGCTACGGGGATTGGTTCACCTATCGGGGGTTGTAGGTGCCATCATGACCGAGAAATTGGGTCGTGACAACTTGGTATCAGAGCTTTAGGTTCACCGGTGTCATCAGTATAGGAGCCAATGTCTAGTAGAGTCCTGCGGATCGGGGCGGAGACGTCCGTACTCAATCTTTGGGAGGCTACAGTGGCATTTTAGGAAATTTGACTCTTTCATTGCTTCTGTGTCGTGCGTACAACCCTTGAAGTTTCTGGAAATCTCATTTGTTCTACTTCATTCTTCCGCAGATGGTTCGTACGAGATCATCGGCAGCACGCGAGGATGAGCCTCCCACTCCAGCTAGGGGTCGAGGACGCCCTCGAACAGTGGCACCTGCTAGAGCTGCTAGCGTGGAGATAGAGCCCGAGCAGCATGTGGTTCAGGGGGCAGCCCAGGTACCACCAGCTCCAGCGCCAGCTCCAGTACCAGCTCCAGTGCCCACTTCTGTGCCAGCTCCAGCCACAGCTCCGTCTCCAGATATTCGGGGATTACTATTACAGCTTTTGGGTGTGATTGGAGAGCGGCCTTCTGAGGTAGCGCAGACATCCGCTCAGGGGGCAGCCCTGGGTGCACAGAGCTTAGGAGCGCAGTCGACTACTATGGCTCCCCGTGCGGAGGTCATTCCGGTCCCATCTGTTGCACAGCCTCTTGCTCCTCGCCCAGCTATGACAGAGTCAGAGCAGAAGGCATTGGGTAGGTTTTTGAGGTTAGCACCTCCGAGATTTGCGGGTACTTCTGGACAGGATCCACATGACTTCATTACCACCTGTGAGGAGATGTTGCATCATCTGGGTTTGTTGGAGACTCACGGGGTTGGTTATACTACCTACCAGTTGGAGGGCCCAGCGAAGTTATGGTGGAGGGCTCAGGTTGCTTGTAGACCACTGTCGTCACCTCCTTTGACCTGGTCTGAGTTTTACGAGGCCTTTATGGCCAAGTTCCTACCCCAGAGTGATCGGGAGCGTCGCAGGGAGCAGTTCACTCACCTTGTACAGGGGTCTATGACTATCTCGGAGTATGAGACCCATTTTCATCAGCTAGCACCGTTCGGAGCTATGATCATTCCTACTGAGGCTGATAGGATTCGCAGATTTGTGTGGGGTTTGAGGCCAGAGATCAGACAGCCAGCTGAGATATTGATTGCCAGTGGTCGGTCATTCCAGGCCATTGTAGACTATGCTCGCACTGTGGAGGACTTACAGCGACATGATCAGGGGCCCAGAGATAAGAGGCCTCGATATCAGGGGGTCTATAGTGGTTCCAGATATGGTGGTAGAGGTCCTGGCCAGTGGAGCCGGAGTTATCAGCCACAGCAGTACCAGGGTCAGTCCAGCCGTCCGGTTCAGGCTTCTCTTCAGATTTTCGGTAGTACCCAGTTCGAGCAGGGTCAGAGCAGCCATCAGGGCTATGGCGGCCAGTCTTCGAGGGGTACAGTTTCTGGGGCATCAGGTCGTGGTGGTCATACGGGATCTGCTGGTTCATCCCGACTGAGCAGGCCGTCAGGGGCTTGTTTTACTTGTGGTGCGATGGGTCATTTTGCTAAAGATTGCCCTCAGCAGGGTGTAGTTCAGTTAGCCGAGCCTTTACGAGCAGTTCAGCCCCCAGCTAGAGGGGGTGGTCGTCAGATTAGAGGTGGTGCGCCACGCGGTAAAGCAGGTGGTAGGGATGGCGGTCGGGCAGGTGGAGGTCGTCGTCAGTTTTATGCGGTCCCTAGGAGACCAGAGGCAGAGGCCTCAGATGCTGTGATTACAGGTACGATTTCTGTGTGCCATCAGCTGCTATGGCTTTATTTGATCCTGGATCCACTTGTTCATATGTATCTGCCTACTTTGTGCCTTGTTTGGGGTTGGCTAGTGAGCCATTATCTGTTCCTGTTTCTGTTTCGACCCCAGTAGGAGATTCTTTAGTAGTGGATCGGATTGTGAGATCCTGTATGTTATCTATTGGTGATTCAGAGACTTGGGGTGATTTGATGATTCTTGATATGCTAGATTTTGATGTGATACTGGGCATGGACTGGTTATCCCCTCACCGTGTGGTTTTGGATTGTTATGCCAAGACCATTACCATAGCTGTGCCCGGTGTATCCCCGGTTGTGTGGCAGGGTTCTGTTAGCCATGCACCATCTGGGATCATCTCTTGTCTTCGAGCTAGGAAGTTGATTTCCCGTGGGTGTTTAGCTTATCTAGCATATGTCCGAGATGTTAGTGCTGACCCCACTTCCCCTGAGTCTGTTCCTGTGGTTAGAGACTTCCTCGATGTATTTCCTACCGACCTGCCAGGCCTTCCACCTGAGAGGGATATTGATTTTGCTATTGAGTAGAGCCGGGCACTAGGCCCATTTCTATTTCTCCTTACCGTATGGCTCCTGCTGAGTTGAGGGAGCTTAAGGAGCAGCTCCAGGATCTGTTAGCTAAGGGGTTTATTAGACCTAGTGTGTCACCTTGGGGTGCTCCTGTTCTCTTCGTGAAGAAGAAGGATGGGTCGATGCGCATGTGTATTGATTATCGGCAGCTGAATAGGGTGACAGTGAAGAATAGGTATCCGTTGCCGAGGATTGATGATTTGTTTGACCAGCTTCAGGGTTCAGTTGTGTTTTCGAAGATTGATTTGAGGTCTGGCTACCATCAGTTGAGGATTAGGGCGGAGGACATCCCTAAGACAGCATTCAGGACACGTTATGGCCATTATGAGTTCCTGGTGATGTCTTTTGGGTTGACTAATGCCCCCGCAGCCTTTATGAACTTGATGCACAGGGTTCTTGGCCCGTATTTGGACTCATTTGTGATAGTTTTTATAGACGACATCTTGGTATACTCGCGTAGTAGAGATGAGCATGAGCAGCACTTGAGGGTTATACTCCAGACTTTGAGAGATCATCGGCTTTATGCCAAGTTCTCAAAGTGTGAGTTTTGGCTTGAGTCAGTTGCATTCCTAGGGCACGTGGTGTCTAAGGATGGGATTAGGGTTGATCCGGGAAAGATTTCAGCGGTTTGTGAGTGGCCTAGACCTACTACTGTTACTGAGGTTCGCAGCTTTATTGGGTTAGCGGGTTACTACAGACGGTTCGTTGAGGGGTTTTCTTCCATAGCAGCACCCTTGACTATGCTGACTAGGAAGGATATCCCATTTCAGTGGTCGGATCAGTGTGAGGATAGCTTCCAGAGGCTTAAGGCCTTATTGACTTCAGCTCCAGTTTTGACTTTGCCGGTTGAGGGTCAGAGCTTCTCTGTGTATTGTGATGCTTCTGGGGTTGGTCTTGGTTGTGTGTTGATGCAGCAGGGTCGAGTAATAGCATATGCGTCGAGGCAGTGAAGGTTCACGAGCGCAACTACCCCACTCATGACTTAGAGTTGGCGGCGGTAGTTTTCGCGCTCAAGATCTGGAGGCATTACTTATATATGGGAGTTCACTGTGATATCTTCACCGATCACCGTAGTCTTCAGTATATCACGAGTCAGCGGGAGTTGAACTCGAGGCAGAGAAGATGGGTCGAGTTACTGAAGGACTATGACTTCACTATTCTGTATCATCCGGGCAAGGCAAAACGTGGTAGCGGATGCCTTGAGTCGGAAGGCAGTGAGTATGGGTAGCCTAGCTTCTCTTTCAGTTTCAGAGCGACCGTTGGCCTTGGACATTCAGTCCTTGGCTAATCGTTTGGTTAGGCTTGACTTGTCGGATCCTAGCAGAGTTCTCGCCAGTGTTGAGGTTCGTTCTACTTTGATTGATCAGATTCAGAGCAGTCAGTTTGAGGATCAGCAGTTGTGTGACCTTCGTGATCGGGTTGTTCAGGGTGAGACCAGTCGGGTTACTCTAGATTCAAATGGGGTTCTGAGGTTTGATAGTCGCCTTTGTGTTCCGAGGATTAGTGATTTGATTCAGTTGATACTTCATGAGGCACATTGTACTAGATACTCCATTCACCCTGGCACAACAAAGATGTATAGAGACTTGAGGCAGCTTTACTGGTGGAGTGGTATGAAGCGGGATATAGCGGAGTTTGTATCTCGGTGCTTGAACTGTCAGCAGGTTAAGTTCGAGCACATGAGACCTGGTGGTTTGATGCAGCGACTTCCCATTCCTGAGTGGAAGTGGGAAGGGATTACTATGGACTTCGTTGTTGGTTTGCCCGTACTTCTCGTGGGTTTGATTCCATATGGGTGATTGTTGATAGGCTGACTAAGTCAGCACATTTCTTGCCGGTTCAGACTTCTTATGGCGCAGAGAGTTTAGCTCAGATCTACCTTCGTGAGATTGTTCGGTTGCACGGGGTCCCAGCTTCTATCATTTCAGACCGCGGCACTCAGTTCACATCTCAGTTCTGGAGGGCTATTCAGCGAGATTTGGGTACAGAGGTTCATCTTAGTACCGCTTTCCACCCTCAGACAGATGGCCAGTCCGAGAGGACCATTCAGATTTTGGAGGACATGCTTCGAGCCTGTGTTCTTGACTTTGGAGGTTCTTGGGATCAGTTTGTTCCCTTGGCAGAGTTTGCTTATAATAACAGCTTCCATTCGAGTATCGGCATGGCACCTTTTGAGGCTTTGTATGGCAGGCGTTGCAGATCACCGGTAGGTTGGTTTGATGGTTTTAGTGTTGGGCCACAGAGCACAGATTTGCTTCGAGACTCCTTAGACCGAGTTCGAGTGATTCAGGACAGACTTCGGGCAGCTCAGAGCAGGCAAAAGAGTTATGCTGATCGTAGGCTTCGTGCTTTGGAGTTTAGTGTCGGTGACTTGGTGTTTCTCCGTGTATCGCCCATGAAGGGCGTAATGAGATTTGGTAGGCGGGGCAAGCTTAGCCCCAGGTACATCGGGCCGTTTGAGATTCTTCAGAGGGTCGGTAGCGTTGCCTATCAGCTAGCCTTGCCTCCGATGTTTTCAGCTATACATCCTGTATTTCATGTTTCGATGCTGCGTCGGTATGTACCAGATGAGTCTCATGTGTTGCGGTGGGATTCAGTTCAGTTGGGTGAGGATTTAGCCTTTGTTGAGGGGCCGACAGCTATTTTGGCCAGAGATGTCAGGAGATTGAGGTCTCGAGAGATCCCGGTTGTTAAGGTTCAGTGGAGGCACCGTCCGGGCCCAGTATCCACAGCTGTTTGAGCCTTCAGGTACCCCCTTGACCTTGACTTTCGAGGACGAAAGTCCTTTTTAGTAGTGGATGATGTAATGACCCTTTCGGTCATTTCCACATATACGTTTTTCTTGAACCGTTAGAGCTTGTTTTTAGCGGCCCCAAGTCACTTAAGGCTCGTCAGGACCGGTATTTCGGCGCCAGGTCCATTTGTTTGATCGTAAGGTTCTTTGATAAATTTTCTGAACTTTGGGTCAAATATCTCAGAGCTTTTCTCTCAATATATAGAGAGTTAGAAGTCTCCCGAAATACCAAATCGAAGGTCTACGAGTCTAGTTTCCAACGCACAAAACCTCACGTCCAACTGATCTCGGAGTAAAACGTTATGACTGTTTTACCACGGACTGTCTGGTAGAAAACGGGTTACGAACCGGGTCGCGAATCGGGTCGGGTTAAACTCGATTTAAGCCTCAACTTCACGTCTTAAAATGCCATTTCAGTTCCGAAACAGTGATAAAACATAAGGGAGGACCCCAAGAGAATTCTTGAGTATCAAAATCGTGCGTTGGTGAATTACGAGCCTAAGCGTAAGAATTTTATTAGCATCGCGCGTGTATTTGAAAATATTTTATTTAAAAGTTGAATTTGGTAAAAATTATATTATTATTGCCTTTTCAAAATATTTTAAAGGTTTATGAAGAATATTTTTTTACGATATAATTGCATATGTACTTACTTTATAAGGTTTTTATACACCGTAATATTTTAACGGAGATAGTAAATTTAGTTATGTTGAAAATTATTATTATAATATAGTAGGTTTTATTTAAAATGATTTTCTGTTAATTATGGTATATTCAAAAATTATATTTATTATACCACGAATTTATGCGATACCCGAATATATAAATAACGGGATAAGAATATTTTAATATGATCACCTCCACTCCACGTGGAAGTGGAGGAATGTGTACAACAATCTTCAAAATCAAGGTGTGCCGCCACTTGTCCATGAGGTGGCCGTCACTTACCAACAATTAACTACTGCTGTTTAAATTAGAAGTAACAAGTTCTTTTAACTTTTGGGTTTCATTCTTATTCATTACCAAGTGTAATATTGTTAACCACTTCATATACATTCATACGCATACAGAGAAGGGAATTGGTGGGACCAATTTAATGTTGTGGTTATATTAAATTTGTTGAAGAAAATCAATTATCTACGTCAAGTTATTCAAGCCCAAATTCGATTCCGATTTAGTTTTGGATTTTCTCGGAGTGGTTCGAGCTTGGACATCGTTGTTCTAGCAGCTTGTCGTCGGACGACAGGTAGGTTACGGTTTATTTTCCCTAGACTCCGTATATATAAAATAAAATTGTATTAATGGGCATCCTTGGATTGGTTTATTAGGTTGGTACCACAGACCTCGACCGCTTTATTCATGTCCGCCTACTTTTGTTCCTCCGTTGCTTGTAGTATTTGCCGATATATTTTATTTACCCTTGTGGTCCTGTGAGGCCTTGTTGAATCTGGAACATAGAAGGTGGGATTTTGGGAATGTCCGCGAGTCCCGGGCATAGAATTATCCTTCTAGGCTGGTTATGCTTGCTGAGTAGTTGTGGGCCTGTGCAGGGTCGATAGGTTGATTGTGAGCTGCTGGGCAGCTATTGTGTGTGATCATACCATTTCCATGCATATAAAGAGGTTTTATTCATGTTTTACTATGGTTTTGGCTTCGGGCCTACTGGCACTATTTTCTAAACCTTGCATGGCCCGGGGGGCCCATTTTTGACGGAAATAATTTGGAAATGGTTTGATTTAACTTGTGAATATTTCTGGATAAAGGAAAGTAAAATTATGATTTAAATCACTAGTTTTACGATTAACGCTAGACTCGGTAGGGCCGGAGTGCTAGTTGAGTTTTCTTGCTACTTGAGATGATTTTTAGCCTCGGTCGGACCGAGCACCTGAGATGGCTTTTTACTGTTTAGACCAGGTTATCCCCGGGCACCCTTGGAGGGTTTTTTGAGACATTTTCCTACTACTTTAGTCCTGGACAGGGTCTGGGCATTGCATATTCGAGACTGGGTCTCCATCCTGATACCGGACTTGCTTCCGGACGACATGTTCTGATACTGAGTTTTAGTATGGGGTCTTCGGGGGGACCTCCATGGACCCTTGCCCATCCGGGCCAGGGGCTACGGGCTGCGTGTCCGGAGGAGGGGTATACGGTGGAGTGAGGTATACGGGCAGTTCCTTCCATGGAACCTACTGCTGGGCCGGATCGGCGCCGGAGGAGGTACATACAGAGATACCATGGCACTTGAGATCTTCATGCATCATATCATTCATGGTTCGAGGTTCCACCCTTGTTTGTTGTTTGCTGATTGTACGCTCCGGTAGTATGGGATGCCGGAGGGTTTGTTTTCACTTGTTTGTGTTCCTCGGTTGTATGGGCGGCCGGGGGACTGTAGGTAGACTTTTTGCTATTTACTTACAGAATTGTTCCTATTATGGATAAGTATGAGATTGGTTCTGCTAGGCTGTTAGTTCTGGTTTGAGATTGATATGATTGTTGAGTTTAATTCATGTCTCTGAGCTGCCTAATCATTACTCTTTCTCTCTTCTTCTTACACTTAAGGTTACCGGTATAAACCGTCTATTTTGTAACTTATTTTGTATACACTGTTGTTGCAAGGACCCCAGGTGCGTTATTTCTTACTTTTCACCTGTGCCTATGGTGTGTATATTCTGCTTACTAGCCTCACATGTGGTTCTGTTGATTTCCCTCTGGGCTAGTTCCTGTGTACCTTTCGTTGATTTCTGTGACTACTTGCTTCTATTCTGTCTATTACTACGCTTTTATCTTATATGTTCCCAGTCGGCCTATGATACCTACTGGGTACCTTATGCTTCGCATTTAGTGCTCACCCCCAATCCCTGCATATTTGGGTGCAGATCCTAGCGTGGGCCATCGCCGTTAGATCATTGTGATTCGTGCTTGGAGATCTGTCGGGGACTACTGCAGACTGAGGGTGAGCTCTTGGCGATCGGAGCTTAGCTTTAGTTCATCTTTTGTTTCATGTACTCTATTACCATTCAGAGACATCTGTATATATAGTTTTGGTTTATTGCACTCCATGTATGTAGTTTGGCTCTATACTATGATACCAGGTCTTGGGGTTTGGTTTAGTTTCCGCATATGTATATATTTATATCCCTGTTATCTATTTTATTCGTCTTGTTCCCTTATTTGCTAGATAGTAGCCCATTACTAACAGTTCTGGGCTACGGGGATTGGTTCACCTATCGGGGGTTGTAGGTGCCATCATGACCGAGAAATTGGGTCGTGACACCAGTTATACCGTATGCACCTCCTTTGGCGCCCGTAGGCCCAGCAGGTTGGACAAATGGAAGGGCTTCCCCCGTATACCTCTACTCCCCCATATACCCCTCCTTCTGCACTCTTGTTCTGTAAGCCCTAGTACAGATCAACAAGATTTATGGAGGCCTCCGCAACCGCATACCATCTCTCAAAATTCCATCATGTGTGCTCAGAATCTATTTGCATCTAAAATCAGTAGTAAAATTATGTCTAGCACTCCGGCCCAGCCGAGTCTAGTATCGTCTCAAAACCAGTGATAAAATCATGTCTAATGCTCCGACCCAACCGAGTCTAGTATCATTGTAAAAACCCATCATATAATCTCTTTTACTCTAAGAAGATCCATAAAATCTGTTTAAATCCACTAATAGACATTTATAACCAAAAATGGGCACTCAGAGTCATGCAAGGTTTTGAAAACTAGTGATAGTCAGGACTACATCCTTTTAGTAGTAATCAATCAATGTGGAAAAATATTTTTCATGATGATGTGATGTTCAGATACAATCAACAACACAATAACTCACATTCAGCCTAGTGGCCATGCACACGCTCAATCCGCTCTACAACATAGATAACCAGTTCATAATTGTGAATCAATGTTTTGGACTCATGGACACTTCCCAATTATCCCCTAACTTTGTTCCAGAGGCATATGCAAAGGACACTCAGTGCCGAAAGGGGTAATGCTATCGTACTAGCTCAAGTACTAAAATAAAAGAAATAAGAACAAATAGAAAGCAAGTGGACAAGGTCTGGGGGGAAAACTAGTAAACCGAACCCAAAGATAAGCTAAGTAGTGTAATTATATTCTATATAGACCAAGTATAAGGTAGGTAAGCCATAGCCTATGTGACATTTGATGACAAGCTACAGGAAAGACATTATCCAAGCCCAAACTACTCTGAGAAGCCTTAAATCACAATCAATCAAAAACACACTCTACTCGTCAATACGAAGCTAACGGTACACATAATGCTAATAAATTAGTTGGGTCAAAATCTAGGATAAAAAGGGCCCATGGGCCCCATGGGTCCCATGACCTAAAACCAAAAACGAAAAATACCATGAGGTTCCCAATGCTTCCAGGAACTCATGCTTAGAAATTGAGCATAATCCGGATAAGAAACGGGTCTAGAGTAGCCCCTAAGCTCCGAGAACAAATTAGGAATCAAATGAAGAAATTGACAGAATTAAAGGATATAAAACATACAATTGACAATCAGAAAACAATCACGAGCAATGAATGTGCTATCCCAGCACTCTAAGGATCTCCCACAAAGAATTTTGACCTTAGAGATCTAAGAGGAATGGAGGAAATGACTTAAACTTTAGAAAGGAAATAAAGGAGATGACCCTTAAAAAGCTGTCAGCAATCGACGCACCTACAGTCTTAATGATGCAGGTGAATCGCTGTAGAGGCACCCAAACGACTGCAGGGGCGAAGGTTAACAAGACCCCTATCCCCACAGGTGTGGTACAAATGTCGTAGGGGCAGCACTACAATGGCAGCACTGTAGGGGCTGCTGAAGAAGCATATATGCGCCCCTACTAAAGCCACCAGAACTGCAGGTGTGGCTCCCAGAGCACCAGTGCGGTACATAGGTTCGGCCAAAGCGCCATAGGGGCGCTATACAAGAACCAGTAGCTACCAGCTGCAAACCATAACTCAAAACTCTCCAATCACATCCTCATGGATAATCCGAGGACCTGTGAACGCAAATAAACTATGCTACCCTACCAGAAGCAATATTGCAGACTCAAAAAATTGACAAAAACCCCAAACGAGGTTGAATTAATGAGGATGTGTTTTCATGCATCCGATGTGTTTTCATGCATTATGAATAAGATTTGGCATGAGAGTATGCCCTTATGAGATTATGAGCTATATGTGCATGTTTTGGGAGTAGTACTTAGCACCGAGTGGACGGGGTGACTGTACCCTTAGTTCTAGAAACTATGTTGCCAACGTAGGTTATGATATGATATGATATGTGCCTTAAAGGCTTATGAGAGTGGATCCACATCTTTATGTATGGTGTCCTTGCCTTAGCGGGGCATAGGACATCTTTGCCAACTAGGGTTATATAGTTGGGTATGGTGACTTGCTCCTTGGCAAGGTTCAAAGTAAACTTTTCTAACTAGGGTTATATAGTTAGATTCCATGTAGCTCACATGGTTTCATGTCGGTTATAAGAAACTCTTATAAGAAAGTTTTATGCATCAAGTTATCTATTCCATGACTTAAGCTTTACTTATGGTATTTTCTCACAGAAGCTAGTTTTCATGAAAAGGTTGTATTGACTCTTTGCTTTTAGATTTCAGACTTACTACTTATGACTTATGATTTGATTATGTTTTAAGATTATGATATTACATTGAGTCATTACATTACAGATTTTACTATTATCATATGATTTCAGCTTCAAGGATATTTTAAGCATGTTTTATCATAAATTATGCATGATCTTAGTTTTAAGCATGCTTCCAAGTATATTTCATCATATCACAATAATATCTCACATACTCGGTACATCCTATAGTACTGACGCATATTTGTGCTGCATCCTCTTGATGATGCAGACTCAGGTCCCCTCCCTTAGGCACGTGGCTAGAGACCGCAGGCCATTCCAGTCAATGTTGGTGAGTCCTTATTATTCGAGGGCTAGTTATGATCTTAGTATTCTGTAAGGCTGTTTACTTTCGTACTTTGAGTTAACTAGGATCTTGTCCTAGCAACTCCTTATGTCATGTCGAAGATTTTCAGACATAGACATCATTTGAGTCTCCTTTTTCAGATTACGTTTCTTATTGACTTTATCATTTATGGATTGGGTTGCTTAGCTTTCTATTTATGCGTCCGCTATGTTTCCTCGTGTATGCCTATGTTATGCTAAGACCAAGGTTTAACTTGGGGAACTTGTGGTCCCAAGTCCTGTGTTATGTCTAGGGGGTCGCCTTGGGGCGTGACATAAATTGAGTACCATGGTCTGAAATAATAAAATCTAGAAGCCCTTGCAAATGGACAACCTCATACAGATAAATCTAAGCTAACCTCTCTGCACTATGAGAAGAATGAACCAGCAAGAAGTGTGCAAACTTTGTCAGCCTATCAACAATAACCCAAATCAAGTCAAACCCTCGAGAAGTGTAAGGAAACTGTGCTAAGAAGTCCATAGTGATATCTTCTCACTTCCACTCAGGAATGGGAATTCTCTCCATCAATCCACCAGGTCTCATGTGCTTAAACTTAACCTGCTAACAGTTTAAGCACTGAGATACAAACTTCACTATGTCCCTCTTCATACTACTCCTTTAGTAAAGCTGTCTTAAATCTCTATACATCTTAGCTTCACCCGAATGGATGGAATATCTAGAAAAATGAGCCTCATGGAGAATCAATTATATCAAGTCCCTAAGTCTCAGAACAGAAAGACGGTCATCAAATCTCACAAAACCATCAGAATTTAAAGTAGCCTTGCTGGTTTCACCCTATACAACTTGATCATGCATATCACATAATTGTTGATCCTCAACTGATGTTGCTGAATGTGATCAACCAGAGTAGAATGGATCTCAACTTTGGCAAGAACTCTACTGGGATCTGACAAATCAAGCCTAACCATATTGTTAGCCAAGGACTGGATGTACAAGGCCAACGGTCACTCTAAAACTAAAAGAGAAGCCAAGATGCCCACACTCACTGCCTTCTTGCTCAAGGCATCCGCTACCACGTTTCCCTTGCTCGAATGGTATATAATAGTGATATCATTGTCCTTCAGTAACTCAATCCATCTCCACTGCCTAGAGTTCAGCTCTCGCTGACTCATTTGTATTTAACACTATAATTGTTGGTGAAAATCTCATAGTGAACTCTATATAAATAGGTCCTCCAGATCTTGAACACGAAGACTACTGCTGCCAACTCCAAGTTATGAGTAGGTTAGTTGCGCTCGTGATCCTTCAGATACCTTACCGCATATGCTATGACCCAACCCTGTTGCATCAACACATAACCAAGACTAACTGACGAAGCATCACAATACACTGAGAAGCTCTAACCCTCAACTAGCAATGTCAACACTGGAGCTGTAGTCAATAAGGCCTTAAGACTCTGAAAGCTATCCTTGCACTGATCATACCACTTAGTTGGGACATCCGTCCAATTAACCTAGTCGAAGGTGCTGTAATGGAAGAAAAGCCCTTGACAAACCATCTATAGTATCTTGTCAAACCAATGAAACAGTGAACCTCAGTAGGAGTAGTAGGCCTCGGCCAATCACGAACAACTGAAATTTTCACTAGGTCTACCCTAATCCCATCCTTAGACACCACGTGTCCTAGGAATGATACTGACTCAAGAAAAAACTCACACTTTGTGAACTTGGCATAAATCAGATGATCTCTCAAAGTCTTGAGTACGATCTTCAAGTGTTGCTCATGCTCCTCCCTACCATACGAGTATATTAATATGCCATCGCTGAAGACTACCACAAACCAATCCAATTATGGCTTGAGTACCCTGTGCACCAAGTCCATAAAAGCTCACGGGGCATTAGCCAACCCAAAAGACATCACCAAGAACTCATAATGGCCATAACGTGTCTTAAATGCTTTCTTAGGGATGTCCTCCACCCTAATCCTCAACTGGTGGTAGACTGACCTTAAATCTATCTTAGAAAACACTATTGCACCCTGCAGCTGATCAAACAAGTCATCTATACGCGACATCGGATACCTGTTCTTTATAGTCACCTTATTCAGCTATCGATAATCAATACATATCCACATCGATCCATCTTTCTTTTTCACAAATAGAACTGGAGTGCACAAAGAGATACTCTTTGCTTGAAGAAAGATGTAGCTAACAAGTCCTGAAGCATAACCTTTAGCTCCGTCAACTCGGTTGGTGCCGTACGATATGGAGTAATGGAAATTGGCCTAGTGCCTGGCTCAAACTCAATGGAAAAGTTTATGTCACGCTCAGGTGGAAGGTCTGACAGGTCGATCAAAAACACATCTAAAAACACTTTAACCATAAGGACCAATTCAGGAGAAGAAGTGTCAGCACTAACATCGTGGACATATGCTAGATAAGCCAAACACCCATGCAAAATAAACTTCCTTGCCTGAAGAAAAAAAATAATCCCAGATGATGTACGGCAAACATAACCCTGCCATACAATTGGGGATATGTCGGGCATGACTAAGGTAACGATCTTAGTATAACAATCCAAAACTTCTCGGTGAAGAGATATCCAGTCCATGACCAGAATCATATCAAAATCTAGCATATCTAAAATCATCAAGTCAGCTCAACTCTCAAGATTACCAACATCTATCAATCATGATCTCACAATCTGATACACTACTAAAGAATTGCCTACCGGGGTAATCTTACTAGCAAACCCTAAACAAGGAAAAAAGTAGGCAGAAACATAAGGCAGAAACATACAAACATCAAGAACCAAGATCAAACAATGCAGAAGCTAACCGACTGTATATAGAGATCGTACATGTGATCACTGCATCTAAGGCATCTGTCTCTAGTCTAACAAGGACCGCATAGAACTAACATTGACCTCCATTGGATTGACCTCAACCCTAAGCACTTGACATTTCATGCAGGGCACCACTCTAACCTTAGGAACCACCACCTCTGACTGGTGGTCGCACTACTCATAAATGCTGAGCCGACTGAGTGGCTAGCTAAACTATACCATGATAAGGGAAATCTCTAGCAAAATGACCAATGATACCACCCACACTCATAGCAAGGCTCTGATAGCCCACCCTGGCATGATAAACTAGCTGATATTTAATGGCCACCACAGACTGATACCCCATATGATGTACCCCTCAAAGACTGACCCAAACTCGGCCCACTAAACCCATAATGATTGTTATAACCTTGGTCAAATTGAGGTCTACCTAAAGCGTAAAATAATGTCTGAACTAGCCAGCTGGAATGGCCCTGATGGTGCTATGGTTGATATCTACTGCACTACTAACCTGAACCTCTACCACCAGAGCGGGAACCACTGTAACCGCCCTGATAGTGTGGTCTCTCATCTCTGGCCCTAGGGTCCTAGTGATGCAAATCCTTCATAGTGCGGGCATGGTCCGCTATAGCCTGAAACGGTCGCTAATTAGAAACTAGTATCTCTGTAGTCTATCAAAGCTGGTTCCTCAACCCCTAAACAAATTGACTAACTCGGTTTGGCTCTGTAGGAATAATCATAGACCAAAATGGATCCAACTAGTGAAAATAGGTCTCATACTCAAACACTGTCATCGACCCCTACATAAATCGAGTAAACTGCTCCCTACAACACTCACGGTCATACTGTGGCAAGAACTTAGCCATAAAGGCCTCGTAGAACTCTCTCCAAGACAACTAAGAAGACTCAGGGGGTCTGCAAGATACCTGGGCCCTCTAAAAAAGCTTATCCAGTCCCACCATCTGATAGGTAGTGTAATCAACCCCGTGGGCATCCAACTGACCAAGATGATGAAGCATCTTCTCAAAAGTAGAAATAAACTCATAAGCATCCTTCCCGAGAGCACCAAAGAACCTCTGTTGGGATAATCTCAGAAACCATCCCCAGGACTTCTGCTTTAACTCTAACATGACTGGGCAAGGAGAGAGAGGCTGAGCAACTGTAGGCACTAAAAGGACCTTTGCACGGGGAGCCACAGTAGTAGGTTGTGCTTCTAAACTCTGAACACCAAGGGATGCCCCCTGAGCGTATGTATGTGCTATATCTAAAGGCTGACCCCCAACTATACTCAACAACTAAAGAAGCATACTCTAAATATCTAGTGTAGAGCTGGTGCTGGTGCTGATACAGATGTTTCTATTACCCTTGGTGGCACTTGGGCTACCCCTAGTCCATGGGGTGCTGATCCAGAAATGGATCAGGCTTATACTCAGCCTCAAGAGTTCTAACTAGTATTGCAGCTCAGGCACATCCTCTCCCTCTACCTCTAGGTCTACCTCAGCCCCAAGTTAGAGCCAACTGTGCTGATATTGAAGGCTCGCCCTCATCCGCTGCTGAAGATCTCATACGAACCATCTACGGAAGAGTGAATTAGAACAAATGAGATTCTATGAAACCATCTAGGATAAAACACATGATATAGAAGAGAGAGAAGAGTCATGTTTCATAAGATGTCACTGTAGCCTCTCAAAGATAGATTACAGACGTCTCTGCCCCGATCTGCAAGACTCTACTAGACATTAGCTCTTATACTGATGACACTGGTGAACCTAGGCTCTGATACAAAGCTTTCATGACCCAATTAGTAATAGGGTATACTCTTAGTATAGCATGCACATGATATCCTATTTCTTTTGTCTATTTTTCCTTCTTTACCTTCTTACGCTTTTTATTCTTCCTTGTGCGCGCTTTACTTAGAGTGTACCCCATTACTAACCATTCTAGGCTACAGGGATAGGTTCACCTAAAGAGGGGTTCTATGTGCCATCATGACTTGAGAAATTGTGTCATGACATTTTCACATAAAGCATCCACGAGCCGTTGAATCATCCACGAGTTATGGATCCTTTTCGTGGAACTGGTCCAGAGGAGATATAAAAAGCCTGACTTCCATGAAGGAATTCCATGAGCTGTGGATCATTCTACAATATGTGGAATAGCCTCATGGACTTCAACCTTAAAGAAAACAAAAAGCCTAGGATTCATGAGTCACTTTAATGGACTGTGGAACCATCCACGATCCCTCAATTACGTCCGTGGAAGCTGTCGAGTTTTGTTCTCCTAGTTTATATAGGATATGAATTGTAATGTCTATAAATACTTTTCCAAGGTTTTGTTTTATGTTTTTTGCTCTATGATTGACTATGAATGTATTAGAAACATCAACTCTTTGTTTGTTCTTAGTTTTTTGAGAGAAACCACATCTTCATTCTTGATTGTTGATTCTTCTTTTATAATTCAAGATTCTGGATTTCTTTTATTCAGGTCGTAAGAATATAATTATGAATTCTTCATCAAATTATGATTGTTTTCTTATGAACATGAGTAGCTAAATCCACAACTAGGGTTGTGGGAACCATGATGAATTAACAAAGTAGACAAAGTACTTAGTAATTCTGGAATGGTGTTCATGCATGTATTATTCTTCCCTTCGTATTAATTGATTTTTAACAATTGGAAACATTAGTTTTTGCCTTATTCTTACTTGCTGGATTAAAGAAGAAATGAATGGGAAAAGAGATTATACAATGTAGATTTGAGGCTATCAACCATCATCTAATAATTTGACCTTGTTCGGCAATAGCTATTTTGTGATCAACTGTAAGGGTTAGTAAAACAAACACCAAGTTGCATGGTGATATTCATCTATTTAGGGGACCAATCATTTAGTTAAACTTAACTTACCGCTCTTTCATGCTGAGCAACATAATATATTGCCAGTACAACACCTTACTGCGTTATGAAGTCGTGAGGAACACAATCCTAGTCACTTCTCTTATTTATTAACATCAATGATAATTGATATCCGGTTACTTGTTTAATTATGATTTTAAAAGATTACTTGTTACACAATCCCCCCCCTTCAGAAATAATACGACTAAGAGAACATGTAACCACAGTTGACCTAGGTCTAAGACATATTCCTCGTGGGATCGACCCTAACCTTTGTTAGGTTCTATATTTGAACATCAACCACTTTATACATCTTTTTCAGAGGTGTAATTTTGGTGTATAACACCAAGCTAACCCATCGCATTCCATAAAACAAAAAGATTCACACGATTTAAAATTGAGCGGAAGATAAATTGATAAAACATGAGTTTTATAATTTAACTGAGAATCTCTGAAATAATAATTAGTCTAAAAAGTAAAACTCAAATTGGAACAAGTTGAATATCTAACTCTATGTCTAAAAGAATCTACTACTAATGAGCTGCTAGGACACTCCCCTATCTAACTCTAAATGCGGAAAACTAAAAATGCTAAAGGTAATGTCATAAAAGATTGTCCTCAGATTATGAGGACTCACCAATAGTAACTGCTAAAGTGGAAAAAAATTGCACTAACCATACTGCTGAAAGTGAATGTCTGAACCTAATACCATATTGTACTATAGAGAAAAGAAGTATGCGGCCAGTACTTTGAATATACTGAGCATGTGAGATAATAACTGTAAAGTAACTAGATATGCTGAAAACACTGATAACGGTACTAAAATGTAAACTGAGTGCAAAACTAAGCCGTAGTACAATGACCCAATCATAACCTGAGTATGATCAATATAAGAGATAATCTAAAGTAAAAATCATAATGAAAATGCAATTGAACTGAATTGATGGTCATGTACAATCTACTAAGTCTGTATCTATGGGAGAGCCTGTTAACCGACATAAACCATGTGATCTAAATATGGAATCCAATGTATATATCCTATTGAGAGGACCCAATATACCTTGTAATGGTATAAATGCGTGACTAGCATGATCACTAAAACTGAGCCCAATTGGATGGGGGGCTAAATAGATTTATGGTGGCAGGTAGTTCTGGGACTTTGGGTGAAATTAGAACCCTAGTCCAACTCGATGCTAAGTACTACTTCAAACTGAAATTTCTGATAGCCTGTTTAAACTGGTATTCTAAAAATTAGGTGTAATGACCCTTTTGGTCATTTACACATTTTCCCCTTTCTTGTACCATTAGAGCTTACTTGTAGCGGCCCAAGTCATTTATGGCTTGTCGGGACCGGTAGTTCGATGCCCGGGCCGTTTGTTTGGTCTTTATGGCCGTTCCTCATTTTAGAGCTTCAACTTTGGAAATCGTTGATTTCTGTCAACATTCTTGGTAATACAAAATAATTAAACCAAGGTTCTAGGTCAAAGGAATTCCTTACTCGAAAGTTCGAGTTAAAGAAATGCCTCGTATAACACCTCACCCGTTTGGAAGGTTTAAAGTAACCCGTGACTTTGGGGTAAGACTAATAGTTTCTAATATACAAAGAGGGATGTGTTATGAGGTATTATAATCGCAAAATGGTCGTATGATAAGTTTTGAAGTCAAGCAAGTTGCGAAACAAAAGTCGGAAAAAGTTATTGTAAATTCCTTTAAGGAATTCTCTTCAAATTTGGGTTAAATGTCTTGGGATGTTTCTCCCTATATATAAAGAGTTAGTGGTCCCCCAATATACCAAATCGAAGGTCTAAGAGTCTAGTTTCCAACGCACTAAACCTTTCATCCATACGACTTCATAATAGAGAGATATTCACATTTTCGTAAGACTGCACAAGCAGACACGTCAAGGTGGGGCCTACGTCCTAAGTCGGTTCAGCTTATAAAAACTGATTTCTCCTTCGTTTTAACCCATATTTTCCACCCAAAATTCTTATAAAATCAGAGGGAGATTCCATAAATAATCCATGGACCTTGATCCTTTCAATTCGGAAGTTTAACAGAAGTTGCTCTACGTCGCGAGCTCATCATCGTGGTACAATTTTCTCGTTGTTTTGGCTCCGTTTGTTGCTACTGCAAGGAGGCAGTTCGTGGAACTGATATTTTTATGCTATTATCATTTGATTATCGGAAGGTAAGGGTTCTAAATCCTTGACTCATTCTTAATTTGAGCTTTAGAATCAATTCCGAGGAGAACTTATCGTTATCGGCATGTTTGTCGTGTTTTCTTGTCGTATATTGTTACAGCTCGTGGTGGGTCCTTATAACAGCATGTTTAGCTTGGTATTTCAAAGCTTTTTGTTGAGGTAACCTTCCTCCTATGACCCTCCTTCATTATTATATGTTCTAGTATTGTTTTATGGATTTCTGAGCCACGAAGTGGTATTTTGGATCTGTGGCTCTGGGAAGCCCCTTTGTCATATTATATTGGGTTGTTATTGTTGTATGTTGATGGTGTTAAGGTGTTGGAGGTACTGGGAGTTGGTGTGATTCTTATTGGAGTCACGAATGATGGTTATTGGATTGAATGACATGAAGTACGCCTTGAAATAGTGCCTCGGGAGCTCGTCGCTCCTTGGAGATGTGGTTAACGTATTGTTGTTGGATTTAGCTGCCATTTGTTATTGTTATTGGACTCATTTTTATGCTTTGGAGTTGGCTGCTCGCGAGTGTGACATTAACACCTTATCAATTGTCTATGGCTCGTTCTTGCAGCCTTGTCGATTCTAGCAATTGTTCCATTACCTTGGTTGGTCAGGCTTCATAGAGACGCCTTTGGGACTTCAGTTGAAAGTGTTTTTGTAATTTGGAGCTTCCCAGAGTAGTTTGAGCCTAGACGACACCGTTCCCGCAGCTAGTCATCGGATGACAGGTAGGTTATGGTTTTCCCCTATCTAGACTCTGCGTATATAGGCTATAACTGCATTATTACTGATACTAGTCTCTGCGGGGCAGAGCACCAGACTTGATTTTATTACTGATACTAGTCTCTGCGGGGCGGAGCACTAGACTTGATTTACTACAGTTTTAGACCCGGTTACGCCCGGGCACCCTTGGAGGGGTTTTTGAGGCATTTTCTACTACTTTAGTCCTGGACGGGGTCTGGGCATGCATACTTGAGGCATTTTCTACTATCTTGATCCCGGACTTGCTTCCGGATGACATGTCTTGATACTGAGTTTTAGTATAGGGTCGGGGACCTCCATGGACCTTGCCGCTCTGGGCCTGGGGCTTCGAGCTGCATGCGTCGAAGGGAAGGGTATACGGTGGAGTAGAGGTATACAGGCTGAGTCCTTCCATGGAACCTGCCTGCTGGGCCTGATTGGCACCGGAGGAGGTACATACAGAGGTTCTATTTCATATCATGCATTGGATTCCACCCTTGTTTGTTGTGTGTTCAGTGTACGCTCTGGTAGTATGGGATGCCGGAGGGTTTGTTTTCACTTGATTGTGTTCCTCGGTTGTATGGGTGGCCGTTGGGACTGTAGGTAGACTATAGTTACTCCTGTTTTTACTTAGAGCTTGTCTTGGCACTCGGTTCTTGAAAGATTAGTGATGGCTAGCCTGTTGAGGCTTTGGTTGTGGGATTTTTTATTATTGAGAGGGCTTTAGAGTCCTATCTTATTGAGGCACTTTTGTGTGGCCTTCTGAGCAAAGTGTGAGACTCTGGTTCTATTCTTGTGGGAAGTTGAGTGGTATCTCTCGGTTATTGTGGCCTAGTTATTTCATCCTAGGGTTGTACTTGTGAGGTGATTCCCTAGTTATTCTATCATACGATTGGGTTGGTGTTATGATTTCCTTATACTGGTTGATTCCATTTTGAGTATGTTAGACTGCTCTCCGTCTTTTCCTTCCACTTGAGGTTACCGGTATACTGCTATTTTCTCAACTCTCTCTCTACTTACTTATATTATTGTGCAAGGACTCCAGGTGTGTTCTCCCTTCCTTCACCTGTGATTCTATGTAATTGTATCTCTGTACTAGCATGTGTTATTTGAAGCTCTTGGTTATGGATGATCTGTGCTAGCTCCTTGTGCCTTGCTTATTGTCTCAGTGACTGCTTTCTTGCTATCTGTTACTTACTGCTTTTATATCTTATATGCGCTCAGTCGGTCTTTGATACCTACTGAGTACCCGTGGTTTTGGTGCTCATACTACACTTCTGCACTTTTTTGTGCAGATATTAGCTGAGCTTTCACCGTTGATCACATTGGAGACTCGTGCAACTTTTGGATCTTTGAGACTAGGGTGAGCGCCTGACGGTCGGGGCTTGTCTACATCTCATCTGTTGTACTGTTGCTCCTTGTACTTTCGGAGGTAATTTATGTTGTATTTTGTTACTACTAGCATTTGTATCCTATTAGAAGCTTCTGTACTATTGATACCAAGTCTTGGGGTTGGTGTAGTTTCCTTTATGTATTTATATTCGAGTTTTGCTTTCGCTTATTTCTACTTGCTGGTGCATTTTGGTTAGGTAGTAGCCCATTACTAATCGTTCTGGGCTACGGAAATTGGTTCGCCTACTGGGGATTGTAGGTGCCATCATGACTTTAGAAATCGGGTCGTGACATTAGGTCAGAACTTAACATAACTGAATTGATTCTGAAGGACTAAATGTTGAAAAACTGATTGAGTTCTGTTTAAAACTAAATGCTGATGATCGGTTCTATGTTCTGAAGGAAAAGCTCAATCTTGAGAATTTTCTGAAAAATTAGGCTAAATTTCTTTTCTGATAATCTAGGCCAAAAACCATTCTACCAAGGATAATAAACATATAGAAATAACAACACATCAAATTCATAAGAAATCACATGCAATCACATTCTTGGGAAAGAACCATATAATCATGAATTTGTAAGAATCATAACTGAAAGCTAAAACCTTTTGGTATGAGGGTGAAAGACAATCCTCATGGAAATCCCATATACCTGGTTGTTGAAAATCTTGAACTATCTTGAAGGTATGGAAGCTTTGGAGAAAAAGCCCTAGGCTTGAGGTTTAGAGGAGATCATTTTTTTTATGTTAAGTCGAGAGAATGAGGGGTGGGGGATTGACTTAGTCTAATTAAACCCATCAAATAGGCTTAAAATGACTTAGTATACAGTTAAAAAGAGTGGGAAAAAGTCCAAATTACCTTTAGGAAACAAATTGAAAAACTCCTAAAATTTTCGGAACAAGGGACCCATGGAACGAACCACGATCCGTGGAATGAACCATGACTCATGGTCTGGGTCGTAGTTCTCAGGAAATTTTGCCCAGCTGCAGGTCTGATTACCATGATAGAGACCATGGCTCGTGGATTTTTCCATGGTCTGTGGACCCTTTCATGAGTCTAAGGCCCACTATTGAACCCTCTAGTCTTATTCAACGGGTAGAGACCACGGTCCGTGGTCTGTTCCACGGTCCATAGAACCCTTTCGTGGTCATTTTCTATCATGTTGATAGACAAATACCACTTGGTAAAACACTGATAACATTTTACTCTGAACTTCATTTAATGTACGGTAAGTGGCATTGCAAAGAAGACTCGAAGATCTGAAAATTTGATGGGTACTGAGCCACCAAACACTTTCTATTCTAGGAGGAATGATCATTTGAAGTTGACCACCATTGAAGGTTAACTTAGACACTTTTGGGGTGTTACAAGGATGCTTAGATATGAGAAAACAAGGATATGTATGGCAATTCTAACGAACAACTATTAAGCATACATTTCAAAACACTTGGATCTCTCCCTTTTAAACCAATGTGCAAATTTCAGATTATTTCAATCTTACATTTAAAGCTCAAAGAATGACATCATCTTACTAGTAGATGATTGTGCATGTAAATAGTGATACTAAGCTCAAAATTTGCAATTATAAAGTGTAACCCATATTCCCTCACATAGACTAAAGAAAGTCTCGGACACTTTTGTTAAAATAAAATAGGGATGATACAAATAAGAAGAGAATTCACTCACATGCTCACAATGAAGTTCAGATGCCGCACATTCAGCAACCATAGACTTGCCCTTATTTTCTATACTTTTGTTATTGCATGGCCTGATTGGAATTACAATAGGACTTTATTCAAGCTTGTAATGTAGGTTTAGGGACATATATAGTAGATTTGGAAAAGTGACTCGACCCTTCTTGAACACTACAATAATTCTCCATTTCCCTTCTCAACCCCCTCTTTCTTCCCCCCCTTCTTATTTCTTTCACCATTACTCAGGTTTGGTTTATTTCTAACATCTAATTGCTCCTTCTTTTTGTGATGCAATTTTTTGACATTTCCATTAATTTTGTATTCTTTTTCTCTTTTTTTTATATATACCACACCCTCTTATTCATTGACTAAGCGATTTTTTCCACACCTAACTTTCAACTTTTTCATCCCCTACTTCAACAGCCCAAACTTAGGCATTTTACCTCATTTGAATTCCTATAAGTTTCCAAGGAGGAAATGGTTCCAAACTCTAGAAGACATTAAAAAGGATGGTGGTTTTTTCTAATCAAGTTAAAAGTCTAAGGCTCAAAGTAGGGAACTAGGGATTATTTCATAACACGTGCAAGTTGTAGGTCTGAGACGGGCTTATCATTTCATTTCAAAGACATACTATGATCCTTTCCATAATCAAACTACCCTGCAACAACATAGCAATAATAACTATGCAAGTCTTATATAGTACACACAACCCAAGAACACAACTATAATAGCTCACACAAACTTGGCATATGGATTTGACTATGAATTACCAATCAATTTGTCAGCACACTAGCATAAGAAACATGCATCAGACCCAATACGTATGATTTTACAATTTGAACCATACAAGTCAACATATCAATTCAATGAGATATATTCAGAAACGTTTTGGAGGGGGAGGGGTCACAAAACACAAGATATTATATTACATGCTTCCAGTTTCTATATTACTGCCACCTAAGCCATCCTATTTTTCTTCAACCTAATCACAAAATGACAACCTATACTAAACATGCCTATTCAACATAAATTAAATGCCCCCAAGAAAAGAAACACAACAAGGGAAAATATCAGGGAAGCCCCACCCCTAATAAAAAAATCATGCATTATTCCAAATGCATAAAGATAAACAATAAGGGAAGGGGAACTTACCTGTTGTTCCCAAGGAACTTTGGTTTGGAGTTTGCGTCTGACATAAAGGTATAGTAGTATGTACATCTAGTCATAATGCGAGACTCACAAGTCAGGTCATGATCTCCTGAAAGTGGCACACTTAAAGAGGAACCCACATCACCGGGACTAAAAGCTTCCTCCTAGGATCTTTGCATTGCCAACATGAGATGCCTCACTTCTTCTTTGTCACTTTCACTCGGGTCCAATTGACGTAATCTATTCCTTGTAAGATTTCCATTTTCTTTTATAATAAAAACTGGACAAATTTTTTGAGTGGGTCTCAAAATTAACAAGAAGAAGATTTTTCTATAGAAAGTCAAAACTAAAGATCGCATCAAAGAGTGCAACTAAGGTTGAATTTTTGAGAAAATCTCAAAAATTCAACAAATAGATGAAAACTCCTATCAAAAGTTCGGGATGTGCCTTACAGAATTTAACTGGGAATGCAAAAAGTGTCCACCTCAAGAAGGATGGTACTCATTTCTTGAATAATTCTTTAAAGTTCTGTCTTTTAAATTTTGACAAAAGTTTCTAGCCAAAGTGACAATGTATCTACAAATCGTCTATTTTGAGTGCATGTATACACAAGAACATTATATTTATTTCATCACACGGGCCTTTATCTTTTGCGTTAAGACTAAATTTACATTTGAACAACACTTATAAGTCATAATAATGAGAATGCAAAAATGTTCCAACCTACAACAATGGGAGTGCGCAAAATACACTACTTATGAGCCATAACAATGAAAATGCGTAAAGTTCAAGTTGCAAAAATAAAAATGTATAAGATATAGAACTTTTAAGTTGCAACGATGGAAATGCGCAAAGTGTCAAGTTGCAATAACAAAAATGTGAAAGATATAGCACTTTAAGTGGTAACAATTAGAATGCGCAAAGTATCAAGTCACAACAATAGGAATGCACAACATACAAAACTTCTAAGTTGCAACAACAAGAATGCACAAAGTACAAAGATTCTAATTTGCAACAATAGGAATGCGTATGGTCCCAAGTCACACCAACAATAATGCACAAAGTATCAAGTAGAAACAACGAGAATGCTTAAGTTACAATACTTGTATGTCACAAGAATGGGAATGTGTAAGGTGCCAATTCACAATAACGGGAATGTGTAAGGTACAAAATTTCTAAATTGCAATAATGGGAATGGGCAATGTGCGTAGTTGAAATAATGGGAAAGCACAAAGTTTCAAGGTACAACAATAGGAGTATGAATGATTTAACAATTCCAAGTTTCAACAACATGAATGAAAAATATGTCATGTCACAATAATTGGAATGCAAAAGATATAGCACTTCTAAACAATAACAATGGGAATATGCAAATTTTCAAGTCGCAACAACAGGAATTCATAAGATATAGCACTTCAAAGTTGGAACAACATAAATACACAAATTTTTAAGTTGTAACAATAGAAATGTGCAAGATACAACACCTCTAACACGGAACAATAAAAATACATAGGGTTTTACATTGTAACAATGGGAATGCGTAATGTATAAAACTTTTAATTCGCAATAACAGGAATACGCAAGGTGTATGTGCCAAGTTACAATAGCTGGAATGTGCAAAGTGTTAAATTACAACATGAATCTGCAAGTTGCCAAGTTACAACAACAAGACCGTGTGAACTGGCAAATCGCAATAATAAGAATGCACAAGATATAATACTTATAAGTCTCAACAATGGGAATACACAAGGTACAAAATTTCTATGTCAGAACATTAAGAATGCCCAAATAGACACAAAATCATCAAAATCAACGACTATAATAGTAACTATAATCAACAACCATGAGGTCATCATTATTTACCACAAAACTACTGTTCTTTCTTGTGATATGGACAAAAAATGATAACATCTCCACTCAAGCAGATGATATACATGAATAACATAAGGGACACTACCTCTCTATTTTCATTACATTTATACTATCAAATTTCATCTTAGATTTTGTATAGAACATTCAATAGGATGTATTCTTCATCAAACCATAGGTGGTGGAAACATCAAAATGAATATAACACAACATGAAACTTTGTCTTAACAAAACACTGAGACATAGTTGATACGCTCAAATTACACCTAGTAATAAGTGCAAAATAATCATTGTCAAATATATTGACCAAAGATAGGTTGGGGTCGAATCCCAAGATGATTATTTTTTGTTACTTTTTGTCAAAACCTATTACTTAACAGGTTTTAAGAAGATTTTCTATCTAAAATGTGGTATAAATTTGACTCACTTTAACAATAATAATAAGGAACATGATTGTTTTCCCTCATGATAGTTTACTTCTAAGGATTATTTACACCAATATACTCTCTCATAGGTCAATAATGGTGAGCTATGATCTCTACACTATCATTCAATATCTTCTTATGGTTGAAAAATCATTTCATCAAATATTTTATTTCCAAATATATTGATGTGATTCACAATATTGTTCATATTTAGACAAGTGAATTTGTCATATTCCTATGTGAATTCATCAAATAAGGTTTAAATCTTAGAGTTCTTGATGATTAATTCTTTCAAATCTAACTTACTTTTCCCAGTAGAAATTAAAATATGTGGCATTAACTAACATTTACAATCGATAATATTTATTAATAATGAGAATTAAGCATGCACCCATAACCTACTCGATCATTATTGATGGTTTTCGACCTTATGAACATTCCACCACTTGGTTTCACAACCCCGAATATAGATTTAGCTACTCCTGACATTGAAAGATCAATGTGTGTCATTATGTTATCAGTAATCTGTGCATAAGCAGTTATACTAAGGTCTAAATTCGCAATCAGAAAGTGTCACCCATATGCCCTCTCATAGACTAAAGAAATTCCTGCACACTTTTGTTTAGATATAATAGGAATGAGAGACAAGGAAGAAGAGAATTCACTCGCACTATAACAATAAAGTTCATATACCGCACATACACCAAACGCAAACTGACCCTTATTTTTTATACTTTTGTCATTCCATGGACAAATTGGAATCACACTAGGACTTTGTCAGGCCCCAAGCCTACCCCCTGGATGTAACACGGGACTCAAGATCACAAGTAATCTCAAGATAACCCTTTGGTCTTAGCATGACTTTAAAACTGAACAAAACATAGGAACGAAAGCTCAACTCAAGTAATGAACAACTTAATATGTTATACAAATAAAGTCTAAGATTTAAGACTTGAATACAACTTAATATCTAACTCTATGTCTGAAAGCCTCTACTACTGGCGAGTTACTGGGATAGGCCCTAATCTAACTCTAAATACGGAAATACTGAATAAATAAACTAAAAATCTAGAATGAAGCTAAACTCCAAGTTTTCAAAGGAGGAGGACTCACAAAGATGGATGGATGTGCTGCTGATCTACTAGCCTCGAATCTAGGACCGAACTATAAAATCTACATCATAATCGGATGCAATACAAAGAAGTATGCGGTCAGTACTATGGAATATACTGTGTATGTGAGATATGCATAAGTCATGAAAAAATATACTTGAAATCATGCTTAAAACTGAGTTCATGCATGAATAAAAAAAAATCATAAGTAAATATTAAAATTTGAACGTAAGTCATAAAAAAATAAGTCAAGTGTCAAAATAGAATATTATATAACTTAAAAGATTGAAAATATTCATACGAGAGTTTCTCTTAACCAGAGTTAAACCATGATGAGCTACATGGACTCCAGTATCATACACCCATACTGAAAAAGGTTGTCCTAACCGGCCAAGGTTAGAACCATGTAAGTAGGATCTTGTCATGAGCCACAGAGGGCAACCTATGGTGGCAATATAGTTTTGGACTTGGGTTATCTGAACTCTCATCGCTCGCTGCTAAATACTACTCCAAAAATATATCATAAAGCTCACATACATGTGACATATCTAATGCCGAAATTTGTTCATAGTCAGAATCATATTGGCAAATTCGGATCATCATACAACTCACAAACCTTGGTTTTAAAAATAGTTTATGAGCATTAATGAAACGTCGGGATGTCATACAAATCATGAATACACTGTGGTGAGCCTAAGCTCCATTTCATGTCATAAATCATATGCTAAAAGTTATGTGTTTGGAAATATGCCTCATTCATCATACTTGTAGCAAAATCATGTAGAAGTTGAGCAAAACATGCATAGCTTTTCTAGATTTTAAAAATGGGGTTTTGATTGAAAATATAAAATAGAGTGAAATCATGCTTGAAATCATTCTCAATGCATGAGCTTTTGAAAATACTTAAGGAATCTCATATGGATTATGGGTAAAAGATGAGAAATCATGAATTGATGCCAATAAACTGAATTTATAACAATTTCACAAATTAGGCAAAGGTTAGCCTTCAAATCATGTATAGGAAACTGCTTATAAAAATTTATGCAAAATCATGCAATTTATAGTTAGAATTCATAAGAGAATCATGAGGAAACCTTATTATAGAAGAACCCATCAGAATTGAGTAAGAACCCATCAAAATTGAGTAAGAACCCTAATATAGAAATTCATAAAATCAATTTATACGGTTAGGGTTTTGGGAATAAGGGTAAAGGAATTCCCTTATTGAATATCCACATACCTGATTTAAAACTTTTTCCAATTAAGAATGAGAATAATTGAGACTTGGAATTGAAACCCTTGATCTTGAGCTCGAGACTTGGAGTTATGAAGTTCTTTTTTTCTTTTGGGTGCTTGAATTAGGGAATAAGAAGAGACTTAGGCTAATTGGGGTAGAAACCCTATAAAAAGGTTCAAAATGACCTTACTTAAGAGTTAAAAGAGTGGAAAATTACAAAAATACCTCTGGACTTAAGCTTGGAAAAAGCTGGAAAAACACGGATTCAGAGACCACGAGTCAATCTACGGTCTGTCATCCTAAAGGACGAGCCATCAACTGATCCGTGGTTTCAAATGTCACTTCTGGGGGTCTACTGGAACTCAACACCACGAGTCACTCTACGGTCCATGATTCAGAATGACTAACCATTATGGGACTCATGGTTTCGACTTTAGGATGTGAGGATCCTCTGATCCTCAGGGATTACGGGTGGAAGGATGGGTCATGGAATGGGTTGACGGGTCGTCAACCCACTCATGGAATTTAGAGTACTTGGTACCTCTATGAAGGTGATTTCACGATTTACAGGATGGACCATCATTAAAAATGATAACCCGTCAAGTCACTCGTGGAATCTATGGAAAAAAAACTGAATTTTGACAAATAACGAGTCACTCTATGGACCGTGGTTTTGGTCTATGGGTAATGAACAAACAAGTGGTTTTGAAGATGAAAATTTTAAGGTTCAGGTCTGAAATCATGAGTCACAGTACAGACCATGGTTTTGTTTCAACGGTTCGTCATCCTGTCCATAATCACTAATAGTGATGCAATAAAATACCCATAACTTTTTACTCCAAATTCATATTAATACGCGGTCTATGGCATTGGAAAGAAGACTCAAAATAATTTAATATGGTGGGTACTAGACCACCTAACTCTTTATATTTTAGGAGGAATGGTTGATTGAAGTTGACCCTAGTTTAGTCTTACTTGAAAACTCATTTGGTGGAGGTGCTTTCAACTTAAATTGATTGTAGGAGTTTCTTATGAATATGATTCGCATCCAAAGCACTCACCACACTAGGAAAATAATTATTACACTCATAGAAAAGGTTCGGGTGATAGTTTAGAATTTTTGGGGTATTACAGATTTCATACAGGCTTGTAATGTAGGTTTAGGAACATATATGGTAGATTTGGAAAAGTGACACGACCCTTCTTGAACAATACAATAATTCTTCATTTCTTTTATCAACCCCTTTTGTCTTTCCCACTTCTTATTTCTTCCACTAATACTCAGGTGTGGTTTATTTCTAACATTCAACTGCTCCTTTTTTTGATGCAATTTTTTGACATTACCATAATTTTTTAGTTCTTTTTCTCTTTGTTTTATATATATATATACACACCCTCTTCTTTATTGACTAAGCCATTTTCTCCACACCTAACTTTAAACTTTTTCTTCCCCTAATTCAAAACCCTAAACTTAGGCATTTTACCTTATTTGAATTCCTATTAGTGTCCAAGGAGGGAATAGTGCTAAACTCAGGAATACATTAAAAAGGATGGTGGTTTTTTGTCACGCTCCGAGGTTACCCCCTAGAGGTAATATGGGACTTAGGACCACAAGTTCTCCAAGATAACCTTTGGTCATAGCATTCTCAAGTATAACAAAAGATAAGCAGAAACATACTAGGTAAATCCGTAATCACACAAATGGATAATCAAGTCAAATAGGAATACAAAATCCAGAAAGAGACTCAAAAGATGTCTATATATGAAAAGCATCTACTCATGACATAAAGAGTTGCTAGGATAAGACCCTATCTAACTTGTAGTGCAGAAAATAAAATAGCTAACACTGACTAAGAACATAACTAGGTCTCGACCTAAGAGGACTCACCAATAGTTGACAGAGAATGGCCTGGGAGCTCTAGCCATGGGTCTGAGAAGGGACACCTGAATCAGCATCATCAAAGGATGTAACGCAGGATATGCGTTATATGGAACGTACCGAGTATATGAGATATGCATGAACATGAAAAAACATGCTAGGTATGCTTCAAAAATCGAAATCATGCTTTAAAGGTAAAACTTGATGCAAATGACTCTATGAACTACCACAAGCTGAAAACATGATCATAAACAAAGAGTCTGAAATCTGAATAAGAGTCAAATACATTTTGAAGCATAAACTATTTCTGAGAGAGGTTCTCTAACCAACATATACCATGTAATCTACATGGAATCTGATGTATAAGCCCCATTGAGAAGACCCAATATACCTTGCCAGGGTATAAAGGCATGACTGTGGTATGATCACTAAATCTGATGCCCAACAGAGGGGACTTATAAACCTACGGGGGAACGTAGTTCTGGGACTAAGGGTACTCTCTCCCTTTCCAACTTGGTACTGAATACTACTCCCAAAACATACATATAGCTGATATAAGACTGGGGAATATCTATTTCCAAAATCGATAATAATTGAAGACATATATGATGTCAAAACTGTTTGAAAAGCAATAAGACATATCTGATGCCATGTAATTCAAATTCATACTTTTAAAGACTTAGCATAACTATAATTTAAATCATGCTTTACCTTTCTAATTTAATCTTTGAAGAATTAAGCATGCAATTTCATAAACACAAGAAAGGTCATGATATCTAATCATGTCAAATTTCTCTTGAAAGCTTGCAATACAATGAGATCATGCTATAAAGCAACTTTAATGCTTGGGCTTTTAAAACCAATGGGGAAATCATGATCAAATCACAATTAATCAATAAGAAGCCATGAACTTAAGTATAGAAACTGATTTCATAAGTTTTCTCCAATTTAGATCAAAACCCTAATTTCACAAGTTCATGGATCACTTTGAGAATTGGGAGTTTTGGGCACAAGGGTGAAAGAAACCCATTGTTGAATACCCACATACCTTGATTGAAGCTAACCCACTTGAATTGAAAAGACTTAGGAGACTTGAACTTGGAGCTTGAGACTTGGAGCTTGGAGAAGAACTTTTCCTTTTTGGGAGATGAATGAGGCAATGAGAAGGGACTTAGGCTAATGAGGGTGAAAATCCTACTTCAAATAGTCAAAGCGACATCATTTAGGAGTTAAAAGGATGGATAATGACTAAAATACCCCTGGGACATATTTAAGAAAAGTTTGGAAAATAGGTCGGCTTCAGAAATCATGGGTCGGTTCTACGGGTCATCGTTTGAACCACGACCCATGGTTCCAACTCGTGGTTCCTGGCCAACCAGACAAGCTGCGGAATGCAATCTATGGGTCAACAGGACAGACCCGTAGAATGGATGACAGGTCGTAAATTGGACTCGTTGTTGCTGGGGACTTAGCTGGTCTTTGGATCAAACCATGACTCAAAATGACTGTCCGTCATTTGAATGATGGGTCGTAGAACTGAGTCGTCATTCTTTGAGGGACTTGTCATGCCTCAGATCTGGTTCCATAAGTTGACAGGACATATCTGTAGTCCAAACCACAGTCTGTAGAACAAACTCGTGGTTTCAGACCAGAGACTGAATCAACCGAAGGGAACCACAGTTTAATTCCATGACCCGTGGTTCAAGCCATGGTCCGTGGTTTGGAACCGTCATTCCTGGAAATATAAAATTTCTGAGTTTTAAGACTTAGATAGCTGGTTCAATTTCTGAGGTGTTACAATATCTCCCTCTTGGGATCATTCATCCTCGAATGAAGACTAAACAAAGAAAAACTGAAGAGGAAAAATAGCCCAACCAGCAACAAAACATGGAATTCAAGGAATAAACATGAAAACTGCACTTTTCAACTTAAAACATGGTTAGATCAACTTTGAAAACATGAATGCATGCTAGGATCATGAGAGTAACTGATGGTATAGGATCGGAGGAACATACTAAGGATGAAACTATTACCTCAACCTGGAACAAAATTGGGAGGAAAGAGATGGGGATATTTGGCCTTCATGGCCTCTTCCGCTTCCCAAGTAGCTCCTTCAATAAGCTAATTTCTCCAAAGAACTTTTACCGAAGCAACTTCTTTGTTCCTCAACCTTTGAATCTGACGATCAAGGATCTCTATGGGAACCTCCTCATAAGTAAGATTATCCATCACACCTACATCCTCCAAAGGAATAATCAAGGTAGGATCCCCAACACACTTCTTCAATAAGGAAACAAGGAAAACTGGATGAACCACTTCCAATTCCGATGGAAAATCCAACTCATAAGCAACCTTACCAACCTTCCTCAGAATCCGATAAGGACCTACAAAACAGGGACTAAGCTTTCCTTTCTTCTCGAATCACATCACACCCTTCATGGGTGACACCTTTATAAAACCCTAATCATCAACTTAAAATTCTAATTCCCTTCTTCTCACATCCGCGTATGATTTCTTTCGACTCTGAGCGGTCTTGAACCTCTCCCTAATAAGCTGCACCATCTCTATGGTCTCATGCACCGAATCTGTGCCAATCAAAGCTACCTCACCTACCTCAAACAAACCAACAGGAGAACTACATCACTGACCATAAAGTGCCTCATACGGAGCCATCTGGATGTTAGAGTGAAAGTTGTTATTATAGGCAAACTCAATAAGAGGTAAGTGATCATCCCAATTACCCTTGAAATCAATCACACAAGCTCTCAACATATCTTCCAAAGTCTGACTAGTACGCTCTGCCTGGCCATCTGTCTGAGGGTGAAAAGATGTGCTAAGCTGCACCTAAGTACCAAGACTTCTCTGAAATGATCTCCAAAACTGAGAAGTAAACTGAGTACCCCAATATGAAATGATGGACAAAGGAACACCATACAATCGAACTATCTCCCAAATGTAGAGTATGACATCATCGTGTGCTAAATCCATAGTCTAAACAGCCAAGAAATGGGATTATTTAGTTATCCGATCAACAATCACCCAAATCGAATCATGTTGCCTTCGAGTACGAGGCAAACCTTTAATGAATTCCATATTGATCTCTTCCCACTTCTAAGTAGGAAGGTCAATATCTTGAATCATTCCACCTGGTCGCTGGTGGTCTACCATCACTTGCTGATAGTTGGGACACTTAGCCACAAAACTAGCTATGTCCCTCTTCATACCATTCCACCAAAAGACCTCTTGTAGATCATGGTACATCTTTGTGGCACCGGGGTGAATGGAATATTTGGAGCTATGAGCCTCAGCCAAAATATGCAGGAGCAACCCATATACATCTGGCACACATAATCGACCTTGATAATGAAGTAAACCATCTCCCCTTTAGGAGAAAACCTTAACCCTTTGCTGATGAACCGCACCCTTAAGCTGAAGTAAAATGGGATCCTTGCTTTGCTTTCACCTCTGCTACCAAGGATGATTCAGAACCATTCTGAATAATAACACCAC
Source organism: Jaltomata sinuosa (assembly GCA_003996215.1). Lineage (NCBI taxonomy): Eukaryota > Viridiplantae > Streptophyta > Magnoliopsida > Solanales > Solanaceae > Jaltomata > Jaltomata sinuosa. Next base: position 130,243 of record QJPP01001084.1, read on the forward strand.
CTTCTCGTGAGTCCAATAGGCGAACTCCAAACTGAGCTAGCCTATGAACCTCCTTAACCAGTTCCTTCTTTCCTTCTTCGACTGAAGACACACTACCCATCGACAATCTACTAAGTGCATCCGCCACAACATTGGCCTTACCCGGATGGTAAAGAACACTCATGTCATAATACTTAAGAAGCTCAAGCCATCTTCTCTGTCGCAAATTCAATTCCTTCAGAGTGAACACATACTGAAGGCTCTTATGATCGGTTAATACATCCACATACGCCCCATACAAGTAATGTCTCCAAATCTTCAAAGCAAAGACCACGGCTGCTAACTCAAGATCATGAGTAGGATAGTTCTTCTCATGAGTCTTACGCTGTCTTGAAGCATAAAAAATCACCTTACCACGCTGTATCAAAACACAACCCAAACCAATCCTACAAGCATCACAATACACAATAAAATCATCTAGGCCCTCGGGTAGAGCTAACACTGGAGCTGTGGTCAATCTTATCTTCAATTCCTGAAAGTTCTTCTCGCACAAGTTGGACCACTGAAGATTTACCTTCTTCTGAGTCAATCGGGTCAAAGGGGAAGCAATGGAAGAAAAACCTTCCACAAGCCTCCTGTAGTAGCCAACCAAACCCAAAAAACTTCTAATATCAGACGGGGAAGTGGGTCTAGGCCAGTTCTTTACCACCTCAATCTTTTGAGAATCAACTCGAATACCATCTTTAGTCACAATATGACCCAGAAAAGCAACCAACTGCATCCAAAACTCACACTTGCTAAACTTAGCAAATAACTGTCGGTCCTTGTGAGTTTGTCACACAACTCTAAAGTGGTCCGCATGCTACTTCTCACTCCAAGAGTAGATGAGGATATCATCAATGAAAACAATCACAAACATATCTAGGTACTGTTTGAACACATGGTTCATCAAATCCATAAAGGCTGCAGAAGCATTCATTAGACCAAAGGACATCACAACAAATTCATACTAACCATACTGAGTTCTGAAGGTTGTCTTTAGAATATCACACTCTATAACACGAAGCTGATGATAACCCGATCTAAGGTCTATTTTGGAGAAGAAACTAGCACCCTGAAGCTGATCGAACAAGTCATCAATTCTAAGAATGGGATACTTATTCTTGATTGTGACCTTGTTCAACTAACGGTAGTCAATAGACATTCTGAGGGAACCATCTTTCTTTCCCACGAATAGGATAGGAGCACCCCATGGAGAAATGCTAGGCCTGATGAAACCCTTATCAAGAAGATCCTTCAACTGATACTTCAACTCCTTAAGTTCAGCGGGAGCCATTTATAGGGATGAATAGAGATGGGATTCATATCTGGAAGAAGATCTATCCCAAAGTTGATCTCCCTCTCTTGAGGAACTCCGGGCAAATCCTCGGGAAACACTTATGAAAAATCATTCACAATAGGAATAAACTTAAGGGATAGGGTTTCGAACTTCGTGTCCACAACCCGTACTATGTGATAAACATAACCCTTTGAAATCATATTCCTAGACTTAAGATAAGATATGAAATGACCTTTCGAGGAAGGGGGACTACTTTTCCATTTTAAGATGGGTTCATTAGGAAACTGTAAATTGAAAAACCGAGTATGCCAATAAACAGAAGCATAACAATCATGTAGCCAATTTATACCAAAAATACATAAAAAATTGTCATCTCCAACTCTACTTGATCCGCTGAAGTGACTCTATGAAGGACTGAGATAGAGAAATTTCAGTAGATCCTTTTGGCTAAGACTGACTTACCAACAGGAGTGGAAACACAAAAGGATTCTAAAAGCAATTCAAGACATACTTCGAATTTTCATGCTATATAAGGGGTCACAAAAGATAGGAAGGCACCGGGGTCCAACAAAGCATACACATCGAAAGAGAAGACTTTCAACATATTAGTAACAACATCTGGGGAACCCTCCTAATCTTGACGAGAGGACATAGTATAAAGGCGGTTCTAGCGCTGACCCCTAGAACTAAAAGTTGTGCCCTGCTGGGCTGGTCGACCTTCTGGGGCTGCTGGAGCATACTGAGCCCTACCACCTCCCTGCCCCTTCTTAGCTAAAGGGATATCTCTGATACAATGTCCAATATGACCACAACCAAAAAACCACTTTCTACCAGCTAAACACTCACCGGGGTGATTCTTCCTACACTTGGCACAAATGGGAAAAGAAGGCCCCTTTGTACCACTACTCTGAGAATAAGAGCTTGCACCTCTAGCGGACTGATCATGATGGGGCTTAGAGGCCTGAGAAGGAGTACTGGCCAAAGAATGCATGGGTCCTGATGACCTCTTCTAAAAGGAAGAACGATGTCCGCCTCCGGACTTCTGATGGCCAAAACCTGAACCTTCGAATCTAGCCCTCTTGTTCTCCCTAGCCATCTCCATAAGCCTGTCTCCCTCGATGTGGTGAGCATTGGTCATGAGTCTGGAAATGTTCATATCACTCAACAACATAGCAGACCTACACTCATTTTTCACCAAATCTGAAACACCATAAATAAACTTACTCATTTGGTCATGCGGGTCCGCTACCATAGAAGGGGCATACCTCGACAACTAAGTGAACTTCAAACTATACTCTTGAGCAATCATAGACCCCTATCTCAAGTTCATAAACTCCTCAGTCTTTGCTTGCCTCAACTCTCGGGGAAAGAATGGGTGAAGGAAGGCTATCTCAAAATACTCCCAAGTCATAGGTACCTCGTCCCTAGCTCTAGCTTCCTTCCATTGCGTGAACCAAATATGAGCCACATCCATTAGTTGGAAGGATGCAAGCTCCACAAAACCAGCACCAACCACTTGCATGACCTCAAGTATCTTCTTCACTTCATCAATAAAGTTAAGTGGGTCTTTACTCACTTTCGAACCCCAAAATTCAGGTGGGTTCATTCAGATGAAATCACGAACCTTGGACGCTACCCCACCTTGAGGGTGGCAAGAGCCTGTTGATTGGCATGTGCGGCCAAGGTCTGGGCTAGAAAATAGATGGCGTTCCTAAACTCTTCATTCATGACCTCGGGGGACGAAACTATAGGATCGGTATTTCGAGCAGCTCGGTGAGGCATAGCACATCGAGGCATGATCTAAAACATTCAAGGTAAGAATTAGAGAAACATTAGAGTTAAGCTCTATTGCATGATATGATCATGAAAGAAGTGAAGTTTTCTAAGACATCTCATTGTGATTGTCTAAGATGAGAAGGGGAAGAGTAGGAGCAAGTCTAAGACAAAGGAGCTTGGAGATTATCTTATTAGTAAAGTTGCTAAGGCTAATGGATCTAAACTCAGATAATTTATTAGGATGATATACTTTTGGGAGTAAAACAAAACAGGCATGAGAGAAATATTTAGGCATAGTGTGACCACAAAAGAAGGACAGGACAACTTTTAGAAGATCATAGCAAATAATTTCCTAGCAAGCTTGGAAGAACTTTCCATTCATCCCATCTGGACCCGCATCAGAATAAGGGTTCATAGAGAAGACCACCTATTTAAGCTCATCCATAGTAGGCATATCTTGAAGGATTTGGTTTAGTTCAGCAATGACTAAATTGGGGATACAATTTAAAACCTCTTCATTAATCATATTCTCTTCCCCCATAAAAATCTTCTTGAAATGATCACAGGCTGCTCTAGCAATTATTTCATCACCTTGAATTTCATTCTCCTGTTCATCACTAATCTTGTGAATAAAGATCTTTCTTCTTCTACCTCTCATCAAAGCGTGGAAGTATCTAGAGTTAGCATCTCCTTCTTTAAACCATTGTAATTGAGTTTTTTATTTAAGAATAGATTCTTCGAGCTTCATGTATCTTATGTATTCAACATTCGATTAATGAAGTCTAGTTCTATTCTCATCAGTGTTGTGAGTGAGTAACTCTTCTTCAGCAGTTCTAACTTTTTCTTCATACTCTTTTACAGTAGCATATATATCACCATACTCAGTTTTCAACCAGTTGCTAAGGGTGGAAGATAATAATTTCATCTTCATGTGAAAAATCCAAATATGACTGCCCTCAATTTGTCTGTTCCAACAATCTCAAACTGTATCTAAAAAATTCTCATTCTCAACCCAACAATGCAGGAACTTGAAGTATTTAGTGACATTCTGCTTTCTCTCTGTTAGTTCAAATAATAAGGGACAACGGTCTGACCCCACAGAAGGAAGGTGAGTAATAGAAGAATGAGGCATAAGCTCCAACCATTTTTCATTGACCATTGCTCTGTCCAGTTGCTTCTAAATTTTGAGGTTTGAATCTCTATGATTGCACCAAGTAAATTTCTGACCATGAAATCCAAGATCAGAAAGACCACACACTTCAATAACCCCGATAAATTCAAAACTCTTGTTTAGGTTGTAAGGAAGACCTCCCAGTTTCTCTTCAGGATTAGTAATAACATTAAAATCCCTAATAGTGCACCAAGGATTATTAGTATTAGCATAGTGAAGTAATTTGTCCCATAGCGGTCTTCTGAAATGATCTTTACACTTGTCATAAATGAATGTAATGAGAAAAGTAGTAGGATGCTCCACATGTTTAATCTCACAAGTAATATGTTGCTCGTTAGACTCTAAAACTTTGAAAGCAATGTCTTGAGTCCAAAAAATCCATATCTTACCATTTTTGTTGCAAGTAGCATTATCCATTGCAAGTTGAATTCTAGCACTGTTGAGTTGAGAATTACCAGAAAAAGGTTCAAGAATGGCAATCAAAGAGAGATTATGAACATTCTTGAGATTTTGAACTCTTTCCATGACTCCCTGGATATTAATACCCCTAGCATTCCAAGTGATTGTACTAATCATTGGAAACCTTTGTTTTGAGATCTTATGTGAGGTCTGCCAGTGCTAGCAGATGTACTAGAAGTAGCTTGTTTGTTGAAATAACCTTTCTGTGGTTGACCCCTCGGCGATAAACCATTTTTTCCTGAAACTTATTGAATCTCTTCTTGCATGTCACTATCAAAAGAAGAGTCGAAAGCCTTGATAAGACGTTCACTAGTTTATTCTTCATCCTGTTCTTCAATAGACTGAGGATCTTGGTAAAATTCATCTTCAGAATGTATAACTCTATACTCATCTTTATCATCAGGAGGTGAACTTGGAACTGTGTTGAGAGTACATTGGTTCTTTGAATTATCAGGAGTATTCTCATAGATCTGGAGAGGAGGAATAACTAGGCCAGCTTGTTCATTAACCAAGACAAAATTCTTTTGTCCTTTTTTCAGTTTCTCCTCCTTCTCTTTTTCTTTCTTTCTTGTCTTTTCTTAAATATGTGTTGTATCTTTGGGATTAGAGTTGATGACTTAGCTTAGTTTTAGATTAGTTTCTTGCCTTAGGTTGGGTTCCTAGGGGATTTGTACTTGGTGTAGCATTTCTGCAAAGTACCTACACTAGGATAGTATCTTTCATTTAGTGGGTGGAACATGGTTTTCTTTATTGCGGCATGGTTGGGTTTGGTAGCAATCGTTAGCTTAGTTATCCACTTTATTGTTTGTGCTTTGCTATTTTTGCTATGGCGTATTGATACCTTATCATAAAACACAATTTTCCGTTTGAAATTTTTGGATTATTAAATGGATTTGGCTTTCCTAAAGGAAAATAGACTATTTTGCCCCGGTTCTAGTTCGAGCATGCATATTTACTTATTAAGTCCCAGTTAAAGTCTGAGCATGCATATTTACTTATAAAGCCTCGGTTCGAGTCTGAGAAAGCGTATTTACTCATTAAGCCCCAGTTCGAGTCAGGGCATGCATATTTATTTATTAAGCCCTAGTTCAAATTCGGACATGCATTATCATTGGTTTGTATTTGGAAGTCCAGTTCGAGTCTGGCATGCATTATCACTTAATTCATTTCATATGGCATATTGTGGCATTTTTTTTGCATTTATTTACTATTATTCTATGGTTTTAATTAGTATTTCTTGTTGTTTGCATCCACCGTGCTTATGAGGGTTGGTTGGGTTTATTTATTGTTGTATGTGCCTTCTGGGCTTATGGGGGTCCGCGTAGATTATAATTAGATAACTATTTTTTGTTTTCCAAATTATTTACTTATAATTCCCTTAATTTCCTAGCTTTGACCTGTTACCCTCCTTATGACCCTTCCTTTCTTACCTTTAGTGTATATTCACATCTTATTAAACTTCTATGTCATTTGAGCTTAGTTGATCTATGATGCCTACTGAGTACTGCATGTTTTGGTACTCATACTACACTTTTGCATCTTTTCTGTGATGCAGACCCTAGTACGAGTTATCACCATTGATGCTACCCTCGTGTGGAGCTGCTGATAAGAGATTTAGGGTGAGCTTTTGGCCACCGGAGTTGATCTATCTTCTTCTATTTTGGACTAGTCTTATTTTATATTTTCGGAGATCGTTCTGTATATTTATTGTACATTTCTAGTACTCTTTATGTCATAGTAGCTCTTCTAATGACTGATACCAGGTCTTGGTGGATCTTTTGTATATATTTGTCTTTTTCCTCCATATATATATATATATGTATGTTCAACTCACTCGCTTTATTAGTATCGTTATCCTGCTCCTATCTCTTTCTCTTGTTAGCCTGTTACTTGTCATTTCGAGCTATGGGTTTGGCTTACTTACTGGTGGATTATCGTAGGTGCAATCATGACCTGCATTTTTGGGTTGTGAGAATCTGGTAACAAAAGCACATCATCTAAAGTAGAGGCAACTTTTTTGCTTCTAGATTCCTGATTTGTCTCGTCCCTACTCTTTATGATATCCTACACCCAAGTGGGTCTTATCATTTAATCAAAATCCATAAAAAGGGATATTTACTTCTTTTAAAAAATGGGTTATTAGGTGTGGGAATGGAAGTGTCATGTTTATCCGCATTACTCGCTCCTTTATCTCTACAGTTATGATTCTCCAAAAGTTTAGATTGAATTTGTACATGAGGTTAGCAACCAACACAACTTTGTCTACGGTTTGATGATATGTCATGCCCCGAGACTACCCCTGGACATAACATGGGACTTGAGACCACATGTGATCCCAAGCTAATCCTTGCCCTTAGCATGACTTAAACTTAAACAACATAATTACTGAGTGGAAGCTTTAACTGAAGTAATGAGAAACTTAATCTGTTGTATAATTGAAAGTCTATGAATGACAATCTGAATACTGTTGAATATTTGACTCTATATCTGAAAGTCTGTGCTACTAACGAACTGCTTGGAAAGTCCCCTACTAACTCTAAATACTGAAAACTGAATAAACAAACTAAAATACTAGAATGAAATTAAAGTCCAAGTCCTCTAATGAGGAGGACTCACCAATCTGGCTGGATGTGCTGCTGATCTACAGAATCTAAATCATAATAAGATACAACACAGAGAGGTATGCGGTCAGTACTATTGAATGTACTAAGTATGGGACCTATGCATATGTCATGACAAAAATTTACTTGAAAGCATGCTTAAAAATTTGAGATCATGCATTATTCGTAGTAAAACATGTTTAAAACATACATGAAACTGAAATCATGTAATAATAGAAAAATCTGAATGTAATGACTTAATGCAATATCATAAGATGGAAGCATAATTATATTCATAAGTAATAATAGAAAGTCATAAATCTAAAAGCAAAGAGTCAAATACATTTTAAAGCTTAAAACTATTTTCTGTGGGAGATTCTCATAACCGACATAGACCATGTTAGCTATATGGAATTCGATGTATCAGCCCCATTGAGAGGACCCAATATACCTTGCCAGGGTATAAAGGCATAACTGACTTGATTGAAAATGCTTAAATGTACTCTCCAAGATGGAGGTATCAGTGATCGCTAAGTAAAACACATTAATATTCCCAGCGAGAGTCGAGGTCGGTCCTACAGAGAACAATGTAATCACGATTGAGCTAATAAAGAATCCAAGCAACTTATTGGAGTTCAAAGATCAAAAATAAAGGATAACAATAGGGGGGTTTTAAACTAAAACAAAGGATAAAAGAAAATCAAATAAAAGATAGATTTGATCAATGGCTTTAATCTTGCTTTTGCCTAGCAAGGACAACAACGGAGAATTAGGAATGGGAATTCAATTCACAAGACTTGGACCCAATTAACACATGGGTAGTCTTGGCTAAAGGTATACTTAACTGTCTTTCAACCAATCAAGCAACTATCCTCATGGGTTCTCTCAAATCACCACGAGTGAGCAATAACCACAAAAATTAATTTGGGTAAGTTGGGCTATTTCTAAGCCCAACTCTTAGATGGGATTTTACTGCAACCAAACTATATCTAGCCTTGATCTAGAGTGGAAACCCCAAATCCCCACTATTAAACCTTCCCAAATTGAGGAACTCCTCTTTCAAGCAAGAACACAATTAGAATGTTAAGTCAATGTTTGCAACCATCAACTGTAAGATTGAAGCACAGAAGATTCAATAGACCCACATGATTAACCAAGAGAAAGTACATGATAAAAATTTTATACCCAAATTTAGTATTATCTCTAACACAAACCCAAATCTCAATTCAACAATTATACCTACAATTTATCAATTAAGAGCAAGAGTTGAAGAATGAAATTTAAGAGTTTTACAATGGAAATCATTCAAATCTTCACTCCTATGGTGTAGGGTGATGAAATTTCTCTCCAAACTTTTAAAGAATTGTGAAATTTGCCAAAGATGGCTGAGAAGTGTTTTATGTGAATTGGGGTTTCCAAAAGTGAGAATTTCCAAATCTGTCATGCAGATGACGACTTCTTCATCGCGGTCGCGTGACCTATCCTCGCGATCTCCGAGCTTTATCTTTTCCTTCCACGGGTTTGCGTGGCTTCACTCTCGCAATCATGTGGCTTTGTGTTCCTGTGCATCGCGGTCGCCTGCCTTATAGCTCGCTGTCACGATAGCCAACTTGATGCTAGTGATCAGTAGCTCTTTTTAGCTCCATTTGACTTGTTTTCACTCGAATCATTCCCGAACACTTCTAAAACACAAAAACCTATAAAATAGAAGTTATCATATTAATTGCACTATTTATCCACTTTAAACTAGCAAAAGCATAAGACTAAAAGCTATATAAGTAGGTAGAATACCAACTTATCAAACCCCCAAACTTGAACTATTTCTTGTCCTTATGCAACTAAAAATTCTAACTCAAGAGGCACACAACACAAGTGCAATGACATTAAATAAAAGCCAAGGAAAACCCATTTCAAGCACCACACATGACTGTGGTTGGTACTAATGATTAGTCAATCACATGATAATTTAATCTAAGCATTGCTCTCTATTTAAAACACTATTCAAGGATGCAATGGTACAATAAGAGCAACTAAGTGATAACATCTAATCTGCAAGATGTGATTCACACCACTAGTTTACCAAAACATGCTCATTTGACTCATTTATGGAGTTTGTCAATTTCGCCAACTATCCTAATTCGCATGCCCTCACAAGAACGAAAGTCCCAAAAGAACAATATGTACAAAGATAATCACAAAGGACAAATGCACAAACAGTCACACTCATAAGGAATTTCAAGTGCTAACAAGTATCGCACCATAATCTTGCCCTTATTTTCATTCGTCACTAGCTCAAAAACAATTGATCGAAGATCACAAATGATTTTTCTAATATTGTAATTTAGGTTCGGGGAAAGGTAGGATATGCAATTAGATTTAAGTGACTACATCCTCCTCGAACTCTACACAACTTTTTCAATTTGAAACCAAAGTCATTTCTTTCATTTTAATTCACACGAGGCATCATTTCAATTTATTTTATTTGAAGCCCTAATTTTTACTATTTTCTTAACTTCGGAGGATTTTCTTTCTTTTCATTCCTTTTTACTTTCCTTTTCAAAATCTTCCTTATTTTTGGGAATTCTTTTTAGGAAATAAACCAAGATAAACTAATTTAGCACTCCTCCAAGGTACCTTTTATCAACCCCCAAATTTAGGGTTTTAGCCTCGATTTCACACTTGTAGAGTTCAAGGAGGGACGAGTTCAAGAGAGGGATTCATTTTCAAAAATTGTCAAAGGCTTGTACCGAGGTTGCCAAAGAAGAGGTATTAGGCTCGAGATGGGTGACTAATGATTCAATTTAAGTGCAATTGTGGCTTTTAAGGCTAAGTAGGCTTCAACAATCACAAAGAAGGCCTAAGATCATTTCTCCAACCAACGCAATTGAGAATAACAATAAACGACTAACCGAGCATGTTTTAGTTAACAAAAGCAAGAACATGAATTATTGAACTACACCTCACCACACATGCCATGTGAATTATTCAAGAACGGTCAATTTTTACTTCCTATACAAGAACAAATGGAACCACATTCTTCAATTTCAAATTATACCCACTAATGCATTAAGAATCACAAAAAGATCAAAGGACTTGTCACAAACATTATTCTTTGCCATGCACTTTTCACAAAAATTTTCGAAACGGTATACCTATTTCAATTAGCATGCAAGACTAACTTCATCAGTACCATCCAAGTCAATCGCAACCAAAACCTCAAAAGATGACGATTTGCCCTTAAGAATGATGTCACTCAGTCTATCATTGGGCCAATTCTTCTATCTAAATTTATATGGCTACTCAAAGTTTATCAACACAACCATCCCAATATACAGGCACCTGTAATTTTCACATGTCAAAGTGAGGGTCACACCTGAAACGCACAGGCCAACTAGTGGCATATGTGAAACTCGTATGGTTCACACATCGACATGTGCAATATAGTGTTCCCAGCTCAGACAAGTTCAATCTAGCCTAACGGGTACTCAGACTTCCCTTGGCTCCAAAACATCAAGCAAGCCTACTATAAAAAGAAAACAAAGAAGCTACAAGTAAAGAAACTAACAACCTAAACCATAAATTCCATCCATAGTAGCTCCAAAACCTGACAAGGGCACAATAATATAAAAACAACCTCAACCAGGGTGCACCAATAACCAATATTAAAATAAACAAGCTCGGTGAGGGCACAAAAATATCCAACAATCAAAACTAAACATGCTAGATAAAGTGCCAGCCACCCCTAACTAACACAGTGCAGTGCCCTCACAACATCAAAACAAGATAAGAATTTGAGGGGGCTCCCATAAGGGTGTATCACTTAGAACCAGAGATGCTAGTCCCAGAAAGAACCTAATCTGCCTCATCAACTTCATCCCCAGCCTCAGACCCACATAGCTTCCTCGAAGGGCTCATCATCTTCGTGAGGAACTTGCTTTACTTCCTATCATAGTCCCTCTAATGTTTTTGTCGGCTCTCTACCTTACCTATCCTTTCCTTTATATGCTACTGCTGGCCCAATATACTAGGAAGGGTAGGGCCACTAGGAATAGTGGACGATGAAGAACCGGGTGCCGGTGTAGTGGAACTCTCTCCCAGACCTAGACCCGTTGTAATCTAGAAAATCTGGACATCCACGTCATAGACATGTCTGGAGATGTGGCAGAATGTTAGGGGTCCAATTCTGAGAGGGCCAATTGCTTCAGCAGAAGCAACTAACTTAAGTGACTTACTGGACCCAGAGAATAGACCAAATAAAGGTGAATCCACATCAATCTTCCTCTTATTGGATGCTTGCACAACTCCTCTCTTCTTTAGAGGGTGAATTATTTTTTTGCGCTTTCTCTCATTTTCACTATCCCTCTTTTCAACCCCGGATTAATAGCATCAGTGATTAACCAAAAAAAGGAAGAGAAAAATTTTCCTACCTTCAAGTACCACTTGTTGAATTTCTTGTACAATCAATTGTCGCACATTCACCGGGAAACCCTCCATCATAGCCCAAATAACCCTTGCTTTCTTGATGGTCACATCAAATTCATTCTTGGAACGCATGACTCAGGCACAAATGATAGAAAGCCCAGTGCGGGCTTCAAGGTTCAACTCAGAGAACTCAAACCTCGTATTCAAGGCTATCCATTTCAGGACCATGACATTATTTAGGTGTTTTACAAACTAACCGGTCCCTAATTCTGTAGCTCAGGCATTAAAGGTGGCATTATCGGCATTTAGGAGGTTATAGTACCCATTGATCAAATTGGAATTAAATCGAATCAACTTGCTATGAACCATTGCAACCAAGTCATTCGAAAAGTCTGTCTCGGCCATATTAGCATAGAATTCGCAGACCGTAGCAAAGTTCACCTTGATAGGCTTGACGGTGAAGCATAACTACCCACTAGTATCCAACTTCCCGTGGAAGTCAGCCCATTTCTCTTCTAACCTATCCAACACAATACCTCGCTCCCTCGTGATTGGTTTCATCAAGTGACGATCATATAATTGTGAGCATTTGAGGGTGATGAAAGCGCCTTGATCAAAATATTCCTCATCGGTCACTTGGTTAGCATCTTCATGTTCAATTTCATTTAACCTCGGGGCCATTTTCAAGCTTTAATTACCTACATGAGGAACAAAATTGTCAAACACAAATATAGGCATGTACAAAAATGTGTTGGGGCATGATTAGGCAAAATAAATGGGGCAAACAGGTCTCGGACAGAGCTGGGCGAAGCTACTATTTTTGGGACTGCCAAAACTGGTCATCGGGATCGTGGGATTTTTCATCACGATCGTGAAGACAAATAAATTTATTTCAGAAAATTAACCCATCGCAATCGTATAATGGGGCATCGCGATCGCAAATTTCAGGAAAATTCTTCCTCGCGATTGCAGGATTGGGCATTGCGATCGCGAGGGTCATCTTGTTGCCCGGAAAATTTTCATTCAGCCATTTTGTCAAACATCTTCTTTGCACCCTTTTGTTCGTCCCTTTCACACCCCATTGGGGTCAATTTCTAACATCAAAATAGTAAACCAACAGCCCTTTAACACCCTCATTAAGATTATACCCACAATTATGCACAACAACACCCATTTCACACATAATTTGCAAGCAAAAATGACACCCACTTGGGTGTTTAAAGCCACTAACTTTTTCACACAAAGAACGAATCCAAGAAGAGAATAGGTTACGAAGAATATACCTTTGTGGTTTGAAGAAACTACGAAATTGAATTGATGGATGGTTTATTTTTTCCTTAGGAGAGAAAAGAAGCCAAAACTCAAAGCAAACTTTTGCTTCTGAAATGGCTCTTTGAATGTTTAATACATGGAAACTCTTTGATGCCTCGAGGTCGCGTGGCCTTATCACGCTATCGCGATGAGTCAAGATCACACAACTCCATGTGATCGTGAAAGGTTCATGCAATTGCGAAGTGTTAGGGAGAATTTACCTTATCACAATCGCGATGGTCAAGGGCTCGTGATCATGGTGCCTTAGTGCATGCTGAAATTTTAGAAATATTCCTAGTGCACTATTTTATCGTGCGACGTCAGGTGCGACAAGCACTTTGGGGGGTGCTAAAGGCACCACTTTTTCACAAGCCAATATTTTTACCCTGTTCACTAGTTGCTTGTGTGATGGAATATGCGACGGACACTCTTCTAGGTGCAAAATGAACATTTATCAGAGGTATTTTTGTCATAACCCAATTTCTCAATCATGATGGCACCTACCACCCCTCAATAGGCAAACCAATTCTCGTAGCATGGAACGGTCAGTAATGGGCTACTATCTAATATTTTAAGCGGATGAACAGTTTAATAAATGGAAGCAAGGGAAAAAGATGAAGAAAATAGATAACATGGATATATACATAAATATGCGGAAGCTAAACCAAACCCAAAACTTGGTATCATAGTATAGAGTTGGATCTACATATAAGAAGTACGAAAGGATTCAAAATAATATATACACAAATATCTCCGAATAGTAATAGAGTATATCAAGCAAAAGATCAACTAAAAGCTAAGCTCCGGTCGCCAAGAGCTCACCCTCAGTCTGGATAGTCCAAAATCTCCAAGCACGACTCATAATGATCTAGCGATGATGTCCCACACTAGGATCTGCACCACAAAATGCAAAGTGTAGTATGAGCACCAAATGTGAAGCATAAGGTACCCAGTAGGTATCATAGGACGACCGAGAACATATAAGATAAAAGCGTAGTAACATACAGAGTAGAAGCAAGTAGTCACGAAAATCTACGAAAAGGTACACAGGAACTAGCCTAGAGGGAAGACAAAAGAACAACATACAAGGCTAGCAAGTAGGATATATACACAACAGGCACAAGTGAAAGAAGGAAACAATGCACCGTGAGTCCTTGAATAACAGTGTATACATAATAAGTTTTCAGAAGTTGACGGTATATCGGTAACCTCAAGTACAAGGGAAGGGAGGAGAGGAATCAGGATAGGCATGCTCGAAAAACAGGAATTAGCAACCAAATTAATCATACCAATCTCAAGTAAAAAACTATCAATCTCACAGTAACCAATATCATAAATATAACCGTAACAGGGGATAATACTTTGATAAAGTAACAAGAGTCTACCTACAGTCCCCCGGTCGCCCATACAACCAAGGAACGCAAACAAGTGAAAACAAACCTTTCAGCCTCCCATACAACCGGAGCGTACACATATCAAATAGAAAACAAGGGTGGAGCCTCAAACAATGAATGATATGATGGATGATGATCTCTGGGTGGAATAGGAACTCTGTATGTACCCCCTCTGGTGTTGATCGGGCCCAGTAGGTAGGTTCCATGGAAGGACAGTGCCTATATACCTCTACTACGCAGTATACCATTCCTCAGGCACACGCAGCCCCAGGCCCTAGTTCCAGAATGGCAAGGTTCATGGAGGTCCAGGATCCCATACTATAACTCAATATCGAAAGTGTCTTTCAGAGTAAGTCTAGATTCAAGCTGAAGACTCAAATCTCGAGTATGCACGCCCAGACTCTTTCAAGATCTAAAACAGTGGAAAAATTTATCAAAAACCCCACGAAGGGTGCCAGAGAATAACTGGGTCTAAAACAGTGAAAAAATATCTCTAGTGCTTGGTCCAACCGAGACTAATGCCATCTCAAATCAGTAAGAAAACTAAACTAGCACTCTGGCCCTTTCGAGTCTATCATTAAGGGTAAAACTAGTGATAAAAAACATAATTTAACTCCTTTTTACCCCAAGAAGATCCACAAATCAATTCCAAATCATTTCCAAGTCATTACCATAAATAACGGGCCCCTAGGGCCATGCAAAGTTTAAAAATCAGTCTCAGTAGGCTCGAATCCAAAATCGTAGTAAGATGTAGTAGGAAATTCTCATAATATGCATGGAAATGATATGATCAACACAAATCGCCGCCCAACAGCTCAAAATAACCTACCGGCCCTGCACAGGCTCCAATCGCTCTATGGCCCAGATAGCCAGCATAATATCACGATAATGATGTCGGGACTCACGAGCACCCCCGAATAACCCACCATTTATTGTCCAAAGTCAAAACAAGGCCACACAAGACCATAATGGTGATAAAAGCAAATATGAAGAATACTACATACAATGGAGGAAAGAAGCGGGTGAGTCATGGAGAAATGGTCAAGGTCTGTGGTACCAACCTAGTAAACCCTGCCCAAGGATGCCCATTAGTACAATTTTATCCGATATATGCTAAGTTTAGGGAATTTAGATCGTAACCTACCTGTCGTCCGATGACAAGATGCCCGAACAACAATGTCCAAGCCCCAATAGCTCCGAGAGACCCTGAATGATGATCAAACTATCAACAACATAAATAACATATCAAGACGAGTCTAAAGATACATAAATTGCTACAATTATAGCCAGGTCGAGATTCGGGTAAAAAGTGGGCCCGTGGGGCCCAGCATCCAAAACCAAAAATGGAAAGAAACAGGATGACCACAATGATGCCAAGAAGACATGCTCCAAAAATGAGCAATTTTGGCCCAGGGAAAAGGCTCCAAACAGCCCGCTCAAAAGAGGGCTAAAAATGGGAATTTAAGAACAATTAGTGAAATTAGAGCAAGGAATCTTACCAATACGAGAGCAAGACTCCAAGGAAACAGAATTACCAAATTTATGTGGCATGCAACTCCAAGGAGACAAATTCTTCAAGAAAAGTCAAGCTTTTAGGATTCATAACCATGGAAGTTCAACAATGGAGGAAAAGGGAGATTTGGGGAAGAAGACTTACAAAAATAATCAATGGATCAAACTTTTCTCTTCAAAGAAATTACTTCCCAAGGCCTGTAACTCTTTTAGAGAAATTTGGTAGATAGAAAACTGTGTTTTGGTGTTGGAAAAGTGAATGAACAACGCTGGAAAATTGAACTTCCAAGAATTATATAGCAGATGGTCGCTGGTAAGCGATATCGTGCTAAACCAACTCCATTGCACTCAAGGAGGGTAAGGAACCTTCAGGGCGATCGCGCACAGAGGGCGCCTTCGGTGATGGCCTGGCGCAATCGCGCACAAGGGCTGGCCACAGGCTAGCCCGATCGCGCTGCCTGGGCACCATTGGCGCTGAAGGCCTGCAACCGCACTAAAACTAGGTACACTAAGGATTGCCAAGGGGTGTTCCGGGCAAGAATATAACTCAATATTCAAAAACCAATAATGCTAATAGAGTGGAAACAACATTCCAGACTCAACGAAATCAATGAAACTTCCATACGACATCATTTTGGAGAAATGTTGACCCCAGTCAACGCTAACTAAAACCAACCAACTAGCCAAAATGAGCCCGGCTCACCCGGGACCCAAACCAACCACCTACCTAACCCAAACTCAACATTTTGGAGTTGATGGAATCATAGCATTTTGGATCTGACGCTCCGATCCTCGAAAGCCGACAAAAGTTACACTTTCAACTCTAAATGGCCTGAAAACAAAAAAAGTTACACAAAACCCACACTGGAAGTTCTCAGGCCTCGACTAAAGGTCAAACTAGACCAAACTCAATGCTCTAAAGCTAACGGAACTGTTGAATTAAAATTCTGAGCAAATTAGCTAAGGATGTTGACTAAAGTCAACGATATTCTAAGTAAAGGCTCTAAAATAGGCAACCAACCAAAACAAACAAACGAATGATCAGGGAACCAAACCACTGGTCCCAGCAAGCTATAAATGACTTGGGGTCACTAAAGTAAATCTCTAATAGTATAATGAATACGTCAATGTGAAGATGACAAGAAGGGTCATCACAACATCCACTACTAAAAAGTCTTTCGTCCTCAAAAGTCAAGAAGAAGTGAGTACATGAAGGCTCGGACAACTGCAGATACTTAGCACACAACTCACTCTCGGTCTCCTAAGTAGCCTCCTCAACTGAATGATGCCTCCACTGAACTTTCACAACCGGAATCTCCCTAGAACTCAATCTCTTGATATCTCATGCCAGGATAACTATCGGCTCCTCAACAATGGATAAACTCTCATTTATCTGAACCAAATCACAATGCAACACATGAGACTCATCTAGCACATATCGGCAGAACATCGAGACATGAAAAAATAGGGGCACAACTGAAAACATTAAAGGCAAAGCTAATATATAGGCAACACTACCAACCCTTTAAAGAATATCAAATTGTCTAATGAACCTGTGGCTAAGCTTTCCCCACCGACCAAATCTCATCACGCCCTTCACGGGTGATACACGAAGGAAAACCAAGTCACCAACACTAAACTTCAACGTACGAAGTCTACGATAAGGGTAGCTCTTGTGCCTACTCTGGGTTGCTCTAAGTCTATCCTGAAACAAAGGACTCGGTCCAAGGAATATCTAAGAAAATCTGTACTCTGCGGTCTAGACTATAAACCATCAAACCAACTAATCGGTGATCTGCAATGCCTACCATACAAGGCCTTGAAAGGATCTATGCCAATGCTCGTATGAAAGCTATTATTATAAGAAAACTCGGCCAAAGGAACAAACTGATCCCATGAACCTCCAAAGTCAAGGACACATGCTCGAAGAATGTCCTCCAGGTCCTGAATAGTCCTCTCAGACTAGCCATCTGTCTGAGGGTGGAAAGCAGAACTAAGCTGAACCTTTATACCCAAATCCCTCTGTATAGCTCTCCGGAACTGAGATGTGAACTGAGTGCCATGGTGTGAAATGATAGAAGCTGGGACCCTGTGCAATCAAACAACCTCACAAATGAAAATCTGAGCTAACCTCTCAGCACCATAGGAAGTCTAAACCGGCAAGAAATGGGCCAATTTAGTCATTAAATCCACAATCACCCAAATGGAATCAAATCCCCGAGAAGTACGAGGCAAACCAACCACGAAATCTATAATAATCCCTTCTCACTTCCACTTTAGGAATAGAAAGTCGCTGGATCAACACACAAGGACTCATGTGCTCAAACTTAACCTGTTGACAGTTCAAGCGCCGAGATGGAAACTCTGCTATGTCCCACTTCATACCGCTCCACCAGTAAAGATGTCTCAAATCTTTATACATCTTCAAAACAAGAAATTTAAGTTTCTCAACTCATTGGCATGGACCGTCAAGGTTTGCCTCGAGATTTGACACACAACTTGTCTTATTCATTCCCCTTAATTGAAATAGAGACTCTATGTTTCAATTCGAGTGCATGATGTCACTCACCACAAGAGAGAATCCCACTCACAATCATTCAATTCACAAAACACGGGATTATAGGAGAACCAAAAAGACTCTCACTCTCTCAAGGAAGTTCAAGTGCATACGTGTCAAACCATAGGCTTGCCCTTCATGTATATCGCCACTAATGTAGGGTGGCCAAGCTTGGAATCACCAAGGAATTGCGTGTTATTATGTTGGCTAGGGCTAAGGTGAGGATATTATTTGGTTCAAGTGACTACACCTCCCTAATGCTCTTTGTTTTCATTTCGAACACCGCTAACATTTTTGGATTTCAACTTTACCTTATTTCTCCCTCTCATAACCCAAGATTTCTCCTTTTTACTCATGATCATTCAAACTCCTTATACCACCTTCACTTGGTAACACCTATTTTTGATTTTCAATTTGCTCATTGGATTGATCTTTTAGAGCAATTTTTAATTCAAAATTAAGTTGCTACCTTGCACTTGAAGTGCACTTCTTTTCTTCTCCTTGTTTGATCACTTGAACCCCCAAACTTAGGTATTAGACTTCATTTCATTTTCAAGATATTAGGGAGGATGGGTGCAAAAATAGAGGTTCCAAAAAAAGGTCAAGGCATTACAAGGTGCCAAAGAACGATCACAAGATCAAAAGGGGTTCACTAGGATTTGATAGCGTGGGAAGTCCTTCGGGTGAAGTGGCTATCAAAAAGGGCCTAAGGTCATTTTCCAAGCTAGGTCACACCTATAATTTTTCCTGAATCACATTCGGGGCAAGTTCTAGATGACACTTATGCACAAGAATCAAGGTAAAACCTGACCACACAAGGCATCATGCCACAAGACCTCTTTCATTAGTCTCACAATCAATTAGGGCAAATGATTTTTGACAAGCTATTCCGAATTCATTACACATTCTTTTGTGAGTCAGTCAAGAAAAAGCAAGAGTGTGCAAGTCATGACAAGAGAATGCTTTTCCTCAAAAATTCATTTCCCTTCTTTCTTTTATTCTCAAAATAATTTACCACGAGAAATTTTTCGGTGGGCCCATTTCGAGACAAGAAACTACGGACTTAATTCTAAACTAAAACTTGGCATTTTCCCGTAAGAAAGTCATCTCTAAATCTATCATAGGGAAACACCAACCCGGTTCCACACACAAAAGCAAAAGAGAAAAAAAAAATCAAAACTCTTGTTCCTTGGGAAAGAACCGTGGTATTAAGATAACCCTCGGAGTTTATTTCTAAACTACTATTAACAAAGCAATATCCAAATTGTGTGCTCATGATTCATTCAAAACAAGCCTCGGTGTAGGCCTTTAACGCATTTGCAAAGCATGGGTAGTAACACAATATAGCATGTAAGACCAACCTGGCAACACAATATCAATCAATAATAATCAAGCCTGGCAAGGGCACAAATAAGCTCAGAATAAAAATAAAAATAAAACATAACAAAAAGCGCCCAACTAGGGCAAAAAACATCACAATCATCCAATTATGCCCGACAAGAGTCGAATGAAATCTAGCAGACTATCAACGAGACCCAACAAGGGCGATAAAATATCTCAAGCCCACTCACGGGCACCAACAAAAGCAAGTAAAGCCACCCCCTCCCCATAAAAAGAGCATTGCCCTCAATGCTCTTAGTGTAATGGGAATAAGGGGTGGAACTCCCTGGAGGACTAGGCCTCATCATCATCATTATCTGCAGATGTCTCCTCATCTGAGGCTCTCTCACTCGGGCTAGCACCACCCTTTCCGGAGTGCGAAGAAAGTGTAGAGGCATGGAGAACCCTCTGCAAAAATCCGGGTCTTGATCATCCCCCAACTCTTGATCCTCATTTCCAGGCAACACCTTATCTGCATAGGCTGCAAACAAGCTATCCAAGTGTCTGGGAATGGAACGAGGTAGAGGTAAGGTAGTCAGATGTATTTCTACAACTCGAGCTTTGCCTTTTGATTTGTCAACATCTCTCCGAGGTATTGTGATTTCCCTCTCCATGACATCAATCCTCTTACACAGTGTATTCAATCTATCCACCACCCCCTTAACTGCACTCTAGACAACCTTGTTTATCATATCGGGTAGCTTAGCAGCTAGGTTGGCAAGCTGCTTCTCATGGCTATGAGTTTTGTTCACCATGTCTTGAAGGATACTTTTGGTCATCGAGGGGGCTATGGCATGTGTACGTGCCTCGGATGTAGACCTGGAGGGGGATGAAGCATTCACTCTAGTATCAAGATTATCACTCACAGCCTCCATTGATGCCTTACTTCTTTGCCTCTTAAATCAGGGGGCATCCCTATTAAGTTTCTTATCAAGATCAATCACCCCCACAGCATGGGTCACTTTGTCACAACTGAGGTAGGTAATATCTCCCTTGTCACACAACTTGCTAATCAACACTGGGAAAGGGAATGCATCCTTGCCCCTGTGGGCTTTTCTCTGGATAACCATGGCTAGATTTTCTCCAAAATTCACATGTTCTCTCGTCATGATGGCAGAAACTAGAATGGTACTCTCTTGATTATTTTATGATTATTTTGAGAGGGGAGGAACCTGTTACGGACTAGATCATTCCACAGTCGGTCTTCAAAGTGCATATTTCATCTCAGGATATCACCCTCCACAGTGGACCAAAGAGGAAAGTCTTGAGCAATAATGGAGGTTATTTTCTGATATGGCTTAAATTCGAATTAAATCGAACCAACTTGCTCTGAACCATTGCAACCAAGTCATTTGAAAAGTCTTTGCAACCAAGTCATTTGAAAAGTCTGTCTCGGCCATATTAGTATAGAATTCGCGGACCGTAGCAAAGTTCACCTTGATAGGCTCGGCGGTGAAGCATAACTACCCACTAGTATCCAACTTCCCGTGGAAGTCAGCTCATTTCTCTTCTAACCTATCCAACACAATACCTTGCTCCCTGGTGATTGGTTTCATCAAGTGACGATCATATAATTGTGAGCATTTGAGGGAGATAAAAGCGCCTTGATCAAAATATTCCTCATCGGCCACTTGGTTAGCATCTTCATGTTCAATGTAACCTCGGGGCCATTTTCAAGCTTTAATTACCTACATGAGGAAAAACCTTGTCAAACCCAAATATAGGAATGTACAAAAATGTGTTGGGGCATGATTAGGTGAAATAAACGGGGCAAACAGGTCTCGGACAGAGCTGGGCGAAGCTACTATTTTTGGGACTGCCAAAACTAGTCATCGCGATCGTGGGATTTTTCATCACGATCGTGAAGACAAATAAATTTATTTCAGAAAATTAACTCATCGCAGTCGTATAATGGGGCCTCGCGATCGCAAATTTCAGGAAAATTGTTCCTCAAGATTGCAGGATTAGGCATCGCGATCGCGAGGGTCATCTTGTTGCCCAGAAAATTTTCTTTCAGCCATTTTGTCGAAAATCTGCTTTGCACCCTTTTGTTCGTCCCTTTCACATCCAATTGGGGTCAATTAACATCAAAACAGTAAAACAACATCCCTTTAACACCCTCATTAAGATTATACCCACAATTATGCACCACAACACCCATTTCACACATAATTGCAAGCAAAAATGACACCCACTTGGGTGTTTAAATCCACTAACTTTTTCACACAAAGAACGAATCCAAGAAGAGAATAGGTTACGAAGAATATACCTTTGTGGTTTGAAGAAACTACGAAATTGAATTGATGGATGGTTTATTTTTTCCTTAGGAGAGAAAAGAAGCCAAAACTCAAAGCAAACTTTTGCTTCTGAAATGTCTCTTTGAATGTTTAATACATGGAAACTCTTTGATGCCTCGCGGTCGCGTGACCTTATCACGCTATCGTGATGAGTCAAGATCACACAACTCAATGCGATTGTGAAAGGTTCATGCAATTGTAAAGTGTTAGGGAGAATTTACCTTATCACGATTGCGATGGTCAAGGGCTCGTGATCATGGTGCCTTAGTGCATGCTAAAATTTTAGAAATCTTCCTAGTGCACTATTTTATCGTGTGACATCAGGTGCGACGAGCACTTTGGGGGGTGCTAAATGCACCACTTTTGCACAAGCCAATATTTTTACCCTGTTCACTAGTTGCTTGTGTAATGGAATATGCGACAGACACTCTTCTAGGTGCGAAATAAACATTTATCAGAGGTATTTTTGTCATGACCCGATTTCTCAGTCATGATGGCACCTACCACCCCTCAGTAGGCAAACCAATTCCCGTAGCACAGAATGGCCAGTAATGGGCTACTATCTAATATTTTAAGCAGATGAACAGTTTAATAAATGGAAGCAAGGGAAAAAGATGAAGAAAATTGATAACATGGATATATACATAAATACGCGGAAGCTAAACCAAACCCAAAACCTAGTATCATAGTATAGAGTTGGATCTACATATAAGAAGTACGAAAGGATTCAAAATAATATATGCACAAATATCTCCGAATAGTAATAGAGTATATAAAGCAAAAGATAAACTAAAAGCTAAGCTCCGGTCGCCAAGAACTCACCCTCAGTCTGGATAGTCCAAAATCTCCAAGCACAACTCACAATGATCTAGCGATGATGTCCCACACTAGGATCTGCACCACAAAATGCAGAGTGTAGTATGAACACCAAATGTGAAGCATAAGGCACCCAGTAGGTATCATAGGACGACTGGGAACTTATAAGATAAAAGCGTAGTAACAGACAAAGTAGAAACAAGTAGTCACAAAAATCTATGAAAAGTTACATAGGAACTAGCCCAGAGGGAAGACAAAAGAACAACATACAGGGCTAGCAAGTAGGATATATACACAACAGGCACAAGTGAAAGAAGGAAACAATGCACCTGGAGTCCTTGCAATAACAATATATACATAATTAGTTTTAAGAAGTTGATGGTATACCGGTAACCTCAAGTACAAGGGAAGGGAGGAGAGGAATCAGGATAGGCATGCTCGAAAAACAGGAATTAGTAACCAAATTAATCATACCAATCTCAAGTAAAAAACTATCAATCTTGCAGTAACCAATCTCATATATATGACCTTAACAGGGGATAATACTTTGATAAAGTAACAAGAGTCTACCTACAGTCCCCCGGTCACCCATACAACCAAGGAACGCAAACAAGTGAAAACAAACCTTTCAGCCTCCCATCCAACTGGAGCGTACACACAACAAATAGAAAACAAGGGTGGAGCCTCAAACAATGAATGATTTGATAGATGATGATCTCTGGGTGGAATAGTAACTCTGTATGTACCCCCTCTGGTGCTGATCGGGCCCAGTAGGTAGGTTCCATGGAAGGATAGTGCTTATATACCTCTACTTCGCAGTATACCCTTCCTCCGGCACATGCAGCCCCAGGCCCCAGGTCCAGAATGGCAAGGTTCATGGAGGTCAAGGATCCCATACTATAACTCAATATCGAAAGTGTCATTCAGAGTAAGTCTAGATTCAAGCTGAAGACTCAAATCTCGAGTATGCACGCCCAAACTCTTTCAAGATCTAAAACAGTGGAAAATGTCTCAAAAACCCCACGAAGGGTGACAGGGCATAACCGGGTCTAAAACAGTGGAAAAATATCTCTAGTGCTCGGTCCAACCGAGACTAATGCCATCTCAAATCAGTAAGAAAACTAAACTAGCACTCCGGCCCTTCCGAGTCTAGCATTAAGGGTAAAACTAGTGATAGAAAACATAATTTAACTCCCTTTTACCCCAAGAAGATCCACAAGTCAATTCCAAATCATTTCCAAGTCATTACCATCGAAAACGGGCCCCTAGGGCCATGCAAAGTTTAGAAAATCAGTCATAGTAGGCTCGAATCCAAAATCGTAGTAAGATGTAGTAGGAAATTCTCATAATATGCATGGAAATGATATGATCAACACAAATCGCCGCCCAACAGCTCAAAACAACCTACTGGCCCTGCACAGGCTCCAATCGCTCTATAGCACAGATAGCCAGCATAATATCACGATAATGATGTCGGGACTCACGGGCACCCCCGAATAACCTACCATTTATTGTCCAAAGTCAAAACAAGGTCACATAAGACCATAAGGGTGATAAAAGCAACTATGAAGAATACTACATACAACGTAGGAAAGAAGCAGGTGAATCATGGAGAAACGGTCAAGGTCTGTGGTACCAACCTAGTAAACCCTGCCCAAGGATGCCCATTAGTACAATTTTATTTGATATATGCTAAGTCTAGGGAATTTAGATTGTAACCTACCTGTCGTCCAATGACAAGCTACCTGAACAACAATGTCCAAGCCCAAATAGCTCTGAGAGACCCTGAATGATGATAAAACTATCAACAACATAAATAACATATCAAGACGAGTCTAACGATACAGAAATTGCTACAATTGTAGCCAGGTCAAGATCCGGGTCAAAAGTGGGCCCGTGGGGCCCAACACCCAAAACCAAAAATGGAAAGAAACACGATGACCACAATGATGCCAAGAAGACATGCTCCAAAAATGAGCAATTTTGGCCCAAGGAAAAGGCTCTAAACAGCCAGCTCAAGAGAGGGATAAAAATGGGAATTTAAGAACAATTAGCGAAATTAGAGCAAGGAATCTTACCAACAAGAGAGCAAGACGCCAAGGAAACAGAATTAATAAATTTATTGGGCATGAAACTCCAAGGAGACAAATTCTTCAAGAAAAGTCAAGCTTTTAGGATTCATAACCATGGAAGTTCAACAATGGAGGAAAAGGGAGATTTGGGGAAGAAGACTTACAAAAATAATCAATGGATCAAACTTTTCTCTTCAAAGAAATTACTTCCCAAGGCCTGGAACTCTTTTAGAGCAATTTGGTAGATAGAAAACTGAGTTTTGGTGTTGGAAAAGTGAATGAACAAGGCTCGAAAATAGAACTGCCAAGAATTATATAGCAGATGGTCGCTGGTAAGCGATATCGCGCTAAACCAAGGCCATTGTGCTCAAGCAGGGTCAGGCGCGATCGCGCACATAGGGCACCTTCGGTGCTGGCCTGGTGCCATCGCGCACAAGGGATGGCCACAGGCTAGCGCGATCGCGCTGCCTGGGCACCATTGGCGTTGAAGGCCTGCAACTACACTAAAACTAGGTGCACTAAGGATTTCCACGGGGTGTTCCGGGCACGATCAGAACTTGATATTCAAAAACCAATAATGCTTATAGAGTGGAAATTACATTCCAGACTCAACGGAATCGATGAAACTTCCATACGACATCGTTTTGGATAAATGTTGACCCCAATCAACGCTAACTAAAACCAACCAACTAGCCAAAATGAGCCCGGCTCACCCGGGACCCAAACCAACCACCTACCTAACCCAAACTCAACATTTTGGAGTTGATGGAATCATAGCATTTTGGATCTGACGCTCCGATCCTCGAAAGCCGACAAAAGTTACACTTTCAACTCTAAATGGCCTGAAAATAGAAAAATTTACACAAAACCCACACTGTAAGTTCTCAGGCCTCGACTAAAGGTCAAACTAGACCAAACTCAATGCTCTAGAGCTAACGGAACTGTTGAATTAAAATTCTGAGTAAATTAGCTAAGGATGTTGACTAAAGTCAACGATATTCTAAGTAAATGCTCTAAAATAGGCAACCAACCAAAACAAACAAACGAATGATCAGGGCACCAAACCACTGGTCCCAGCAAGCTATAAATGACTTGGGGTCACTACAGTAAAGCTCTAATAGTACAATGAATACGTCAATGTGAAGATGAACAGAAGGGTCATCACAACATCCACTACTAAAAAGTCTTTCGTCCTCAAAAGTCAAGAAAAAGTGAGTACATGAAGGCTCGGACAACTGCGGATGCTTAGCACGCAACTCACTCTCGGTCTCCTAAGTAGCCTCTTTAACCCAATGATGCCTCCACTGAACTTTCACAACCGGAATATCCCTAGATCTCAATCTCCTGATATCTCAGGCCAGGATAGCTATCGGCTCATCACAATGGATAAACTCTCATTTATCTGATTCGAATCACAATGCAACACATGAGACTCATCTAGCACATACCGGTAGAACATCGAGACATGAAAAAATAGGGGCACAACTGAAAACATTAAAGGCAAAGCTAACATATAGGCAACACTACCAACCCTTTAAAGAATATCAAATGGTCTAATGAACCTGGGGCTAAGCTTTCCCCACCGACCAAATCTCATCACGCCCTGCACGGGCGATACTCGAAGGAAAACCAAGTCACCAACACTAAGCTTTAATGCATGAAGTCTACGATAAGCGTAGCTCTTGTGCCTACTCTGGGCTGCTCTAAGTCTATCCTGAGACAAAGGACTTGGTCCAAGGAATATCTAAGAAAATCTGTACTCTGCGGTCTAGACTATAAACCATCAAACCAACTAATCGGTGATCTGCAATGCCTACCATACAAGGCCTTGAAAAGTTCTATGCCAATGCTCGAATAAAAGCTATTATTATAAGCAAACTCAGCCAAAGGAACAAACTGATCCGATGAACTTCCAAAGTCAAGGACACATGCTCGAAGAATGTCCTCCAGGTCCTGAATAGTCCTCTCATACTAGCCATCTGTCTGAGGGCGGAAAGCAGTACTAAGCTGAACCTCTATACCCAAATCCCTCTGTATAACTCTCCAGAACTGAGATGTGAACTGAGTGTCATGGTCTTAAATGATAGAAGCTGGGACCCTGTGCAATCAAACAACCTCACAAATGAAAATCTGAGCTAACCTCTCAGCACCATAGGAAGTCTAAACCGGCAAGAAATGGGCCAATTTAGTCATTCAATCCATAATCACCCAAATGGAATCAAAACCCCGAGAAGTACGAGGCAAACCAACCACGAAATCTATCATAATCCCTTCTCACTTCCACTTAGGATTAGGAAGTCGCTGCATCAACACACAATGCCTCATGTGCTCAAACTTAACCTGCTGATAGTTCAAGTGCCGAGATATAAACTCTGCTATGTCCCACTTCATACCGCTCCACCAGTAAAGATGTCTCAAATCTTTATACATCTTCATTGCACCAGGATGAATAAAGTATCTAGAATAATGTGCCTTGTGAAGTATCAACTGAATCAAATCTCTAACCCTCAGAACACAAAGTCAACCACCAAACCTTAGAATACCATCAAAACCCAATGTAGCCCGGCTGGCCTCACCCTGATCTACCTAATCATGAAGGTCACACAAACTCTGATCCTCAAACTATCAGCTCTGAATCTGATCAACTATAGTAGAATGAACCTCAATACTGGAATGAACTCTGCTAGGATCCGACAAGTCAAGCCTAACTAAATGGTTAGCCAAGGATTGAATGTCCAAGGCCAACGGTCGCTAGAAATTTAAAATGAAGCTAGGCTGCTGATGAACA
The DNA here is from genome assembly GCA_003996215.1 of Jaltomata sinuosa. NCBI lineage: Eukaryota > Viridiplantae > Streptophyta > Magnoliopsida > Solanales > Solanaceae > Jaltomata > Jaltomata sinuosa. The sequence goes on from QJPP01001084.1 coordinate 158,116, forward strand.
CACAAATCGTGCTACTCAAAGTTGGAGGCCATGATGATCGTGCAGCAAAATAAAATTTATAATCCCAACGACTGTCGAGGTCGTACCCAAAGGACTTGGAGTAGCTAAATAGAGATTGTATCGAATTGAGTTCAAAGCGAGAGTAAATGCTCAAAATATAAAGTAACAGGATGGGGGAATTGGGATGTTGTCACTATAATCACAATTTAATTAAAAAGTAATAAAACAAAAGAGGGTGTATCAAGTTGACTAGATGACTAGGTATGCATATCCAATGAGGCTTTAGTTATGGGATATGGTGATTATCAATTCATTCTTATTCTTGCTTAATGACTTATGTAGAATTGGTCATGGGTAATAGTTTCTTATCTCTCGATCAATAATCTTATATCCGATGATCTCGGTTAGAGCATCATCGGTTTGATCAATAAACAACCAATCTAAGCTTGGGGAGGTCACACTATCTCTAGCTTAGACCCTTAAATGGGTGATTCCGTTGATAAGCGCTATCTCTAGCCTCAAATCTAAGTAGAATCCCAAGTTCCCACTAGTAAATTCACATTTGAAACTATGAAATCCTTACTCAAACAATCACATAGTCAAGTAATGAAAATTAATGTTTGAAACCATTAATTTTAGGATTAAAACTTGGTGAAATTAGTAGACCCATGTCAATTAAGCAATTATAAGATAAAATAAATAACACCCACATTCATTTGTTAAGCACCCATCATCAATACACCCCTAGACAAGAGAAATTAGCCACTTATAGCAAGAGAGAAAGATATACCAGCTGGATAAATCAAAATCCCCTCCAATAGAGCTGAATCTCAAGTTCTAGGTTCAATTTGAGCACACAATTGTTAACCAAGAGAATTAGATTGAAACCCTCTTATCAATGGAGGTGAAAACTTAGTCTCCAAGCAAAAAGCTCTTCAGAATATTCAAGAGTTAAGAAAAGTTATTTACAATTATGCCCAAATAGGCCTTTTGAAGTTTCCCAAAATGTCACTAAAAATTAGGACAAAAATGCCCTTCAGGAGGTGTGCGGTGCGACGTGCGGTTCACACATTGTGATGTGCACATCAAACACTGCCTTCAGTTGAACCAGTGACTTTATCTATCTTTGGGAGCTCCGTGCGAAGAGGGTGCGATTCGCACCTTGAGATGTGTGTGTCAAATAGTGACCTCACCCCTTAACAGACTCTTCAGGATTTTTGTAGCTCTATGCGGAGGAGGTGTGGTTCGCACCTCGACTTGTGCATGTCAAACGGCCACCGCATCTTCAATCAAAATCTTTAGCTTTTTCGAACGCTTCACACTTCACTCCTTTTGAGCTCTTTTTGGGTCCATTTCTTGTTTATTATCATCTATCAAAAGTTCCTACATAGAAATCAATAAAGGCCATAAGAACCTCTAAATCTATTCAAAACATAGCAATAATTCATGGATATAGGCTCAATAAGTTGGTAGATTACCGACTTATCAAACCTCCAAACTTGAACTATTGCCTGTCCTCAAGCAAGATACTCACAAGACAAGGAATGAATTATTATCTAGGCTCAATCAAGGAACAAAATACTACTCTACAGTAAAAATTAAGAAAAAGAATACGCAAAAGACTCAAACAAACAACTCAATTACTATGATAATCTCAATTTGAACCACCATAAATTCAAGGAAATTGATAATTTCAAAACCTTTTCCAAAAGGACATCATTTCTCATTCAAAATCAAGGGAATTTTGTCATTCAAAACAAGACATTTAAGCTTCTCAAGTCATTGGCATGGACAGTCAAGGTGTGCCTCGAGATTTTCCATACAACTTGTCTTATTCATTCCCCTCAATTTAAATAGAGACTCTATATTTCAATTCGACTGCATGATGTCACTCACCACAAGAGAAAATCCCACTCACAATCATTCAATTCACAAAACACGGGATTATAGGGGAACCAAAAAGACTCTCACTCTCTCAAGGAAGTTTAAGTGCATACGCGTCAAACCATAGGCTTGCCCTTTATGTATATCGCCACTAATGTAGGGTGGCCAAGCTTGGAATCGCCAAGGACTTGCGTGTTATGATATTGGCTAGGGCTAAGGTGAGGATATCATTTGGTTCAAGTGACTACACCTCCCTAATGCTCTTTGTTCTCATTTCGAACACCGCTAACATTTTTGGATTTCAACTTTACCTTATTTCTCCCTCTCATAACCCAAGATTTCTCCTTTTTACTCATGATCATTCAAACTCCTTATACCGCCTTCACTTGGTAGCTCCTATTTTTGCTTTTCAATTTGCTCATTGGATTGATATTTTAGAGCAATTTTTAATTCGAAATGAAGGTGCTACCTTGCAATTGAAGTGCACTTCTTTTCTTCTCCTTGTTTGATCAGTTGAACCCCCAAACTTAGGTATTGGCCTTCATTTCATTTTCAAGATATTAGGGAGGATGGGTGCAAAAATAGAGGTTCCAAAAAGGTCAAGGCATTACAAGGTGCCAAAGAACGGTCACAAGATCAAAAGGGGTTCACTAGGATTTGATAGGATGGGAAGTCCTTTGGGTGAAGTGGCTATCAAAAAGGGCCTAAGGTCATTTTCCAAGCTAGGTCACACCTAGAATTTTTCCTTGAATCACATTTGGGGCAAGTTCTAGATGACACTTATGCACAAGAATCAAGGTAAAACCTCACCACACAAGGCATCATGCCACAAGACCTATTTCATTAGTCTCACAATCAATTAGGGCAAATAATTTTTGACAAGCTATTCTGAGTTCATTACACACTCGTTTGTGCATCAGTCAAGCAAAAGCAAGAGTGTGCAAGTCATGACAAGAGAATGGTTTTCCACAAAAAATCATTTCCCTTCTTCCTTTTATTCTCAAAACAATTTGCCACGAGAAATATTTTGGTGGGCCTATTTTGAGACAAGCAACTACGGACTTAATTCTAAACTAAAACTTGGAATTTTTCCTTAAGAAAGTCGTCTCTCAATCTATCATAGGGAAACACCAACCTGGTTCCACACACAAAAGCAAAAGAGAAAAAAAAGAAAACAATCAAACTTCTTGCTCCTTGGGAAAGAACCGTGGTATTAAGATAACCCTCGGACTTTATTTCTAAACTACTATTAACAAGGCAATATCCAAATTGTGCGCTCATGATTCATTCAAAACAAGCCTCGGTGTAGGCCTTTAACACATTTGCAAAGCATGGGTAGTAACACAATATAGCATGTAAGACCAACCTGGCAACACAATCTCAATCAATAACAATCAAGCCCGGCAAGGGCACAAATAAGCTCAGAATAAAAATAAAAATAAAACATAACAAAAAGGGCCCAGCTAGGGAAAAAAACATCACAATCATCCCAATATGCCCGACAAGAGTCGAATGAAATCTAGCAGACTGTCAATGAGGCCCAACAAGGACTATAAAATATCTCAAGCCCACTCACGGGCACCAACAAAAGCAAGTAAAGCCACCCCCTCCCCATAAAAGGAGCATTGCCCTCAATGCTCTTAGTGCAATGGGAATAAGGGGTGGAACTCCCTGGAGGACTAGGCCTCATCATTATCATTATCTACAGATGTCTCCTCATCTGAGGCTCTCTCACTCGGGCTAGCACCACCCTTTCGGGAGTGCGAAGAAAGTGTGGAGGCATGGAGAACCCTCTGAAAATCCGGATCTTGATCATCCCCCAACTCTTGATCCTCATTTCCAGGCAACACCTTATCTGCATAGGCTGCAAATAAGCTATCCAACTGTCTGGGAACGGAATGAGGTAGAGGTAAGGTAGTCAGATCTATTTCTACAACTCGAGCTTTGCCTTTTGATTTGTCAACATCTCTCCAGAGTATTGTGATTTCCCTCTCCATGACATCAATCCTCTTACACAGTGTGTTCAAGCTATCCACCACCCCCTTAACTGCACTCTGGACAGCCTTGTTTATCATATCGGGTAGCTTAGCAGCTAGGTTGGCAAGCTGCTTCTCATGGCTATGATTTTTGTTCACCATGTCTTGAAGGCTACTTTTGGTCATCGAGGGGGCTAGGGCATGTGTACGTGCCTCAGAAGTATCCCTGGAGGGGGATGAATCATCCACTCTAGTATCAAGATTATCATTCACAGCCTCCATTGATGCCTCACTCCTTTGCCTCTTAAATCGGGGGACATCCCTATTAGTTTTCTTGTCAAGATCAATCACCCCCACAGCGTGGGTCACTTTGTCACAACTGAGGTAGGTAATCTCTCCCTTGGCACACAACTTTCTAATCAACACTGGGAAAGGGAATGCATCCTTGCCCCTGTGGGCTTTTCTCTGGATAACCATGGATGTAATTTCTCCAAAATTCACATGTTCTCTCGTAATGATGGAAGAAACTAGAATGGCACTCTCTTGATTATTTTATGATTATTTTGAGAGGGGAGGAACCTGTTACGGACTAGATCATTCCACAGTCGATCTTCAAAGTGCAGAGTTCATCTCAGGATATCACCCTCCACAGTGGACCAAAGAGGAACGTCTTGAGCAATAATGGAGGTTATTTTCTTATATGGCTTTGAGTCAGCCATCAACTTGGCCATAAGGGTTGGTACAGGGTTAATTGGGTGTCCCTTATAGAGAGAATTGATGACAGTAGGGGTTATGCTAACTCTCTTGCCCCTGACTATGACTTAATCCAGGTTGGGAAATTTCTCCGCAGGCCCTTTGTATCCTTTGGAGTCCTGTGTAGCCTAATAAGCTGCGAAGAATTCCCGCACAACTTCCTCATAGTACCTGTCATGTACATCTTGAAAGGGGTTCCACTCTCGTTCAAAAAATTACCGATGCATATTAGGTAGCTTATCTCTGACCTCTCCCAAGTTAAAACTTTGCTCCTCATTGAATCTTCTATCTTTGTCCCGCTTGTAGAAGGCTTTCATGACCTCTACCCCAAAGCGGAGCCTTGCTTCTTCAGTAGTAGACCTTTGCCTAGGTTGGCTTCCTGTGTTTCTCATGCTAGAAGAAATGTTCTGCATCCATAGATTTTGAGCCAAAACACAAAAAAACCTAAGAAGAAGTTAACAAACTATAAAGGATGGAATGCAACAGATTAGAAAAATAAAGTAGGTAATTGTTGGCTTATGCGGACCACATGTGAAATACACCAGAGAGAGTGCCTGTCACATGTGCTTTCGCATAAGCAAATAGAAACCTTCGGGGATTTTTCATCAAGGTGCGGAGCTTGTGCGATTTGCATCATCCAACATGCTTGTTGCACCAAGTGTCACCCCTCAGATCAGTGACTGGCTATTTATTTTAAACATAGTGCGATGCCACATGCAACCCACACATCAAGATCTATGCATCGCATGAAAAATGAAAAAAGGCACAATAGGAATTTTTTGTTCCTTATGTTCTTGTGAATTCTGCATGTGATCCGTAGAGCAAGATGTTCTTAGGCACTGGGAACCACGCAACAACCCAATCAACAATAAACAATGGGGATAAGGGATCTCATGACCATAACTTTCGGGTACTCAGGCATCCCCGGATTTTCATTGAAACAATAACAAACAAGAAAGGAACTCTACAATTTCCCTTAAGATGGACGTTACCCCGTCTATCATCGGGAACATCAAGCCCTCACTTTCATAATGAACACCTATAATTTCGGCAATAATTAACCCCCTCCCCGCACAAGATCATACACCCCAAATAGAATGCTTAATAAAACTCATGGGTAAACACTCAGCGAAATTCATCCCCCATAACAAGTTTACACAAAAACCTCATAACAAATGATGATTTGCCATTAACAACGATGTCACTCAATCTATCATCGGGCCAAATCATTCGTCCATCACAAGGGGTTACTCAGACTTCACCCCAACACATAATTCAAGGCTAAAAATCACTACCAGTCAACATGCATTACCAAAATCAAAGTTCTACCGAGTTGACACATAGCAATATCATCAATACAACTTAGAATTGGGGACCCAAAATTTTCGGATCTCACCCAAAATCAATATGGCAATTCTACTAAGCATACTTCACAATATGAGTTCCCAACCTTAATAAAAACAAGTATTTAACATCAGGGAACTTACCACAAGTGAAGATTATGAAAAGAGGAGTGAAAATTAAAGCTTTTTGCTTTTCAACAATGGTGACCCGCAAAACCTTCTTAGAGAGATGAAGACGGCAGTGGTGATGAAGTGGTGGAGATGGTTAGGTGAGAGGAGGAGAAGATTTTGGGGAGGTTTTAAAGATTTAGAGAGAGTTTTGGAAGAAAGTTTTTAGAGTTTGAGGGAAAAGATGGTGGAAGAAGAAGAGAAGAGGCGATGTTAAAATAAAAAGAAGAAGAAAGGTTGGAAGGGTTATCTCCAGGTCGGGTCGGTCAACGGGTTAGGTCAATTAAAATTCATACTTACCCCTTGTGCACCGCGACATGCGATTCCCACTAGACAAGGTGCAGACCACATGGCATTTTTCACATTCCCATTTGTCTCCTCTGGGTTTGCCCATACATCTTTATCACCATGTGATTAGAGGTGCGATGTGCACTTTGTATTGTGCGGTACGCACAGCCCAGCGCACGCCACCTCAAATTTTTCAATTTTCTTTAGGCCTTCTAATTTGGCATGCGGTGTGTTGTGCAACATGTACAATTGCTTGTGCGGTTTGCATAGTCTACCGCACAACCCATCCTGGCCCAGTTTTTCCCTTGTTAAATTTTTCCATCCATGCATTCCCTACAAAAACACCAAAACAACAAAAGATAACCAAAAACAAATAAAGAAACATGAGTTGCCTCCCAATCAGAGCTTCATATAACGTCGTGCCATGATGATACTACCTCAATTAGTCATTCTTTGGGTTGGTGATGGTGTCGCTAGGCAACGTCCCTTTCATCCTCGGGTTCATTTGGCTTCAGAGGTGGTTTATTTAGGCCTCAAGATGCTTGATTGAGGATGAGTGGGAGCTCACAATTTGGTGAAGTGTTGAGACCTCACTCTTTAGCTTGCTCACTCCTGTATTTATGGTGTCCACCTTCTTAAAAACCAAGGACAACGTGTCCTCCAACTTGGAATGGCCGGGGTTTCTTATGCCCGGTTGGTAGAGAGAGTCCACCTTATTCAGAGGGATTTAGGGATTCGAACTCCGGTGATTGAAATCATCAGCATCCTTGTCTCTATCCCACAAATTTTTGTTTGTTTTTTTTTCTCAAATCAAACCTTTGTTCTCCTCCCTCGGGTGATAATACCCGGGATGAGAACCCGCTGACATAAAACATAGCTTTCCATCAACCACAATCATGAGCTCATCATCACTAGCTTTGATTTTCGGTGTACTCACACCATTCACAATTTTAGCACCACCAGCTCCCATTACATGCTTGGCCATCAAATCAATTTGTGTCATTATTTTTGCGATTGTCTCATCACGCTCCTCACCCTTCTTCCAAATTTCATCAACCAAGATGGATGAGGGTCCTCCCGAGGTTGGTATATTCGCTTCTCTTGTATGCCAAGATTGATTTGTCTTTGTCATTCGCTCTAACAAAGTCGAGGCAATGGGAAACTCTAAGTTCATGAAGGTACCACCTCCAAGTTTGTCAGCCACCGATTTATTCATAGAGTTCAATGATCGATACAAGCTTTATAGCAACACATTATTTAGACATAAGAGAATTGCCTTTTTGAATCTTAGCCAAACCTCAGAAGAGGCTCATCCGAGAGTTATCTAAAGTTGGTGATCGCATCTCGTAACTGCATCATTCTAGATGGAGGAAAGAACCTAGATGTAAATGCTTCAACCAACTTAGCCCAAGAGGTGATGGAATCATCCGGCAATTCCTCCAACCATGTTGTTGCTTCCCCCATCAAGGAAAAGGGGAATAGGCATAATCAGATGTATTCTTGGGAGATATGTTGAAAGATGAACGGTTGGCAAATCTTCACAAAATTCTGAATATGTTGGTTGGCATATTCATGGGATGCTCAACCAAATAGTCCCTTCACTTGGATTAAGTGGAGCATGGTGCTAGTCACATGAAAGATAACATTTCCCACCGTGCGGGGGTAGGCGGATTGCACCTATATCCCCTTGCATGATAGGCTCAGCCTCATCGACCTCCATAAAGCTGCCAACTCTCTCATTGTCGTCGGCCTCGTTCATAGGCTAGCCTACTCAATCAAAACACAAACAACAAACAAAAGTAAAAGAAACAAGTACTCTAAAATTGATTTCAAAACAACAATCAAAAATAGCTATCAAGTCAAGTCCCCGGCAACGATGCCATTTTTTATGAACGCTCAAATTGTTCTCTCAAAAGTTGGAGGCCACAGTGATCGTGCAACAAAATAAAATTTATAATCCCAATGAGTGTCGGGGTCGTACCCAAGGGACTTGGAGTAGCTAAATAGAGATTGTATCAAATTGAGTTCAAAGCGAGAGTAAACGCTTAAAATATAAAGTAACAGGATGGGGGGAATTAGGATGTTGTCAGTACAATCACAATTCAATTAAAAAGAAAAAAAACGAAAGTGGGTGTACCAAAGCGGGTGTACCAACTTAACTAGATGACTAGGGATGCATATCTGATGGGATTTAGTAATGGGATAGGGTGATTATCATTTCATACTTATTCTTGATTAATGACGTAAGTAGCATTGGTCATGGGTAAGAGTTGCTTATCTCTCGATCAACAATCTTATATCCGACGATCTTGGTTAGAGCATCTTCGGTTTGATCAATAAACAACCAATCTAAGCTTGGGGAGGTCACACTATCTCTAGCTTAGACCCTTAAATGAGTGATTTTGTCAATAAGAGCTATCTCTAGCCTCAAATCTGAGTGGAATCCCAAGTTCCCACTAGTAAATTCACATCCAAAACTATGAAATCCTTTCTGAAGCAATCACATAGTCAAGTAATGAAAATTAATGTTTGCAACCACCAATTTTAGGATTAAAATTTGGTGAAATTACTAGACCCATGTAAATTGAGAAATTATAAGCAAGAATAAATAACACCCACACCCATTTGTTAAGCACCCATCATCAATACACCCCTAGAACAAAAATATTAGCCACTCATAGCAAGAGAGAAAGATATACCAACTGGGTAAGTCAAAATCTCCTCCATTAGAGTTGAATCTGAAGTTCTAGTTTCAATTTGAGCACACAAGTGTTAACCAAGAGAATTAGATTGAACGCCTCTTTTCAATGGAGGTGAAAACTTAGTCTCCAAGCAAAAATCTCTTCAGAATATTCAAGAGTTAAGAAAAGTTATATACAATTATCCCTAAATAGGCCTTTTATAGTTTCCCAAAATGTCACTAAAAATTAGGACAAAAATGCCATTCGAGAGTTGTGCGGTGCGACATGTAGTTCACACGTTTTGATATGCTCATCGCACACTACCTTCAATTGAAAAAGTGACTTCAGCTATCTTTGGGAGCTCCGTGCTAATGGGGTGCAGTTCCCACCTTGAGATGTGCGCATCACACAGTGACCACACCCCTTAACAGACTCTTAAGTATTTTTGTAGCTGTATGTGGAGGAGGTGCAGTTCGTACCTTGGTTTGTTCATGTCGCACGGCCACCACATCTTCAGTTAAAATCTTCAGCTTTTCCAAACGCTTCACACTTCACTCCTTTTGAGCTCTTTTTGGGTCCATTCCCTTGTTTATCATCATCTATCAAAAGTACCTGCATAAACATCAATAAAGGCCATAAAAACCTCTAAATCTATTAAAAACATAGCAATAATTCATGGATATAGGTTCAAAAAGTTGGTGTATTACTGACTTATCAGCTGCCCATACTCACCGCCTTCCGACTGAAGGCATCTGCTACCACATTTGCCTTGCCCAAATGGTATAGAATAGTGAAATCATAGACCTTCAGCAACTCAATCCATATCCTCTGCCTCGAGTTCAACTCTCGCTAACTTGTAATGTACTGAAGACTACATTGATCTGTGAATATCTAAAAATGCACTCAATATAAGTAGTGCCTCCAGATCTTGAGCGCGAAGACTACGTCCACCAACTCTAAGTCATGAGTGGGGTAGTTGCACTCGTGAACCTTCAGCTTCCTCAATGCATATGCTATCTCTCGACCCTGCTGCATCAACACACAACTAAGACCAACCCCGAAAGCATCACAATACATGGCAAAACCCTGACCCTCAACCGGTAAAGTCAAAACTGGAGGTGAAGTCAATAAGTCCTTAAGACTCTGGAAGTTATCCTCGCACTGATCCGACCACTGAAATGGAACATCCTTCCTAGTCAGCATAGGCAAGGGTGTTGCTATGGAAGAAAATCCTTTAATGAACCGCCTGTAGTACCCGCCTAACCCAACAAAGCTGTGAACCTCGGTAGGAGTATTAGGTCTAGGCCAATCATGAACTGTTGAAATCTTACCTTCAACTCTAATCCTATCCTTAGACACCGTGTGCCCTAGGAATGTAACTGACTCAAGACAAAACTCGCACTTTGAGAACTTGGTATAAAGCCGATGATCTCTTAAAGTCTGAAGTACAGTCCTCAAGTGCTGCTCATGCTCATCTCTACTCCTAGAGTATATTAGAATGTCATCAGTGAAAACTATCACTAACATATCCAAGTACAGGCTAAGCACCCTGTGCATCAAGTCCATGAAAGTTGTGGGGGCGTTAGTCAACCCAAAAGACATCACCAGGAACTCATAATGGCTATAACGTGTCATGAATGCTGTCTTAGGGATGTCCTCCGCCCTAATCCTCAACTGATGGCAGCTGGACCTCAAATTAATCTTCAAAAACACGACTGAACCCTGAAATTCGCGTGGCTTCACTCTCGCGATCACATGGCTTTGATTTCCTCTGCATCACGGTCGCCTGCCTTGTAACTCATGATCGCGATAGACAACTTGATGCCAGTGATCAACAACTCCTTTTAGCTCTATTTGATTTGTTTTCACTCGAATCTTTCCGAACACTTTTAAAACAACTAAACCTGTAAAATAGAAGTAATCCATGTCAATTGCACTATTTATCAAATTTAAACTAGCAAAATCATAAGATTAAAATCTAGATAAGTAGGTAGAATAGAAACTTAGCAGTGATCACAATTTCTAATGCCCAACTGAGGGGCTAAGTAAAACTGTGGGGGCACATAGTTGTGATACTTATGGTACTCTCACCCCGTCCAACTCAATGCTAAATAATCCTCCCAAATTATACTATTTCATATATATATATATATACTAGGGCATATCTGATGCCAACTGATCATAACTCATGGACATATCTGATGTCAAAACTGTTTGAATAGCATATGGACATATCTAATGTCATACCAATCACAAATCATAAGTCTTAAAATCTTAGCATAGCCATAACTCAAAATATATTCTTTTATTAATCAATAACTTGAAGAATTTAGCATGCAATTTCATAAATACAAGAGGTCATACTATCAAATCATGAAAATTTTCTTAGATCAATTCCTGCATGAAAAATTAGCTAAATTTAGCCTTCAATTCATGAAATAGAAATTTACTTGTAAGAAAACCTATTCAAAATCATGCAATTTAGAATCAGTTTTCATAGAAGAATCATGAAAAGACCATTTATAGAAAGGCCCATGAGAAATGGGTAAGAACCCTAATTATAAAGTTCATCAAATCAATGTAGAATTTGGGGGTTTTGGGCATAAGGGTAAAAGAATTCCTTATTTAATACCCACATACCTAAATTGAAGCTTTCTTAATCTAGAACTTGAGGGATGGAGGCTTGAGGATTGAAGCCTTAGCTTGGAGCTTGGATCTAGGAATAATGGAGACCCTTTCCTCTTCTAGAATTGAATGAGAGTATAGGAGAAGACTTAGGATAATTGAAGTTAAAAACCTTCTAGAATTATCAAAAACTACCTCACTTAGGAGTTAAAAGGATTGGGAATTACAAAAATACTCCTACCTAAAAGCTAGGAAAAACTAATTTAAAACCTTGGCTTCAGGTTCCACGAACCATAAATAGAACCACGGCTCGTGGATAGAGGTCGTGGTTCCTGAGCCTATAGAACCGGAAGGGTCATTAAACTTTTTGAATCATGTTGGGTATTTTTTTTTTTTTTACATATATACATATATATATGTATATATGTATATATGTATATATGTATATATGTATATATGTATATATGTAATTATATATATATATATATAATGTACAGGTGCCGACTACAGAAGAGTCTAGAGACTATAGTGGACTTCCACGATCAACTATATGGTCACTAAGCTATGACTTTAGTAGAAAATCCTATTGTTCATCTTATGTCTTGTGGTAAGTTAGGACAAACTATCATTTCACCTGTCCTTGTATGACATTAATACAACTTTTTGTTTAAGGTTTCATGAAACAGGATGGTCCATAAAAGCTTTGCATGGACTGTCGGCACAATCATACACCTTATCCATTGGGCTTAAGCTTTTAGGTATAAGAATAACGGTGGATATATAGACCATATACAGGTTGTACAATCTGTTGAGTCTACTGTACTTTCTATCCAGTGGACATCTTAATTTATTTTGTTTTTATGACTTGATCTACGATCCGTACTGTGGCCCATAGACTCAGGGCTTTTTCTCCCTTCCTTAGATGTTTGTTGACACTATTGTTCCAATTATTCCCTACAAATGAACAAATATCAAAACATTCTAAAATGACAGTTAAAAACTACATACCAAAAAAAATTGGATTGCCTCCCAAAAAGCACTTTATTTAACATCGTGGCATGATGTGTTACCAGTCTTCAATTTGTTTTGAGATCAGGTACGTCCTTGAGAAAAATCTCTTCCACCAGTCGATATCATTTAGGAATACCAAAATAGTGCTTCACTCCATTTACCTTGAATGTTTAGGAACCATCCTCAAACTATAGTTCAACTACTCTAGGGTTACATGCTCACCACCTTGAATGGCCTAAACCATTTCGATTTCAACTTTCCTAGAAATAACTTTACCATGGAATTGAACAATATCACTGAATCCCCCAGCTGAAAATCTCTCTTGAAAATCTTCCTATAATGGACCAGCTTCATTCGCTCCTTGTATAGGGCTGCGCTTTCAAGTTAGTGGAAAGAAACTCATCCACCTCATTCAGATGTGAGAGCCTAAGTTTTGCAGCTTCGGTCCATACTATGTTTAACTTTATTAGTGCACATCATAATGCTCAAGTGTACTCTCCTAGATGGAGGTATCGGTGGTTATTAGAGCAAAACACATTTATATATTCTATGTGGTAGTCGGGGTCAATCCCATAGAGAATTGGTGACTAGCCAAGTCTATTGTAAAGGAAAATCTTCACAACAAGAGTTGTTTGTTCTCAACAATAAAAGTAATGAAAGGGGGAAATTGGGAAATCTGTGACAATTCACAAATCAAAAAAAGACAATAAAGTAAAAGCGGGTGTAAACAATGAGGGAGGACGACTAGGGATGTGTGTCAAATGGGACACAAATATGGGATAGGGTGATTTCTCATTCATAAGAACTCTTGGTAAATGACATGGATAGTGTTGGTTTTAGGTATGCTTGATAATCTCTCGATCAAACAATCATATATCCAATGGTTTTTATTCAAACACCATTGCTTAGGTAAATAAATAACCAACATATGCTTGGGGGGTCACATTATTTCTAGCTTAGACCCTTAAATGGGTGTTTCCTGCGAGTTGAGCTATTTCTAGCCTCAATCTAGGTGGAATCCCAAATACCCACTAGCAATTTCACATCCGAAATTATAAACTCCTTTCTCAAGCAAGAATACAACCAAGTAAGGTAAATCAATGTTTGCAACAATCAATTTTAGAGTTAAAATATGGTGAAATCACTATACCCATGTCATATTAGCAATTATAAACACAAATTAGAAACACCTATACCCATTTGTCAAGCACCCATTATCAACACATCCCTAGAAAAGAGATTTAGCTACATATGGTAAAGGAAATAAGAACAATACAAAATGGGTAAGTCAAATTCCCATCCATTCAAGCTAAATATTAAATATTCAAGCTAAGTATTTACATGGAAGGTGATTCCAAGAGTTAGGGAGAAGGAATTAGAGTGAAACCCTCTTCTACTTTCTTTGAGAGAAAACTTGCTCACTACTCAAAGCTATTTCAAAAATTTCAAAAAATACCTTAAAATATGCCTAAATTGGGTTTAAGAATGTGCCCAAAATGTCACACCAAGTTGGACAAAAATGCCCTTCAAGAGCTGTGTGGCACGATGTGTAAGTTATCTTGATGTGCGTGTCGTACAACTCTGTTCAGTTAGACCAGTGACTCATCTAGACTTTGGGGCTCCATGCAAAGTGGGGTGTGGTTCGCACCAAGCAATGTGCACATCGCATAGTGACCACACCCCTTAATAGATCCTTCAGCTAATTCCTCAGCTTTATTTAGTAGAATGTGTGGTCCGCACCTCGTGTTGTGCATGTTGCGTAAGAATCGCACCTCTTGGCAGATTCTTCATCTCTTCTGATCAACATCACACTTCACTCTTTTTAAGCTCTTTTGGGTCCATTTCCTTGTTTTCCATCTCAGGATAAAAGTACCCGAACTCATGTAAATAAAGTCCATAAGAACCTCTAGATCTTATTAAAACATAGCAATAATTCATGATTTAAGGGTTAATGAGTCGGTAGATTACTGACTCATCAAATTCCCAAACTTGAACTATTTCTTATGCTCAAGAAAGATACTCACTAGGTAAGGAATGAATTATTCTCTAAAACTCAATCAAGGCACAAAAGATTACTCTATTCTAAAAACTAAGAATATAATAAACAAAAAGACTCAAACAAAAGACTCAACTATCATGCTTATCTAAATTTTAACCGCCACATTATCAAGGCAATTGATTATTTCAAAACCTTTCCAAAGGACTTCATTTCTCATTTAAAAATCAAGCGAATTTCGCCATTCGAAACAAGGTACAAAGCTTTTCAAGTCATTGCCATGGACCATCAAGGTTTGCCTCGAGATTTTCCACATAACATGTCTCATTCATTCCTCTCAATTGAAATAGAGACTTCATGTTTCAATTTGAGTGCATGATGCCACTGACCACAAGAGAGAATTCCACTCACAATCACGCAATTCACACTACAAAGGGATTATAAGAGAACCAAGAAGACTCTCACTCACTCAAGGAAGTTCAAGTGCACACATGTCGAACCATAGGCTTGCCCTTCATGTAAATCTCCACTAATATCGGATGGACAAGCATAGAATCACGAAGGACTTGCGGGTCACAATGTGTGCTAGGGCTAAGGTTAGGATTTCATATGGCTCAATTGACTACACCTCCCTAATGCTCTTTCTCATTATTTTGAACATAGCTCATATTTTTGAATTTTTGACTTCACCTTATTTCTCCCTCACACAACCCAAGCTTCTCCTTTTCAATTATGATCATTCAAAGTCCTTTTATCACCTTCCTTTAGTAACACCACTTCTTTCTTTTCATTTTTGCTTATTGGATGAATTTTTGGAGAAATTTTCAATTCAACATAAGTTGCTATCTTGCATTTTGAAGTGCATCCCTTTTCTTCTCCTCATTAATTGCATACACCTCAAGACTTAGGCATTTTCCTATGTTTTGTTTTCATTCCCCCCCTCAAACTTAGGATTTTATCCTACATTTCACTTTCAAGTAATTAGGGAGGATGAGTGTCAAGATAGAGGTTCCAAAAAGGTTGAGGTGTCCAATAAAGTGCCATAGAACCCAAAGAACGTACATAAGCTCAAAGAGGTTCACTAGGATTGATGTCAAGGGACGTAATTTGGGTGAAGTGGCTATACAAAAATGGCCTAAGATCATTTTCCATGCTTGGTCACACCTATATTTTCACTTTGAATCCCATTCGGGGCAAGTTCTAGACAACATGCATGCACAAGAATCAAGGCAAAGCCTCACCACACAAGGCAACATGTCACAAGACTTCTTTCATTAGTCGCAAGATCAATTGGGACAAATGATTTTTGACAAGCTATTTCTAGTTCATTACACCCTTATTTGTGAATCGATCAAGCCAAAAGAAAAGTGTGAAAATCATCATGAGAGAATGCTTTCCTCAAAAATTCATTTTCCCTCTTTCCTTTCCTTTTCAAAAACATCTTGCTAAGATTTTTGTTTTGGTAGGTCCATTTCGAGACAAGCATACTACAGACTCAAATTAAAATAAAACTTGGCATTTTACCTTAAGTAAGTTGCCTATCAATCTATCATTGGGAAACACCAACCCGGTTTGACATAAAAATAAAAGAAAATAAAAAGAAAAATAAAGAGAACATTTTGCTCTTTGGGAAAGAACCATGGTATTAAGAAAACCCTCAGAATTTATTGCTAAACTACTATTAACAAGGTGATAACCAAATTTGCGCTTATGAGACATTTGAAAAACAAGCCTCGGCATAGGCCCTTAGCGTATTTGCAAGGCACGGGTAGCAAGACAATGGAATCGTGTAAGAGTAACCCGGCACACAATAAAGAATTTAAAATCAAGCATGCTGAGGGAACAATTAATCTCAAAAACATAATAAAAAGGCTAGGCAAAGGAAATAGCATCACCATCCAATCATGCCCGACAAGGGCCAAATGAAATCTAGCAAGGGAACTTAAAATGTCAACAAGGCCCGGCAAGGGCAATAAAATATCTCAAGCCTAACACGGGCACCCAAATTAAATAACACCACCTCCCCACATAACAAGAAGCATTGCCCTCAATGCTTTAACATCAAATAGGCAGAGAAGGGGTGCATCTCCCTGGAGGACTATGCCTCATCATTATCAACTGTTGCTTTATCTTCAGTGACATCTCCACTAGGACCTGCACCACCTTTTTGGGAGTGTGCTATCATTATGGAGTCCCTGAGATCCTGCTAGAACACTGGGTTCTTATAATCATCAAGCTCTAGATACTCTGCACCAGGAACCTTAGCCTCATCCTCTGCATAAGTAGCAAAGAAATCATCCATAGGGCTGCGAGTGTGATGAGGCTGAGGCAAATTGTTCACATCTGCTTTCTCAACTGCAGCTTTCCCTTTTGCTTTGGATACATCCTTTTTGAGTTCCTTCATTGCTCCCTCAATAGTGTCCACCTTTGTGAAGAGTGAGGTGATCTTTTCAACCACTCCCTTGATGGCTCTTTTTACAACAACTTTAATCAACCTGGGCAACTTGATTGCCAATTCATTCAGCTGCCTATCATGATCATAGGTTTTGTAAACCATATCTTAGAGTCCATTCTTGGTCAATGCCCCTCTAGGTGCAGAGTCTATGAGGGGTGTGCTTATGAAGTGTCCATAGAAGGAGAGGAAGAATTTGCTTCAGCATCTGAGTCATCAACCTCAACTTACACCGATGTCTCTACCCTGCACCTTTTGAAATGCAGGGCATCCTCGTCAGTTTTCTTATCAATATCCAACACACCAGTGGTGAGAGTAGGAGTGTCACAACTGAAATAAGGAATGTCGGCGTTAGCATACAGTTTACTGATAAGAACAGGAAAGGTGAATGCATCACTACCCCTATGAGCCTTCTTCTTTATCACCAAGGAAACAATCTCACCAAAGTTTGTGCTTGACAGTCAGCTTGGCCATGAGTTTCGGTGCTGGCTTAATTGGGGTGCTCCAATAGACGGCGTTAAATACAACTGGAGTGATCCAGATTTCCTTGCGTCAAATTATTATTGATTCCAAAGAAAGGAAAGTTTATTCACCCCTTTTGTAACCCTTAGCATCTTTTGTGGCTTGGTGCGAGGCAAAGAACTCCCGGACGATCTCTTTATAATAGTTCTCGTGCACCTCCTGGAATGGTTACCATTGTTGGTTGGCAAACTATGCAGGAATATTTTACAAGTTATCCCCCACTGCGTCCAGGTTGAAACTTTGCTTTGTGTTGAAGGACCTAACCCTGTCACGATCATAAACGGCCCTCATACCTTCCATTCCAAACTGAATCCTCTCCTCCTCTGAAACTTGGGCATGGGAAGATGTTGGGGTCTTTTTCTTTCCCTTTGAGGTTAGAGCAAATGAGGGGGAGCTATTGTCCTTCGTGAACTCTGCTCAACATTGCCCCTACTAGAAGATATGTTCTGCATATTAGAGGTTGTTAGACCAAAAACAAAAGCAAAATATGTTTGTGTTTTTGGCATATATGAAAGAAAAAGATTAAAAAGAAGTTAACAAACTCACAAAGATGGAATGTAATGAAATAGAAAAACTAGTAGGTGACTGATAGCTTGTGCGGATCACGTGCAAACCATACTAGACAGAGTGTGCATCGCATGTGACTCGCACGATCTAACAAAAACCTTTAGGGACTTTCTTCAGTGAGGTGCGAAGCTGGTGCGATTCGCACAATCCAAAGTGCGCATCGTACCATGCTTCACCACTCTAAATAGTGAACTGGCAGTGTTTATCTTCAAAGTGCGATTCCTTGTGCATTTTGCACCTCAAGATCTATGCACCACATGCAAAATGCATAAGGATACAGTTAGAATTTTTGGTTCCTTGTGTTTTTGTGAGGTACCATGTGATTCGTAGAGCAAGATTTGCATTAAGCACTTGGCACCGAGCATCAAACAAACAGATTTAACAAAGGGGAAAAATATACATGACCACTAATTCATCCGGGTATGAATACTTGGTCGGAATTCATTATCATCCAACAAAACAAAAGAATAATTTAATGACTTCCCTTAAGAATGATTTTACCCCGTCTATCATCGAGAACATCAAGCCTTCAATTGCAATAATTAGGCACCAGCGTTCAACAATAATTTCTACCTCCCCGCACAAGATCATACACCCAGCAAAGTATTCAACATGGATCATGGGCATACAATAGTAGAAAATTTCTTCCCCAATCATCAATTTCCAACCAAACCTCAAGAAAAAGATGATTTATCCTTAAAAATGACGTCACCCAATCTGTCATAGGGCCAAATCATGCATCAATCACAAGTGGGTTACTCCGACTTCACCCCAAACACAAATTTTCAAGGCTAAAAACTACTACAATCAATATATATTATCACAATATCAAATTCTACCAAGTTGATCCTCCACAAAATCCATAATACAATTCAAAATTAGGGACCCAAAAAATTCCAGATCTCACCCAAAATCAACATGGAAATTTTAACTAGCATGCTTCACAATATGAGTTCCCACTCACATAAAAAACATGTATTTAACATCATGAAACTTACCACAAGTGAAGATTAAGCGAAGAGAAGCAAAAATCAAAGCTTTTGAAGGTGCAACAATGGAAACCCAATAACCTTGCCCGGAGAACCAATAGCGATGGTGACAGGAAACAGCGGTAGGGGAGTCTGGGTAAGAGGGGGAAAAGAAATTGGGAGATTTTGAGGGATTTTTGGAGGTTTTTGAGAGAGAATTGAGAGAGTTTTTGGAGAATGAAGTGAGGGTGGCGGTTTAAAGGGAGAAAAAGAAGAGAAAAGGTCTCCGAGTCGATCTCCAGGTCGGGTTGGTCAATTTACAATTCTGAAATTTACCTTGGTGCACTGTGACGTGTGGTTCGCACAAGCCTCTGTGTGGACTGCATATCATTTTGCACCTTACCTTTTCGTACTCCAGACATGGCCAGGCTTCTGTTTTGGCATGCGACAAAGGTGCAACGCACACATAGGCATATGTGAAATATATAGCTCAGCGCATGTCACCTCCAACTCAGCATTTTTGTTCCAGTCTCCTACTTTAGGATACGGTTGGTAGTGCGATACACACAATGGCATGTGTGAACTGCACAGTCCTCCGCACATCCCTTTTTTATGCCCTGTTATTCCACTTGGTCATATTTATTCTCCATGCATTCCTAACACAAACCAAAAACAACAAAAAGGTAAAGAAAAATAAAGTAAAAATACTTGGGTTACCTCCATTAGATTCAGATGAGAGAAAACCTCACCAACTACTTTGCTGAACAGGAAATGAGTGCCTAAAATAGGAGTCTGCTACTGGCATACCTGACCCTGCATATATAGAAATGCAGCGCCCCCGAACGTAGGGATGTCAGCACATATACAACATGTACTGGTATGTAAAGCAGACAGAATAATAAGCAGACAAATGACTATGCTCAATGAATCAATTATAGAAAGAGCAATTATAGACAACTGAATACTAGAAACTCTCGTATGAAACTATAATGCATGAGCGTACAAGTGACAGATACATGATATATCATCGTAACCTATGCATTTGCTTTATCAATTTATCATATAGCGTCTTATTAGTTATTCATCATTATGAAGTGCCTAGTAATTTGCCTAGGTGATGTCCTATGACTACTTTTGATACTAATAACCATATGATGGCCTACCAAAGGTGACCTATGTCAAGTGTGAGACATATTTCCCAAGTACTCATGACTATGATTATATACACATAAATGTAATCGCAGTCAAATACAAGGTATGCCATTTGAGGGCTAACTATAAGGGTCTACCTGCAGTCCATATGTGCCATGTATTGGCTCGAGTTAGGGAAAACTAGTGCATGATGTTTCAGCTGACTCCAAATACAAATAATGCCACAAGGGTGGGTACACCACAATGTTCGGGCTCACTATAGGTGTCTGGTCTCAATCCTGTGCACATAATCATATCGCACATGTGTGTCAAGTAAAACCTATGAATACCCTCCCCTCGGTAATGATAGCTTTTATCATATAACATCTTATGAGCCTATGCAAGTAAATGATGATAAAGACTATTTCGCCATTCAAGTAGTACCTTCCAAATACAACTAACTTCTTTAATGGTATCTAGTTATTCAAGTGCTAGTTCTCTATATCATCTTATAACTATGTCACTATGTGATCAAATATACTAGTGCGACTACACTATGGCCATTTTTTCTAATTTATAGCGTGTGGTAGATATACCATGTGACTTTGAAGAATTTCATAAATAGAGACTCTTATGGTCATGCAAAACATTATGGATACTCGACTCGCAGGAGTAGTATGAATACTATAAACACTAGCAGATAGATACATAGATAGAAAGACAAGTAAGTTCAATTGGGAAGAACATATAGATGTTTGTATATGATAAACATGTAGTCATATGTTTAACGTGTAACACGAGAGCTCTATTCGTATATTTACCTTAAATAACTCCTATAGGCTCTTAATGGAGAAACGTGTGACATCAGATTGTGCCTTAACGTGGAGGGAGGTTTTAGCTTCACATACTTTTCTAGTTAACAGTAGTACCACAAGTCTCAAACAATTCATCCCCCGTGGATGTAGCCTTTACATAGTCAACCACTAGTTTCCACGATCCAATAGATCACCAATTAACTAAAAAAATTATATATATGTACATCAATAATCCGAGAGTTTGTCTAACAACTTATTTCAATATTCTCCACTTATGCCAAGAACTAATCAAATTCCTTAACCATTGTTTATAGATAATTCTATATTTTTCCCAACTTATATAATTCAATATCAAATCTGCCCAATTTATAGAAATTCCCAAAAGATTCCACCTTTACCAACAATTCCTGATTCATCATTTTCCTCTTTCAAGAATCCTAATTCATCATACCCACTTCAAGCACTAGTGAAAATCCCAAATCAAGTGGTTGCTACCACCTTATAGTACATCCCAAATACGTATTTCATAGTTATATTCGAGTGTAGGATAGAGAAATTACCTATTTGAAATCGAATTCCAACTTGAATTCTTGAGAAATCTTCAAAATTCTTGAATGATAACAAATACTTATCTAGCAAATTTAGGACCGTCGTATACCACTCCTTCATAAGAATTCTTGTAACCTTTTAATCCCTAATTTTTCTTGTTGATTCACTGACGAAGAAGATAGAGCAAAGAGCACTGGGGGCTCACGTTCTATGGAAATTTCCAATTAGAGGAATGAACTCACTTGAATTCTAATTCTATAGGCAAAATTAAAGTGTCCCCCACACTTGGAAGTATTAGCAATTAAAAAAAGTGAGGGGGAGCACTTTAATTTCTTTAACATAATTAGCAGCAAAGTACACTACTATGCCAAAATATCTACACACATACAATTCCTCATAAACTATGTGCACCATTTAATAATTCTTGAATTCTAATTGTTTACGTCACTGTGAGGTAGACTCGAAGATTATTAATTTGGTATATGGAGCACCACATAAGATTAGGAGTTATGCTCGTTTGAAGTATTGAACTTAATTCAAAATTCTTGCGGTTTTAAAATCTTTCCCACTCAGAATCATTCATCCTCGAATGATGCTTGTAGCTTATTTCGAGTTTCATAATTATCCAGGACATTCATGAGATCACCTAATCAACTTTCACTTCACTTTACCCATCACAAGGCCTTAAAATTTTACTAACTCTAAAAATTTTAAAAAAAATTGGCAGTGTTTCCTCTATAAATAATCCTACAAAAAACCTGTCAGCTAGGCATAATACATACACACACGCTTTATAGAGCGTCACAATAATTTTCATGCTCAATAAATAATACACGAGCCTCCACTTGGCCTTATACCCAACAAAAGCTATTACAAATACTGAAGCATGAACGATGCTCTTCTTGGACCTACACTTCAAATAAAGACTACAATAATATTCTCACCTTATGTCCTTGTACCAGAGTAATTCAACTGAGTAAAACATCTAGGGTTTCAGAGATTATAGGCACAAATCACATTTCTTGAGCGTAGGCATAATATAGACACATGGAAGGTCGAGTACACTATAGCTATCTCGGGAAGTCAATCTACCTCTTCAGTATACTGTTATAATGTCAGAGATACAAGTTCTCTATTCTTACTTGTACGTCCATTAAGGCCAAATTATCATTACCGTCCTTCTGTAATTGACTTCAAGTCTTTGAATCAACTTTTGGGCAATTGGATAGGGCATCTTACTTTCCCTCTTCCCATGGATAAACTTAACCTTTACTCCCTGTTCAAGTAGGTATCCACAAAGGCATATAGTATCTAAACAATCAAGTCATGTAAAATTTGTAACATATAGATAAGTAAGCATGAAGGTAATGTAACTATGTGGACCACGAAAAAGGACCTAACTTATAAATATGTTAGCTTAATAGGCGTGTACCTTATGAAATAGTGAGAAATATATAACATGTAATTTATGTTTAGATAAGTTGTGAAACTTATGGCATATGAACGTGCAAATGATAAAAATAGCATGTGAATAGATAGACTATAAAATGAATAACATGTAAGCAGATAAATTACGAGACTAAATTTATTATATAATTATGTAAGCGAGTGAGCTATAATAATAATTAATATATAGATTTTTAAATAGAAAAGTGTATAACATGTAAGTAAATTAATTATGATATATGAGCATTTGAACTATAAAAACACTTAATACATGGACTCTAGAACTGTAAAAGTACATAACATGCAAGTAAATTAGTTATAATATATATCACTCGAAGAAATAAACTCATACCCTCTAAGCAAGTAAACATGTATTGCATGAGAAAATAGATTATTTTTTTTGATATTTCTAACCGTGCAAGTTGTGTCATATATAATACATAAGCAATTACATCATGAATAGGGTAACATATAAACAAGTAATATTAGAAAGCCTATAATCTATAATAGACAATAGTATGTGGTGCATATAACATTTAGATAAGTGAATTATCACGTGAAACTTATTATATAACCATAAAGACAAGTAAACTATAAAGTTACTTATACTTAGCCTTAAAACCTGTGAAAACACATGGCGCATAAATAGTTTGGTTATGACATGTGAACACAAAAACTATAACCTTTAAAGGAATACACCTATAACCTATAAATAATTAAATATATAATGGACAATTAAGTTTTGACATTCTAATCGCATGAACTCGAGAAATGCATAATACTTAAACAAATAAGTTATAAGACATGTGACATAGAAACAAATGATCTTACAATATCTGTAAAATGTAAATAAATGACCTATGGCATTTGATCCATAAATTCCTAATGCGTATGCATGTAGCATGTGATCAAATATCTCATGCAGCAAATAATGTATAGATAAGTAATATGTAAAACATCTAACCATGTAGATTGACATATAAAAAGATAAGCATTTCTTGTATAAAATATGTAACGTATAAACAAGAATTTATAGATTATGAGCAAGTGATTTAAGGTACTAATAACATATAAATAAATAATTAATATGTAGATGAATACTTTATAAAACATATAGCATATAAACTAATGGTTCGTGTAGCTTGCAACATATGTACAAATGATCTAGAATATATTTACCATATATAAAATAGTTCATATAACACAGTCTATAAACAAGGGATCTATGATACAGATACTAACTCTTAAAGCGTGCATGACAAGTAAACGAATAAGCTTATGAAAATAAGTAGCATATAAATAATTAAGTTATCACACATATACTACGTATAATCTTGCAAGTAAAATTAACTGTAATACCTACATATATGAATTCATGACACTATAATCTTGTTGACATCTAGTTCCTTTGTAAGCTACGAGATATCTCATGGAACCATCTAGTCACAACATACATATGAGCCTACTCCTGCTAGTTCCAAATGATCCTAGTTCTACTTCTACCCATATTCATCTATTTACTTTGAGGTCTATGTAACTAGATTGTCCTTATATATTTTCAAACACAAGAACTTGGTGCTCTTTAAATCAATCTGTTAAATCATTTATCATGACAATGATACAGGGAAATACTTTATAAGCCTCTTACTGTGGTGGTAGGTTGAAACCATTTTGTTTCTATTGCTACAAATAATACATTATTGTACTCAACATCTAATAGCTCATGTAAATTTGATGGACATATGAACAAGCGGGATATCAAAGACACTATATCCGGAGAACTTTTGTATAACACGTACTTATGGAGTCATCTCATGATCTCTCTATAACATCTAAAGATCAGCCACTTTGTGCTTAACAAACAAAGTATAATCATGCTTGACGGAAATGCTATGACATCACAATAAATAGGGGCGGTCCAACCCCTTTTCTCTTTTGTCAAGCTATAATCGACAAATTTATGATGAACTTGATCAGGTGAACAAAAGCATGCAACCATCCCTCACTTAGGGAAGTAATCCAATAAACTTCATCAATATATCTTATGACATTCTTAATTAGTTGTCAGCAATCTACACTCCTTTATACATACACTCTCTCTTTTTCTACTATGATGATGTGGGTGCTCTCCTGGGCACCACACTAGACCAATATATCCTTTATAAAGAAGTTTCTACAATAACTCTGCTAACTTTGGGAATATCAAAATAACGACTAATTCATTTTTATTTTTTTAACAAATAGGTTCAAGAATTATTTGGTACTGAAGCTCACATCGATGCTCATAGTATTCCTTGTAATACATCACTATTGACTTTGAGAGTAGAGAATCATCCCTCTATTACTTCCCCTGTGCCTTATAAGATTCAAACTCTAACTGGTAATTCTATTCTATGTGCATACGTAGTTTTGGATTATACAGATAGTGTGCTACCGTATTTCAAGCGTAACAACTACTCTTCTTATAAATAATTAACTGATACCGTGTCTTTTGCTACTCTAGGAACTTTGATAGATCTTAGCTTATGTCTTAACCCTCGATATTTTCAACCCTAACCTTTGGTCTTGTACTAATACCCTTCTTAACTCCAACATAAACCAAATGAGACATACCTATACATATATTCCTATAATTCTATTGAAACACTTATCCCCAAACTTGCAACCTTTGAAGGATTTACACAGGTCATTGCCCAATAGGGGTACTTCAATGCACATAGTTTATAGAAATACTCTATGTACTCACCTGAAAATAATTTCTAATAAAACATCTAGGACTCTTCGGCCAATTTGGGATACCTTTGGTTAACATTTGTGTGGAACCCTTCCCTAACATTCCATGCTGCAATCATCTCCAACTTGTAAGGAGTCGATTCAATCATCTCAATTCTTAACTTATATATTATCTTGAAACTTTTGGTTATATCACCAAGTAGGTACTGAACATTCTTCATAGGCTTAAATACCATAAGCACCATAGGGATCATTCAAAAAGCTTTTAGACTTAGAAGTTGACCATATTCTTTTGAAATTGTTGCTTCGAGAGATTCTGTTTTTCATCTCTGTCGATAAATGACCTATAACTAAATAATCATATAAGTAATCCCCCCTTAGGTCTTCGTTAGATAAGACATGGGGGTAGTATAAGTGCATCTATAATGGTAGAGGGCACATGAATATCTACACTCATTTGTTCCGTAAGCAGTGAATCAAAAGGGTCAGACTCACGAACTATCTTGAGCTCAAGCCAAAGTCTCTTGGTAACTGATAGTTTAAAGGTTAGTTGACGAAAGCCACACTATATAGCAATGATAGTATTAGCCCTTGGCCGGATATGAGGTCTCTTTCGAATAGGCAGAAGTTGTATGACAACTGACAAGAGTATGAATTGGAAGTAACTTCTTATGACTTAGCTCTATCGCATGATCTAGATCATGAAAGAAGTTCAAAATTCCTAAATGACCAAGCATCGCCCCAATTATAAATGTGGTGCAGAACACATCTATAACTGAGGATCTACCAGACACAACTTCATAGACTCCCTAGTACACTTGAACCTAGGGCTCTGATACCACTTTTGTCAAGCCCCAAATATAGACATAGAGTACAAGAACTTTATGGGCACATTCTATGCAACTGACTTGTACTAAGCGAAAGAACCATTATTCCTAAAACAGTAGTAAAGAACTATACGTAAATAATACTAGCCAACTGGCCAAACAACTGCAATAGACAATTAAAACTATAACCACATACAATATCTTATGATGTCTATGAAGCCTCTAATAAAATCTGTAACTATACAATGGCCGATAGTTAGGACAGGTCCTCGACTTACCAAAACTATAATTATAAATGTGACTAAAGAGTACTAGACATCTATTAGCTTCAGATGAGAGAAAGGCCCATCAACTACTTTGCTGAATAGGAAACAAGTACCTAACATAAGAGTCTGGTACTGGCATACCTGACCCTGCATATACAGAAATGCAGCGCCCCTGAACGTAGGGACGTCAGCACATATACAACATGTACTGGTATGTAAAGCAGACAAAATAACAAGCAGACAAATGACGAAGCTCAATGAATCAATTATAGAATGAGCAACTATAGACAGCTGAATACTAGAAACTCTCGTATGAAACTATAATGCATGAGCGTACAAGTGACAGATACATGATATATCATCGTAACCTATGCATATGCTTTATCAATTTATCATATAGTGTCTTATGAGTTATTCATCATTCTGAAGTACCTAGTTATTTGCCTAGGTGATGTCCTATGACTACTTGTGATACAAATAACCATATGACGGCCTACCAAAGGCAACTTATGTCAAGTATGAGACATATTGCCCAAGTACTCATGACTATTATTATATACACATAAATGTAATTGCAGTCAAATACAAGGTATGCCCTTTGAGGGCTCACTATAAGGGTCTGTCCACAGGCCACATATGCCATATATTGGCTCGAGTTAGGGAAAACTAGTGCATGATATTTCAACTGACTCCAAATATAAATAATTCCACAAGGGCAGGTACGCCATAATGTTTGGGCTCACTATAAGGGCATGGTCTCAATCCTGTGTGCAGAATCACGTCGTGCATATGTGTCAAGTAAAACATATGAATAGCCTCCCCTTGATAATGGTATATTTTATCATATAACATCTTATGATCCTATGCAAGTAAATTACGATAAACACTATTTAGCCATTCAAGTAGTACCTTCCACATACAACTAACTTCATTAATGGTATCTAGTTATTCAAGTGCTAGTTCTCTATATCATCTTATAACTATGTCGCTATGTGATCAAATATACTAGTGCGACTATACTATAGCCATTTAATCTAATTTATAGAGTGTGGTAGATATACCACGTGACTTTGAAGAATTTCATAAATAGAGACTCTTATGGTCATGCAAAACATTATGGATACTCGACTCGTAAAAGTAGTATGAATACTATAAGCACTAGAAGATAAATACATAGATAGGAAGACAAGTAAGTTCAAATGGAAAGAACATATAGATGTTTGGATATGATAAACATGTAGTCATATGTTTAACGTGTAACACGAGAGCTCTATCCGTGTATGTACCTTAAATAACTCCTATAGGCTCTTAATGGAGAAACATGTTATATCAGGTTGTGCCTTAACGGCGAAGGAGGTTTTAGCTTCGCATACCTTTCTAGTTAACAGTAGTACCACAAGTCTCAAACAATTCAACCCACGTGGATGTAGCCTTTACATAGTCAACCACTAGCTTCCACCATCCAATAGATCACCAATTAACTACAAAAATTATATATATGTATATAAATAATCCGAGAGTTTGTCTAACAACTTATTTCAATATTCTCCACTTATGCTAAGAACTAATCAAATTCCTTAACCATTGATTATAGAGAATTGCATATTTTTCCCAACTTATATAATTCAATATCAAATCTTCCCAATTAATAGAAATTCCAAAAAGATTCCATGTTTACCAACAAATCCTTATTCATCATTTTCCTCTTTCAAGAATCCTAATTCATCATACCCACTTCAAGCACTAGTGAAAAATCCAAATCAAGTGGTTGCTACCACCTTATAGTACATCCCAAATACATATTTCATAGTTATATTCGAGTGTAGGATAGAGAAATTACCTATTTGAAATCAAATTCCAACTTGAATTCTTGAGAAATCTTCAAAATTCTTGAATGATAACAAATACTTATCTAGCAAATTTAGGACCGTTGTATACCACTCCTTTATTATGATTCTTGTAACCTTTTAATCCCTAATTTTTCTTGTTGATTCACTGACGAAGAAGATAAAGCAAAGAGCACTGGGTGCTCACGTTCTTTGGAAATTTCCAATTAGAGGAATGAACTCACTTATATTCTAATTCTATAGGCAAAAGTAAAGTGGCCCCCACACTTGGAAGTATTAGCAATTAAAAAAAAGTGAGGGGGAGCACTTTAATTTCTTTAACATAATTAGCAGCAAAATACACTACTATGCCAATATATCTACACACATACAATTCCTCATAAACTATGTGCACCATTTAATAATTCTTGAATTCTAACTATTTACGTCACTGTGATGTAGACTCGAAGATTATTAATTTGGTATATGGAGCACCACACAAGATTAGGAGTTATGCTCGTTTGAAGTATTGAACTTAATTCGAAATTTCTCGGGGTTCTATAGACGTGGCTTCCCCCGTTAGAGAGAAGGGGAATAGGCAAAGTCGGATGGATTCTTGGGGTATATTTTGGAATATGAACGGGTGGCATATCTCCACAAAGTTGTAGTTATGCCTATTATAATCTTCGTGAGATGCTCCTCCAAACATCCCCTTCATTTGAATAAGATGGAGCATTGTTCTAGTAATGTGGAATACCACATTTCAAACCATTGGGGGTAGGAAGATTGCACCTAGTCCCATTTGAGGCACGAGTTCGTTGGCTGCGTCCATGAACCTGTCAAGACTTTCATTAACACTTTCATTATTGCCCTCTTCACTCATGGGCTACCTACACAACAAATAAAAACAACAAACAAAATAAAATAACAAACACTCTACAAGGTTATTTAAATTCACAATCAAAAAGGCTATTCAAACACAATATCCCGGTAACTGTGCCATTTTTGATAATACTCAAGTGTACTCTCCCAGATGGAGGTATCGGTGAT
Source organism: Jaltomata sinuosa (assembly GCA_003996215.1). Classification (NCBI taxonomy): domain Eukaryota; kingdom Viridiplantae; phylum Streptophyta; class Magnoliopsida; order Solanales; family Solanaceae; genus Jaltomata; species Jaltomata sinuosa. The sequence goes on from QJPP01001084.1 coordinate 187,993, forward strand.
CATTAGAGCAAAACACATTTATATATTCCCGATGGGAGCCAGGGTCGATCCCATAGAGAATTGTTGACTAGCCAAGTCGATTGTGAAGAAAAGACTTTACAACAAGAGTAGTTTGTTCACAACAATAAAAGTAAAGAAAGGGGGAATTGGAAAATTTGTCACAATTCACAATTCAAAATAAAACAATAAATTAAAAGCAGGTGAAAACAATTAGGGAGGATGAATAGGAATCCAAAGTACCCACTAGAAATTTCACATCCGAAATTATAAACTCCTTTCTCAACCAAGAAGATAACCAAGTAAGATAAATCAATGTTTGCAACCATCAATTTTAGAGTTAAAATATGGTGAAATCACTAGACCCATGTCATATTGGCAATTATAAACACAAATTAGTAACACCAAGACCCATTTGTTAAGCACCCATTATCAACACATTCCTAGACAAGAGATTTAGCAACTCATGCTAAAGGAAATAAGAACATTACCAAATGGGAAAGTAAAATTTCCTTCCATTCAAGCTAAATATTCAATATCCAAGATCCGTTTTTACAAGAATGGTGATTCCAAGAGTTAGGTAGAAGGAATTGGAGTGAAACCCTCTTCTTATATCTTGGAGAGAAAACTTGCTCACTACTCAAAGCTATTTAAAAACTATCAAAAACTATCTAAAAATATGCCTGAATTGAGTTTTAGAATGTTCCCAAAACATCACACCAAGTTGGACAAAAATGCCCTTTGGGAGCTATGTGGCCTGAAATGCGGTTTGCACATCTAAATGTGCGCATCGTACAACTCTATTTAGTTAGACCAGTGACTCAGCTAGACTTTGGGGCTCCATGCAAATCGGGGTGCGGTTCGCACTAAGAAATGTGCATGTCACACAATGACTGCACCCCTTAACAGATCCCTCAGCGAATTCCTCAACTTCATGCGGTAGAAGATGCGGTCCGTACCTCATGTTGTGCGTGTCGCGTAAGAACCACACCTCTCGGCAGATTCTTCATCTCTTCTGATCAACTTTTTACTTCACTCTTTTTAAGCTCTTTTGGGTCCATTTCCTTATTTTCAATCTTAGGACAAAAGTACCTGCATTCATGTAAATAAAGGCCATAAGAACATCTAAATCTTATAAAAATATAGCAGTAATTCCTGATTAAAGGTTAAATGAGTCGGTAGATTATCGACTAATCAGCACCCATGTCCATGTGCTCTAGTTTAACTAGAAAATGGAATGCTTTCCCAAATACTAGATGATATGGTGGTGTCCTATTCGAGGTTTGTAGGTTGTCCAATATGCCCACAGAGCATCATATATTTTACCGGACCAGTCCTTCTAACTAACATTACAGTTATTGCTAAGATGCTCTTGATCTCCTTGTTAGAGACTTCAACTTGACCACTTAATTTTGGATGATAGGGAGTGGTAACATTATGCTTAACCCTATATTTCTCCAACAATCCAGCAAAAGGCTTATTGTAGAAGTGTGAGCCCCCATAACTTATTATGGCATGAGGTGTACCCAAATAAGTAAAGATGTTCTTGTTGAGGAATATTGTGATACTCCTAGAATCATTGATTGGCAATGAAATGCCCTCTACTGAGTTGGAAACATAATGCACCACAACAAAAATATACCGCAACCCATGTGAACTAACAAAAGGACCCATAAAATTAACTTGCAGACGTCAAACAGTTCCACTTCTAATACAAAGTTCAGTGGCATTTCATGGTTCCTTGAGATAGTGCCTTGTCGCTGACATTGATCATAACTCCTAGACACCAAATTTTCATCATGATATAGTGTCATCCAATAATTGGCACACTCCAACATCTTCACTGCAGTTCAATTCCTTGAATGATGACCTCCGATCGGAGAGTCATGGCACGCCATAAGAGTGGCTAGAATCTCATCTTATATCACAACACCTTATTATGTTGTCGGCATAAATGTGGAAGAGATAAGGCTCTTCCCAATAGTAATAGTGAGCCTCCCTTAAAAACCTCTTCTTCTGATAGTTCTTTTCATCATTTGGAATGATACCTACAATAAGAAAATTAGCAATATTCTAGATGTTGAAAGACCCGTTTACAATAATATTCTACATTCATACTTAATAAATTATTTTTCTAATTTATCAAACTAAGCAATAACTTATAATTTGTCCAAAATAACATAAAAAGATATATGTTTCATTGCTTATTCCATCATCCACATAGCATCAAATTCAAACGCTGAATTGAACACTTACTTTAAGTAATATGTTTTTCACATTATGTATACCAAAATTAAGACAATAATTTACTACAGTAAACAAAAGAAAAATAATTTCAAAAGAGATTTACATATCTAATAAGACAATATAGCACCTTCAACAAAGAGATAAAAAGACATTAACAATTATTAACATGATATAAATTTTATCCAAATGTGACTAGTTACAAATATACCTTTTTAATTTTTTTAATCTAAATATATACAATCTTCTTTGATTTATTTGTACATATAAATAAATTTATATATTTTAAGGAGATAAGAGATGCATATTATATGTTTCTTTTAAGTCTAAATAGAGACAATCTTCTTTGATTGTTGAATATTTATTGCGGAAGAAGGAATCATATATTAAATTAACATATCGTTTAAATTTTTAAGTTCGGTCCTTCTAGTATAATAGGAATAAATCTCATTAATCGAATTAAATTTTAAAATACCAAAATCAAACAATCAAATAAAAAAATAAATATATTGAGGTTTAACAAATCTTACTTCTTAAATTATCTTTAGATATATGAACTTTTCAATTTGAATTTTTCTTTAAAGAGTGTGAATAAAATAAATTTTTTTTAAATATTAACATATTCTTTATTATTCAATTACTATAAATCTGTAAAATAATCAAATGTTCAAGTAAAAATAAATATAGATTAATTAAAATGCTTACCTTAATATTTATAATATTATGATGTTTGACAAATGGAACAAAAATTGATTTCATAATATTAAAAAAATAGAAATGAGTTTGTAACTATTGATGGAACAAGACTTTTTATGTGTTTTGAGAGAGAAAATAAGGTCCTTCTACAATTTTATTTTAACTATTGATGCTATAATTATAATTTTACCCTTAAATAAAGTTAGATTTTCAAAAATTCCCTTGGTTATCCAAGTTATGGATATTCTATATAATATAATTATAAATGTGTACCATGGAGCTATGTGTAATGACCCTCTAGGTCATTTTCTTGATTTTCATACTTTTTCCGCATTTTGAGCTTTCCCATAGTGGCTACAGGTCATTTATGACTTGTCGGAACTAACAGTTTGGTTCTCGGGTCATTTATTTGTATTTCAAACTCATTTCCCTGTTTTGCAACTCTTAGTAGAGTTGACTTCGGTCAACATTCGGAGAAGACGATCTCGGATGGAAATTCCATAGTGCTATTAGCTCTAAAATATCGACTTTGGACTAGTGGGACCTTTAGTTCAGATCCCAAGGCTTTCGGAATCAATTTGGGCCATTGGGTTCCTTTTTGGTTATAATTGGTTTTGGGTGTGAGGCCTACTTTTTGTTAAAATGATCTCCGTTGGAAGTTTTGTTGATTTCGTTGAATCTGGAATGGCATTTCTTTAGGGTAGCATATTTTCTTTGCATCTGTGGGACCCCGAATGAATCTCGAGTGTCCATCTAGTGACACTTTTAGGTTGCCAAAACTGTTGTTGGCTGGTTGTTGTTGCCGAACTAGTTAACCCTTTGCCCATGCGAGGGGTGGCCGTATGCGCAAAGGAGGGGCTTTGGCCCGGCCACCATTTTCCCTTCATCCACGCACAACCTTGGTTGCATGCGCAATGCCCGTGTGCGTGTTGAAGAGACACCTGACCTTGCCTCTGCCTTCTTTATGCATGTGCATGCCCGTGCACCTGGCCGCGTGTGCGGTGTCCTGTCCGCGTGCGCATATGTCTGCGCCTGGCACCTATATAAGCTTTAACTTCATTTTCTTCTCCTTTACACCAAAAAACCTCCATTGTATTAAGCTCCAAATATGGTGCAAACTCCCTTCTTCTCCCTTAATTATTCTGGTAAGTTTCCCTTGCTTCCCTTCTCTTTTTCCGTCCTTAATTCATGATTCTTTCTGTTAATTTTCGTTGATTTACTTGTTTACAATTCTTGATTATAGAGGACTTTGGGGCTATTTTGGGCCTCAAAATGAATCGTGTTAGCGCTCAAATTTTAGGCATGGGTTTATAAACCTGTTGCAAATATAATTGTGAAATTTATTTTCTGTTTCATTGCACGGGCCTTAAGGCTCATTTTCCAACCCGATTTTTAGCCTGAACTCTGTATAAGCAATATGGGTGTCATTCTTCTCATCTTGACACCTAGTTTATGTTTTTGATAGCATGGCAGCATTCTAAGGCTGTTTAGAAGGGGAAGACACACGAGTGATGGTTTGTGTTTGTAGTTTGGCCCTGAGGTAGGTTACACTTTATTTTCCTTAGACTTGGCTTAGTTAAATTCTATATTTTATAAATTATCAGAATGTTAGGTAGGATCTTAGAATAGAAATAGGCTTAAATGTTGTGATTGTATAAATTTGCAATTTCAAGATCGTAGATTAGAATTATATTGTTTATCCGTAGTTTAGGAGTTTAAAGAATTACTTTGGCTAGTTTAGAATCCTTAAAATGCTTTTAGGAGATTTTAGAGGTAAAGTAGGTGCTTTCAGTAATTTTGGTAGTTAATTTCTGCTTGTTCCACTTATTTTTACCATTAATATGTAACTATGGGCTCGAGGCCATAACTTTGAGCTAGACAAAGTTCTAGGTAAGTACCTTATTTCTAAGGCACCCTTGCCCTATTCCTTGGTCTTATTTTGGTCTTAATGGAGTGTGCACTGCATGTAAATATATACTTATCCATTTTTTGGTGATCATGAGCATGACATATAAATGAGTTTTCTAAGTGAAATGATTGGCTCTCGCATTTTAAAAAGACTTATTACTTTTACTAAGCATTTCAAACTCTTAAATGGATTTCTACCACTTTACTATTAATTTCAAATTTGAAACTAGAAACCTCATTTTTTCCACCAACTTGAACTTCGGGGAGAGCACCTGTTATTTTATCATCCGTCTGATGTAAGATTTCAGACTTATATTTTACTTATCGGGTATCTGATGTAAGATTTTTGACTTATATTTGCTTATTGTATGTTTGATGTAAGATTTTGAACTCACACATGCATCGACCTCATACTGCATCGCATGATTTCACATTGCATCATGATGGTTCCTGGCTTGTACATTACCATGGATGTCTACTTCTTTCTTCATTATTATTATCTCCATTATTTGTGTAGATTATCTCTATGCTCCATTTATAAATAGATTTTAGGTGGATACCTGTAGTTAGTTTACTTCCTTGTAGTTTATATTATTTACTATATTTCTAAGCTCGATTAGACTATCATGCGTACTGGGTATCCATTATTTTGGTACTCATACTATACTCTGCATCTTTTTATAAGACAATACCTAGTACGAGCCACCCTCGCTGATACGCCTAACATGTGTGGCCAGCTGTTGTTTGGATTATGGTGAGCTCTCGCGTTCAAGAGACTTTTATTGCTTTCCATCTACCTTTCTATCTATATTTTGTATTTTGGATACATAGTACTTATTGTATAGCTATTTTGTACCTTAGATGCTCTTGTACCGGTGACACCAGGTCTGAGATTTGTTCTTGTGTATATATTGTCTTCTCAGTCACTTTAGGGTCATTTTTGTATATTTATTACAGTTGGTATGTATCTATACTGTTGTCCCCTATTTCCTTATATTTTCTCTTCCATTTTACCTATTTTAAATTGTATTATTATCTTCCATTCTGGGCTAGACAGGGGACAAGGCTTCAGATGCTGTCATCACAGGCACAATCTTCATTTGTCATTAGTCTACTTTTGCTTTGTTTGATTTGGGGTCTATATTCTCCTATGTGTCTACTTATTATACTACTAGTCTAGAGTCTACTTGTGAGTTATTGCATGTGCTTGTGCATGTAGCTACACTATAAGAGATTCCTTAGTAGTGGATCATGTATATCGGGCTTGTATGGTTACTATCCTGGGGTATTACACATGAATAGACCGGATTATGTTAGATATGGTTGATTTTGATGTGGTTCTAGGAATGGATTGGTTGTCTCCCTAATGTTTGATCTTGTATTTCTTCACCAAGATTGTTATTTTATGGATGCCTGGTATCCCTCCTATAGTTTGGAAGTGTGCTAATAGCCACATGCTGAGGGTATTTATATTTTTCTTGAGTGCCCAATGGTTTATTGGGAAGGGGTGCTTAGCCTATCTTGCCTACGTCTGCGATACTAGTGCCACCATACCTTCACCCTGAGTCACTTCCTATGGTTTATGAGTATTTGGATGTGTTTTCTTCTTATCTATTAGGTCTTTCCCTTGATGATGATATTAATATTTCCATTGATGTCGAGTTGAGCACTCAACTTATTTCTATTCTACCATATCGGATGGCAATAGCCGAGTTGAGGGAGCATAAGGATCAGCGCTAAGATTTTTTAAGTAGAGGATTCATTAGGCCTAATGTGTCTCTATGGGGTTCTCTAATTCATTTTTTTTGAAGAAGGATGGGTCCATGGGTATGTGTATTGACTAAAAAAAGTTGAATAAGGTGGCAATTATGAACATGTATATGATGTCGTGTATAGATAATCTGTTTGACCAACTATAGGGTGCAGTAGTATTCTCTAAAATGTACTTGAGTTTCGGTAATCACCAGTTGAGGATTGAGGTTGAAGACATCCCAAAGACTGCATTTAGGACTTGATACAACCACTATGTGTTCCAAGTCATGTCTTTTGAGGTGACCAATGCCCCAACAACATTTATGGAGTTCATGAACCGCGTGATCAGAGCCTACCTGGATTCCTTCATGATTGTGTTCATAAATGATATCTTAGTATATTCGAGGAATATAGTGGCGCATGAGTAGGATCTGAGAGTTGTACTTCAGACCTTGTGAGACCATCATTTATATGAGAAATTCACTAAGTATGAGTTTTGGCTTGAGTCTCTGGCATTCTTAAGTCACATAGTTTCCAAGGATTAGTTTATGGTGGATCTGGCAAAGATTGCGGTAGTTTGTGATTAGGGTAGGCCTACTTCTCCTACCGAGGTTTGCACTTTCCTCGGGTTGGCAGGTTACTACAGAGGGTTTATGGAGGAGTTTTCATCTATATCAGCTCTGTTGGCTAGATTGACTTAGAATAATGTTCCCTCCTAGTGGTCTGATGAGTGTGAGGTGAGCTTTCTGAAGTTCAAGGCCTTATTGACTACAACTCCGATTCTTACTCTTTCAGTTGAGGGCCTGAGGTTTACATTGTATTGTGATGCTTCTGATGTTAGTTTGTGTTGTGTATTGATGCAGTTGGGTTGAGTGATTTCTTATGCTTCCATATAGGTAAAGGTTCATGAGAGGAACTACCCCACTCATGACTTGGCATTTGCGGTAGTAGTCTTTGTGTTAAAGATTTGGAGGCATTATCTGTATGGCATGCATTGTGAGATCTTCACGAACCATCATAGTTGTTAGTACATTTTCAGCCAGAAAGATCTAAATTTGAGGGAGTGAAGGTGGCTGGAGTTATTGAATGACTATGATATCTCCATTTTTTATCATTAGAGCAAGGCAAACATGGTAGCATATGCCTTGAGTCAAAAGGCAGTAAGTATTGGTAGCTTGGCTTTCTTAGCAGGAGAGGAGTGACCTTTAGATTTGTAAATACAGTCCCTGGCTACCAGGTTAGTTAGACTTGATATTTTTGAGTCGAGTCATATTCTTGCTTGTGTTGAGGATAGATCTTCCTCGTTGATGCAGATTCGGGCATAACAGTTTGATTATGCGAGGTTGATGATCATTCGTGATAAGGTGTTAAGCGGTGGGACTAGGAAGGTGACCTTAGATTCAGAGGGTGATCTGAGGATTGAGGGTCGTATCTGCGTTCCTAGAGTTGGTGACCTAGTTAGATTGATCTTGGATGAGGTTCTTGTTCTAGGTATTCCATTCATCCCGGGGTAGCTAAGATGTTTCGTGACTTTAGGCAGCACTACTGGTGGTGTGGGATAAAAAGGGATATCTCAGATTTTGTGTCTAGGTGCTTAAACTATCACCAGGTGAAGTTTGAGAACTAAAGACCAGGTTGTTTGACTCAGAGGCTACCAATTCCAGAGTGGAAATAGGAGCGGATAGTTATGGACTTAATCGTAGGCTTTCCACGTACTTTATGAAGATTTGATGCTATTTGGGTCATCGTGGATCGATTGACGAAGTCTGCTTATATTTTGCCACTTCAGACATCCTACAGTTCTAAGAGGTTGGCTCAGATCTATATCTGTAAGATTGTCCATTTGCATAGGGTGCCCGTTTTTATCAATTCTGTCTGTGGTACTCAGTTTACTTCGTGTTTTTGGAGGTCTATTTAGAAGGGTTGGGTACCAGAGTTGAGCTTAGTACTGCTTTTCATCCGCAGAGTGATGGTCAGTCAGAGCGTACTATTCAGGTTCTGTAGGATATGTTGTAGTCCTATATTTTTAATTTTGGAGGTCAGTGGGACCAGTTTTTATCCTTGGCATAGTTTACATATAATAATAGATACCATTCTAGCATTCAGATGGCTCCGTTCGGGGTTTGTATGATAGACAATACATATATCTGGTGGGCTTGTTTAATGCCTTTGAGGATAGGCCGTGGGGTACCTACTTTCTTCATGATTCTATGGATAGAATTTGGGTCATTCAGGAGAGACTTTGCACTGTCCAGAGTAGACAGAAGAGTTATGGTGACCAGAGGGTTCAAGACTTAGAGTTTATGGTTGGTGATAGTGTGTTCCTTCGAGTGTCTCTCATGAAGGGCATGATGAGGTTTGGGAGAAAGGGTAAGCTCAGTCTTAGATTCATTAGGCCATTTGAGATCCTTCACTTAATTGGAGAAGTTGCTTATGAGTTTGCCCTGCCTCCTGCTCTTTCCGGTGTTCATCCTGTTTTCCATATTTCTATGTTGCGACGGTATATCACGGATGAGTCTCACGTGCTTCAGTGGGATTCTGTTCAGATGGATGACTCCCTGGCTTTTGAGGAGGAGCATGTTGCTATCTTGTATTTTTGTTCTCAAAATATTTATACTATATGGATTTATATAATTTTCACTTTTAATATTGAAAAAATAACAATTTTCTCAATAATGGTGTTTAAATTAAAGTGCACATTATAATTTGTCACGGCCCGATTTCTCAGGTTATGATGGGACCTAAAACTCTCCAGTAGGCGAACCAATTTCCGTAGCCTGGAATAGTTAGTAATGAGCTACTACCTAACCAATACGCACAATAAGAAAAAATAAGTGAAAGCACAATGTAAAGATAGAACAAGGCGGAAGCAATAACCTGAATATATACATGTCACGACCCTATTTCTCCATCATGATGTCACCTACAACCCCCCCCAGTAGGCGAAACAATCCCCATTGCCCGAAATGATTAGTAATGTGCTACTAGCTAACATTCAGTAGAAGAAACGATATAATCAAGCGCAAGCAAAGGAACAAGATGAAAAGATAGATAACATGAATATATATACACATGCGGAAGCTAAACCAGACCAAAAACTTGGTATCATAGTATAGAGCCGGAACTACACATCAGGAGTATGAAGCATCCAAAATAATATATACACAACTCTCTCCGAGTAGTAACATAGTACACGATATAGAAGATAAAATAAAGCTAAGCTCCGGTCGCTAAGGGATTACCCTCAGTCTGGATGGTCCAAAAGATCTCTAAGCACGAATCCCATAATCTACCGGCAATGGCCCACACTAGGATCTGCACCAGAAGATGAAGAGTGTAGTATGAGTACCAGTTGCAAAGCAACCGGTACCCAGTAGGTGTCATAGGCTGACTTGGCACATATAAGATAAAATAGTCGTAATAGACAGAATAGAAACAAATAGTCACAGAAGGCAACGAATAAGCACACAGAAGCTAGCACGGAAGGAATACAAGAAAGAACAACACACATGGCTAGCTACTAGAATATGCATCACAGGTTAAAGAAAGAAGCACGTACCTGGGATCCTTGCAACAACAAGTAAATAATGAGAGATTCAGAAAGTAGGCGGTATACCAGTAACCTCAAATGGATAGAGAAGGAGAGAAAAGATAAAGATAATCATGCTCGAATACAAGATACATTAACCCAAATAAGCCTATTCATCTCAAGTCAAGAGATAACAACGACAATCCACGAACAACTTAATCAATATCCAAAGTCATAACGGCCACAATAGGAACCAGTAGTGCGAAACAATAATCATAAGTCTACCGATAGTCCTACGGGCACCGATACCCCCAAGGAACACAAATAAGTGAAGACAAACCCTCCGGCATCCCATACTAGCGGAGCGTACACTCAGCAAACAGCAAACAAGGGTGGAACCTCACACAATGAATGATATGACATGCCATGCTAAGCCAAAAGTGATAGTTGTACTGTATGTTACCCGTTTCCGGCGTCCTATGAGGCCCAAAAGATAGGATCCATGGAAGTTCGCACCCGTATACCTCTACTACGTCGTATACTCCCCTTTGGCACTCTCAGCACGTAGCCCCTGGTCCGGAATGTCAAGGTCCATGAAAGCCCCCGACCAACATACTAGATGCCCCAAAATCTCAAAAATCCCCATGTAAAGCTACCCGGAGAGTATCCAGGTCTAAATCAGTAAGTCAAATAGTCCTAGCACACGGCCCCACCGAGTCTAGCATCTCCTCGAAAGTTGTAGTAAAGAAAGTCTAGCATTGGACCCTGCCGAGTCTAGTATAAGTAGAAATAGTGATAAAACATCCTTTAATTCCCCTTTACGCCAAGAAGATCCACTTAGACGGTACCTAAATAGTTTTTCATTCATTTTTATCGAAAATGGGCCCTACGGGCCTTGCAAGGTTTAGAAATCCATCTATAGTAGTCCCAAAGCCAAAACAGTAGTAAAATCATGAAGAAATTCCCTTTATATGCATGATGAATGGTATACACAATCATAACAATAGCCCCCAGCCCAAAAATAACCTATCGGCCTTGCATAGGCTCCAATCGTTCTACAGCATAGATAGCCAGCATAATATCATGATAATGATGTCCGAGGTTCATGGACACCCCCGAATAGCCCACCATCTATGGTAAAAAGTCAAAACATGGCCACGCAGGACCATGAGGGTGATAATATCAACTATGAAGAATACTACATACAACTGAGGAAAGAAACGAGGCAAATCATGGAAAAGTGATCAAGGTCTGTGGTGCCAAGCTAATACCCCCATCCAAGGATGTCAATTAGTATAATTTTATCTGATATATGCTAAGTCTAGGGTGTTTAAACCGTAACCAACATGTTGCCCATTGACAATCTGCTGGGACAATGATATCCAAGCCCGAATCGCCCGAAGAAGCTCCGAAAGATAATCAAACTATCAAGAACATGAATAGCACATTAAAACAAGTCTACTGATACCCATATTGCTATACTTATAATGGGGTCGAAAGTGGGTTATCAACGGCCCCATGGGCCCCACAACCCAAGGCCAAAAACGAAAGTGCACATGATGATCCCGACGATCACACCGGTGCATGCCCCTAAAATTAGGGCAATTGAGCAAGGGTTCGAGCTCCACAAATATACCACCAAGTTCAAGAAGCAAGGAGGGAATGGAAGGAAAAGAGAATCGAGAATTTAGCATGAAGCACTTACCATAACTACGGAACTACGCCAAGGATGAGAATTTGAATGATCCCACATGCATGCAATTCATAAGAGGGCAGAACCTATAACAATTTTTGAGCTTTGAGACAAGGACAACAATGGTGAGAGTTTAAAGAATGAAGAATCGGAATTTTAGTAACAAGCTTACCGGATTAAATTGACGGAAATGACCATGATGCTATGGTGTAATTATACTAGGAATTTTGTGGTAAAAAATTGAGCAAGGTGGTGTTTATGAGCTGGTAGTTATAGAGAAAATGAGTTGGGTTTTGAAAATGAGGAAAGAAGAATAAGGAACAAGTTAAATGCTGTCAGGCGTACCTACATGAATGCGGCCAGACCACTGTGTATGCGGGCAGCCGGCTCACACGCGAAGGGTAAGCGCTAGCCAGGCCAGGCGCCTGCCTTGCGCGAATTGCGTACGTAGGCTTGCGAACGCAGTCGGGGCAGCTCCTATACGAAGGAATGGCAAAGGGGCAGCTGGCATATGCCTACGGGAACGCGGGAGGCCACCGCGAACGCGAAGGCTATTCTAGTGCCATGACAGCACCAGCTGGCAATAGCAAACTTCAACTTAAAATTTTCTATAACGAACCCTCGGGAACACATTCGGGGTCACACGAACACAAACAAGCAGAGCTATTCGACTAAAAATGGCATTCCGGACTTAATGGAATCGACAAAAATCCCAACAGAGGTTGATGGCACAAAAATAGAGCCCCACGCCCAAGAACCAACTTTGGCCAAATTTCCCAAAATGGAACAGCAAGGCCTAAAATGAGTCTGGAAGCCTCGGGACTCGAAAAAAAGGTCCCTCTAGCGAAAAGTTGACATTCTGGAGCTAATAGCGCTATCAAAATTTCCATCCGAGGCTGTCTTCTCAGAATGTTGACCAAAGTCAAACTTCCAAGTTCAACTTGGCTAATAAGCAGAAACCAAGACAAGACAAAATTGAAAGTTCCCAGAACCCGACTAAGGGTCCATCTAGACCAAAATCCACAATCCAGAGCTAACAGATCTTTTGAAATTCGATTCCGAGTATGTTTACCAAGAATGTTGACTAAAGTCAATGATATTCTAAGTTCAGGCTCTAAAACATGCAAACAACCAAACCGACCAAATGAACGATCAGGGCACCTGAACTACTGGTCCCAGCAAGTCATAAATGACTTAGGTCCGCTACAAGAAACCTCTAATAGTACAAAGAAAGCGTAAACATAAAGATGACCGAAAGGGTCATCACAACATCCACTACTAAAAAGACTTTCATCCTCGAAAGTCAAGAAGGAGGGAGTACCTGAAGGCTCAAATAGTTACGGATACTGAGCACGCAACTCACTCTTAGTCTCCCAAGTAGCCTCCTCAATTGAACGATGCCTCCACTGAACATTCACAACCGAAATCTCCTTAGATCTCAAACTCCTAATATGTCTGGCTAGAATAGCTATCGGCTCCTCAATAAAGGATAAACTCTTATCTAACTAGATCGAATCCCAATGCAACACACGAGACTCATATGGAACATTCCAGCACAACATAGAGATATGGAAAAATGGATGTATAGCTGAAAACATCAGAGGTAGAGATAACATGTAGGCAACACTACCAACCTTCTGCAGAATCTCAAACGGCCCAGTGAATCTAGGGCTAAGCTTGCCCCGCCAAAAAAATCTCATGATGCCCTTCACGGGCGATACTCAAAGGAATACCATGTCACTAACATTGAACTCCAAGGAAAGAAGTCTATGATCGGCGTAACTCTTCTGCATACTCTAGGCTGCTCTAAGTCTATCCTGAATCAAACAGACTCGTTCTAAGGAATCTCAAAGCAAATCTCTACTTTGTGGCCTAGACTCTAACCCATCAAACTAACCAATCGGTGATCTATAATGCCTACCGTAAAAAGCCTTAAAAGGTGCCATGCCAATGATAGAATGAAATCTATTATTATAAGCAACTTGGCGAAAGGCACAAACTGATCCCATGAACATCCAAAGTCAAGAACAGAGGCCTGAAGCATATCCTACAGGGCCTGGATAGTTCTCTCGGACTGGCCATCTGTCTGAGGGTGGAAAGCAGTACTAAGTTGAACCTCTGTACCCTAATCTCGCTGAATAGCCCTCCAAAACTGAGATGTGAACTGAGTGTCATGGTCAGAAATGATAGAAGTTTGGACCCCGTGCAATCGAACAATCTCACGAAGGTAAATCTTATCTAACCTCTCTACACCATCAGCAGTATGAACCGGTAGGAAGTGTGCTGACTTAGTCAGCCTATCCAAAATCACCCAGATGTAATCAAAACCCCTGGAGGTATGAGGTAAACCAACCACGAAATCCATAGTAATCCCTTCCCACTTCCACTCAAGAATAAGAAGTCGTTGCATCAACCCACCAGGTCTCATGTGCATGAACTTCACCTGCTGACAGTTCAAGCACCGAGACATAAACTCTGCTACATCTCGCTTCATACCACTCCACCGGTAAAGCTATCTCAAGTCTTTATACATCTTTGCCACACCAGGATGAATGGAATATCTAGAGCAATGCACCTCACAAAGTATCAACTGAACCAGATCTTCAACCCTAGGAACACAAAGACGACTGTCGACCCTCAGAATACAATCAGAAGCTAACGTAGCTTGGCTGGCCTCACCCCAAACTACCTGATCATGAAGGTTACACAAACTCTGATTCTCAAACTGTCGGATCTGAATCTGATCAAGTAGAGTAAAACGAACCTCAATACTGGAAAGAACCCTGCTAGGATTCTACAAGTCAAGCCTAACCAACTGGTTAGCCAAGGACTGAATGTCCAAGGCCAATGGTCGCTCAAAAACTGAAAGTGAAGCTAGGCTACCCATATACACCACCTTCCAACTCAAGGCATCTACTACCACGTTTGCCTTTCTCGGATGATGTAAAATGGTGAAATCGTAGTCCTTCAGTAGCTCAATCCATCTCCTCTGCCTCGAGTTTAGCTCTCACTGACTCATAATATATTGAAGATTATGATGATTGGTGAATATCTCACAATGAACTCCATATAAGTAGTGCCTCCAGATCTTGAGCGCAAAGACTACCACCGCCAACTCAAAGTCGTGAGTAGGTTAGTTGCGCTCGTGAACCTTCAACTACCTCGATGCATATGCTATCACTCGACTCTGCTACATCAATACAGAACTAAGACCAACCCCGAAAGAAGCATAATGCACAACAAAACTCTGACCCTCAACTAGCAAGGTCAAAATTGTAGCTGATGTCAATAAGGCCTTAAGACTCTGGAACCTATCCTAGCACTGATCCGACAACTAGAATTGAACATCCTTCCTAGTTAGCACAATCAAGGGTGTTGCTATGAAAGAAAAAAAGCTGAATGAACTGCCTGTAGTAACCTATTAACCTAACAAAGCTATGAACCTCGGTAGGAGAAGTGAGTCTAGGCAAATCACAAACCGCTATAATCTTACCCGAATCAACTCTAATCCAATCCTTAGACACCACGTGCCCTAGGAATGCAACTGACATAAGCTAAAACTTACACTTTGAAAACTTGGCATAATGCCAATAATCTCTCAAAATCTGAAGTACAGTCCTCAAGTACTGCTCATGCTTATCTCTACTCCTGGAGTATACCAGAATGTCATCTATGAAGACTATCACAAACATATCCACGTACGGGATGAAAACCCTATGCATCAAGTCCATGAAAGCTGTGGGGACATTAGTCAACCCAAAAGACATCACAAGGAACTCATAATGGTCATAACATATCCTGAATGTTGTTTTAGGGATGTCCTCCGCCCTAATCCTCAACTGATGGTAGCCAGACCTCAAATTAATCTTCGAAAACATGGATGAACCTTGAATCTAATTAAACAAGTCATCAATCCTCGGCATCGAATAACTATTTTTCACTGTCACCTTACTCAGTTGTCAATAATCAATACACATCTGCATCGACCCATCTTTATTCTTTATTAACAGAATAGGAGCACCCCAAGGAGAAACACTCGTCCTAATAAACCCCTTAGCTAACAAATCCTCGAGCTGCTCTTTAAGCTCTCTCAACTCAGCTGGAGCCATAGGGTAAGGGAAAATAGAAATTGGCCTGGTGCCCGGCTCTAACTCAATAGCAAAGTCTATGTATCTCTCAGGTGGAAGGCCTAACAGGTCAGTAGGGAACACATCTAGGAAATCTCTAACCACAGGGATGGACTTAGGGGAAGAAGTGTCAGCACTAGCATCTCGAACATATACTAGAAAATCTAAACACCCACGAGAGATCAACTTTCTAACTGGAAGACAAGAGATAATTCCAGATGGTGCGCGGCTGACAGAACCCTGCCATACAATCGGGGTACACCGGGCACGACTATAGTGACGGTCTTCGCATAGCAAACCAAAACTACACGGTGAGGGGATAACTAGTCCATGACCAGTATCGCAACAAAATATAACATATCAAGAATAATCAAATCACCCCAAGTCTCAAAATCACCAATGGATATCAATCAAGATCTCACAATCTGATCCACTACTAAAGAATCTCCTACTGGGGTCGAAATAGAAACATGCACAGATAACGGCTCACTAGCCAACCCCAAACAAGCCAGAAAGTAGGTAGAGACATATGAACAAATAGATGCAGGATCAAATAAATCATAAGCTCACTGACAATATATAGAAATCATACCTATAATCACAGCATCCGAGAACTCTGCCTCCTATCTCCCAGGGACCTTATAGAACTGATAACGACCTCCACCTGATCGACCATCATCCCTACCACCTATCCTACCTCTTGGGCCACCACCTCTACCCTGACTACCGTCTCCTCGAGCTGGTGGATAAACTGAGTGAATAGGCTGAGCCGCTGGCTGAACTGTACTCTGTTAAGAGCAATCTTTAGCAAAATGACAACTAACTCCACACTCATAGAACTAACCAAAATTAAGATAAGGCACACAACTAACCCAAATTAAGATAAAGAATGCAACTAACCTAAATTAAGCTAAGGACAAATCATACTGACCTGGAGTCCAGCCAATCTAGTGCCCACAATTACTCAATACACATGATATACAGGGGAAAGAAACAATAAATATAAATTAAACAATAAACATCTACTCTATCACAAAATCATCATCTAATTTTATTCTAAAGATCCTAAATCAATTCACCACAAGGCCACAAGCGGCCTAAACTTAAACTAAAGCATTTAACTCTATACCTAAGGATACTATGCATTCTAGGCCAACACTTATAGAGGAATGACTACCCCAAAACTAAGGAATTCAGCATGTAAATCTAATCTAAGGTCCCTTAACAAACTATGAAAATCAAGTCTCTAAAATACAACAGAAGACCAGTCCAAAAGTGGAGGGAGATAGATCAACTCCAAATCGCTAAGAGCTAACCCTGTATCTCAGATCAGCAACCCTGCACAAGGATGCTATCAACGGCAATAACTCATACTAGGATCGGCATCAGGAAAAAATGCAAAAGTGTAGCAGGATTACCAAAACACGCGGTACTCAGTAGGCATCATAGGTCGACTGAGCTCAAATAAGATATAAGTGTGACAAAATATGATTATATCTTAAAAGGGGTAATAAAAAGAATGACAGGTCATACCTAGATAATAAAGTGATGTACGAGTAAATAAGACGGAAAACATAAAGTAATAATCTTGATATAACCAAATTGGATCCCAATAAACCCAGAAGGTACACTCAATAGTAAATAAACCCAGAAATAATTGTGAATAAATGCGGAAGAATGCCATGATATGTGATATGAGATTAATGCAGCGCAAGATATGGCCAATGCAATGAAAAGTTAAACCCTGAGTCATCTCGCGGGCTACCAGAGCTCATCAACAAATACCAAACAGTAAAACCTGGAGTATTCTCACAGGCCGCTGGAGCTTATCAATATGTACCGTGAAGTACAAACCCAAATATTCTTAAGGGCAGTTAGAGCTTATCAATATGTGCCAAAAGGGAATCGGAGAAGAAGGTCCGGAGCTATCTCTCAGGCCGCATGTAAAAGTAATACGGTTCTTCCAACATAGAAATCAGTAAAAGGTA
Organism: Jaltomata sinuosa; assembly: GCA_003996215.1. Classification (NCBI taxonomy): domain Eukaryota; kingdom Viridiplantae; phylum Streptophyta; class Magnoliopsida; order Solanales; family Solanaceae; genus Jaltomata; species Jaltomata sinuosa. The sequence goes on from QJPP01001084.1 coordinate 205,927, forward strand.
GTACAGTCCCCTCAGGAATATTAAATTTGTAGTAAATTATTACAATTTCCCTATTTAAAAGTCAAAAGTCAGTAATAATAGTAGCATGCTCTCCTTAGAGCTACCATAATTCGAAAATAAGCTATTTTTAATTTAAAAAGATAATATAAATATAAATCAATGAAATCCCTTTTTAAATATGAAAACCATGGTAAAAACGAAGAGTTTTCCTTTAAAACTGAATAGCCATCATTTCCTCTCCAATCATGACATAGACCATGCACATGTGTTCAAACTCAGGTGTATGAATATATATATATATATATATATATAAATATATATATATATTGATATGTATGCCCAAAATTATTCACCAATAGAGGGAAACGCGTCCTCAGGACCACAATCTCATATCATAGAGAAATACAAAAAATAACGTGATAATAATAATAACTAGATCTAGAGGAAGAAAAATACTCTACCACGAGTTATTACCCAACATATACTAAGGATACCTATTCTACAGTAAGTATTGTATGGGACTGCTACACTAACTACAAAGTCCCAAGGAACCCCACCTTAGCCAAGAAGTTAACCAAAGCTAAGCGAGGGCACACAACTAACCGAGACTAAGCTAAGGCACGCAACTAACAAAAATAAAGATAAGGCACATAACTAACCAAAATTAAGATAAGGAATGCAACTAACCTAAATTAAGCTAAGGGCAAATCATACTGATCTGGAGTCCAGCCAATCTAGTGCCCACAATTACTCAATACACAGGATTACAGGGGAAAGAAACAATAAACATAAATTAAATAATAAGCATCTACTCTATCACAAAATCATCATCTAATTTTATTCTAAAGATCCTAAATCAATTCACCACAAGGCCACAAGCGGCCTAAACTTAAACTAAAGCATTTAACTCTATACCTAAGGATACTATGCATTTTAGGCCAACACTTAAAGAGGAATGACTACCCCAAAACTAAGGAATTCAGCATGTAAATCTACTCTAAGGTCCCTTAACAAACTATGAAAATCATCAAACCTAGACAAAAAGTATCCAAGACACAGTATCTCACCAACCATTAGAAAATTATCATACCCATACCTTAAACAAGTAAAGTCTAAAAGTAAGTAAGTCGTAACCTACCTTGAGGTTGAGCACGCACTCATGAACCCACTAACTCGAAACTTTTTTTCTTCAAGAAGCCTTCGACTATTGTCATGGTATAAAAATAGTAATCTACGCATTAAAACATAAAGAATGTTACCCATCTTACTACTTCAAAATTCAGTCCCTAAATCGTGTAAAAAATCACCTGCGGTGCCCGCCTATGGAAATAAAAAATAAAAATTCACCATAGTGTCCCTTGTGGGACAAGGATTACATGTTCAAAATTTAAACATAATCAGCCCCAAAAACCAAGCTCAAATTAGTCCCAAACGTGAAGAAATAAAATGAGAATTAAATGGGAAAATCAACGGATAAAGGCTGGAAACTTACGAATATAACATTGTAAAATGACCACGATAAAGGACCCAACAATCCCAAGCTCCATAGGATGATCCCACATGAGCTTTGATCTCTCAACAATGGAGAAATTCTTGGATAAAATGAATTAAAATAAAGAGGAGAAAATATATACTGTCAGGGGTCCTTCATAGGGATCATGAGGACCCCTGTCGCGATCGTGTAGACAAAATTGATTGACCCATCACGATCGCGATGGCTAGCCTCGAGACTACAAAGAAAAAAATAGGCTGGGCCCACTGACCCTTTATCATGAATGCAATTAAACCCCTCATGATCATGATGGCCAAAGAGTTAGACCATCGCGAATGTGGTGATCACGCCACGATCGCGAAGAACAAATGGTAGCTGCACCAGCAGCTGAAAACCAAAAAATTTCAACCAAGTCCAAAACACTCGGATGGACCCTCAGGATTTATTTGTAACCCCGTGCATGCAAATAAAATATGATACCCTACAAAAATGACTTTTGTAACTCGATGGAATTGACAAAATTCTAAACAAAGAACGTTTTGATGAAAAGTGGGCCCCACGCCCAAAACCTCCATTTAAACCAACAACGAACCAATACTCCAAAATGAGTCTGGAAGCCTTGAGAACCGAACCAAAGGTCCCACTAGCCTAAAGACCATGCTTTTGAGCTAATGGCTCTGATGAATTTCTCATTAGAGCCTGTTTACTTCGAATATTGACCAAACTCAACTCTTTTAACTTTAAGAGTTCCAAAACAGGGAAACTCTTGTAAGACACAAATGAACTGCCCAAAAACTGGATTAACTGTCTTAGCAAGTCATCAATGATCTGTAGCCATTGTGGGAAAGGTCAAAATGCTGAAAATGCACAAAAATAGAGAAAATGACATAGAGGGTCATTACAATATTCACTAGTAAAAGAACTTTTGTCCTTGAAAGTTAAGAAACAAAAAGTACCCAAAGGCTTGAAAATGCAAGGATATCAGGTCCACATATCCAGCTCTGCTTTCCAAGTAGCCTTCTCGATGGGTTGATGCCTCACAAAACTTTACCAACAAAAAACTTCCTAAACCTCAAACTTCTGGCTTGCCTGCAAGAATAGCAACAAGGTCTCCCTCAAAAACCAACATTGCATCAAACTAAAATGACTCTTACCAAAGCATAAGAACTCAACCAGAATGTACCGTCACAACACACATAGGGAAAACTAGGGTAAACATATGATGGAGCTAGTAACTAGGCTAACTCAAAAGCTACCTCCCCAACACTCTAACTCACAACCTCTCTGATATGCCGAAACCTTATGCCTATCAAAAACTTTACAAAGCCTTCCCTGAATTATCTGCATTTTAATCATGGAACTACGTAACAAGTCAGTTACCTAATCTAACCTTGAACGTATCAACCAACACACTGGAAACCTATACCTCCTACCACATATCACCTCAAACAAAGTTAGATGAACCCTCAAATGGTAAATGTTATCAAATGTGAATTCCACCAAGGACAAAAAATGGTCTCATTATCCTGCAAACTTAGTAACACATACATGTATCAAATTTTCGAGAACCTAAATAGTCTACTCCAACTAAGCATAAGTCTATACATGGGAAGCTATGCTAAGCTCAACTCAACACCCTACTCTCTCCGAATCAATCTCTAGAAATGCTATGTAAATGAGACATCAAGGTAGAAACGGATAGGAACAAGCACCATGTGAAGATCAACAATCCTCAAAATAATAATTCGAGCCAACTTTTCTTAATGGCATGAAATTTGAACCCCAACTTGCTCCACCCTCAAAGACCTAGCCTCCACGCAAGCAAGAATCTGCCCAACTTTAAAATAACAAGCCATACCAACATGTTGACTAAGGCATAGATGCCCGTAGCCATAGGTCACCACATAGCTACTAGAAATGCCATAACCTCTATACTCACCACCTTTCGACTCAAAGCATTTGTCCTACTGCACCGACAAACAAGCCACCCACTGTGGAAGCATCTCAATATATGATACACCCCTAGGCCACAACTAGAAGAGTTTGAATTACCATTGAAACCCATAAGGCTTGAGCTTTGAGAAAAGTCACCCCACACTCATCAAACCTCTAGAAAGGAACGATCTTATGACTCAATCTAGTCAAAGGTGTCCCAACCAAAAGAAAACCTTTAGCAAACTATCTGTAGTACCCTGCTAGCCCACAAGTCTGAAACTCAATGTTAAATATTGCTCATGCTCCTCCCTATTTCTCATGTAGACTTAGAAGTCGTCATTGTACACTATAGCAACCAAAACCAAATAGGCTCTAAACACACAACCCGTCAAATCCACAAACATTTCTGGTAGTCAACACACCTACACAAGGAGTCATCTTCCTCCTTCACAAACCCAAACTAAAACACCCTAAGGAGATACACTAGAGAAGGTCCTGAAGTTGTTCCTTTAATTGCTACACGCTGCTAGTGTCATTCTTCATGGCAGAAAAGGAATAGAATGAGTGCCCAAATCAACGTCAATGTTAAAGTCTAAGCACACCCAAGCTAAAGATTGGGTAAAGCAGTAAGAGAACACATGAATACTTGATAACCACAGAAGCTGACCCAAGTGAAGAATGTTGGTACTACAATAACGATCATGAGCAAGATAATCCATATATCCCATAACCTACCAACTATTGTACCCTAAAAAATGATTTAACTACCCTCGACACATAGACATCGGCACCACTCCACACTGACTTAGATATTCTGGGTATAAGAAAGATAATAGTTTTTGTAAAACTACCCTAGACCGCTAAACAATGAGATAGCCATACCAAGCCTAAAACTATAGTAAAACCCACTAATTAGGATAACAAGGTTTGCCCACATGTCATACCCTAGGATAGTCACCTCCCAACACTGACATACTTGATCCACTACCAAAGGAATTCTCCTTGCAGGTTGCTACACATATAAGCACTACAAACTCATATAGTAACCCTGTCAAGAAGCAAAGTAAACAAATAAGGATATGCACACCCTAATTAATTAATACAAAAATGGGGTAAAAAAGATTGTACCCTATAATCAAGGCATCTGAGTGACTGTGTCTTACATGATCGCCTGACCAGCCTGGTTAAGAACCACCTCTGCTAGCCTGCACACTGCTTCTGACTTGTGGTGCTGGAACTTGGAGAGGGTGAAACTCCCTGAACCTTGGAAAAGTTACCCGACTGTGAACCCTAAAAAATCTAAACTGACCTTTGGGTGTCTTGACCATTGTAACCAAAATAATCATTCATTGAAATCTGTGGCACCACCTGAATTGGGTAGCTAGGCGGATAATGCTAAAAGTGACCCCTACTAGAAAAGCTCTACCTTAGAACTGTGAACTTCTTAAACCACCATAACATCAAGATCTTTTGCCAACGCCTCCACAGGCCTCACAACGTATACCCTCAATAGTTTGGGCATTATCGATAATTGCAAGGAATTTGCTTTGTAGCCAACTAAAGTGGTAGATTAACACCGCTAACAAACCAGTGAACCCGTTCATGTTTAGTAGGTATAATCATAGCCGCATGTCTATCCAACTCATGAAAACATGCCTCATACTCAGAAACATTCATAGATCCCTACTTTAACTGAGTGAACTCATCCCACAACCTTTCTCTTAAGCTATGAGGTACACTTCTCAAAGAAAGCCCCATAGAACTGAGCCCAAGTCATCGGAGGTGACACGGCTAGTCTGCAAGTAGTATAAGATCTCCACTACTGCTTTTCTGAATGATCCATTTGAAACATAATGTAATCTGCCCCATGTGATCCTACCAAATCTAGGTTATGTAGCCTCTCCTTGCAACTAATCAATAACTCATGAGCCTCCTCTCTTGAAGCAACATAAAACCTCGGAGGACCCAACCTGATGAACCTACCAAGCATCTTCTGTTCCTTAGAAGACATAACCAGCCTAAGTTCAATAAGCTGAGCAACCAACAAAATAGGCAACACTTCTAATCGAGGAGTCATAGTGGCAGGTTGTGCTCCTAATCCCTAACGACCATGTGATACTGCCTGGGCTGGCTTTTCTGCCTCGTATCTAATCTATGAACCACTAGGCATTCCAGGAAATTTCTCGACCTGGGACATACCTTTTAGAAAGCTAAGGATCCTAGTAAAAAGATCCCGAAGGTCCGACATAGCTATAAATCCAACTGGAGGTTGGGCTGGCCCTATTTCCCCTGACTAACACTAAATATCCTCAACCTTAGTCTCTTGTAGCTGTGCTCTAGAAATAGGCACATGTGCCTCTCCCATACTCGTTGTCGACCTCGTCTTAACCATCTAAGAAGGAGTGGAACAAACAAAGTTTAGAAGCTTATAGAGTCAAGAATGCACAATTAGGAATCAAAAAGATAGAAATTTTCTAAGAATGCCCTGTAGCCTCCTGCAGATTGGATACAAACATCATCATATGAATCAGCGAGACTCTACTAGACACTTACTCTTGTACAAATGAAACTAGTGAACCTAGACCTGATACCACTCTTTCATGACCCAAAATCCCAAGTCATGATAGCACCTACTATAACCCACCAGTAGGTAAGACAAATCCTTAGCCCAGAACGACAAGTAACAGAATAATAAGTGAACAAGACAAAAGTCAGGATAACTAAGCTAAACAGCAAAAGATAAATTGAATAATCATATAATTATGGGGGAAAAAGAACAAGATACACAAAGACTCCGCCAAGACCTGGTATCAGTCAGTATAAGAACTACTACAACATACGGAGTTCTAGATAGTTATGATAAACAAATATATATATATGTATACAAAGCAGTCTCAAAAATTTAATAGAAGAGTAGTTGAAGAGCGGAGGGAGATAGATCAACTCTGACTGCCAAGAGCTCACCCAGTATCTCAGAGCGTCAAATATGCATGAGGACTACATCAGCAACGATAACTCATACTAGGATCTGCATTAGAAGAAAGATGCAGAAGTGTAGCATAAGTACCAAAAAACATGGTACCCAGTAGGCATCATAGGCCAACTGAGCTCAAATAAGATATAAAAATAATAGAATGTGAATATATCTTAAATGGGGTAAGAAGGAGGGGTCAGGAAGAGAATAGGTCATAGCTAGATAATAAATAGAAGTATGAGAAAATAAGATGGAAAGCATAAAGTAATAATCTATCTATAACCTAACCGGATCCCCATAAACTTGCAAGGCACACTCAATAGTAATAAACCCAAACATAACTTTGAATAAATATGGACGAATGCCATGGTATGCGATATGAGATTAAAGTAGTACAAGATGTGGCCAATGCAGTGAAAGGTAAACACTGAGTCATCTCACGGGACACCAAAGCTCATCAACAAATAGCATACAGTAAGACCTGGAGTAATCTCATAGGCCGCCGTATCTTACAAATACGTACCATGAAGTAAAACTTCGAGTATTCTGAAGAAACACCGAAGCTTATCAATATGTTCCAATAGGGAATCGGAGAAGATGGTCCTGTGCTGTCTCTTGGATTGTATGTAAAAGTAAAATGGTTCGTCCAACTTAGAAATCCATAAAAGGTAGTACAGTCCCTTTGGTAATACAAAATTTGTAGTAAAATGGTACAATTTCTTATTTTAAAAGCTGAAAGCCATTAATAATAGTAGCATTCTCTCCTCGGAGCTCCCATCATTCGAAAATAAGTTACTTTTAATTTATGTGACGACTCGATTTCTCAAGTCATGATGGCACCTACAACCCCTTGTAGGCGTACAAATCCCCATAGCTCAAAATGATTAGTAATGGGCTACTATCTAACACGCACGCAGAAGAAGTAATATTTAAGCGGAAGCATGAAGTACAAGTAAAGGAATATAGCAAAAGAGTATATATATATATATATATAGGAAACCTAAACTATCCCATGGCATGGTATCATAGTATAAGAGCCAGAACTACATAAACAGAGTACAAAGGTCCAAAAATATTTATACACAACTATCTCTAAATAACACAAGAGTACATAATACAAAAGCGGAGATAAAAGCTAAGCTCCGGCCGCTAGGAGCTCACCCTCAGTCTCGAATGAACCAAAAGCACCCAGCACAAGTTTCCACGAGTCAATGGTGATGGCCCACACTATGATCTGCACCAGAAAGATGTAAAATGTAGTATGAGCACCAATTGCAAGGAAACGAGTATCTAGTAGGTATCATAGGCCAACTGAGCGCATATAACATATAAAAATAGTAAATAACAGAATAAAAGAAGATAGTCACAGATGAAAACAGATAATTACATAGAAGCTAGCACAAATAGAATACAAGGGGAAAATAATCATGCTAGGCTAGCTATTAGAAATATATATCATAGAACACAGGTGAAGGACAGAAGAATGCACCTGGGGTCCTTGCAACAACAATATATATAAAGAAAGTTTAAGAAATAGGCAGTATACCGGTAACCTCAAGTAAGAAGGGAAGGAAGGGAAAGCAAGTAACATAACCATTTTTGAAACAATACAATTAATCAATTTGTACTAACACAGCTCTCAAATACCAATAATCAAAAAAGAATCTAAATATAACCCTGATAAGAACCAATACTATGATAGGATAATAATAGTGAATCTACCTATAGTCCCAACAGGCGCCCATACACCCGAGGAACACATACAAGTGAAAACAAACCCTTTGGCATTCCATACTACCGGAGCGTACACTCAGCAAATAGCAGACAAGGGTTGAATCATACACTAATGAATGATATGATGCATAAGTGTGAAACCAGGTGTAACCATAGTACCGTAGGTACCTCCTCCGGTGCCAATAGGCCTTGTAGGTAGGATCCATGAAAGGATGCACTCATATATCTCAACTGCATCGTATAACCCTCCTTCGGCATATTCATCGCGTAGACCCTGGTCCGAATTGGCATGGTCCATGGAGGACCTCGACTACATACTCGATCTCAGAATCACAGAATATCCAATATAATTTCCCAAAGTATATCCGAGCCTAAATAAGTAATCAAGTCTAAAAATCCCCTTAAAGGGTGCCTAGGGTGTATTTGGGTCTAAAATAATAGTAATAACAAGTTTGATGCTCGGCTCAATCGGTATGGTATCATCTAAAATCAGTAGTAAAACATATCTAGCACTACGGCTCAACCGAGTCTAGTATAAGTATGAATATAGTGATAAAATCATTATTTAGTCTCTCTTACCCCAAGAAGATCCATAAAATCAGTTCCAAACACTTTTATAATCATTTTAACTAAAAATGGGCCATCGGGGCTACGCATGGTTTAGAAAATTATTTACAGTACGCCCGCAGCCAAAAACGTAGTAAAACCATGCAGGAAAACTATTTATATGGATGATAATGGCATGCTCGAACACAATCAGTAGCCTAACTGCTCACAATCAACCTATCGGCCCTGCACTGGCTCCAATTGCTCTACAACACAGATAACTGACTCTACAATCGAGATACCAATGTTCGTGACTCGCGTACATTCCCAAATAACCTACCTTATATTATCGAGAGTCAAATACAAGGCCACATAGGACCACAAGGGTAATACTACTAACTACAACAAAATAATATAATGATACAAGTAAAATAAGAGGGACAAAAATGAAGCAGACAAGGTCTGGGGTGCCAAGCTAATAAGACCTAACAGAAGGATGCTAATTAGTACAATTATAGTTTATATACGCAAAGTCTAGTATGGAGGAGACCGTAACCTACTTGTCGTTCGACGACAAGCTGCTAGAACGACGGTGTCCAAGCCCAAACTGCTCCAACAAGTCCCAAACAACAATCACAGTTTCACAAACATAATCTATGCATTAAAACAAGACTAACAATACCCATATTACTAAAAGTATAGCCGGGTTTAAATTTGGGTCATAAGCAATCCTGCGGGCCCCACAACCTAAAACTGAAAACAAAATTACTATGAGATTCCCAACTCTCGCTTAAGAACATATGCCAAAAAGTTGAGCTGAAATTGAATAAAGAAAGGGGGGAAAATAGCCCAGAAAGAAGAAGGTAACATGCAAAAACTTGAAATAATCCGTAATAGAAAGTGGAAATTACTTACCACAAGAAGAGGAAGCAAATCTACAAGATAAAAATCCACGCAACCACGAACATGAAGACCCATATTTGCACTACAAGCAAACTAAACCCCCAAGCTAAAAAGCACAACAATGGAGGTTTTTAGCCAAGGAGAAGAAAGGAATTTTGGAGAAGAGGACTTACAAAACGAGGAAGGAATCAAGGATAATCACCAGAAGGAAGAATTCCCACGCTAGAAACTGATTAGCAACCAATTTTAGGAGAGGGAAATGTTTTTAGAGTCAGAGAACATATGCTAAATGGTCTGAAAAATTGAGTAAGGATTATATAGTGCTGGCCGCAGGCTAGCTCCATTGGCGCTGGCATATCGCTATCGCGCTACAAGGAGGCGGGCAGATAGATGCGAACACGCCAAAATGGCACCGTTGGCGCTGAAGGCAGGGTGGCAGGCTAGCGCGATCGCGTTGCCTTAGCATAGTTGGTGCTGAAGGCATGCCTACTGCAAAAAAACCTGCAACATGAAAACTTTCACAGGGTGTTCCGGGCATAATCAGAACCTGATACTCACAAACCAAACTTGCTACTAGAGTGGAAACGACGTTCTGTACTTAACGAAATTGATGAAACTTCCATATGAGGTTGTTTCAAAGGAATGTTGACCTAAGTCAACATTAGCTTATGCCATCCAAACACCCAAAATGATCCCGTCTTACCCATGACCCAAGCCAACCATCTAGCTAACTCGAACTCGATATTCTGGAGCTGATAGGACCGTCGGATATCAAATATGATGCTCCGATCATCGAAAGCTGACATAAGTCAAACTTCTGACTCTAACTGGCCTAAAATCTCAAAAGTGAGATAGAATCATATTATAATTTCCCAGGCACCGACTAAAGGTCTAACTAGACCAAACTCCACGTTTCGGAGCTAATGGAACTATCTAAATTTGATTTTGAGCACGTTAGCTAAGAATGTTGACTAGAGTCAACAATTTCCTAAGTTAAATCTCTAAAATAGGGAAATGACTATTAAGACCAAACGAACAGCCAGGGCCCTGAGCCAGTGATACTAGAAAGTTATAAATGACTTGGGGCCACTAAAGGCAATCTCTAAAAATAGAAAGAAAGTGTAAACACAGTAATGACAGGAAGGGTCATTACATTATCCACGACTAAAAAGGACTTTCATCTTCAAAAGTCAAGACCAAAGGAGTACTTGAAGGCTCAAACAACTGTGGATACTAAGCCCACATCTCTATTGCAGTCTCCCAGGTAGCCTCCTCGACTAGAAGGTTCTTCCACTGAACCTTAACTACCAGAATCTCCCTAGATCTCAATCTCCTGACTTCTCTGGCTAGAATAGCAACTAGCTCCTCAATAAAAGCCAATCTCTCATCCCAGTGAACCGACTCCCACTGCAACACATGTGAATCATCTAGAATATACTGCCTCAACATTAATACATGGAATACTGGATGCATAGATAAAAATAATGGAGGCAAAGCTAAATGATAGGCAACACCACCAACTCTCTGAAGGATCTCAAATGGCCCAATATACCTGGGGCTAAGCTTACCTCACCTACCAAATAACATCACGCCCTTCATGGGAAATACACGGTGAAACACCAAGTCACTAACATTGAACTCTAAGGCATGAAGTCTATGATCTGCGTAGCTCTTCTGCCTACTCTGGGCTGCCCAAGGTCTGTCCTGAATCACCCAGACTCTGTCTAAGGAATCACAAAGCAAGTATGTACTCGTTGGCCTAGACTCCAAACCCTCAAACCAACCCACCAACGATCTACAATGCCTACCATGCAGTGCCTCGAAAAGTGCCATGCCAAACTCGAGTGGTAACAATGATTATAAGCAAACTCTGCCAATGGCATATACTGATCATACAAACCTCCAAAGTCAAGAACAGATGCCCGTAACATGTCCTTTAGGACCTAAATAGTCCTCTTGGACTGGCCATCTATTTGAGGGTTAAATGCGGTACTAAGTTGAACCTCTGTACCCAACTCTCGTTGAATAGTCCACTAAAACTGAGATGTGAACTGAGTGCCACGGTCTGAAATGATAGAAGCTGGGACCCCATACAAATGAAAAATCTCACAAAGATAAATCTGAGCCAACCTCTCTGCACTATAGGAAGAATGATCCGACAAAATGTGTCCAGATATAGTCAGCCTATAAAAAATCACCCTAATAGAGTCGAACCCTCGATAAGTACGTGGAAACCAAACTATGATATCCATAGTAATCCCTTACCACTTCTACTCAGGGATGGGAAGTCGCTACATCAATCTACCAGGTCTCATGTGCTCGAACTTAACATGCTGACAGTTCAACCACCGACATAAAAACTCCGCTATGCCCCACTTCATACAACTCCACCTGTAAAGCTGTCTCAAATCTCTATACATCTTAGCTGTGCCATGATGGATGGAATATCTAGAAGAATGTTCCTTATGGAGAATCAAATACATAACTCTCGGAACACAAAGATGATTATCAAACCTAAGAACACCATAACAAACCAAAGTAGCTCGATTGGCCCCACCACAAGCAACCTGATCATGAATATCACATAACCACTAATCCTCAAACTGATGACTCTGAATCTGATCAACCAAAAGAGAACGAACCTAAATACTAGCAAGAACTCTGCTAGAATCCAACAAGTCACGCCTAACCAAATGGTTAGCCAAAGACTGGATGTCCAAGGCTAACGGCCACTCCAAAATTAAAAGTGAAGCTAGGCTTCATGTACTCACTGTTTACAGACTCAAGACATCTGCTACCACGTTTGCCTTGCCCAGGTGCTATAAAATAGTGAATTCATAGTCCTTCGGTAACTCAATCCATCTCTTCTTCCAAGAGCTCAGCTCTTGCTGACTCGTGATGTATTGAAGACTATGGTGATCGGTAAAGATCTCACAGTGAACCCCATATAATTAATGGCTCAAAATCTTAAGCGCGAAGACTATCACCGTTAACTTCTAGTCATGAGTGGGGTAGTTGCACTCGTGAACCTTCAATTGTCTCAACCCATTAGCTATCATATGACTCTGCTGCATCAATATACAACAAAGACCAACCTCTGAAGCATCAAAATATATAGAGAAGCCCTAACCCTCAACTGTCAAAGTCAACATAGGAGCTGAACTCAATAAGGCCTTAAGCCTCTGAAAACTACCCTTGCACTAGCCCGACCACTGAAATGGAACATCATTCCTAGTCATCCTAGTCTAAGGTGCTGCTATGGAAGAAAATCCCTCGATGTACCTTCTATAATATCCAGCCAACCAAACAAAGTTGCAATCCTCAGTAAGAGTAGTCAGTCTCAGCCAATCATGAGTGACTAAAATATTCCCTAGGTCTACCCTAATCTCATCCTTAGACACCACGTGTCCTAGGAATTCTACTGGTTCAAGACAAAACACGCACTTTGTGAACTTGGCATAAAGTTGATAGTCTCTCAATGTTTGAAGTACAATTCCCAAGGGCTACTCATGCTCATCTCTAAACCATATGAATATCAGGATTTCATCTATGAAAACTACCCAAAAACTAGTCCAAATATAGGTTTAGCACCCTGTGCATCAAGGCCATGAAAGCTACGGGTGCATTAGTCAACCCAAAAGACATCACCAGGAACTCATCGTGGCCATAACGTGTCCTGAATATTGTCTTAGGGATGTCCTCCACCCTAATCTTCAACTGGTGGTAGCCTGACCTTAAGTCTATCTTTGAAAACAAGGCAGAACCCTAAAGATGATCAAGCAAGTCATCTACGCATCAGATGCCTATTCTTGATAGTCACCTTATTTAGCTACGGATAATCAATACATATCCACATTGACCCATCTTTCTTCTTTACAAACAGAACTGGATCACCCAAAGGCAACACACTCGGCCTAATGAAACCTTTAGCTAACAAATCGTGGAGCTGATCCTTAAGCTCCCTCAACTCAACTTGATCCATACGATAAGGAGTAATAGAAATGGGCATGGTGCCCGGCTCTAACTTAATAGAAAAGTCAATATCTCTCTCAGGTAGAAGGCCTAGCAGGTCTATCGAAAACACATCTAGGAAATCTCTAACCATAGGAATTAACTCAGGAGAAGAATTGTATGCACTAGCATCTTGGACATATGCTACATAAGCCAAACACCTACGAGAAATCAACTTCCTAGCACAAAAGCAAGAAATGATCTAGACGGTGCGCGGCTAATAGAATCCTTCCATACAACCGAGGATATGCCAGGGAAAACTATGGTAACAGTCTTGGCATAGCAATCCAATACCACTGAATGAGGGGATAACAAGTTCATGCCCAGAATCACATCAAAATCTAACATGTCTAAAATCATCAAGTGACCCCAAGTCTCTAAATCACCAACAACAATCATATAGGATCTCACAACTTGATCCACTACTAAAGATTCACATATTAGGGTTGAAACGAGTACATGAATAGATAATAGCTCACTAGCTAACCCCGAAAAAGGAACATAGTTGGCAGAAACATATGAAAATGTAGATCAAGGATCAAACAAAGCTAAAGATGATTAGCGGCATACATAAATTATACCTGCGATCACTACATCAGAGGCCTCTACCTCTAATATAACAGTTACCGCATAGAAGTGACGCTGACCTCCACCAGACTGACCGCCATCCCAACCACCTACCCTGCCACATGGGGCACCACCCTTACCTTAAAAACCTCCTCTTCTAGCCGGTGAATGCACTTCTCTGGTAGGCTGAGCTGGCTGAGCGACATGCTAAATTGTACCCGACAGTGGGCAATCTCTAGCATAATGACCGATGACAGTGCACTCATAACAAGGCCCTGATGGCCCACTTTGTTGGGATGAACTAGCTATAGTGGTGTGTCCATCATGGCTTTATACTTCAGAAGTTGTACCCCTCGAAGTCTGACCATAGTAACCCTGCTGACTACTCTAACCCTGCTCAAAATGAGGCCCACCTGAAGCCTGAAGTGGTGCCTACACTGGCTGGCTAAACTGACCCTGATACTGCTGTGGATGATACCCTCGACCCCACTACCCTGAACCTTTACCACTATAATGTGAACCATTGTAGCTACCCTGATTTTATGGCCTCTTATCTCTGGCCCCTAGATCATGATTGTGCAAACTCTCCATAGTATGAACGTGGTCTACAATAGCCAGGAAGGATCGCTCACTGGCAACTAGAACCTCAGTCTTCTGTCTAAGCTCTATCCTCAATCCCATAAAAAATCTATGGACTCTATCAAGCTCAGTAGGCATGATCATAGCCCCAAATATAGCTAGCTGGTGCATGCGAGTCTCATACTCTGATACACACATAGATCCCTGCATAAGTCTGGTGAACTGATCTCTATAACACTCCTAAACGCTCTGTGGCAAGAACTTGGCCATAAAGGCCTCATTGAACTCTCCTCAAACTGACTCAGGAGACAACGATGGTCTGAAAGCTACCTGGGGACTCTACTATAACTTAGCGTGTCCCTCTAGCTGATAAGTAGTATAACCAACTCTGTGAGTCTCCAACAAGCCCAAATGATGCAGCATCTTCTAACAAGTAGATAGAAAGTGATTTGGATCCTGACCAGGAGTACCAGAAAACCTAGGTGGTTCTAATCTCAGAAATCTGCCTAGAGCCTTCTGCTTCATCTCTATCATAAGTCAGCAAGAAGAATGAGGTTGAGCAACAGAAAGTACTGGAAGAACCTCAGCATAAGGAGCCACAGTAGCAGGCTGCGCTCCTGAACTCTGAACACCCATGGCTGCCCCCTGAGTGTATGTATATGCTACATCTGAAGGCTGATCCTCAATCATAACCAACAACTAAAGAAGTAAACCCTGAATAACTGATGAAGGATTTAGGGCGTATGCTGGTATAGAAGCTGGTGCTGGCAATGGTGGCACTTGGGTTGTCCCCTGGTCCACATGCTACTTCTCTGAGACAAACTCAGGCTTAAACGCAACCCCAGAATCTCTAGTTGGTTCCACTACTCAGGCACATCCTTAGCCTCTACCGCTATGACTACCCCAGCCCTTTGCAGGAGTCGGGTGTGCTGGGGTCAAAGGCTCGCCCTCGCTCATTACCGAAGATCTCATACGTGCTATATACGGAAGAGTGAACTGGAACAAGTGATATTTCTAGGAACTATCTATGATAAGACGCACGATATTGAAGCAACAAAATATCCATGTTTCCTAAAATGCCACTGTAGGCTCTGGAAGATTGAGTACGGACGTTTCCACCCTAATTTGTAGGACTCTACTAGACATTAGATCCTATACCAATGACACCGCTGAGCCTAGGCTTTAATACCACGCTCTCACAACTTGATTTCCTAAGTCATAATGGCACCTACAACCCCCTGTAAGTGTACTAATCCCCATTGCTAGGAATAATTAGTAATGGGCTACTATCTAACAAGCATGCGGAAGAAGTAATATTTGAGCGGAAGCAAGAAGTAGAAGTAAAGAAATATAGCAAGGTAGTATATATATAGTAAAACTAAACAATCCCATGACCTAGTATCAAGGTATAAGAGCCGCTACTACATAAATAGAGTACAAGGGTCCAAAAGAATATATTCACAATTATCTCTGAATAACAAAAAAGTACATAATACAATAGAGGAGATAAAAGCTATGCTCCAGCTGCCAGGAGTTCACCCTCAGTATCGGATAAACCAAAAGCACCCTGCAGGAGTCTCTACGAGTCAACGGTGATGGCCCACACTAGGATCTGCACTAGAAAGATGCAGAGTGTAGTATGAGTACAAATTGCATAGTAAGGGTACCCAAAAGGCATCGTAGGCCGACTGAGCGCATATAAGATATAAAAGCAGTAAATAGCAGAATGAAAAAAGATAGTAACAGAAGAAAACTGATAAGTACACGTAAGCTAGCATAAATATAATGCAAGGAGAAAATAATCATGCTCGGCTAGCTACTAGAAATATATACCAAAGAACACAGGTGAAGGAAAGTGTAATGCACCTGGGGTCCTTGCAACAACAATATATATAAAGAATTTTTAAGAAATAGGTGGTATACTGGTACCCTCAAGTAAGAAGGGAAGGAAGGGAAATCAAGTAATATAATCATGCTTGAAACAATACCATTAATCAATTCGTGCCAATAACACACCTCTTAAATATGAATAATCAAATAAGAATCCAAATGTAACCATGATAAGAACTAGTACTATGATAGGATAATATTAGTAAATCTTCCTACAGTCCCAACGGACACCCATACACCCGAGGAACACATGCAAGTGAAAACAAACCCTCCGACATCCTATACTACAGGAGCGTACACTCAGAAAATAGCAAACAAGGGTGGAATCGAAAACCATTAAATGGTATGATACAGAAGTGTGAAACTAGGTATAGCCATAGTATCGTATGTACTGACTCCGATGTTGATAGGCCCAGTAGGTCAGATCCATGGAAGGATGCACCCATATACCTCAACTGCACCGTATACCCCTCCTCCAGTACACTAAACCCATAGCCCCTTATCCAGATCGACAAGGTGTATAGAGGTCCTCAACCACATACTCTATATCAGAATCGCAGAATATCCACTATAACTGCCCAAAGTGTATCCGAGTCTAAATCAGTAAGCAAGTCGCAAAATCCCCTTAAAGGGTGCCAAGGGTATATCTGGGTCTAAAACTGTAGTAAAAGCAAGTTTCACACTTGGCTCGACTGAGTCTGCTATTGTCTCAAATCAGTAGTAAATCATGTGTAGCACTACGACTTAGCCGAGTCTAGTGTAAGTATTAAAACGGTGATAAAATCACCATTTAGTCTCTTTTACCCCAAGAAGATCCATAAAAATCACTTTCAAACCCTTTTATAACCATTTTTATTGAAAACGAGCCCTTGGGGCCATGCAAGGTTTAGAAAATAATTTATTGTGAGGCCGCAACCAAAGTAGTAGTAAAAATATGCATGAAATCTCTTTATATTGATTATAATGGCATGCTCAAACACAATTAATAGCCAAATGGCTCATAATCAACCTATCAGCCTTGTACAGGCTCCAATCGCTCTACAACATAGATAACCAGATCTACAATCGAGACACCCAAGTCTGGGACTCACAGACATTCCCAAATAACCGACCTTCTATGGTCGAGAGTCAAATACAAGGCAACACAGGACCAAAAGGGTAATACAACTAAGTACCACTAAATACTGCAATGATACGAGTGAAACAAGAGGGACAAAAATGAAGCGGACAAGGTCAGGGGTGCCAGGATAACAAAACCCAACCCAAGGATGCTAATTAGTACAATTATAGCCTATACACGCAAAGTCTAGTATGGAGGAGACCGTAACCTACCTGTCATCGGATAACAAGCTACTAGAATGATGTTATCCAAGCCCGAACTGCTTCGAGAAGTCCTAAAAAGCAATCACACTATGACAAACATAATCTATGCATTAAATAAGACTAACGATACCGATATTGCTAAAAGTATAGTCGAGTTAAAATTTGGGACACAGCCAGATCTGTGGGCCCCATAATTCAAAAATGGAAATGAAAATTACTACGAGTTTTCCAACCTTACCCAGAACACATGCCCAAAGTTAAGCGGAAATTGAATAAAGAAAGGGTCTAAAACAGCCCGTATAAGAAGAGGGTGACATGCAAAAACTTGAAATAATCTGGAATAGAAAGGAGGAATTACTTACCACGAGGAGAGGAAGCAAATCTACGAGATTAAAATCCACGCAACCACAAACAAACAACCCAAATTTACACTACCACCAAACAAAAACCCAATCTAAGAAGCACAACAATGGAGGTTTTTAGCCAAGGAGAAGAAAGGAATTTTGGATTAGAGGACTTACCAAAAGAGGAATGAATCGAGGAAAATCGCCACAAGGAAGAATTCCCATGCTAGGAACTAATTAGGAACCAATTTTAGGAGAGGGAAATGTTTTTATAGTTAGAGAATATAGGCAAAATGGTCTGAAAAATTGAGGAGGAAGGATTATATATTGTTGGCCGCAGGCTAGCACCATTGCTGCTGGCACAACGCTATCGCGCTACAGAGAGATGGGTAGACGGGCGTGATCATGCAAAAGTGGCACTGTAGCATTGAAGGTTGGGCAACAAGCTATCCTGATTGTGCTGCCTTGGCGCAATTAGCGCTGAAGGCATGCCTACTGTAGAAAAACCAACAACATGAAAACTTCGACGGGGTATTCCGGGTAGAATTGGAACCCGATACTCATAAATTAAAATTGCTACTAGAGTGGAAATGATGTTCCAGACTCAATAAAATCGACAAAACTTCTATACAAAGTTGTTTCATAGGAATGTTGACTTGAGTCAACATTAGCTAAGGCCAACCAAACACCTAAAATAAGCCCAGGTCATCCGGGACCCGAACAAACCACCTACCTAACCCAAACTCAACATTGTGAAGCTGATGGAACCGTTGGATTTCAAATTAGATTCTCCAATCATCAAAAGTTGACCAAAGTCAAACTACTAACACCAACTAGCCTGAAATATCAAAAAGTGAGATAGAATCATATCAGAAGTTACCAGGCCCTGACTAAAGGTCCAACTAGACAAAACTTCATATTCTGGAGCTAACAAAATTGTCAGAATTCAATTCCAAGCATGTTAGATAAGAACGTGACAAAAGTTAATGATTTCCTAAGTTAAAGCTCTAAAACATGGAAACAACCATAAAGACCAAACGAATGGCAAGACACCGAACCACTGGCCCTAGCAAGCCATAAATGATTTGGGGCCACTATAGATAAGCTATAACAGCACAAAGAAAACATAAATATGCGAATGACCGGAAGGGTCATTACATGACATTTCTACTAATTAATAAGTGAACGATTTTGGTCAACCACAGATAGTTCCATAAATATGGATTATTATTTATTTATTGGTTATATTTGTAAGTGAGCTTTTAAGCACATGTTGCCTATTTCCATAAATTGCAGACACATTGTCAAACTTTTTCCCCATATCTATCTTTCTCTTTCTTGCTATTTACTTTCTGCTACTTAGAGAGAAAGGAGAAAGAACAATGTACTGTCAAGGTTTGTTCTCTTTTATTTATTCTTGGTTTTTTCTTTCAGATGTCATACATTGACATCGTCCTTCTGTTACCTCAGTATTTTCATAGTTTATTTCTGGTCAAGTTAGATTTTAATGTGATTAATTCAGTCGGGCAGACGAGCGCGATTGCGTCAAAGTTGCACCATTGGCACTGAAGGCTGGGCAGCAGGCTAGCGCGATAGTGTTGTGCTAGAGCCAATGGAACTAGCATGTGGCCAGAAGTATATAATCCTTCCTTCTTGATTTTGTAGGCTATTTTACCTATGTTCTCTTACTCTAAAAACATTTCCTTCTCCTAAAATTTGTTCCTAATCAATTCCTAGCATGGGAATTCTCCCTTTTGGTGATTATCCTCGATTCCTTCCTCATTTCGTAAGTCCTCTTCTCCAAAATTCCTTTCTTCTCCTTAGATAAAAACCTCCATTATTGAGCTTCTTATCTTGGGGGCTTTGTTTGGTTGTAGTGTAAATTTGGGGTTTCTTGTTCGTGGTTGTGTGGATTTTTATCTCATATATTTGCTTCCTCTTCTCGTGGTAAGTAATTCCTCCTTTCTATTCCATATTATTTCAAGTTTTTGCATGTCACCCTCTTCTTCTTCAGGCAATTTTAGCCTCTTTCTTCATTCTATTTCGGCTCAACTTTTGGACATGTGTTCTTGGCAGAGTTGGGAACCTCGTAGTAATTTTTGTTTTCGATTTCAGATTATAGGCCCCATGGGCCTGCTTGTGACCCAAATTTGATGCGACTATACTTTTAGAAATATAGGTTTCATTAGTCTTATTTTAATGTGTAGATTATGTTTGTGATAGTGTGATTAGTTTTTGGGACTTCTCAGAGCAGTTCGGGCTTGAACAATGTTGTTTGAGAAGCTTGTCGTCAGATGACTTATAGGTTATGGTCTCCTCCATACTAGACATTGTGTAATGGCTGGGTCCATCATTATGGGTAGTCCGATCATGCCAAGTCTTAGAGTTAGAAACTTTGGATTTGGGGGTTTGAAATTCTAGGCTAGGCTAGTCTCGGCCAGCTTAGGGGCGAGTTATGGTCTAGGGAAATCCGGGTAAAGATTGGGTTGGATGTCTTGTGTTGAGAAATGTTTTCTTATAGCTAACATGTATAGGAGTCCGGGGGACTTTTTGGAATTAAATTCGGGTAAGTAGAACTCCCAGAAATGAGATTGATGGGAAGGGGTTGTTTTGGGACGTCGGGAAAATAAGTGTGTTGTAAAATGGACTAATTTTTGAGGTTTTATGACTTTTTGTCTCATGTCAACCGCTATAACAGTTTACACTCCGCCATAGCGACCTCTGTTGTAGTGGAGAAATTACCGCTACAGCGAAAGTCAACATCGGTCAGCCTCCGCCATAGAGGACGACTTAACTACGGTGGTACCGCTATAGATGAGAGTGATGGATTTAATGCACAAATATTCCCCAAAATGTTCATCTTTTACAATTTTATTTTGGGAGAAGGGCAAGGCGATTCCAGGCGATTTTCCTCTATTTTCCATTGTTTTTCTTCCCTAAGGTAAGGTTTCTACTCCCTAATCTTCGTACTACTTTTCCTACGTGGTGGAATTTCTAGGAGGGAATATAGGAAATTTTAAAATCACCTAAGGATGGTAGAATCCGGGAAAAAAAGGGGATTCTAGGCATGAAAGTTCTTGGGTAATGTTAAAAGTGAGGTTTTATGATCGTATGTTGTTAAATTCTCTATTTTTATCCGTGAAAATGATAGAACTAGGGAAATTGATGGCGGGAAACCATGGAAAAAGGGTAGAATGATCATGGTTGGTCTGGGGTTTGGGATTTGGTGTAATTCGGGTAATACACAGGCCTTGTTTGTTAATTCAAGTACTTGTATGTTGTTTTAGACTAAGAACGGGAAAGGAATCCGGAACACGGGAAAGCTTGAGTTGAGTAGAGCTTGGATCATTTTGAGTTAGGTGATGGCTTATGATTCCTATGAATGTTGTATATTTTGTACTCTTATCTAAGTGGTTGTATGAATTGCATGACTTAGAAGGATTGGGTAGAATGTCTAAGGGTCCTGTTTTACAGTCTGTGAATTGAATGGTGTGTTGATTATTGGTTTACAAGTTTTTTGTTCATTATTTTTACTGTGGATTATTGACATTTGGTTGGATTGGTACCACGCCTGGTACGGGTATACTTACGATTTGCTCGGGTACTATGCCTAGTATGGGTATAACAAATTGTTGGCAGGAGTACCATGCCTGGTAAAAAATACTAACGGTTGACTCGGGTACCCTGCTTGGTACAGGTTTATTTACTGCATCATTGCATCGGTATTATTGCATTGCTTTAGCTATTATTGGTTCCGTGAGAGGACCGGTCTGTCTTTATTGAATTATGATATTCATTGGTGGTCCTTGAGTGATAGGGAATCCTTTTATATTTGTGTAGTTGGTCTTGGATTAGGCCGGGTTGTCTGTTTAACAGTTAGGTGTTATTTAGAAGGGATCTCAGGGTGGGTCTGGGCTAGGTAATAATGATGATTTATTGAATTCTATGATTGTGGCTTAGAGTTATAAGAAGTGGAGTTCATGTGAAATAAGCTACGTGGAGACTTGTCATCCAGGGGAGCCTATTGACTTGTTACATGTTTTTCGTACTTGTACTTGATTTGTTGTACTGAATTATACACTGTTTATTTGGAACTGGCTGATGATCCTACCGGTACACAATGGTGGTGTACTGAAACTGCACTTGCTTTTCTTTCTTGTGAGTATAGGAAATCTTCCAGCGGCGGAGACGTGACCTCATCTGTAGTGCCAGCATTTCAAGTCTTCAAGGGTGAGCCGCTTCGATAGAGCTGCCTTGAAACTATCATTAGAGTTGTAGCTTATTTATTTTGGGCTTAGACTATTTCTATTATTTTGGGGTTGCATCCCTATGCTCTAGATATTTGTAGGTGTTTGGTACTGCGACTTTCATATTCTAGGGGGTAATTTCTGCAGTTTATTTTAATGAAGTTGTTTTATTATTATTGAACTGCTAGTTTACTTTTATGCACTGGTTTTGAGTAGTTAGAATGATTAAGTTCGGGGAAGTGATGGTATGCTCGCCTAGGGGTTGGGTGAGTGCCACTCACAATTTTCAAGGTCATGAGAAAGATGGTATCATAGCCCTAGGTTCGTTGATCTCGTCGTACCAAACAGGTCTAGTAGAGTCTTGTGGAACAGTGTGTACACATTCGTACTTTTCTTCGAGAGGCTATGACGCCTTAGTAAAAACTATCTCTTCCTTCTTTCCTTCATGCTATAACTTGATTTCCAATTGGTATCGTACCTCATTCACTCTTCTGTCCACAGATGGTTAACACAAGAAACAACAGAGCTAGAGCAGCGGTCCCAGCAGAAGGCCTGGTTGTCCATGGTAGAGGCAAGGGAAGGGGTAGAAGACGAGGTAGAGCCGCACCCGCTAGGGGTGGAGCTCGAGCGGCTGCCAAAGAGCATGAAGCGACCCCTCCCCCACCTCAGAAGCATGTTTGATAACGCCCAAACTACACCTCAAATTAACGAGGCGTAAGCGGTCGTAGTCAAATATAGAACCCAACTAGGTTGGGGTCGAATCCCACAGAGAATATGGTGAGAATTAAGTCGTTGGTGAAGTATGTGACTAATAGTCAATAATTTCCGGTAAAAAAGGGGGGGTTTTGTGTATTCAACTTATAAACAAAACAAACGATTAATGTAGGAGTGATAATCAATAGGAGAATGAACTAGGGAAGTGTTTACCATAGCGTTGGTAACAATGTCGATCCTAAGCTTAATCGGGTTCTTTTTATATGCGTGTCACGATGTGATTGAAGTAATGGTATCGTCTAAACGTCTCTCGACCAAATAAACAAATTTCCTTTTCTATTCTCTCGACCTCGAAAAGATTTGCTTTTTAGATTTCAATCCTAAACATCAAGTAGATTAATCTAGTTACAGCATTAATTATTAGACGAGAGTTAGTAGTCTCAAATCCTTGTTGTTAATCAAGTTTCCCGGTTTTAATCTCTTTACTCAAGCAAATTAAACCTAGGCATGTTCTAATGTTTGCAACCACTAGAAAACATTAAATAATGAATGATTAACAACGTGACAATACATATATTGAACCCAACGCTACCCGGAATCTATATCGCTACGTTTGCCATGGCTAAATAGATACAATATACATATATGGGACAGTCTTAGAGATATAAAATAAGAGTGGTCTAAAACAGAAGAAGAAGGATCAACTCCGGCCGCCAAAAGCTCACCATGTATCTCTAATTAGCAAATCCATTTGAGGATGGCGTCAACATCAACAAATCACACTAAGATCTACATCAAGAAAAATATGCAAAAGTCTAGCTTGAGTACCAAAACATGTGGTACCCAGTAGGCATCATAGGCTGACTGAGTTCAAATAAGATGTAAGTATAATAAAATGCGAATAAATACCTAAGGGCAGGAAAAAAAGGGTCAGAAATAGATTAACAGGTCATATCCTACATAATTAAGGAAAGTATAGGTGAATAACTCCGAAAAGCGCAAGTAGAGATCAAACATACTAACTCGGGAGGCAGAGAGTAATAATGTAACTATAACCTAACCAGACCCCTTATAAACATTGAAGGTACAAGCAAACAAAAAATAAACCTAATCAGAACCCGACAAGCTCAAAAGGTATAACCAACACGCAGTACTAACCAGCAACCAAACCTGATGTGAAAAGAATGTAGAAAGTGTCATGATTTGTTATATGAAATGGTGTAGTGTAGCATGTGGACAATGCAGTAAAAGTAAAAACCCCAAAATAGATTCATGGGCTGCCCCAAAGGCTCCCCAGATCATCTTGATAACCACCTGCATGCTCATCAACGTATGCAAAAGTAAAACTAGGATATGTCCTCCTCAGGCATGCAATCATGAATATAAGTAAAATCACCTGGAACACGTGTCTCCTCGAGCATGCAAGTTTAAATAGTTAGTAAAATCACACAGCACACGGGTCTGCTTGGGCATGCAAGTTTTAAAAGTCAAAACTAGTAATAAAGCAGTACAAATCCTTTAGAAATCTTAATGAAATAACAAGGGTGAAAAACCTTGTTCTAATGTGGGAAAACAAATATTTCTCTTCCAATTGATTCCATGAACTATGTATCAAATGTAGGAATGCATAAGTGCTATCTCAAAAATCATGAAAATACAAGTACATGTAACAAGCAGGGTAACCATCCTCTATATCATGATCGTACAAACCTGGAGTCCATCAGTCCTAGTCCAAGGCCTTAGGCCCATAGTTTCATAACATAAAAAAATAACATGATAGTAACAAGAGTTAGAAAGAGGAGAACTCTCTATTGCAAACTACCTCTCCAACCTATACTCAGGATATCTAATCTATCACTAATCCCATAAACTAGTCTTAAAACGATAACAGACGATCTAAAACTAAGGTAAGGTAAGTAACTAACTAAATTAGGCTAAGGACAAAGCATACAGACATGGAATCCAGCATATCCAGCACCTACGACCTTGGGACAACAATACACAATAAATAGAATTATTGGAAAATAAATATGATGGAGAAGCAGTAAAATATAAATATAAAACAAACGGTATACACCTACTCAACCCTGAAGTCCTCTTCTAATCCAGGTCTAAAGTTTTCTAATCAAACCACCCCAAGTCACAAGCGCCCTAAACTAAGCTATGGGATTCGACTCTAATCCCAAAGATGTTATAAATACTACGCCAAAACTTACAGAGAACTACAATCTACACTAAGGATTTCTAAGCGAGGTTCTACTCTAAGGCCTCTAAACGAAATATAAGGGTCAAAACACCCAATTTGAGCATAACTAACCACAATATTTCCCCAACAATAGCAATTAATTATACGAATAGTTTAAATGACCAAAGTCTTAAAGTAAGTAAGTCATAACCTACCTGTAGGCCGAACACGCACTCATCAACCCACTAATCCATATATTTTCTACTGTGAGATGCCCCCAACTGCTTTCACACTATCAAAATAATAATCTATGAATTAAAATTTGAAGAACGATACCCATATCACTATTTTACCATCCGAGTCAAAATTGGGTGCAATATCACCCGTAGGGGTTGTTTACAAAAATAGAAAATTTGACCTGCCAAAAATATCCCTCGTGGGACAAGGGTCACATGCTCAAAAATTGAGTACAATCCACCACTAAAATCATGCTCAAAAATTGAGTACAATACACCACTAAAATCATGCTCAAAATAGCCCCCAATTATAAGGGAAAAACAAGAATTAAAATAGAGGAATTTAACAGAAATGAGAAAGAAACTTACTAGCTTTAAGATGGTGAATAACTACGAATGAAGACCCAACAATCGCCAGCTTCATCGGACGATTCCACAATTATTTTAGAGCTTGGAGCTCTCAAAAATTGTGCAATTTTTGATAGAATAGAGTTAAAAACAAAGGAGGGAATATTACATACTGCCAAGGGTCCTTCATTGAAAATGCGAAGGACCCCTCGCGAATGCGAAGAAGCATCAAGGGACCCATCGCGATCGTGATGGTCTCTTCTAAAATGGTAAGTAGGAACTCAACCTGAGTCCACTAGCTTCTTCATTGCAAATGCGACGGCCGACTCATGAATGCGATTGTCAATTTCCTTTACCTTCGCGATCATGAGGCCCTCATCACAAATGTGATGCAAGGCTTGTAGCTTCACCATTAATAGCATACCAACAACATAACAGGTCTAAAAAGTCACTAGATTGACCCTCAGGATTTATTTAGAACCCCATGCATGAAAATGAAATATGCTACCAAACTGGAAATAGCATTCTGAACTCAATGAAATCAATCAAATCGCCAACGTAGATTGTTCAAATGAAAAATGGGTCCCACACACAAAACCTCCATTTTAACCAATAGCCCAAGATAAGTTTAGAAGCCTCGGGACTCAAACCAAAGCTCCTACTAGCCCAATGTCTATGCTCCAGAGCTAACGACACTAACAAAATTCTCATCCAAGTCCATTTATGTCAAAAGTCAACTCTTCCAACTTTAAGTGATCCTAAACAGGGAAACTCTTCTAAAACATAAATAAACTGCTCGTGAACTAAATCATCAGTCCCAGAAAGTCATAAATGACCTGTAGCCACTGTGAGAAAGCTCAAAATGCTGAAAATGCATAAAGACATAGAATATAACCTATAGAGTCTGTAACATCCTAAGATATATAAGCTAACATTTACACATCATTTTACCATTTCGTGATAAAAAGGATTAGTCTCTACTTCACGCTCCCTAAACTTGAATTTTTTCGACATTTGGAAAGTTGCATGCCATAAAGTAAGACAGTATTTTAGAAAATTGTATCGGGGTATTTATGTAAACTACTACAATAATATTTATATAAAAAAAATAGTAAATACATGAGATCTTTAAACATTTGGTGCAGCCAACTTTAACTTTTTGGGCAGCCACCTTTTGGACTAATATATATCCATGTTTGTCTGTATAATATAACACCTCCTCTCATATTTTGATTCCTTAAGGCTAAGTAAACCCCCTGACCTCTCTCTCAATTATAATCCCCCACAAAATCACCTAGAAAAACTTGCTCTTTCATCTAGAACACAAGACAATCACTCCATTGTGGTAAGTAACCCAAACTCGTTTTTGAAACTGTGTAGCTGTTAGTAATTTTAGAATATCTTATTGTGTAGAAATCTATTTTGAGTGAAAAAATATGTTTTGGAAATATATTGCATAGATATATAACTCTTATGTTTATCTCAAAAGCTAGTTTTGCAGATATGGCTTCGAAAAAGGATATGCAACACAGTGAAGGTTCTAGCCAGTTTATCCGATTTAGGAACCTTCTATGTACATCTGTTAATATTTTGAGCATATATTTTTGCACAAAATATATTTTGTGATGGATTTTAACTCCCTCCGACTCTAAGACTTGTACCTATAACTTTTGTGAAGCCTACAAAGCTTTGTTTTACCTTTTACCTATTCAAAACTGAGTCACAAAATAAGCCAATCAGGCTGTCCTGATTTACTATTTTTGGGATTTGGTGTGATTTGCACAAACTAGGCTCACTTTTGAAATCTATCTTATTCATTTTTACATGCTAAAATCGCTGAATATTAAATGGGTATTTGATTGTATATTTGAGGTGTTTATACTCTTGTACAAGCTAGAAGAATTTGTTTGAGGAAGTTGACGCACTTGTTCGTCTACGATTTGAACTCGTCAAGTTGAGGTAGGACTATTTATGTGCTAAAAAAAGCTAAGGTTTGTGTATAAACTTGAACTTGTACTCTCATTTCTTGCTGAAGTATTTTGATTATTGTCTTGGAAATTTCATTTGCTTTCTCGTGACCTTATATCGACATATTGATATTTTTGAATTATTATGAGATATTCATTAATTCGTCCACTTGTACAGATTGCTCTATCATTCTGCATTATTATTGGGACTTTGTCCTTCTTGCGGCAGTGACTATATCGCTGTATCGGCATGCCTCTTGATTCGGATCTTTGGCCATCTTGACTTTAGATTTCTGGTTTGTCTTAATTATGGAAAACTATCCATTTAAGTACGAACTAGAAAGCTATTTTGAATATGGTTCTTGATTCTCTTGATTATTGGTTTTTGACCCTACTTGATACAGGGCTTCAGTCCTTTTTGGCATTTGCTTATTATCAGTTTGATGGCATGACGTACATATTGGGCGAAATTTGTTATTTGACTTCTCGTAAAATAGTTCTATGAACTTTTTTGACACTTGAGCTTTGAATGCCAATTTTGATACTTGTAATATACTGGTTTACTTGATATTTATTTATATGTTATATTGAGCTGTCAATAATTTAGAAGGGAATTGGAGAAATCATTGGCTCCAAGCCCAATCTTTATATACCACTAAGCTTTGTACTTAGCAATAGTTATTTTCTATCGTAGGTGACGCTCGGGAGAATAATTGAAGATGGTCACTTGAATTAGACTTTTTGGAGCATTTAGAAGATTACATTTGCATATAGGCATCTATATTTTGTAGAAATTCTGGGACTTGTACGTGATCCATGCGTTGTACTTGTATATATAAATTTTGGGGGCTTATTTTATCATAGTATTGTAAATTATAAACTTGAATTTGGTATCGTGTTGGCTATTTTGAGGTGTGTATAATCAAGTCTTGTAATGTATTAAAGTCATGTTTTGGTTTGTAATTTGCGTAAGAGAAGAAACTAGTGTTTCCTTTAGTATTTGGAAGTTCAATGATGATGTAAAAAATGATACTGTAGTTGTGTTTAAATGAAAAAAAATGACTTTCCATAAGATACATGCTTGATTATTTTTGAAAGGTTTGCCATCGTGAATTAAAACTCCTATTTGATCTTTACTTGGAATTCTATGAATTATTAGTTGTCAAAATATTATACCTTTAACTCTTTTTAAATGGGCCTAATTCTGCTATATAAATAACGATGATTAATATGTTTTAAATAAAGTCCCTTTTAAATGCTATAGGTATATATTTGCTTTTATTTCGGAAGTGGCATCCTCCCAACAGGGCCGCTACAAGTGTTGGTATCAGAGCCTTAGGTTTGTGGTTCTAAGACTTTGTTTGTAACCTTTTAGTACATTTGTTCTTTTTAGGACTTCATAGATAATACTCTTTCTTGCTTACCTGGATAATATACTTTGTTTAGTCTATTGTTCATATGCATCATGTTCATGTTCCTAATGCAATGTGATCTTCCATTTTGAAGGAATTAAGTTATGGCCTCTTCTTCAAATAGACCTATGGAAGCTGCTCGTGAGGGTTTGGGTAACTCTATTTTCCAACCTCACTTACTATAAGGGGTTGGAGAGTATCATGCTGATCATAACTACCCTCGTACCAGTGTATCTGAAGTTGCAAACAACTAGGGTGAGAAACTTGAGCCACATCCTCATATGGGCCATAGTGCTCCTCTTATGAATCCTTATTTTCAATAGATGGCTGATTTCTTTCATCACTTGGCTAGAACAATGCATGAACCTAATGAAACGAACTATGATAAAAAGAGAAAAATGGGTGGAGTTTAGTTCGAAGGTAGTGTTGATCCTACTAATGCTGACCAATGGCTTGAACATATGGAGAGGGTATTTGAGCAATTAAAGTGTTCGGATGCTGCCAAATTTAAGTATGATGTCTCGTTGTTACAAAAAGGTGCTTATGATTGGTGGGTAAGTGTACCAAATGCCAAAGCAAAACCTCCGGTGCTTACTTGGGATGATTTTGTTAAAGAATTCAAAATGATGTACCACCTCCTTAGTGATCCAAAGAAAAAGGAGTTTTTGAACTTAAGGAAGTGAAGCATGTCTATTGTTGAGTACCAACAAAAGTTTCTTAGGCTTTGTCGCTATGCTGGAGTCATTATTAATTAAGAGAAAGATAAGTGCAGGTGCTTTGAAGACGGTTTGAATGATTCCATCCAAAAAAATGTGGCGATCCTACAACATGAGAAATGTTGCAAACTAGTTTCAGCTGCCCTTATTTTGGGAGGAGTTAATAAGGAAGAAGTGAGTAGAAATGAAAACAAATTCAGAAGACCTAAATCAGATTACGAAGGTCCATCCAAAAGAGAAAGTTTTGATGATTCCAGGGCTGGTAGTATTTACAGTTCAGCTTAACAAAAGTAGAACAAATCAGATTTTTCTACAACTAGCACTCCAAATTATGGCCAAGGCAAGACTCGCGTACCCACTTCTGCACAATGTGGGAATAATCACTATGGTACTTGTAGGAGGGCTTCTGGTGCATGTTTTAATTGTGGGGCCTTTGATCATAAGGTTAAGGATTGTCCAAATCCTAACCTTGATCCTTTCTTACATACTGAAGACTCAGTTCAAAAACCTACTACTAATCCTCCTAAAGGTAATAGAGTTGCAAGATCTAGAAACACACAAGTAGCGGGTCCAAGTGAGGCTAATCAAGCTAGTGGTCCAAGAGAAACTGCACGAGCTTATGCCATGAGATAGAGGGATGACCAAGATGGACCAGACATGGTTGTCAATAAATTTCACTTATTTGGCTTCTGTGTTGTTACACTATTTGATCCTGGTTCTACACACTCCTATATTTGATCATCACTTGTTTTTCCAAAAAAAGTGAAATCTGTGAGACTTATCTATGATGTTCTTGTTGAAAGTCCTTATGGTCACCAGGTTATTTGTAATCAGATTTATCAAGATTGGCCCCTCATGATTCAAAATCTAGTCTTCCCTGCTGATTTTTTTGAAATGCCTTTCCAAGACTTTGATGTTATTATTGGGATGGATTGTATCTATAAATACCATGCAGTGGTGGATTTTAGGACTAAGCGTGTGACTTTTATAAATCCTACATTTTCACAAATCATTGTTCAAGGTGGGAGATCACTAACATCTAATATTATTTCGGTGGTCTTTGCGAGAAAGATGATTCATCGAGGTTGTGATTCATATCTTGATCATATCGTTGATACATATTTGGAGAGTTCTCACCTCAAGTACATACCTACAGTGTATGACTTTTATGATGTCTTTCCTGAAAATCTTCCTGGGTTGCCTCCGGAAAGAGAAGTTGAATTTCCGATAGAGCTTATTCCTGAAACTACTCCTATTTCTATCACTCCCTTTAGAATGGCTCCAACAGAATTAAGGGAGTTGAAAGTTCAATCGCAAGAACTTCTTGAGAAGGGTTTCATCCATCCTGTTGTTTCTCCTTGCGGAGCACCTGTCTTATTTGTAAAGAAGAAAGATGTCACTCTTAGGCTTTGCATTGACTATAGACAATTGAACAAGATAACAATCAAGAACAGATATCCACTGCCTAGGGTTGATGATTTATTTGACCAGCTGAAAGGTGCTAACTTATTTTCAAAAAATTGATTTGAGGTCTGGGTATTACCAACTGCAGGTAAGAGATCAAGATGTTCCCGAAACTGCCTATAGATCTCGATACGATCATTATGAATTTTTGGTGATGCCATTCGGGTTAACAAATGCTCCTGTGATTTTCATGGATCTACTGAATCGAGTATTTAAGCCATATCTTAATCAATTTATGATCGACTTTGTAAATGCCATTCCAATATATTCCAAGAATAGTGAAGATCATGATAAACACCTCCGCATTATTTTACAAAATTTTGAGGGAGAAAGAGCTTTATGATAAGCTTTCTAAATGTGAATTTTGGCTTAGTGAAGTGGAAAATCTCTGAAAAATTCTAAGTTTCCAGAAATTACGAGTTCAAATCACGATTCATGATTTGAACCGTGAGCCGTGGAACTGAGTCATGATTTTCCTTTTATAGGATTAGCCTCTGGTCTGAGAACTATGAGTGGGTTCTATGGATAGTAGTTCATTCTATGGGTCATCCTGTCCACTCGTGAAACCTAACTTATGGGCTGACTGATTTCTCAAGAAACACGAGTCAGGTCTACGGGCTATAGTTTGAACTACTGACCATTCTGTTGACACGTGGGACCTGATCAGAGGTCTGCCTAGTTCTTCAGAAATGACGAGTTGGGTGTACGGACAATAGTTTGTTCTATGGCCTTTCCTGTTAACTCATAGATTCCCTTCTACAACTTGTTATTTTAGCCAAGAACCACGAGTGGAAACCACGAGTGGAAACCACGAGTGGAAACCACGTGTCGTAGTTCAGTCTACGGCTCGTGGAATGCACCTGTAATTCCTGAAGCCAACCCTTTTTACAACTTTTTCCTAATTTAATCCTAGGGGTATTTGTGTAATTAACCACCCATATAACTCCAAAAAGAGGTCGTTTTAGCAATTTTTAGTAGGGTTTCTACCCTATTTTGCCTAAGACTCTCATTATCCCTCATTCATCTACCAAATTGGGAAAAGAACTCCTTCAAGCTCCAAGTCTCAACCTCAAATTTCAAGCCTTTTTTCTTTTTGATTTCAGGTGGGTTAGCTTCAATCAAGGTATGTGGGTATTCAATATGGGAATATCTTCACCCTTATGCCCAAAAATCATGATTTTTCTTTGGTTTATGAATTTATGAAATTAGGGTTCTTACCCAATTTGGAGGACAACTCATGGGTTCAGTTTTAAATATCAATTTATGGTTTCTCATTGCTTATCTATGTTTTATTTGAAGTTCCTTAATTAATTTCAAAAGCCCATGTATTAAAGATGATTTTATAGCATGATTCCATTGACATGCATGATTTCAAGTGAAAATTGGCATGTTTAGATAACATTGCCTTATGTATTTATGAAATTGTATACCTAATTCTACAATTTATGAATTCAAAAAGAAAAGTATGTTTTGAATTATGGCTATGCTAAGCTTTAAGAACGTATGATATGAGAATTGCATGACATCAAATATGTCTTTATGATTTTCAAATAGATTTGGCATCAGATATGCCACAAGTATGTTATGAGCTATATGCATGTTTTGGGAGTAGTATTTAGCACCGAGCGGCAAGGGTCGATTACCCAAGTCCAAAACTACATTGCCAGCATAGGTTATGAATCGCTCTATGGGCTTATAAAAGTGGTTCCACATTTGATCATGGTGTCCTTTGCTTTAGTGGGCATTAGAACAACTTTGCTAACTAGGGTTATATAGTTGGATTATGGTGTCCCATTCCTTAGTAGGGTTCGGAACAACTTTGCTAACTAGGTTTATTTAGTTAGATTCCATGTAGCTCGCATGGTGTATTATCGGTTATAAGAAACTCCCGTATGAATGTTTTTAAGTCTCATGCTATGATATCTTTTATATCTTTCTTAAATCATGATATTTCTTATGACTTCTCTATTATGCATGATCTGAGTTTCTACTATGTTTTAAGCACGTTTTACGTATGTTTTAATATGAGTATGCATATCTCAGATACTCATTACAACCTATAGTACTGATGCATTTCTTGCATTGCATCCTCTTGATGATGCAGATCCAGGTTCAGGTTCTTAGATTCATGGCTAGAGTATAGCCGGTGTACCAGATTCTAGTGCTGAGTCCTCATACTTTGAGGATTAGTATTAGTTTTCTATATTTATGGTTTCGGTTTTGTATTTTGGGTTACCTGGGGTCTTATCCCAGTAACACATTACTCATTTTATAGGCTTTCAAACTTAGTAGAGATTCTGTATTGAGTTTCAGATCTTGTTATGTTATGTTTGAGATGTGTATGACTCAGTCTATTTATCTCTTTAATTTGATTATTTCGCTATGTTTTCTTATGAATATTTGAGTATGCTATGACCAAGGGTTAACTTTGGGCATTTGTGGTCCCGGGTCCCGTGTTACGCCTAGGGGGTAGTCTTGGGGCATGATAAACTGGGTATCAGAGCCTCAGGTTCAAGAGTCCTAGGGTGTTTGAAAGCCTTATTGAGTAGAGTCTCTTTCATTCGTGTAAAGCGTGCCACACTTATGAGAGATAAACTATGAGGTGTCTTAGGAAAAACTTCACTTTTTTCTTGATCAATACCGTAGGATAGAGTTTAAATCTATTACTGTAACACCCTAGAAATCCTAAGCTAATACCTGAACCTTTTTCCATGAGTATAATGATCATTTCCCTAGTGTGTCGAGTGCTTTGGATGCGAATCATGTTCATAAGATACTCCTATAACCAAGATAATTTGAAAGCACCTCAACCAAATGAGTTTTTTTATAAGACTAAACTAGGGTCAATTTCAAATGATCATTTCTCCTAAAATATAAAGAGTTAGGTGGCCTAGTTCCTACCAAATTTAAGGTTTTTGAGTCCTCTTTCCAATGCTACTTACCGCGCATTATCCGAGTCCAGAGTAAAAAGTTATGGGCAGTTTACTACAGTGCTGCCAGTGATGACGGATGGCAATGACAAACCATTGTTTTGGATGATGGTCCGTACTTTGACTTGTCATTGCTGTACTAAACATTGAAATTTTCATTTATAAAACAACTGGTTGGTTGACGGCCCGTAGATCAAAACTACGGTCCATCGATTGACCCGTGGTTTGTCAAAAATCAGCTTTTTTTCCCTAGATTCCACGAGTGACTTGATGGGTCATCATTTTAAACGATGGACCATCCTGTAACTCATGGAATGGAGTTCCAGTAGACTCTCAAAAGTGATTTCTAATATCATGGGTCGAATGATGGTCAGTCATTAACTTTGACGGTCAGTACACTGACTCGTGGTCTCTAAAGCCGACTTTTTTTTCCATCTTTTTCCAAGCTTAAGTCCAGGGGTATTTTTATAATTTCCCACTCTTTTAACTCCTATACTAAGTTGTTTTAAGCCTATTTAGAAGGGTTTTTATTCCCACTTGGCCTAAGTTCTCTCCCATTCTTCCAATCAAGTTTCAGGAGAAGAAAAAGAGTTTCATCCTCTCAAGTTGCAAGTTAGGGTTTCTGTAACACCCCATGCACGTATCCAGCTATCTAAGTTAAAAATCTCAAAAAAATTCAAGTTTCCAGAGACGATGGCTCAGACGCGATCTGTCATTTGGAAGCACGGGCCTATCCTGTTCTCCCCTCAGAGTGTCCCAGAAATGATGAGTCCAAGAACGGTCCGTCCTTCTGGACGACAGACCGTCTTCTTAGCTTTCCTAGTACTTATCGTCCTAAGTTTAGAAACCCATCTTCCAAGTACCATAAATGACGAGTCGAAGGATGGCCCATCCTTCTATACGACGGGTCATCATTCCAACCGTAATCCCTGAGGTCCAGTAGCCCCCATACTCTTTCAGTCAAACCACGGTTCCCATAGACGGTCTGTCCTTCTGGATGACGAACCATCATCCAACCCGTGGTCACTGACTTCGATAATTTTTCTAGCTTTTCTTAAATTAAGTCCAGGGATATTTTGGTCATTTTCCACCCTATTATTTATTAAGTGAAGTGTTTTTTTTGACTAATTTTAGATGAGTTTTCACCCATATTACCCTAATTCCCTCTTAAGTTCATCATTCTTCACTCAAAAAGGAAAGTTGCTCTCAAGATCAAGTCTCCAAGCTCCAAGTCAAGTCTCCTTATTCTTTCCAATCAAGTGGGTAATCTTCCACCAAGGTATGTGGGTTTTTAACAAAGGGTTCCTTTCACCCTTGTGTCCAAAATTCCCAATTCTTATGTTGAAATATGAACTTATGAAATTAGGGTTTTGATCTAAATTGGAGAAAATTTATGAAATCGGTTTCTATGTTTAAATTCATGATTTCCTCTTGATTACTCATGATTTAAGTATAATTCTCTTGTTGGTTTAAAAAGCCCAAGCATGAAAGTTGATTTTTAGCATGAAACTATGAAATTGCATGTTTTTCAAGAGAAACTTGGCATGATTAGATACCATGGCCTTTATGTATTTATGAAATTGCATGCCTAATTCTTCAAGTATGAATTTAGAAAGAAAAGCATGTTTTTGAATTATGGATATGCTAAGCTTATGAACTATGATATGAAAGTTGCATGATACCCGATGTGTTTTTATGCTTTATGTATAAGATTTGGCATGAGAGTATGCCCTTATGAATAAGATTTGGCATGAGAGTATGCCTTCATGATTATGAGCTATATGTATGCATTTTTTGGGACTAGTATTTAGCACCGAGAGGACGGGGTGAGAGTACCCTTAGTCCCATAAACTACGTTGCCAGCGTAGGTCATGATATGATATGATATGTACCTTAAAGGCTTATGAGAGTGGATCCATGTCTTTATGTATGGTGTCCTTGCCTTAGCAAGGCATAGGACAGCTTTGCCAACTAGGGTTATATAGTTGGGTATGGTGACTTGTTCCTTGGCAGTGTTCAAAGTCAGCTTTGCTAACTGGGGTTATACAGTTGAATTCCATGTAGCTCACGTGGTTTCATGTCAGTAATAAGAAACTCTTGTATGTTATGTTTTCAAGTATTCTAAGCTTTATGAATCTTCTTATGAAACATCATCTTGAAGTTGGCTTTGCCTTATGATTTAGCTTTTCATGTTGATATCTCTTCATGATACTCTACTACGTATGAATTATGTTTAAGTACCCTTTTAAAGCATGTTCTCCTTACTTATGCATTGCTAACATACTTAGTACATTCCATAGTACTAACGCATATTGCGCTGCATCTTTTAATATGTAGACTCAGGTACCCCTTCTCAGCTTCGTGACTATAGTCTCAGGCCACTTCCTTAGTCAGTCATGGTGAGTCCTCATGGTTCGAGGACTAGTTATGCCTTTCCTTATGTTAGCTTTACTTTTACACACAGAGTTAGCTAGGGTCTTGCCCTAGCAACTCTTATTTTATGACTAGAGGCTTTCAGACATAGTTTGCATTCGAGTTCCTTTTTTGGATATTGTATATTATGTGGCTCTTAGACCTTTATTGATGTTTCCTTATTGGATTTACGTGTTATGCTTCCTCTTATCTTTTGTTATGCTTGAGAATTCTATGGCCAAGGGTTATCTTGGGATACTTGTGGTCCCGAGTCCCGTGTTACGTCTAGGGGGTAACCTCGGGGCATGACAAACTTGGTATCAGAGCCTCAGGTTCAAGAGCCCTAGGATGTCTGAAAGCCGCATTGAGTAGAGTCCTTCTCATGTGTGTGAAGCACGCCACATATATTAGGTGTCTTAGAAAAAGAGGGTTAGATCCGAGGGATCAAGTTTTGTTCATCACAGGTTTAGAGGTGGACATCGCTCTTCTTTCAAGAAGAAGTCATCAGGTCTGGTTCACTCTTTTGCTAGTGCTCCTACCTAGGCTCAGAAGTCTCGTCGTGATCATGGTGGTAGAGGGTATGGTTCTTATTCCCACTCTCAGGGTAGTGTTACTAAGGGACCCTCCTACCAATCTTGTGCTAAGTGTGGGATGAATCATGTTGGGGAGTGTTTGGCTGATTCAGGTGGTTGGTTTTGTTGTGGTCAAGCTGGGCATCGTATCAAGGATTTGCCTTCAGCTAGGAAGGGGTAGGGAGGTTGTAGGACTCAGTCTACCCCAGCAGCTTTAGGTGGTAGACTAGCCCCACAGGGCGCAGCTTCTAGTTCTGGTGGTCAGCGCCAGAACTGTCTTTATGCTATGTCCTACCGTTAGGACCAGGATAGTTCACCAGATGTGGTTACCGGTATGTTAAAAGTCTTCTCTCTTGATGTGTATGGTTTGTTGGATCCCGGTGCATCCTTATCTTTTATAACCCCTTATGTGGCTTGTAAGTTTGAGATCCGTCCTGAATTGATTTTAGAACTCTTTCATGTTTCTACTCCTGTGGTGAGTCAGTCCTAACCAAAAGATTCTATCAAAATTGCCCTATCTCAGTCCTTCATAGAGTCACTTCAACAGATTTAGTAGAGTTAGAGACGAGTGATTTTGATGTCATTCTCGGTATGGATTGGTTGTATGCATGTTATGCCTCAGTTGATTGCCGCACTCGTGTGGTTAGTTTCAAGTTTCCTAATGAACCTGTCCTAGAATGGCATGGAAATTACTCTTCTTCGAAGGGTCATTTCATATCTTATCTTGAGCCTCAAAAGATAATTTCTAAGGGTTATGTCTATCATATAGTTTGGGTTATGGACACGAAGTTTGAGACCCCGACTATTCAGTCTGTTCCTATTGTGAATGAATTCCTAGAAGTGTTCCCCGATGATCTGCCTGGAGTCCCTCCCGATCAGGAAATTGACTTTGGGATAGATCTTCTTATGGATACGAATCCTATCTCTATTCCGCCCTATATAATGGCCCCTGCGGAACTCAGGGAGTTGAAAGACCAGCTGAAAGACTTGCTTGATAAGGGTTTCATCAGGCCTAGTATTTCACCTTGGGGTGCCCCAATTTTGTTTGTTTGGAAGAAAGATGGTTCTCTTAGAATGTGTATTGACTACTGTCAATTGAACAAGGTCACAATCAAGAATAAGTATCCCATTCCTAGGATTGATGCCTTGTTCGATTAGCTTCAGGGTGCTAGTTTCTTCTCCAAAATCGACCTTAGATCCAATTATCATCAGCTTCATGTTCGAGAATATGATATCCCGAAGATAGCCTTCAGGACTCGGTATGGTCATTATGAGTTTGTCGTCATGTCCTTTGGTCTAAAGAATGATCCTGTAGCTATTATGGATTTGATGAACCATGTTTTCAAATAGTATTTGGATATGTTTGTGATTATTTTCATTGATGATATGCTCATCTACTCTCGGAGTGAGGAGGAGCATGTGAATCACTTGAAGGTTGTGTTTCAAACTCTCAAGGATAGACAGTTGTTTGCAAAGTTTATCAAGTGCGAGTTTTAGATGTAGTTTGTGGCTTTTCTGGGTCATATTGTGACTAATGATGGTATTCGGGTTGACTCTCAAAAGATTGAGGCAGTAAAGAACTGGCCTAGACCCACCTCCCCATATGATATTAGGAGTTTCTTGGGTTTTACTGGTTACTATAGGAGATTTGTAGAAGGGTTTTCCTCCCTTGCTTCCCCATTGACCCGATTGACTCAGAAAAAGGTTATGTTTCAGTGGTCCGACTCTTGTGAGAATAGTTTTCAGGAATTGAAGACTCGATTGACTACAAATCTAGTATTGGCTCTACCCGAGGGCCTTGATGATGTTGTTGTGTATTGTGATGCCTTCAGAAATGGTTTGGGTTGCCTTTGGATGCAATGGGGCAAGGTGTTTGCTTATGCCTCGAGATAGCTTAAGGTGTATGAGGAGAACTACCCTACTCATGATCTTGAGCTAGCGAGCGTTGTTTTTGCTTTGAAGATTTGGAGACATTAATTGTATGGTGTGCATGTGGATGTTTTCACCGATCATAAGAGTCTTCAATATGTGTTCACTCAAAAGGAGTTGAATTTTTGACAAAGGAGATGGTTTGAGCTCCTTAAGGATTATGATATGAGTGTGCTTTACCACCCGGGTAAAGACAATGTTGTGGCAGATGCTTTGAGTAGATTTTCCATGGGTAGTGTGGCCTTAATTGAAGATGGAAAGAAGGAATTGGTTAAAGAAGTTCACAGGCTTGCACGATTGGGAATTTGCCTTATGGACTCGACCGAAGGTGGTGTGATTGTGACTAATGGTACTAAATCATCCTTTGTGGCTTATGTGAAAGCGAAGAAAGACCAGGATCCCGTTCTACTCCAGCTTAAGGGTGCAGTGAGTCAACAAAAGGTTGATGTTTTCTCCCAAGGGGGAGATGGTGTGCTTCATTACCATGGTCAGTTATGTGTGCGAGAAGTAGATTGATTGAGATAGCAGATTTTTTCGGAGGCTCACAATTCTAGATACTCCATTCATTTGGGTGCCACTAAGATGTATTGTGATCTACGTGAAATCTTTTGGTGGAATGGTATGAAGAAGGACATAGACGGATTTGTGGCTAAGTTTCCCAACTGTCAACAGGTAAAGGTGGAACATCAAAGGCCAGATGGTATGCTTCAGGATGTTGATCTTCCCACTTGGAAATGGGAAGCAATCAATATGGACTTCTTACGAGTTTGCATCGTACTCAAAGGTAGCATGATTCTATTTGGGTGATTGTCGACCGGATGACCAAGTCATCCCATTTCTTGGCTGTTAGGACTACAGATACAACGGATGATTATGCAAGACTCTACATTTTGGAGATAGTCCGATTGCATGGTGTCCCCTTATGTATCATTTCGGATAGGGATCCCCAGTTTACATTTCAGTTTTAGAGATCGTTTCAGAAAGGTCTTGGTACTAAGGTGAAGCTTAGCATAACTTTTCACCCTCAGATAGATGGCCAGGCCAAGCGTACTATTCAGACTTTGGAGGATATGTTGAGGGCTTATGTTATTGACTTCAAAGGAAATTGGGATGATCACTTACCTCTTATCGAGTTTGCCTACAACAACAGTTTCCACTCTAGCATCCAGATAGCTCCATATGAGGTACTCTATGGCCAGAGGTGTAGGTATCTTATTGATTGGTTCGAGGTTGGTGAGGCAGCCTTGATTGGTCCAGATTCTATACACGAGACCATGGAGAAAGTTTAGCTTATTCGGGAAAGGTTGAAGACTGCTCAGAAGCAACAAAAATCTTATGCGTATATGAGGAGAAGGAAGTTAGAATTTGAAGTTGATGATTGGGTTTTCCTTAAGGTGTCACCCATGAAGGGTGTGATGAGGTTTGGCAAGAAGGGAAAGCTCAATCCCCGTTTTGTAGGTCCTTATCGGATTTCGAGGAGAGTTGGTAGTGTTGCTTATGTGTTGGAGTTGCCAGCAGAGTTGGAAGCGGTTCACCTAGTTTTCCATGTTTCCTTGTTGAAGAAGTGTGTTGGCAACCAGGTTCCTTTGGAAGATGTGGGTGTGAAGGATAGTCTCACTTTTGAGGAGGTTCCCTTGGAGATTCTTGATCATCAGATTCAGAGGTTACGGAACAAAGAAGTCACCTCGGTAAAAGTCCTTTGGAGGAATCAGCTTGTTGAAGGTGCTACTTGGGAAGTGGAAGAGGCCATGAAGGCCAGATATTCTTATCTCTTTCCTTCCGATTCAGTTCCAGTTGTAGGTATTAGTTTCCTCCTTAGTATGTCCCTTCAATTCTACTCCGTCAGTTCCTCTCATGAGTTTAGCATGCGTCCATGTTTTACGAAGTTAGTTTATCATGTTTTCAAGTTGAAAAGTGCAAGTTTTGTGATTACCTCTTGATTTCTATGTTTTGATGTTTGGTTGAGCTATTTTCCCTCAGTTTTCCTTGATGAGCCTTCATTCGAGGACAAATAATACCAAGGGGGAGATACTATAACACCCCGTGCACGTATCTAGCTATCTAAGTTAAAAATCTTAGAAAATTACAAGTTTTCAGAGACAATGACTCAGACGATGATCTGTCATTTGGAAGCACGGGCCCGTCCTGTGCTACTGTCGTCCTATCTCTAGAAGACCCCTCAGGGTGTCCCAGAAATAATGAGTACAAGAATGGTCCATCCTTCTGGACGATGGACAATATTCTCAGCTTTCCGGGTACTCATCGTCCTAAGTTTAGAAACCCATCTTCCAAGTACCATAAATTATGAGTCGAAGGACGGCCCATTCTTCTATACGACGGGTCGTCGTTCCAACTGTAATTCATGAGGTCCAGTAGCCCCCATACTCTTTCAGTCAAACCACGGTTCCCATAGATGGTCTGTCCTTCTGGACGACGAAACATCATCCAACCCGTGGTCACTGACTTCGATAATTTTTCTAGCTTTTCTTAAATTAAGTCCTGGGATATTTTTGTCATTTCCCACCCTATTATTTATTAAGTGAAGTGTTTTTGACCACTTTTAGATGAGTTTTCACCCATATTACCCTAATTCCCTCTTAAGTTCATCATTCTTCACTCAAAAAGGAAAGTTGCTCTCAAGCTCAAGTCTCCAAGCTCCAAGTCAAGTCTCCTTATTCTTTCCAATCAAGTGGGTAATCTTCCACCAAGGTATGTGGGTTTTTAACAAAGGGTTCCTTTCACCCTTGTGTCCAAAATTCCCAATTCTTATGTTGAAATATGAACTTATGAAATTAGGGTTTTGATCTAAATTGGGGAAAATTTATGAAATCAGTTTCTATGTTTAAATTCATGATTTCCTCTTGATTACTCATGATTTAAGTATGATTCTCTTGTTGATTTTAAAAGCCCAAGCATGAAAGTTGATTTTTAGCATGAAACTATGAAATTGCATGTTTTTCAAGAGAAACTTGGCATGATTAGATATCATGGCCTTTATGTATTTATGAAATTGCATGCCTAATTCTTCAAGTATGAATTTAGAAAGAAAAGCATGTTTTTGAATTATGGCTATGCTAAGCTTATGAACTATGATATGAAAGCTGCATGATACCCGACGTGTTTTCATGCTTTATGTATAAGATTTGGCATAAGAGTGTGCCCTTATGAATAAGATTTGGCATGAGAGTATGCCTTCATGATTATGAGCTATATGTATGCATGTTTTGGGAGTAGTATATAGAACTGAGAGGATGAGGTAAGAGTACTCTTAGTCCCATAAACTACGTTGCCAGCGTAGGTCATGATATGATATGATATGTGCCTTAAAGTCTTATGAGAGTGGATCCACGTCTTTATGTATGGTGTCCTTGCCTTAGCGGGGCATAAGACAACTTTGCCAACTGGGGTTATATAGTTGGGTATCGTGACTTTTTCCTTGCCAGGGTTAAAAGTCAACTTTGCTAACTGGGGTTATACAGTTAGATTCCATGTAGCTCACGTGGTTTCATGTCGGTTATAATAAACTCCCGTATATTATGTTTTCAAGTTTTCTAAGCTTTATGAACCTTCTTATGAAACATCATCTTGAAGTTAGCTTTACCTTATGATTTAGCTTTTCATGTTGATATCTCTTCATGATACTCTACTATGTATGAATTATGTTTAAGTACCATTTTAAAGCATGTTCTCCTTACTTATGCATCGCTCACATACTTAGTACATTCCATAGTACTAACGCATATTGCGCTGCATCTTTTATGATGCAGACTCAGGTACCCATTCTCAGCTTTGTGGCTAGGGTCTCAGGCCACCTCTTTAGTCAGCCGTGGTGATTCCTCATGGTTCGA
This sequence comes from Jaltomata sinuosa, assembly GCA_003996215.1. NCBI lineage: Eukaryota > Viridiplantae > Streptophyta > Magnoliopsida > Solanales > Solanaceae > Jaltomata > Jaltomata sinuosa. Next base: position 249,205 of record QJPP01001084.1, read on the forward strand.
GGACTAGTTATGCTTTTCCTTAAGTTAGCTTTACTTTTATACTCCGAGTTAGCTAGGGTCTTGTCCTAGCAACTCTTATATTATGACTAGAGGTTTTAAGATATAGTTTGTATTCGAGTTCCCTTTTTTGATATTGTATGTTATGTGGCTCTTAGACCCTTATTGATGTTTCCTTATTGGATTTCCGTGTTATGCTTCCGCTTATCTTTTGTTATGCTTGAGAATGATGTGGCCAAGGGTTAGCTTGGGATCCTTGTGGTCCCGAGTCCCGTGTTATGTCTAGGAGGTAACCTCGGGGCATGACAGTTTAAAGTCTCCAAGCTCCAAGTCAAGCCTCCTAAGTCTTTTCCATTGAAGTGGGTTATCTTCTTCTAAGGTATGTGAGTTTTCATCAATGGGTTCCTTTCACCCTTGTGCACAAAACCCCATCTTCTAAATTGATTATTATGAATTTCTAAATTAGGGGTTCTTACGCAAATTCTCATAGGTTCTCTATAAATTTATTTCCTCATGATTCTTCAATGGATCCCAAATCTAAATTAGGTGGTTTTGCATAGATTTTTATAAGTAGTTTCTTATTCATGATTTTAAGGCCAATTCTTATTTTGATTTACGAACTCATGAAACTAGTATTTTGATCTAAAATTGGAGAAAATTTATAAAATCAGTTTCTATGTTTAAATTAATGATTTCTTATTGATTATTCATGATTTGATTATGATTTCTTCATTGGTTTTAAAAGCTCAAGCATAAAAGTTGATTTCTAGCATGACCCCATGAAATTGCATGATTTCAAGAGAAAGTTGGCATGATTAGATATCATGGCCTTTATCTATTTATGAAAATGCATACCTATTTCTTCAAGTGTGATTTTAGAAAGAAATGTATGTTTGAATTATGGCTAAGCTAAGCCTTCACATTTATGAACTTAAATAGCTTTGGCATTAGATATGTCATTGGTTATAAATAGCTTCGGCATCAGATATGTCATTGGTTTTGAACAGTTTTGGCATTAGATATGCCCCAGTATATTATGAGATTTATGTATGTTTTGGGAGTAGTATTAGCACCTATTTAGACCAGTGAGAGTACTCATATGTCCCAGAACTACGTGCCCCCATAGGTTCTAAGTCCCCTCTGTTGGGCATCAGTTTTAGTGATCATGCCTAGTTATGCATTTGTACCCTGGCAAGGTGCATTGGCTCCTCTCAATGGGGCGGATACATCAAATTCCATGTAGCTCACATGGTCTATGTCGGTTAGAGAACCTCCCACAGAAACAGTTTCAGGTTTTAAGTGCATTGACTCTTTGCTTTCAGATTTAAGAACTTCTATTATTACTATGATTCAAAAGGTGTTTCCAACTTATGATATCGCATTGAGTAATTTTATTACAGATTTTACAATCATTATACGACTTCAGTTTTGAGTTATGCTTTAAGTAGATTTTACTATGACATATGCATGATATCAGCTTTAAGCATGCTTTCAAGTATATTTTTTCATGACCTACGCATATCTCACATACTCAGTACATTCCATAGTACTGACCGCATATTTCTTTGTGTTGCATCTTATTATGATGTAGATTCTATAGCCTGCTTCCCAGCCCATGGCTAGTAGAGCAGCAGCACATCCAGTCAGTTTGGTGAGTCCTCCTCCTTCGAGGACTAGGAGTTTAGTTTTATTTCTACATATTTAGATTGTGTATTCAGTATTTTAGTATTTAGAGTTAGCTGGGAACTTGTCCCCAGTAGTAGAGGCTTTCAGACATAGAGTCAGATGTTAAGCTGTATTTGGATTGTCACTCTTAGACTTTTATTTTTATAGTAAGTTGAGTTGCTTATTACTTTAGTTAAGCTTCTGTTATTATGTTTTGTTCAGTTTTTAAGTCATGCTATGCCAGAGGGTTATCTTGAGATCACTTGTGATCTTGGGTCTCGTGTTACGTCTAGGGGGTAGGCTCGGGGCATGACAATTACTCCTTTAATCTATTCCTTATATGTTTCAGATTATTCCCCCTCGTCGTGCCATGCCTCTCCAAGCCGCTTAAAATATTAACCCACCGATTCTAGACCCTGAGGTCACAAATGTAGAGTTCAAAAATGCCATTCATATGCTAGCCCAGACTATGGCTGCTCAGGCCAATCAGCAGGATCCTATCCCCCTCTACTCTCAAGGTGGAATAGCAGCCCATGTTTAAGATTTCATTTGCATGAACCCACCTGAGTTCTGGGGTTCGAAAGTTAGTGAGGATCCACGAAATTTCTTGGATGAGGTAAAGAAGATATTTGCTGTGATGCAAGTGGGTGGTGTTGATTGTATCGAGCTAGCTTCCTATCAAATCAAGGACATGGCTCATATTTAGTTCACTTAATGAGAAGATGCTAGGGCTAGGTATGTGGTCCCAATGACTTGAGATGTCTTTGAGAGGGGTTTTCTTGACTAGTTCTTCTCGAGGGAGTTGAGACAAGCTAAGGTCGAAGAGTTCGTGAATTTGAGGCAAGGTTCTATGACGGTTTAGGAGTACCTATTGAAGTTCACCCACGTTTCTAGGTATGCTCCTTCCATGGTGGATGACTCGTGGGATGAGATGAGTAATTATGTTTATGGAGTATCAAATTTTGTAAAGAAGGAGTGTAGGTCCGCGATGATTTTTAGCGACATGGATATTTCTCAACTTATGACTCATACCCAACAGATCGAGGGAGATAAGTTGAGGGAGATGGCAAGGGAGGACAAAAGGGTTAGGTCAGAGAGTTCAGTTTTTGGCCATCATAGGTCTGGAGGCAAACATCGCTCTTCATTTCAGAAGAAATCATCAGGGTCTATTCATTCTTCTGCTAGTGCTCCTACCCAGGCCCTCAAGCCTTATCATGATCAAACTGGTAGAGGATCCGGTTCCTATTCATAGGGAATTATTGCCAAGAGGCCTTCCTACACCATTTACGGCAAGTGTGGGAAGAGTCATCTAGGAGAGTGTTTAGCCGGTTCAGGTAGTTGCTTTGGGTGTGGTCAGGATGGACATCGGATTAGAGATTTCCCTTCAGCCAGGAAGGGACAGGGAGGAGGTAGGACTCAGTCTTCCCCAAAAGTATCAGGAGGTCGACCATCCTAGTAGGGGACTGCCTCTAGTTTTGGTGGTCAGCGCCAGAACTTCCTTTATGCCATGTCCTCAGGCAAGGACCAGGAGAGTTCACCGGACATTGTGACTGGTATGTTGAAAGTCTTTAATCTTGATGTGTATGCTTTATTGGATTCGGGGGCCTCCTTATCTTTTGTAACCCCTTATGTTGCTTGTAAGTTTGAAAGTTACCCTGAACAACTTTTAGAACCCTTTTGCATTTCTACTGCTGTTGGTGAGTCAGTCCTAGCCAAAAGAACCTATCGAAATTGCCCTATCTCAGTCCTTCATAGAGTCACTTCAACGGATATAGTAGAGTTGGAGATGACTAATTTTGATGTTATTCTTGGTATGGATTGGTTGTATGCTTGTTATGCCTCGGTTGATTGTCATACTCAATTCATCAGTTTCAAATTTCCGAATGAACCTATCTTAGAGTGGCAAGGTAGTCCTCAATCTTAGAAGGGTCATTTCATATCTTATCTTAAGGCTGGGAAGATGATTTCTAAGGGTTATGTCCATTATTTAGTTTAGGTAATGGACACGGAGTCCGAGACTCCATCCCTCCATTCAGTTCCTGTTGTGAATGAGTTTCTAGAAGTGTCCCGAAAATTTTCTCAGAGTCCCTCCTGAGTAGGAGATCGACTTTGGAATAGATCTTCTCCTAGTTATGAATCCTATCTCTATACCTCCTTATAGGATGACTCTGGTGGAGCTTAAGAAATTGATGGATCAGTTGAAAGAGCTCCTTGATAAGGGTTTTATTTGATACAACATCTCTCCATGGGGTGGTCCAGTCTTATTCGTGCAAAAGAAAGATGGTTCCCTCAGAATGTGTATCGACTACCGTCAGTTGAACAAGGTCACAATCAAGAATAAGTATCCCATTCCTTGGATTTATGACTTGTTCGATCAGCTTCGAGGTGCCAGTTACTTCTCCAAGATCTACATTAGATTCGGTTATCATCAGCTTCATGTTCGAGAGTGTGACATTCCAAAGATAGCCTTCAAAACTCGGTATGGTTATTATGAATTTGTGGTTATGTATTTCGGTCTAATGAATGCTCCTGCAGCTGTTATGGATTTGATAAACCATGTGTTCAAATAGTATCTGGATATGTTTGTGATTGTTTTCATCAATGATATTCTTATTTATTCTCGGAGTGAGGAGAAGCATACGGGACATTTGAGAGTGGTGTTGCATACTCTCATGGATTGAAATTTATTTGCTAAGTTCAGCAAGTGTGAGTTTTGGATGCAGTCTGTTGCTTTTCTGGGCCATATTGTGACTAGAGATGGTATCCGAGTTGATTCTCAAAAGATTGAGGCAGTAAAGAACTGGCCTAGACCCACCTCCATGTCTGATATTAGGAGATATTTGGGTTTGGCTTGTTACTACAAGAGGTTTGTGGAAGGGTTTTCTTCGATTGCTTCCCCATTGTCTTGGTTGACTCAGAAGAAGGTTATATTTTAGTGGTCTTATCTATGTGAGAAGATCTTTTAGGAATTGAAGACTAGATTGACCACAACTCCAGTGTTGGCTCTACCTGAGGGCCTAGATGATTTTGTTGTGTATTGTGATTCTTCTAGGATTGGTTTGGGATGTGTGTTGATGCAGTGTGGAAAGGTGATTGCTTATGCTTCTAGGTAGCTTAAGTTTCATGAGAAAAACTATCCAACTCATGATATTGAGTTAACGGTCGTGGTTTTTGCTTTGAAGATTTGGAGACACTACTTGTATGGTACTCATGTGGATGTATTCACCGATCATAAGAGTATTCAGTATGTCTTCACTCAAAAGGAATTGAATTTTCATCAAAGGAGGTGGATTTAACTTCTTAAGGATTATGATATGAGTGTGCTTTACCATCCGGGTAAGGCAAATGTTGTAGCACATGCACTTAGTAGATTGTCCATGGGTAGTTTGTCTTCAGTTGAAGACGAAAAGAAGGAATTGGCCAAGGACGTTCATCGGCTGGCTTGACTAGGAGTCCTACTTATGGATTCAACGAAAGGTGGTGTTACTGTTCAAAATGGGTCCGAATCATCCTTGGTAGCCGAAGTTAAAGAAAAGCAAGACAGTGATCCCGTTTTACACCAGTTGAAGGGTGCGGTCCATCAACAAAGGGTAGTGGTTTTCTCTCAAAGGGGAGATAGTGTGCTTCGATAGCAGGGTTGATTGTATGTTCCTGACATAGATGGGTTGAGAAAGCGTATTTTGACAAAGGCTCATAGCTCCAGGTTATAACACCCAAAAAATTCTAAGCTAAGACCCAAACTATTCCCATGAGTATAATGATCATTTCACTAGTGTGGTGAGTGTTTTATATGTGAATCATATTCATAAGAAACTTTTATAAGCAAGTTAAGTTGAAAGCACCGCAACCAAAGAAGTGTTCATGCAAGACTAAACTAGTGTCATATTCAAACTATCATATATCCTATAATATGAAGAGTTAGGATGCCTAATATTCACCAAATTAAAGGCCTCTGAGTCTTCTTTCCAACACCACTGACCGTGTATTAATCCGAGACCGGAGTAAAAAGTTATCGATATTTTACTGCAGTGCTGCCAGGGATTACGGATGGGAATGACGAACCATGGTTCTGAACCACGATCCATACTTTGAATCGTGAGAACTCACCTGCAACTTAAAATTTTCAGCTTCAAAATGACGAGTTGGTTGATAACCCGTAGACCAAAACCATGGTCCATAGTTTGACCCGTGGTTTGTCAATTTTGAGCCTTTCATCCAGATTTCCACGGGTGACTTCACGGGTCGTCGTTTCAAATGAAGGTCCATCCTCTAAACTTGTGGAATCACTTTCAGAGAACCCTAAAAATAAGGGAAAGAACCACGGATTAGTTGACGGTTCGTCATTCAGAACTATGGTCCGTCAACCAATCTGTGGCTCAGTAATTCCGAGAATTTCAGCAGTTTTTAATTTAATTTCCCAGGGGTATTTCAGACCATTCCTTTTTCTTTTAGCTCCGAGTATAAATAGTTTTAGGCTTATTTTATTAAGTCAAACACCTCTAAGCTGACAGATTTCCTCACTTTTTCTCTCAAGTAAATTTCAAAGAAGAAAAGAGTGTTCTTCTCCAAAGTTCAAACCTAGGTTTCTTCTCCAAAGCTTCCAACCATCAAGATAGTTAAAGATTATCCATTAAACAGGTATGTGGGATTCCAATGAGGGTTTCCTTTCACCTTCATGCCCAAAGTTAATTTTTCAGTAAGATTTCTACAAGTTATGAAACTAGGGTTCTTACCCAATCATGCTATGTTTTTCAAAATTCAGTCCTTATGATTTCTACATGAATTACAACTTATTTTAGAAGATTTGCTCCATGTTTTGAATGACTTGCATGATCGTTTATAAGAAACTTAAGAAGTCAAGAATTTAGCCTGAAATTATAGTATTTTCATGAGAATTGGTTTTCTTCTGAATTTAACCTAGATTGCTATCATTCAATTTTAAGCATGAAATTAGCCAATTTTCAATCTACAGGCTATCTTTAAACTTCTCCAAATTTAGCGTTCTTTTAAAAATCTAGTTCAGATAGTCAGCATTCAGTCTAAACAAGTTTAAGTTTCCTCATGATGATTTTAACTATGGGTTTTGATTCCAGACAAGCATTCATGATTCTCAATCACTCCAGTCAAGTTATTTTAGTAAGAAAGAACTACACATGATTTAGCAGGCTTCAGTTTATTTTTAATATGTATTACAAGAATATATTTTTATCATGGACTTTCAACATATGCCATCAATGATAATGAACTTAGTAGGGCTTGTAATTAGAATGGTATACACATAAGCCATCAATGATAAAAAAACTCAATAAGCTTCATTATTAGTATGACATCCAAATATGTCACATGATATAAATCATCCTCATGCATTATCAGTCAGTTACTCTAGTTAGTCATGATTACATGATTTGAATGCCTCACTCTCAGCAATAGTTGCATTCTCAGATTATATCAGTACTTTGAGCTATCCAGTATTTCAGTTGCATTCATAGATTTATATTCAGTTGGGAGTAGTCTTAGCACCGAGCGGATGAAGGGATAAAGGCTCAGCTGTCAGATTAGGCTGAGACCATTAGTAGAAGTCCCTAAATCCTAGAACTATGGTGCCACCGTAGGTATTAAGGTGTCAGCTGTCAGACCAGGCTGCACCTCCTTATCCCTTGAGGACATCAGTAGTGGATCCACATAAGGATTGTTTGTACCCTTAGCAAGGTACGAACACCCTCCCAATTAGGGTAACAAGTTGGCCCCACAGTTAGCTCATCTTGGGGTATGTCAGTTAATAGTAGCTCCCATAGTCCACATTCATTATTGTGTGACCTTGTATTCAGTTCAGTTCAGTATTATAAAGTCTCATGTTTATATGCTTGGTCATTCTATCAGCTCATACCTTTCAGCTTGCATCCAATGCACTATTTTACTACTTATAGACATACCTTATCCTTTGGGTCCATAAAATCCCAAGGTATAGTTTACTCATCTTTAAATAGCATGATCTATCAGTTACAGTCCAGCATCATGATTTACATTCTCTTCATTAAAAAGGGTTTATGTTATACAACTTGATTATGCACTTCAGTTATTATACATGTTCCAGCTTACATCCATGCTTTTAGTATACATTTATTTACTCATGATTTACAGTTTGTGCATTATCCTCACAGGCTCAGTACATTCAAAGTACTGACTGCATACCTTCCTTGTGCTGCATCATTTTATGAAGTAGGTTTCAGTGCTAGCTTCAAGAATCATAGTCAGACAGATCGCAGCTTCCAGCCAGCAAGGAACAAGTTCTTTTTTTTTGGGAACTCCAGTTAGTTAGTAGTTATAGCAATTACTTCAGTTGTTGTACATTGATTAAAGATAGTTGGGGGTCATGTCCCGTCTAACCATAGTCAATGTTAGTAGAGGCTTCATAGAAAGTCAAATAGTCAGTCACTCCGTTTGTATCCGTTTTCAAATACTATTGCATCTCAATTTATGATAGTTCTTTTGTTATAATATTGTTTAAAAGAGCTCAGCACATTTCAGCTTTCGCATTTACTTTAAGTCTTTATCTCAGAGTTATGACATGCCATGGGTTAGCTTGGGGTCACTTGTGACTCTAAGCACCGTGTCACGTCTAGGGTGTAGGCTCAAGGTTTGCATCAGCTCATACCTTTCAGCTTGCATCTAGTGTACTATATTAGTAATTATAGACATACCTTATCCTTTGGGTCCATAAAATCCCAAGGTATAGTTTACTCATCTTTAAATAGCATGATCTCTCAGTTACAGTCCAGCAACATGATTTACATTCTCTTCAGTAAAAAAGGTTTATGTTATATAGCTTGATTATGCACTTCAGTTATTATACATGTTCAAGCTTTCAGCCATGCTTTCAGTATACATGTATTTACTCATGATTTACAGTTTGTGCATTATTCTCACATGCTCAGTACATTCAAAGTACTGACCGTATACCTTCCTTGTGCTGCATCATTTTATTATGTAGGTTTTAGAGCTAGCTTCCAGGATCATTGTCAGACAAATCGCAGCTTCCATCCAGCAAGGAACGAGTTCTTTTTTTTCGGGAACTCCAGTTTGTTAGTAGTTATAGCAATTACTTCAGTTGTTGTACATTGATTAAAGATAGTTGGGGGTCATGTCCCGGCTAACCATAGTCAATGTTAGTAGAGGCTTCATAGAAAGTCAGATAGTCTGTCAATCAGTTTGTATAAGTTTACAAATACTATTGCATCTTAGTTTATGATAGTTCTTTTGTTATAATATTGTTTATAAGAGCTCAACACATTTCAGCTTCCGCATTTACTTTTAGTCTTTATCTCAGAGGTATGCCAGGCCATGGGTTAGCTTGGGGTCACTTGTGTCTCTAAGCACCATGTCGCGTCCAAGGTGTAGGCTCGAGGCATGACACATGTATTCTATTCACCCAAGGGCCACCAAGATGTATCGTGACTTATGGGAAGTCTATTGGTGGAATGAAATGAAGAGGGACATAACATGTTTTGTGGCTAAATATCCCACCTGTCAGTAAGTGAAAGTAGAGCATCAGCGACTGGGTGGTATGACTCAGGAGATTAAACTTCCTACTTGTAAATGGAAGCGATCAATATGGACTTCATTAATGGTTTTCGCTGTACTCAAAGGCAACATGATTCTATTTGGGTGATTGTTGACCGAATGACTAAGTCATTCCACTTTTTGGCTGGTAAGACTATCGATTCGGCAGATGATTATTCCATACTCTACATTCGGTAGATAGTCATATTTCATGGTGTTCTACTGTCCATCATTTTAGATAAGAGTACTCAGTTTACATCCCAGTTTTGAAACTCATTTCAAAAAGGTTTTTGTACTCAGGTCAAGCTTAATACAACTTTTATCTCTCACACGGACGGCTAGGCAGAGCGTACAATTAAGAATCTGGAGGATATGTTTAGAGCTTGTGAAATTGATTTCAAAGGTAATTGGGACAATCACTTACCTCTTATCGAGTTTGCCTACAACAACAGCTTTTATTCTAGCATCTAGATTGCTCCTAATAAGACACTTTATAAGTGGAGGTGTAGATTTCTTATTGGTTGGTTGAGGTAGGTGTGGTGGCCTTGATTGGTCAAAATTTAGTTCATAAGACTATGGAGAAGGTTCAGCTTATTAGGGAAAGATTGAAGACCACTCAAAGTTGACAGAAATCATATACAGATATGACGAGAAGAGAGTTGGATTTTGAGGTTGATTATTGGGTATTTCTAAAGGTGTCACCCAAGAAGGGTGTGATGAGGTTTGTTAATAAAGGGAAGCTTAGTCCCCGCTATGTAGGTCCTTATCAGATTCTGAGAAGAGTTGGTGGTATTGCTTATGAGTTGGATTTGCCAACAGAATTAGAAGCGGTTCATCTAGTTTTCCATATTTCTTTGTTGAAAAAGTCCATTGGTGACCCGACCTTGATAGTTCCTTTGGAAGATGTGACTGTGAAGGATAGACTTACTTATGAGGAAGTTCCCATGGAGATTCTTGATCGTCAGATTCGGAGGTTGAGAAACAAAAAACTCACTTCGGTGAAGGTCCTTTGTAGAAATGAGCTAGTTGATGGAGCTACTTTGGAAGAAGAAGCTGCCATGAAAGCCAAGTACGCTCATCTCTTTCCTTCTGATTCAATTTCAGCTTGAGGTAATAGTTTACTCCTTAGTATGTCCCTCCGATTCTATCCCATCAGTTTCTCTCATGATCCTAGCATGCATTCATGTTTTTCGAGGCCAGTTTTATCATGTTTTAAGTTTAAAAGCTTAGTTTTCATGTTTATCCTTGAGATTAATGTTTTTTTGGTTGGTTGGGCTATTTTTTCTTAGGTTTTCCATCTTTAATCTTCATTCGAGGATGAATGATCCCAAGAGGGAGATATTATAATGCCTCAAAATTTAGATTTACCTGTTTAAGTTAAAATCTCAGAAAAATTCTATGTTTCAAGAAATTACGAGTCCAAATCACGGTTCGTGATTTGAACCACGAGCCGCGGAACTGAGTCATGATTTGCCTTTTGCAGGATTAGCCTCTACGAGTAGGTTCTATGGGTCATCCTGTCCACTCATGGAACCTAACCTATGGGCTGACTGATTTCTCATGAACCACGTGTTAGGTTTATGGACCATAGTTTGAACTACGGACCGTTATGTTGACTTGTGGGACCTGATTAGAGGTCTGCCTAGTTCTTCAGAAATGATTAGTTGGGTATACGGACCATAGTTTGTTCTATAGTTCATCCTGTTAACTCGTAGTTTCCCTTCTGCAACTTGTTATTTTAGCCAGGAACTACGAGTGGAAACCACGAGTCGTGGTACAGTCTATGGCTGGTGGAATGCACCCGTATTTCCTGAAGTCGACCCTTTTTACAACTCTTTCTTAATTTAATCCTAGGGGTATTTTTGTAATTACCCACCCTTCTAACTCCTAGGTGAGGTCATTTTGGCCACTTTTAGTAGGGTTTCTACCCCATTTAGCCTAAAACTCTCATTATCCCTCATTCATCTACCAAATTGGAAAAAGAACTCCTTCAAGCTCCAAGTTCAAGCCTCCTTTTCTTTTCAATTGTTAGCTTCAATCAAGGTATATGGGTATTAAATAAGGTAATCCCTTCACCCTTATGCCCAAAACTCATTATTTTTCTTTGAGATATGAATTTATGAAATCAAGGTTCTTACCTAATTTGGGAGAAAACTCATGGGTTCAGTTTTAAAGTATTAATTCATTGCTTATCTATGTTTTATTTGAAATTTCATAATTGATTTCAAAAGCCCATTCTTTTAAGATGATTTTATAGTATGATTCCATTGAATTACATGATTTAAGAGAAAATTAGCATGTTTAGATAACATTGCGTTATGTATTTATGAAATTGCATACTTAATTCTTAATGTTATGAATTCAGAAAGAAAAGTAGGTTTTGAATTATGACTATGCTAAGCTTCAAGAACTTATGATATGAGAATTGCATGACATCAGATATGTCTTTATGCTTTTCAAACAGACATGGCATCAGATATGCCACAAGTATGTTATGAGCTATATGCATGTTTTAGGAGTAGTATTTAGCACCTAGCAACGAGGGTCGATTACCCAAGTCCAAAACTATGTTGCAAGCGTAGGTTATGAATCACCCTATGGGCTTATGAAAGTAGTTCCACATTTGATCATGGTGTCCTGTGCTTTAGGGGGCATTAGGGCAGATTTTCCAACTAGGGTTATATAGTTGGATTATGGTGTCCCATTCCTTGGCAGGGTCCGGGACAACTTTGCTATCTAGAGTTATATAGTTGGATTCCATGTAGCTCGCATGGTCTATTGTCGGTTATAAGAAACTCCCGTATGAATGTTTTTATGTCTCATGCTATGTTTTCTTTTATCTCATGCTTAAATCATGATATTTCTTATGACTTCTCTATTATGCATGATCTCAGTTTCTACTATTTTTTAAGCACGTTTTACGTATGTTTTAATATGAGTATTCATATCTCAAATACTCGGTACATCCTATAGTACTGATGCATTTCTTACACTGCATCCTCTTGATGATGCAAATTCAGGTTCGGGTCCTAAGATTCGTGGCTAGAGTTTAGCCAGTGTCCCAGCTTCGAGTGGTGAATCCTCATACTTTAAGGACTAGTATAAATTATCTATCTTTATGGTTTCATTTTAGTATTTGGTGTTAGCTGGGGTCTTGTCCCAACAACTCATTGTTCAGTTTAGAGGCTTTCAGACTTAGTAGAGATTCTGTATTGAGTTTCAGATCCTGTTATGTTATGTTTGAATTGTTGATGACTCAGTCTATTTATCTCTTAAATTTGATGTTTCTGCTATGTTTTCTTATGAATGTCTGAGTATGCCATAACCAAGGGTTAACTTGGGGCACTTGTGGTCCCGAGTCCTGTGTTACGCCTAGGGAGTAGTCTTGGTGGTCACTACAAATGCTAAGAGAGGTTTGAAACTCTCAAATCCTTGTTAACACAAGATCTTATAATTACTCAACCAACTGAAGAGAAAAGGTATGTGATATACAGTGATTCTTCTCATCGTGGTCTAGGTTGTTTTTTGATGCAAGAAGGAAAAGTTAATTGTTACGCCTCTCAAAAATTGAAACCACATGAATTGAATTATCCTACTCATGATCTTGAACTTGCTGCTATTGTGTTTGCTTTGAAAATTTGGAGGCATTTCTTATACGGAGAAAAGTGTAATATATTTACTTATCAAAAGAGTTTAAAGTATTTGGGTAGACAAAAAGTGATGAACTTTAGACAACGGATATGGCTTGAACTCATCAAAGATTATGACTGCACAATTGACTATCATCGGGGAAAAGCCAATATGGTTGCAGATGCCCAAAGTCATAAATCCTTTGCAAGTTTATCTTTATGTCCCTTGCCCTTGCTTCTTGATTTGAGAGACATGAATTCTTGTCTTGCACTTAATTCGGATGGTTCATTTGTTGCTAATATGAAAATCAAGCCAATATTACTTGAACAAATGAAAGAAGCACAAAAATTAGATAAGAAGAATGCAGGATTAATCCAAAAATTTCAAAATGGGGAAAACATGATTTTACATTGAGGGAGGATGGTGTCCTACTATTGGTGGAATGGTATGAACAGAAGTGTACCAAACCATCAAAGAACACTATTGGTGGAATGGTATGAAGAAATACATTGTAGAGTTTATTTCAAAATGTTTGGTTTGTCAATGAATAAAGGATGAACATCAAGTCCCAGCTGGTTTGCTACAAACCTTGTCGATACCAGAATGGAAATGGGAGAGAATAACAGTGGACTTTATTTATGGACTTCCTCGCTCCCAAAGAAATCATGACGCAATTTGGGTTATAGTGGATACGTTAATAAAGAATACTCACTTCTTGGCAATCAGAGTGGATTATTCACTTTAGCGTTTAGCAAAATTGTACATCAATGAGATTGTGAGACTACATGGAATTCCCGCTTCTACTGTATCTGATCGAGACCCTAGGTTTAAATCGATATTCTAGACAAGCTTGCAAGAAGGTTTGTGCACTAGGTTGAACATTAGAACTTCTTTCCATCCCCAAACAAACGGCAACTATGAAAGGGTAATAAAAGTCATGGAAGATATGCTTCGAGCCTGCATTATTGTGTTTGAAGTCAGTTAGGACAAAGACTTGGCTTTGATATAATTTTCTTACACTAATAGCTACCAATCAAGTATTGGCATGCCTCCTTATGAAGCTCTATATGGAAGGAAATGCCGGACTCCTCTTTGTTGGAGTGAAGTTGGTGAAAAGAAACTTATTGGTCCTGAGATTGTGAAAAAAATAGAAGATAAGATAAGAATAATCAACGATCATCTAAAAATTGCTTCAGATAGACAAAAGTCTTATGCTGATCTTAAGAGGCGTGAAATTGAGCACCAAGTTGGTGATAAGGTATTTTTAAAGATTTCTCCATGGAAGAAGATTATGAGGTTTGGCAAAAAAAGGAAAACTTTGCCCTCGATTTATTGGACTATATGAAGTACTTAAGAAAGTTGGCCCAGTTGCTTATAAGTTAGATTTGCCACCTGAGTTAGACAAGATCCACAACGTCTTCCATGTTTCTATGCTTAGAAGATATCGCTCAGATTAGTCTCATGTACTCCCTGTTAAATCCATCTAGGTTAATCCTAACTTGACATATAAAGAAGAACCTATCAAGATCTTGTAGTGTGAAGTTAAGAAACTTAGAAACAAGAGAATTCCATTAGTGACGGTACTTTGGAAAAATCATTCTGGCAAAGAAGCCACCTGGAGCGAGAGGCAGACATGCGAACCCAATATCCGCATTTGTTTCGGGACTAGAATCAGGTAATTTTTGGGATGAAATTTCTTTAAGGGGGAGAAATTTGTGACACCCCAAGATATCTAAGCTAACATTTTCACATCATTTGACCATTTAGTGATAAAAAAGATTAGTCTCTACTTCATGCTCTCTAAACTTGATTTTTTGCGACATTTGGAAAGTTGATTGCCTTAAAGTAAGACGGTATTTTAGGAAATTGTATTGGGGTATTTACGTAAACTACCACAACTATTTTTATCTCAAAAACAATAGTAAGTACATGAGATGTTTGAACATTTGGGGCAGCCAACTTTAACTTTTTGGGCATCCACCTTTTTGATTAACATATATCCATGTTTGTGTGTAAAATATTACACCACCTCTATAATTTCGGTTCCTTAAGGATAAGGAAACCCCCTGAACTCTCTCTCAATCATAATCCCCCACAAAATAACCTTTAAAAACTTGTTCTTTCAGCTAGAACACAAGACAATCACACCCTTGTGGTAAGTAATCCAAACTCATTTTTGAAACTGTGTAGCTCTTAGTAATTTTAGAATATCTTGTTGTGTAGAATTTTTTTTTGAGTGAACAAATATATTTTGGAAATCTATTTCATAGATATATAACTCTTATGTTTATATGAAAAGCTGGTTTTGCATTTATGGGGTCGAAAAAGCAGACGCAACACATGGAAGGTTCTTGCCAGTTTTTCTGATATAGGAACCTTTTATGTATAGCTGTTAGTATTTTGAGCATATATTTTTGTACAAAATATATTTTGTGGTGGTTTTTAACTCCTTGATACCCTAAGACATGTACATACAGCTTTTGTGAACCCTACAAAGCTTATTTTTATTGTTAACCTATTAAAAACTGAGTCACAAAACAAGGAAGTCAGGCTTTCCAGATTTACTATTTTGGAGATTTGGTGTGATTTGCACAAACTAGGCTCAGTTTTGATATCTTTCTCGTTAATTTTAACCTGATGAAATTGTTGAATAGTAAGTGGGTAATTGATTGTATATTCAAGGTGTTTATACTCTTGTACAAGCTAAAGGAATTTGTTTGATAAAGTTGACGCACTTATTGGTCTACGATTTGAACTCGTCAAGTTGTGGTAGGAATATTTATGTGCTAAAAAAATCCAAGATTTGTGTATAAACTTGAACCTGTACTCTCATATATTGTTGGAGTATTTTAATTATTGTCTTGGAACTTTCGTTTGCTTTCTCGTGACCTTATATCGACATATTGGTATTTTTTAATTATTGTGAGATATTCGTTAATTCGCCTACTTGTACGGATTGCTCGATCATTCTGCATTCTTGTTGGGACTTTTTCCTTCTTGTTGAAGTGACTATGTCGCTGTATCGGCATGCCTCTTGATTCAGATCTTTGGCCATCTTGACTTTGGATTTGTGGTTTGTCTTAATTATGGAAAACTATCCATTTAAGTAAGAACTAGAAAGCCATTTTTAATATGGTTCTTGATTCTCTTGATTATTGGATTTCGGCCCTACTTGAATCAGGGCTTCAGTTCTTCTTGAAATTTCATTATTCTTGGTGTGACGGCATGACATACATATGGGGCAAAATTTGTTATTTGACATTTTGTAAAATAGTTCTATGAACTTTCTTGACACTTGAGCTTTGAATGCCAATTTTGATACTTGTAATATACTAGTTTACTTGATTTTTATTTATATGTTATATTGAGGTATCAATAATTCAGAAAGGAATTTGAGAAATCTATGAGTCCAAGCCCAAACTTTATACACCACTAAGCTTTGTGCTTAGCGATAGTTGCTTTCTATCGTAAGTGACACTCAGGAGAATAACTGAAGATGGCCACTTGAAGTAGACTTTTTGGAGCTTTTAGAAGATCACATTTTCATATAGGCATCTATATTTTGTAGAAATTCTGGGACTTGTACATGATCCATACGTTGCACTTGTATATGTAAATTTTAGGGAATAATTTTACCGTAGTACTATAAATGATAAACTTGAATTTGGTATCGTGTTAGCTGTTTTGAGGTGTGTAAAATCAGGTCTTATAATGTATTAAAGTCATATTTTGGTTTGTAATATGCATAATGGAAGAAACTAGTGTTTTCTTTAGTATTTTGAAGTTCAAAGATGATGTAGAAAATGATCCTGCAGTTGTGTTTAAATGAAAAAAATGACTTTCCATAAGGTACATCCTTGATTATTTTTGAAAGGTTCGCCATCGTGAATTGAAACACCTATATGGTCTTTACTTGGACTTCTATGAATTATTAGTTATCAAAATATTATACCTTTAACTCATTTTAAATTGGCCTAATTCAACTATATAAATAACGATGATTAATATGTTTTAAATGAAGTCCCTTTTAAACGCTACAGGTATATATTTGCTTTTATTTCAGTAGTGGCATCCTCCCAAAAGGGCCGCTACAGAGTCATTACATCATCCACTACTAAAAGAACTTTCATCCTCAATGGTTAAGAAACAAAAAACACCCAAGGACTCAGAAATGGGAGGATGTTAGGTCTGCATGTCAAGCTCATCTTCCCAAGGAGCCTCCTCAACAGGACGACATCTCCACAGAACATTAACCAATGAAAAACTATTTAGACCTCAAGTACTTACCTTCCAGAACATAATAACAATTAACTCTTCCTCGAAAGCTAAAGTTCCATCTAAATGTACTGACTCTCACTGACATACGAGAAACTCATCCAGTACATATCAACATAACACAAACATCAAGAAAAACAAGGGTGAACAAAAAATGGAACTAGTAACTGGGTTAACTCAAAAGCTACCTCCCCAACACTCTAACTCATAAACTCTCTGATCCACATAACCCTTCTACTTATAATGAATTGTATGAAGCTTTTCCCAAATCAACCTGCACTCTAACCATGGAACTATATAACAAGTCAATTATCCAAGAGTACCTCGAAGGCATCAACCAACCTACCAGAAACCTGTACATCCTACCACACATCACCTTGAATGAAGTCAATTGAACACTTGAATAGTAACTATCATCAAATGGAGATTCTACCAAGGCCAAGAACCAATCTCACCATCCTTTGAGCTCAGTAACTATCACGATCTAAACCGCCGCCAGTGGTACCCACCCAAAACCCTTGGATGAGTGAACCAAATAACCAACCAACACTTAGCGAAACTAGACTCAAGACCAGTTGCATTAAATAAAACTAGCATTCACAGCTAAAATAACTAATAATAAAGATCCTGCAGAAAAACACTCCTAGAATATGAAAGTTGTGCACCAAAACATTTACTAATGTCACGAGTGCAAGGATGCAACCTCAAAAACAAGAAGTCTAAGTCCAAAACAATGGATTAGAAGCAAACTAGATAAAACCATGGTATCCCAGAAGAAGCAGCTCACTCTTAGATTCTGGAAATATCGGAATTATAACTGAGGTTGCATAGCACCTTCCGAAATATGTCATGTACTCACAAAAGAAAAATAAGTGTAGTATCACTACACAAAATCACAGTGTACTGATAGGATCATCGGCAAGCTCCAATAAACAACATATGAACATTAAACTAAAGCTGAGTAAGGTAGGACAAAACATGAATAACCAATCATCAAATATTACCCAATCTCTCAGTCCTCCATTTAACTTACAAACTACATGAAACATGCCGAACACCCACCACAAACAACAACAAATAAAAACATACCAACCTTTTTCAAGTAACCTGGACTAACCAAGGATCCCTAGGACAACACCTACAGTGGTCAACATGCAATTTTTTTCTACACAAGGACCAACCCCACATTTAAGTACAACAACCCGGCCACTCATGGGCCAATATACAACAATCATATTTCAATTAGCAACCTGGTCCTCTCATGGAACCATCATCAAAGTACAATCAATAAGTATAACCAAACCTGTGCCAGGCGTGGTACCTGATTCAACCATTATAAAACCTTTACCAGGCGTGGTACCAGAGCCAACCGATATATGTATCTTATACCAGGCGTGGTGCCTGAGCCAACCGATATGTATACCTTATACCAGGCATGGTAATCAAGCCAAATGATATATGTATCACGTACTAGGTGTGGTACCCGAGCCAACCAATATGTTACACACAATCCAATAATTAACAATAATGAACACAACCGCACTTGTAAACCCACAAGTAATAAAGACAAGTTCATTTCACATTATTGACAACCAGATATTTAGACATTCATAATTGCATTCCCTAAACCATGCAATGAACATACAATACTAAGCAACAATTACAATGTACAAATGTCGCAAATGGAAAACAACAACCATCACCTACCTTAAATTAGCCTTAAAGCTCTACTATACTAGAGTTTTCCCATTTCCTGAAGCTTTCACTTGCCCTTGGTCTAAAAACAAGTACACATATGCTACAATAAGTCCAAGTGGCCTAATAATCCCTAAATTATACTCAAATCCTAATCCCCAGGCCAAACCATGATCACTCCTTCCATCCCAGGGCTTTCCCTTCATTCATTTACCTAAAACAATCATTTTTACGGATACATTAAGCAAATTATTATGAATAAGTCATGAATGATCAATTATAAACAAGAACCAAGAATATCTACACCCTAGAATCCCTATTACACTAGATTCTACCTTCTTATGTCCATCCAAACCATCCCCAAGACCGTAAATATTGATTCTAATATCCGGGAATCGAAGTACTAAAGTAGGGAAGTAAAATCCTTACCTTTGCAATGAACTTTGGTGGAAAATGAGTTGGAGTCACCCAAATTGTATCTGCCCTTCCCAAAAATGATCTTGAATAATTCTGAACGTTTTTGGAGAAGTTTCTACATTTATAGTGATTTACTCTGCCATAGCGGTCCTGTAACACCCCAGAATTTGATCCAGCTTTTAAACTCCAAAACTTGTTGAAATTTTAAACTTCCAGGGTTTACGGGTCAAGTCCACGAGTCATGGGTGGTCCCACGAGTCGTGGGTGGTTCCACGAGTCGTGGGTGGTTCCATGAGTCATGGAAAGGACTCATGATTTCATACCTGTGGACCACCCTCAGGTCTGAGAACCACGAGTCAATTTCACGGTTCGTGGAAATTTCCACAAGTCGTGGAACTAACCCGTGGAAATCAAATAGAGAGTGGGAAAGTTCCTATGAACCACGAGTGGGTTTCGTGACTCATAGAAGTTTCTACGGTTCATCCTATTGAGTTGTAAGAACTCATCTACAGCTTGAATTTTAGGCTCAGGAACCACGAGTACAGTCCACAAACCGTAGTTCCTTCTACGTCTCGTGGAAGGGACCCATGCAACCTGAAGCTGAGGTTTTTAGCAGTTTTTCTCTAATTAAATACCAGGGGTATTTCTATAATTACCCACTCTTTTAACTCCTAAGTAAGGTTATTTTGGCCATTCTTAGCATGATTTCTAAACCTATTATCCTAGGCCCCTCCTCATTTCCTCATTCATCTACCAAATTAGGAAAATAACTCCTTCAAGCTCCAAATCTCAAGCTCTAAGTTCAAGCCTTATTTTCTTTTCAATTTCAGTTGGGTTAGCTTCAATCAAGGTATGTGGGTATTCAACAATGGTTCCTTTGACCCTTGTTCCCAAAACCCCAAATTTCTATTTTGATTTCATGAAATTTCAAATTATGGTTCTTACCCAATTCTTATGGGTTTTGCTATAAATTATCTTCTCATGATTTTATTATGAAATTACCATTAAATTGCATGATTTTGCATGAATTTTTACATGTGAGCTCCTATTTTATGATTTTGAGGCTAATTATGGCAAATTCTACATGCATGAATTGATTTAAGTAAATTGAGTATTTGATAGCATGTTTTCATGAATTTCAAGCAAGTGCATGCCTAGTTCCTATGTTCTATGAAAATATATGTTATTACAAAATTGAAATAGAGTCATGCCAATTTTAAATTTATGAATTATTATGCAAGACAAGACACCCGATGTACCATCAATGCTCATGAACCATTTTCTAAACTAAGCTTCATGAGTAGTATGAAGATTCGGGTTATGAACACGTTTATGAAAAAGCTTTGAAATCTAGATATGTCACATATATGTAAGCCTTATGTTATATATGTTTTGGGAGTAGTATTTAGCACCGAGCGATGGGGGTTCTAGTTAACCCAAGTCGAAAACTGTGTTGCCACCGTAGGTTGCACTTCGTGGCTTATGAAAGGATCCTTATGATATGGTTCTAACCTTCGCCAGTTAGGACAACCTTTTTGAGTATGTGTGTATGACTATGGACTCCATGTAGCTCAGCATGGTTTATGTCGGTTAAGAAAAACTCCTAGATGATTATTTTCAAGCTATGAATATATATGATACCGTACGTTAAATCTTGACTTTACTTCATGTTTTATCTCATATATCTTGATATTTACTTATACTATCTCTTTATATGAGCGAGCTTATTTTAGGTATGTTTTAAGTATATTTTTATCATATTAATGCATATATCACATACATGATACATCCTATAGTACTGACGCATATTTTGCGTTGCATTCTCTTGATGATGCAGATTCAGGTTCCCTCTCGCAGGCCCGTGGCTAGAGACCGCAGGCTATTTCAAGTCAGTGTTGTTGAGTCCTTATAGTTTGAGGTCTAGTTATGATCCTATTTAGTTTATGGTTGTTTACTTTTGTACTTCGAGTTAGCTAGGGTCTTGTCCAACTCCTTATGTCATGTGTAGAGTATTTTCAGACATAGGCAATATTCAAGTCTCTATTTCAAACTATGTTTCATCTTGACTTATCATTTATGGATTGGGTTGCCTCATTTTATATTTGTGCTTCTTCTATGTTTTCTTATAAATGACTGAGTATGCTATGACCAAGGGTTATCTTGGGACACTTGTGGTCCCGGGTCCTGTGTTACGTCTAGAGGGTAGCCTTGGGGCATGACAAACTAGGTATCAGAGCCTCAAATTCAAGAGCCCTATGGTGTCTAAAAGCAACATTGAGTAGAGTCTCTTTCATCTGTGTGAAGTGCGCCATATCTATAAGAGAGAAGCTATTAGGTATCTTAGGAAAAACTTCACTTCCTTCTTGATCTATATAGTGCGATAGAGTTTGATTCTATTAACCCTCTAATCCATTCTTTATGCATTTCAGATTATGCCTCATCGCCATAATATGCCTTGCTGAGCTGCCCAAAATATTGATCCTCCGATTCAAGACCCCGAGGTTACAAATGCAGAGTTCAGAAATTCCATCCAAATGCTATCACAAACTATAGCCACTCAGGACAATCAATAGGCTCCTATACCTATCCAACCTGAAGGTAGAATAGTGGCCCGAGTTCTAGATTTCATTCGCATGAACCAACCTGAGTTCTGGGTTTCATAAGTTGGTGAGGATCCACAAAATTTCTAGGATGAGATAAAAAAGATCTTTGGTGTGATGCAAGTGGATGGTGTTGATTGTATCGAGCTAGCTACTTATTAATTTAAGGTCGTGGATATTATTTGGTTCACTCAATGGAAAGATGCTAGGGATAGGGATGTGGTCCCTATGAATTAGGAAGGCTTTGGGAAGTCTTTTCTTGACCCTTTTTTCCTAAGATAGTTGACGCAAGCTATGGTCAAAGAGTTCGTGAATTTGAGTCAAGGTTCTATGATGGTTCAGGAGTATGGGTTGAAGTTCACCCAGCTTTTTAGGTATGCTCCTTCCATGGTGGCTGACCAATGGGATGAGATGAGTAACTTTATTTATGGTGTATCAGATTCGGTGAAGAAGGAGTGTAGGTTCGCGATGCTTTTGGGTGGCATGAATATTTCCCGACCTATGACTCATGCCCAACATACCGAGGGAGACAAGTTGAGGGAGATGGAAAGGGAGATCAAGAGGGTTAGATCTAAGGGTTCATATTTTGGCCATTAGAGGCCAGGAGGCAGACATCGCTCCTCATTTCAGAAGAAATCATCAGGATGCATTCATTCTTCTGCTAGTGCTCCTACCCAGAACCCCAGGCCTTATCATGATCAGACTAGTAGAGGATCTGGTTCTTATTCACAGACTTAGAGGAGTGTTGCAAAGGGATTTTCCTACCGTATTTACAACAAATGTGGGAAGAATCACACGGGAGAGTGTCATTTTGGCACATGTGCATACTTTAGGTTTGGATAGGCTGGACATATGATTAGGGATTGCCCTTCGGCTAAGAAAGGACCAGGAGGTACTAGGACTGAGTCTTCTCCAGTAGCCCCAGGTGGTCGTCCAGCCCAGCAGGGCACTGCTTCTAGTTCTGGTGATCAGCACCATAATTGCCTCATGCTATGTTCTCTCACCAAGACCATTAGAGTTCACCGGATGTTATTACTGGTATATTAAAAGTCTTCTCTCTCGATGTGTATGCTTTATTAGATATGGGTACCTCCTTGTATTTTTTGACCCCTTATGTTGATTTTAGGTTTGAGGTTTGTCCAGATCAGCTTTTAGAACATTTCTGTGTTTCTAATCCTGTTGGTGAGTCAGTCCTAGCCAAAAGAATCTACCGAAGTTGCTCTATCTCAATCTTTCATAGAGTCACTTCAGTGGATCTAGTAGAGTTTGAGATGACTGATTTTGACGTTATTATTGGTATGGATTGGTTGTATGCTTGTTATGCCTCAGTTGATTGTTGTTCTCGAGTTGTCAGTTTCAAGTTTCCAAATGAACTTTTCTTAGATTGGTAAGGTAGTCCCCCATCCTCGAAAAGTCATTTCATATCTTATGTTAAGGTTAGGAAGATGATTTCTAAGGGTTATGTATATCATATAGTTTGGGATATGGACATAGAGTCCGAAAACCCATCCCTTCAGTCTATTTCTATTGTGAATGAGTTCCCAGAAGTGTTTCCTGAAGATTTGCCACGAATCCCTCCTGAGCGAGGGATCAACTTTGCGATAGATCTTCTTTCAGATATGAACCCTATCTCTATTCCTCCCAATAGAATAGCTCCCACACAGCTTAAAGAATTGAAGAACCAGTTGAAAGACCTCCTTGATAAGGGATTTATTTGACCCAGCATCTCTCTATAGGGTTCTCTAGTTTTATTCATGTCGAATAAAGATAGCTCCCTCAAAATGTGTATCGACTACCGTCAGTTGAACAAGGTCACAATCAAGAATAAGCATCCCATTTCTAGGATTGATGACTTGTTCGATCAGCTTTAGGGTGCCAGTTAATTCTCCAAGATCGACCTTAGATCTAGTAATAATTAGCTTCATGTTCAAGAGTGTGACATTCCAAAGACAACCTTCAGAACTCGGTATGGTCATTATGAATTTTTGGTTATGTCTTTCGGTCTCACGAATGCTCTTGCAGCTTTTATGGATTTCATGAACCATGTGTTCAAACAGTATCTAGATATGTTTGTGATTGTTTTTATTAATGATATTCTTATATATTCTCGGAGTGAGGAGGAG
Organism: Jaltomata sinuosa; assembly: GCA_003996215.1. Classification (NCBI taxonomy): domain Eukaryota; kingdom Viridiplantae; phylum Streptophyta; class Magnoliopsida; order Solanales; family Solanaceae; genus Jaltomata; species Jaltomata sinuosa. The sequence continues at coordinate 273,167 of QJPP01001084.1, forward strand.
CATGTGGACCATGTGAGAGTTGTGTTGCAAATTCTCAAGAATCGACAGTTATTTGCTAAGTTTAGCAAGTGTGAGTTTTGGATGGAGTATATTGCTTTTCTGGGTCATATTGTGACTAGAGATGGTATCCGAGTTGATATTAGGAGCTTTTTGGGTTTGTCTGGTTACTGTAGAAGATTTGTGGAGAGATTTTCTTCTATTGCTGCCCTTTTGACTCAATTGAATCAGAAGAAGGTAAAATTTTAGTGGTCTGATTTATCTGAGAAGAACATTCAGGAATTGAAGATTAGATTGACCACAACCCTAGTGTTGGCTCTACCCGGGGGACAAAATGTCTTTGTTGTGTATTGTGATGCTTCTAGGATTGGTTTGTGTTGTTTGTTGATGCAGCTTGATAAAGTGATTGCTTATGCTTCAAGACAACTTATGATTCATTGGAAAAACTAACCTACTGATGATCTTGAGTTAGCGGCCGTGGAATTAGCTTTGAAAATTTGGAGACACTATTTGTATGGTGTCCACGTGGATGTATTCACCGATCATAAGAGTCATAAATATGTATTCACTCAGAAGGAATTGAATCTTCGTCAAAGGAGATAGATTGAGCTTCTTAAGGATTATGATATGAGTGTGCTTTACCATCCGGGTAAGGCCAATGTCATGGGGTATGCCCTTAGTAGATGTCCATGGGTACTGTGTCTTTAGTTGAAGATAGAATGAAGTAATTGGCCAAGGATGTTCATCGACTGGATCGACTAGGAGTATGCCTTATGGACTCAACATAAGGTGGTGTTATTGTTAAGAATGGGTCCAAATCATCCTTGGTAGATGAAGTGAAAGAAAAGTAAGACAGTGATTCTATTTTGCACCAGTTGAAGGGTGCGGTCCACAAGCAAAGGGTGGAGGTTTTCTCCTAAGGGGTGATAGTGTACTTTGATATCAGGGTCGATTGTGTGCTCCTAACATCGATGGGTTGAGAAACCGGATTTTGGCAGAGGCTCATAGCTCCAGGTATTCCATTCACCCCGATGCCACCAAGATGTACTATGACCTACGGGAAGTCTATTGGTGGAATGGCATAAAGTGGGACAAAGTGGGTTTTGTGGCTAAGTGTCCCAACTGTCAACAAGTGAAAGTAGAGAATCAGCGACCCATCGGTATGACTGAGGATATTGATCTTCCCACTTGGAAGTGGGAAGCGATCAATATGGATTTAATTACTGGTTTTCCTCGTACTCAAAGGCAATATGATTCGATTTGGGTGATTGTCGACTGGATGACTAATTCATCCCACTTTTTGGATGTTAAGACTATGAATTTAGCCGATGATTATGCCAGACTCTACATTTGGCAAATAGAAGTTATCCCACTTTTTAGCTGTTAAGACTACGAATTCAGCGGATGATTATGCCAGACTCTACATTTGGGAGATAGTTAGATTGCATGGTGTTCCAGTGTGTATCATTTCATACAGGGGTACTCAGTTTACATCCCCATTTTGGAAATCATTTCAGAACGGTCTTTGAACTTAGGTGAAGCTTAGCACCACTTTCCACCCTCAGACGGATGGCTAGGAAGAGCGTACTAATCAGCCTTTGGAGGATATGTTGAGAGCTTCTGTGATTGATTTCAAAGGTAATTGGGATGATCACTTACCGCTTATCACGTTTGCCTACAACAACAACTTCTATTATATCATCCAGATGGCTCCTTATGAGGTACTTTATAGGTAGAGGTGTAGGTCTCCTATTGGTTTGTTTGAGGTAGGTGAGCAGCTTTGATTGGTCTAGATTCAGTTCATGAGACTATGTAGAAGGTTTAACTTATTAGGGAAAGATGAAGACCGCTCTGAGTTGACAAAAATCATATGTAGATGTGAGAATAAGAGAGTTAGAATTTGAGGTTGATGATTGGGTATTTCTAAAGTTGTCACCCATAAAGGGTGTGATGAGATTTAGTAAGAAAGGGAAACTTAGTCCCAGCTGTGTAGGTCCTTATCGGATTCTAAGGAGAGTTGGTAGTATTGCATACGAGTTGGATTTTCCATCGGATTTAGAAGTGGTTCATCCGATTTTCCATATTTCCTTGTTGAAGAAGTTTGTTGGTGATCTGACCTTAATTATTCCTTTGGAAGATGTGAATGTGAAGGATAGCCTTACTTACAAAGAAGTTCCCATGGAGATTCTTGATCGTCATATTCAGAGGTTGATAAACAAAGAAGTCACCTCGATAAAGGTGCTTTGGAGAAATCAGCTAGTTGATGGAGCTACTTGGGAAGAAAAAATAGCCATGAAAGCCAACTACCCTCATCTTTTTCCTTGCGACTCAGTGTCATATTGAGGTAATAGTTTCCTCTGTAGTATGTTCCTCCGATTCTATTCCATCAGTTTCTCTCATGATCCTAGCATGCATTCATGTTTTCCGAAGTTAGTTTTATCATGTTTTAAGTTGAAAAGTTTAGTTTTCATGTTTGTTCCTTGGTTTCCATGTGTTGTTGTCTGGTTGGGCTGTTTTGTCTCCAATATTCCTTGCTTAGTATTCATTCGAGGATGAATGATCCCAAGGGGGAGATATTGTATCACCCCAGAATTTATCCAGCTTTTAAACTCAGAAACTTGCTGAAATTTTGAACTTCCAGTGATCACGGGTCAAGTCCACTAGCCGTGGGTGGTTCCACGAGTCATGGAAAGGACTCGTGATTTCAGCCCTGTAGACCACCCTCAGGTCTGAGAATAAAGAGTCAGTTTCACGGTTCGTGGAAATTTCCACGAGTCATGGAACCAACCCGTGGAAATCAGACTGACAGTGGTCAAGTTCCCAGGAAGCACGAGTGGGTTCCGCGACTCATAGAAGTTGCTATGGGTAATACTGTTGAGTCGTAGGAACTCATCTGTAGTTTGAATTTTCTACGAGTGGGCTCAGGAACCACGAGTCCATTCCATGAGCCATGGTTCCTTCTACAGCTCATGGAAGGGAACCGTGAAACCTGAACCTGAGGTTTTTAGCAGTTTTACTCTAATTAAATCGCAAGGGTATTTTTATAATTACCCACCCTTTTAACTTATGTGAGGTCATTTTGTCCATTCATATCATGATTTATACACCTATTAGCCTAAGCCCCTCCTCATTTCCTTATTCATCTACAAAATTTAAAAAAACACTTCTTCAAGCTCCAAGTTCAAGACTCCTTTTCTTTTCAATTTCAGTTGGGTTAGCTTCAATCAAGGTATGTGGGTATTCAACAATGAGTTTCTTTCACCCTTGTGCCCAAAACCCCTAATTTCTATTTGGATTTCATTAACTTTCAAATTAGGGTTCTTACCCAATTCTTATGGATTTTGGTATAAATTGTCTTCTCATGATTTTATTATGAAATTACCATTAAATTGCATGATTTTGCATTTGTTTTTACATGTGAACACTTATTTCATGAATTTAAGGTTAGTTATGGCAAATTATAAATGCATGAATTGATTTAAGTAAAATTGGGTATTTGATAGCCTGTTTTCATAAATTTCAAGTAAGTGCATGTCTAGTTCCTATGTTCTATGAAAATATATGTTATTATGAAATTGAACTAGAGTCATGCAAGTTTTCAAGTTATGAATTATTGTGCAAGACAAGACACCCGATGTACCATCAATTCTCATGAATTATTTTCAAAACTAATATCGTGAGTAGTATGAAGATCAAGGTTATGAGCACATTTATGAACAAGCTTTGACATCTATATATGTCACATGTATGTGAACATTATGTTATATATATTTTGGGAGTAATATTTAGCACTGAGTGATGAGGGTTCTAGTTATCCCAAGTCCAAAACTACATTGCCACCGTAGGTTGCCCTCCGTGGCTTATGAAAGGATCCTTATTACATGGTTCTAACCTTGGCCAGTTAGGACAACCTTTTTCAGTGTGGGTGCATGAAACTGGACTCCATGTAGCTCAGCATGGTTTATGTCTGTTAAAAGAAACTTCCACACGATTATTTTCAAGCTATGAAGCTATATGATACCCTACTTTTAATCTTGACTTTACTTCATGTTTTATGTCTTATATATTGATATTTACTTATGCTATCTCTTTATACGAGTGACCTCATTTTAAGAATATTTTAAGTATCTTTTTATCATAATCATGCATATCTGACATACTCGATACATCCTATAGTACTGACGCATATTTTGCGCTGCATCCTCTTGATGATGCAGATTCAGGTTCCCTCCATCAGGCACGTGGCTAGAGACCGCATACCATTTTTAGTTAGTGTTGGTGAGTCCTCATAGTTCAAGGGCTAGTTATGATACTAGTTAGTTTATGGTTGTTTACTTTCATACTTTGAGTTAGCTAGGGTCTTGTCCTAGCAACTCCTTATGTCATGAGTAGAGGCTTTTCAGACATAGAAAGTATTTGAGTCTCTCTTTCGAACTATGTTTCGTCTTGACTTAGCATTTATGGATTGGGTTGCATCATTTTCTATTTATGCTTTCGCTATGTTTTCTTATGAATGACTGAGTATGCTATGACGACACTTGTGGTCTTGGGTCCCGTGTTATATCTATGGGGTAGCCTCGGGGCGTGATAGGTCCCCACTTTGCTATAGTAACATCGTTGTCGAAGAACCCACCTGCTATGGCGATTCTAACTGCCTTTACTTTCTCTATAGTGGGAATTTATCTATAGTGTCAATCGCTATAGTAGTTGACATGGAACATAATATCATGAAATCCCCCAAAATTTACCATTTTACAACACACTTCAAAACTTGACGTTCCAAACTAATGGTTTCACGTTAACTTTAATATCGGGAGTTCTACCCACCCAAATCCACCTCCAAAAATACCCCTGTACTCCTTAACGCCTTAGCTAATAGAAAAATAAGCTCAACCTAAGTCAGTTGATCCAATCCTTTCCCAAATTTCCCTAGACCATACTTCACTCTGAATCCGTCTGACACTAGCCTAGCAAAAAATTTCCAACTCCCAAACCCAAAAGTTTTCTAACCTCTTTCTTCGAAGTAAAAGCTTACCCATAAGGATGGAACAGGTTGTTACAATAGATACCAACTTACCCATCATTCATCCATGAATGATCAAACCCAAAAATGATGAGCTAAAAAAGAGAAAAGGGTAGTACCTGAATCCTCAAACAAGTGATGCTACTTGTCTCACATGTCCTTCTCAGTTTCCTAAGTGGCTTTCTAAACTGGAGGATGCTTCTATTGATCCTTTACCGATCTAATTTCTTTTGTCCTTAATTTCCAAACAACACGATTGAGAATAGCAACTAGCTCCTCCTCATACTGAAGGTCCTTGTCTAGCAAGAGTGAATCCCATTTAATGAAGTACTCCCCATCGCCATGGTATCGCTTAGCATGGATACATTGAAGACTAGATGGACTCCATACAAACTGGGCGGGAATGCTAACATGTAATCCACTGGCCCTATAATCTCAAGAACCTCAAAGGGACCGATGTACATAGGGCTAAGCTTTCCCCTCTTGCCAAACCACATTACCCATTTCATTGGTGACACCTTCAACAAAATATGTTCACCAACCTAAAAATCCATGTCCTTTACCTTGCGATCTGAATACTCTTTTTGCCTGCTTTGGGCCGCTAGCATCTTGGTTTGAATACCCCTCACCTTTTCCTGAGCATCCTTTACGAAGTCCATGCTCAAGGGTTTCACATCACCTGTGTCAAACCACCCTATGGGTGATCTACACCCCCTACCATAAAGTGCCTCAAATGGTGACATATCGATACTGGAGTGATAGTTATTGTTGTATGAGAATTCACACAATGGTAAAAACTAGTCACAATGGCCCCAAAAATAAATTACATATGCTCTCAACATGTCGTCTAACACCTGAATTATCCTCTCTGACTGACCATCTATCTGAGGATGAAAAGTTGTGCTGAAGGTAAGATGGGTTTCCATCTCTTCATGCAACTTGCCCCAGAAATTGAAAGTAAAATGCGTACCTCTGTATGAAATTATAGAGAGTGGCACCCCATGCAATCTCTAAATTTCCTTAACATAAATCTTGGGCAACTGTTGGGAATTATAATTCACCCTGAATGGAATGAAATGAGATAACTTGGTCAGCCTATCCACGATGACCTAAATGTAGTCATACCTTCCCAAGGTCTTAGGAAGACCCACCATGAAATACATGGCTATTCCTTCCCACTTCCACTAAAAAATGGGCATCCTCTGAAGCAATCCTACAGGCCTTTGGTGTTCATACTTAACCTGCTGAAAATTTTGACACTTAGACACAAAATCAGATATTTATTTCTTTATCCCAGGCCACTAATAAAGCTAACTCAAGTCCCGGTACATTTTTGTTACGCCCAGATGTATTTAATACCATGAACCATGAGCTTCTAATAACACATTTTGTATCAATTCATCAACCTGAGGAATACAAATCTGCCCTTTAAAGCGTCATACCCCACTAGCATCTAGTGTGGCATCCTGGTCCTTTCTGGACACCACATTGTTCCGAAGCTTATTCAATTATGCATCCAGAAACTGTTTGGCTTTGATTTCCTCAAGAAATGTGGGTTTAACCTCAATACTGGCCAACACCCCACCCTGTTCTGAAATGCCCAACTGCATGAACTTTGATTCAATAGATAGGATCTCCCTAGCCAAGGGTTGTATGGATACCCCCAAACAGGCCAAACTTCCCATGCTAACTGCCTTCCAATTCAATGCATCTTCCACCATATTAGCCTTACTCGGATAATATTGGATGGTCACATCATAATCCTCCAACAGTTCCATCCACCTCCTCTATCTCAGATTCAAATATTTTTTTGTAAACACATATTGCAGGCTATGATGGTTTGTGAACAGTTCACACTTGACATTCACACTTGACACCATAAAGGTAGTGTCTCCAGATCTTGAGTGCGAAGACTACTACTGTCAACCCCAAATCGTGGGTTGGGTAGTTCTTCTCACGGGGCTTCAGTTGCCTTGAAGCAAATGCTATGACTTTCCTATCCTGCATCAATACGAAACCCAAACCCAAATGTGAAGCATCACAAAACATAATGAAATCCTTACATTCAATCAGAAATTATAGGATAGGAGCTGTAGTCAGAAGTTTCTTCAGCTTTTGGAAGCTCTCCTAACTCTTGTCAGACCAAAGAAAAGGTACCTTCTTCTGAGTAAACCTTGTCAAGTGAGTAGAAATGGAAGTAAAAGTCTTGAAAAACCTGTGATAGTAGCCTACAAGCCCAACAAAACTCCTAAACTTAGTCACAGTACTAGGTCGGACCAACCTTTTAACCACCTCAATCTTTTGAGGATCCACCATAACCCTTTTTTTGAAACCACGTGCCTTAGAAAGGCAACCAAAATTCACACTTCAAAAACTTGGCATATAAATTTTGGTGCCTCAATATTCCCTGAACAATGTAAAGATGCTCTGCATGCTCTTCCTTACTCTTGGAGAAAATTAGAATGTCATCTATAAGCACAATGATGAATGAATCTAGAAACGATTTGAAGATACTATTCATCAAACTCATAAAAGCTGTCAATGCATTGGTCAACCAAAACAACATTACCAGGAACTCATTGTGCCCATATTTAGTCCAGAATACCATCTTAGGTATATCCTCAGACCTAATCTTTAGTTGATGGTACCATGACCTCAAGTCAATTTTCGAAAATATGGAAGCACCCTGCAACTGATCAAAAAGGTCATCTATATGGGGTAAGGAATGCTTATTTTTTATTATGACCTTGTTTAGTTGCCTGTATTCTATACATATCCATATATTACCATCCTTCTTCTTCCCAAACAATATCGAAGCACCCCAAGGTGAAGTGTAACACCCCAGAACATCCAAGGCTAGACTCAGCTCAGAAAACTAGAAAGAAATAAAAATTTCAAGTGTCAGTGATTCCACGAGTCAAATCCACGAGCCGTGGACTGGACTACTGGAACTCAGATCAGATGCCATCCCCTCTGAGGTAGTGTTCACGAACAAGAACCACAGACTATAGAAGTTTCCACGGGTCGTAGAAGCTGCCCGTGAAACTGTCCTGCATATGATCTCCCAGGATACATGATCCGTGGAAGTTTCCATGAGTAATGGACCACCCTCATGGAACCATTTTTTAGCAGCCTAGATTTCCCTTAAAGGGAATCACAACCGGGTTTCATGAGCCATGGAAGTTTCCACGAGTCATGGTTTCCATCCGTGGAACCTGAATTGCGAATTTCGGCAGTTTTCTTATAAAATTTCCAGGGGCATTCCAGACCTTTCCTACCTCTTTAAAGCCTAAGTTATGTCATTTTTCTTAGTCTAAGCCTAGTTAATTAGTAAAAAACGGCCTAAATCACCCATTCTCCTAAAGTCATCAGACACTTAGAAAGAAAAAAAGAAGAGAGGTGACAGTTTCCCTCAAGAACAAGAAGAAGGTCTTCTTCAAGCTCAACCTATAAACCCAAGGATTTCCTCCATAGATTCTCCACCAGTTATGTGGAATTTTTTCATTGGGTTCCTTTCATCCATCGAGTCCCTAGTTTCATTTCAGTTCTTTAAGTTCTCAATTAATTCTTCAGCCCTAGGGTTCTTAAACCTTAGGAAACTATTGCAATTCACATCCTATTGCTTGTATGGTATATATTATATGTTTCTTGGAGAATTAGAATAGTCACATGTACATAATTAAATAACCCTAGCTTGTGTTAAATTCAGTACTCATGCTTTATACTTGCTAGGTAGATAATTCAGACAATTATACTTCAACGTTAGAATATCATCAGTTTTAATATATATATGTTGCATTCTAAGATGATTATCAGTATTTGAGCTATCCAGTATTTTATTTTTTATTTCATTGCTTATGTATTCATTTGGGAGTAGACTTAGCACCGAGTGGATGAAGGGATGAAGTCTCACCCACAAGTTTAGGCTGAGACCTTTGGTAGCAGTGCCAGAGTCCCAGAACTACGGCGCCGTTGTAGGTTCTAAAAGGGTCACCCATCAGATTAGGCTTGACACCCTTATCCCTTGTGGACTTTATTTTAGTGGATCCACCTCAAATTTGTTCATACCCTTGGCAAGGTATTAGCACCCTTTCATCCAAGGTTTCAGGTTGGCCCTACAGTTAGCTCTGCTTGGGGTATGTCGGTTAATAGTACCTACCACAGTCAGACATATATTGCATGGACTATGTACTCAATATCTATTTTCAGTTAATCAGTTCACCATTTTATATGTTCATGTTAGTACTTGGTCACTACATCCACCTTATCTTTAAGTTTATGCCTCGGTATGTACTTTCGTGTTCAGTCTTTATGTTGTTAAACTTAGCATATATTCTGCATGCTTAGTACATTCGAAGTACTGACGCATACTATTGTGCTGCATCATTGTATGATGTAGGTTGAGGCACTCAACATCCAAACTGCGTTTAGCTTGATTTCCAGTCCTTACTCAGCAGTTTAAGTGGTGAGTCCTTATGGTTCGAAGATGATAGATATGCTATTATCTTTCGATTTTATATTTTAGTTTCAATTTTTTAGACTTAACTTTGGGCTTGTCCCAGCAAACTAATATTAGTTAGAGGCTTTCACATATAAAACTAGATTCAACTATAGAGTTGTTAGTGTTGTTCTCAGAGTCATTATACTCTTATACATATTTTATATTCAGACATGTTTGGGCTTTTTTACCATCTCAGCTATTTAAATGCTTTTAGTTTTTCGCATATTTCTTGTTTTTATCAGAAATTATATAGATATGCCAGACCATGGGTTAGCTTGGGGTCACTTGTGACACTAAGCATCATGTTGCATCTAGGGGGTAGCCTCGGGGTATGCAAAACTTGGTATCAGAGCCTAAGGTTTAAGTGTCCTATGGTGTCTGAAAGTTGCGTTGATTAGAGTCTTCTTTATAGGTGTGAAGCACGCCACACTTATGGGGGAGAAGCTATGAGATGTCATTAGGAAACACTTCCCTTCTTTCTTTTCCAGCTCGTTCTATAGAGTACGGACTCTATTTGATCTCTTTCTAACTCGTGCTCTACACGTTTCAGAAAATGCCTCCCAGAAGAGCCAATGCCAAGAACCATCAGGCACCAGCAGTTCTAGTAGACCCTCTGAATGAGAAAGTCACTCATGCCAAATTCAGGGATTCTTTTCAGGTGCTGGCTCAGGCCATGATTGCTCAGGTCAACCAGCAGGCTATGGCAACATCTCCATCTCAGACTAACTTTGCTGCAGCTAGAATCTGAGACTTTATTCGGATGAACCATCAAGAATTTCATGGGTCCAAGTGATAACGCTCAAAGTACCACTCCAATTAAGAAGTGTAAGCGATCGTTGTCAAATATAGAACCCAACAAAGGTTGGGGTCGATCCCACAGAGAATATGGTGAAAGTTAAGTCTTTAGTGAATTAGTTGACTAATGGTCAATAGTTTCCGGTAAATAAAGGGGGGGTTTTGTGTGAACAATGTGTAAACAAAACGAACAATAATGTATGAGTGAAAATCAAGATGAGAGAGAACTAGGGAAGTGTTCACCATGGCGATGGTAACAATGTCGATTCTAAGCTTAACCGGGTTCTTTATATATGCGTGTCACGATATGATTGAATTAATGGTATCATCTAAACGTTTCTCAACCAAATAGAAGAATTTACTTTTCAATTCTCTCGAACTTGAAAAGGTGTGCTTTTAGATTTCAATCCTAAACATCAAGTAGATTAATCTAGTTACAACATTAATCATAAGACGAGAGTTAGTAGTCTCGAATCCTCGTTGTTAATCAAGTTTCCCGGTTTTAATTTCTTTACTCAAGCAAATTAAACCTAGGCATGTTCTAATGTTTGCAACCACTAGAAAACGTTAAATAATGAATGATTAACAACGTGACAACATATATATTGAACCCGTCGCTGCCCGGAATCTATATCGCTACTTTAGCCATGGCTCCCACAACCCTAGTTGTGGGAGTTTAGTTAATCATGCTAGAAGAAGAAGAGAAGAAAGTCATATTCATAATAAGGAGAAGAGATTCTTACAATATAATGAAAACAATCTTCAAATATCCAAGAACAAGAAAAACCAAGATCCCAAGAACAAATCAAGAACACGAATTCAAGACAAGGAAAACGTGTTTCTTTCTCTCGAATTCTCTCCTAAAACTATTGGGAGAACTATTGTAAAAAGCTTGACTTGTAAAATAAACCTAACATAGGGTATTTATAGGAGTCTAGGAAACAAATCCCAAAAACGCTCGGATTCTGCATCGCCGACTGTCTCTACTTGACGGCCAGGCTGACGGACCGTCACTGGCTTGACGGACCATCGCCTTGGCCATCACCACTAGGCAGTGGTGCAGCTCAACTTGACGGTCACTGTGACGGACCGTCACATGTGTGACGGACCATCACTCAGGCCGTCACTCTTATCCAGAATGTCTTTTTGCTCGTATTTCCTTCCGTTTCCGTGTTTGTCTCCATTTCCTACAAATATAACATAAAAACATCAAAAACGACGACGGTTGCTTGAAAACGTACGATTGTTCTTAGTCAAAAGGAGTCGAAAGTGCTGTAAAATGGCGGCACATCAACACCCTCAACTTAGACGTTCGCTTCTCCTCAAGCAACATAACATAAAAGAAAAACAACACGACGACTCAACTAAGAAAACAAACTCGTGTCTCTAGCAACTCATGGTCATTCAACATCTTATTCAATTTTAATTCACACTCCCTCGTAGCACACAAATGTATGAAACACTAACTTGCATGGATCCAAACATGTCTTTCCGATATGATAGAACATTCTACATACACACGCGCAACTATCCTAACAATCAATAGACAATACAGAAATCTTGGTGCCCTCACCACAAAGAAGTCCCACACACAACATTTAGGACTAGGTAAGACGCTCACACTCGCAAACGATTTCAAACAATGCACATGCGATACCATAGGCTTGCCCTTACTATTCTATTTCAGTTTTTCAGAAAGCCACTCAGGATCACTACAGGGCTTGTTTTGGCTTGTAATGAGGCTTCAGGTGCAGGTAGGATACATTTAGGGGTTAGTGACTAAGCCCTCCTTGGAACCACCGATATCTTATTACCACATACTTTACTTTGTCCATCCTTATTCACCTTTTTATTTCCTTCTCTCTAGCTACAGGTGCGGCCTCTTTATTTTGACAATTCTTTTTATTACTTTTTCGATTTTTTTCATCTCTTTTTTCTTTTTTTTTTCTTTTATTAGGCACACACCCGAATTTTCATTCTATTCACAACCAATCTTCTCCATCCTCTTTTTCTTATCATTCACCTTTATAGTAGCCACCCTCAACTTAGGCTGATTGCCTGAGTTGAGGTGCACAATGTCCACGGAAGGACCAGGGCCAAAACAGGGTTTACCTCTATAGTAGCCACCCTCAACTTAGGCTGATTGCCTGAGTTGAGGTGCACGATGTCCAAGGAAGGACCAGGGCCAAAACGGGGATTCAAAGTTAAACAGGAACGGTGACAGGTTATTGAAAGAACAAGGTTAATTATGGCTCAAACAGGGTTCAAAGGGACTATTTGCATTTGGACGGTCTTATAGGTTAAGTGGACTGCACACAAAAATGGCTTGTGATCCTTTCCTAAGCAACCAACTTCGAACTCAACAAAATAGACCGGGCAAGTTCTAGATGCATGTACAGAGTAAGAATTTATAACAATACGCTCACACACACTTTGCACCAAGAAACTATACCACTACCGACCATCAAGACAACAACTCGGCTTAAGCATACTTATTCCTATCATAATCACACATTGACGTTCAAGGATCCAGACAGTCAATCGTTTCAATATAAGCTCAAAACCAGAAAATTTTTCAGCGGGGGCTCCTTTTAGTCAAGAAAAACGCCATGATGCTTGCTATAGACACTAGAAAACAACTAGAAAACAACTAAAAATTTAAACGACAACCTAAACATGTCGGTTCTACTAGATAGCGCACCGGAGGGAAAAGAACTCGGCAACAAAAACCCTCGGTGGTGACTCACAGGTTTCCCAACACCCTCAACTTAGACTCATGCATTGTCCCCAATGCATACATGTGAAAACTAAAACTGTGAGAATAAGGAATACCTGTGAAGTCCATAGGACTCGGATTCTGACATGATGTTGGAGACCGCCAGGGTCTCCAAAGCAGGAGAACTCGATGGAGTGTGTGCACGCGACAACCTCATGTTGCGTTTCAGCTTCCTATTTTATTGGCTCCATAGCTAGTCGCGACAACTTCTTCGCTCTTTCTTTGCAGATTCTCTTGCGGTGTTTTCGTTTTCTTGATCTATTTTCACCGCCTTCCTCTACAGGTTTCTCTTCTTGCGATCCCAACTTTATTCTCATAACAGATCGGGTCTCAACCATACCCTTCTCCTCGAGATGCTCATCCACCGGAACTTCCTCAATGACATTCACGACCGCGACCACCCTCATGTCACTTAGTTGCTTCATCAATTTGGACACATCGAACTTGACAACTTCATTGTTTAGCCTGAAGGTCAGTTCGTTTCTTTCCATGTCAACCAACACTCTAGCCGTGGCTAACAAAGGTCGTCCCAAGATTATGGGAACTTCAAAATCCACCTCGCAATCCAAGATCACAAAGTCAGCGGGAAATATAAGCTTACCAACCTTGACTAGCATATCGGACAATATTCCCACCGGTCGCTTTACCGAACGGTCAGCCATCAACACTCTCATGGACGTTAGTTTAGGTGCTCCCAAGCCCAATTGCTTGTAGACTGCTAGCGGCATCAAGTTGATGCTAGCACCAAGATCACATAAGGCTTTCCCGAAGTTGAGCTTCCCAATGGTGCAGGGCACAGTAAACGCGCCTGGGTCTTCCTTCTTTTCGACTAACGACCTTGAGGAAATAGCGCCGCAGTGGTGGAGGTTATCTTCTGGTTCGAAACTTACCGACCTCTTCTTTGTAATCAAGTCCTTCATGAACTTGGCATATCCGGGCATTTGTTCAAGCGCTTCCACCAATGGGATGTTTATTGATATCTGCTTGAGCATGGTCAGGAAATTCAGGAACTTAGCATCTTCCGCTTTCTTCTTCAGGCATTGTAGGAACGGAGGCGGTGGTCGAGGCATCATAGTTGGAAGCTTTTCAGCTTCCTTGCTTTTATCTGTGGGCTTTTCAGTAGTCTCCTCAACCTCCATGTCGTTGGCGCTATCACCCTCAATTTCAGTCTGAATTACCGGATGTGATTCCGATAATATTTTTCCGTTTCTTGTGGTGATCGCCATAAAGCTCGCGTCATTCCTCGAATGAGTAGTGTCGCTCGGCAAGGTACTTGTCTTCCTTTGGTTCAGAGATGCCAAGATTTGCCCCACTTGCTGCTCTAATTGCTTAATCGAGGTGGAATGCGCCTCTACTATTTGACTCATGGCCGATAACTCAGTCCTTATCTCCTTTACCCCAGAGTCAGTCGATTCTACCTTCAGCAGCATCTTCGCCATCATGTTCTCTAGCTTGGAAGTCCCTGCCTCGTTGCTAGCTTTATCCCGATTACCAGGTGGTACATACAACCCACCTCTATCAGTGTTATTCCTCCAGTTTCCTTGCTCGCGATCTCTGTAACCAGCTTTCTTATAGTAGTTGTCCTTCTGATAGGTCCGACCTTGGTTTCCTTGGCCATTGGCCTGGAAACCCCCCAAGTAATTCGCCTCCTCATCAGTTTCCAACTCTGCTGCTCTACCTTGGGAACCAACATCTTTAACCTTCTCTACGCCTCCCGAAAACAAGTGCTTTGTCAATAGGTCCAACTGCATTTTCAGATGCGCCATGTCTTGGTCGCGCTCCTCCTCTTTTCTGCGCTGCTCAGCTGACATACCAACTGCATAAGTGCTAGCTGCTACCTCTGTATCCCGTGTATGCAGGCCCTGTTGGTTTTGGTGAGCCTATCCAAAGTAGTTGTGGCCTCAACAAAAGTGAGAATGCACCACCTGCTGCGTTGTCTAACGTTGGCTTGGTAGCCGAATTCAGTGCCCTGTAGAATGTCTGCATCAAGAAGTTGTTGGTCAACTGATGGTTCGGGCATTGTGTCAGCTTCTTCTTGAACCGCAACCAAGTCTCATGTAAAGCTTCGTGGGGTTGTTGTCTGAAATTACCGATTTCATCCCTCAACTGTATCATCCTAGAGGGAGGAAAGAACCTTTCTAGGAAAGCTCCTTTCAACTCTCCCCAAGTTGTGATAGAGTCGGGGGTCAGCTCTGTCAACCACAATGCTGCCTCATCAGATAGAGACAACGGAAACAACCTGAGCCTGATTGCCGTCTGACTTACTCCAGGCAACTCGAACGACTTGCAGATGCCCACGAAATTCATCAGGTGCTGGTTTGGATCATCACCAGCAGCACCACGGAACACTCCTCTCAAGTTCAACAGCTGGATCATCGTGCTAGTGATGTTGAACTTGGCTCCGGGCGCTAGCGGTGGAAGAGCAATGGCGCCCGTAGCACCAACTCCATCCAAGTCGATATCCTCATCATTCAGCATAACATCGTCCTGCAGACCACCAGCATTCAGATTTTGTTGGGCCTGCAGTTCTGCAGCGAGCCTTGCTGCTTCTTGTTGTGCGGCCATATTCTGCCTCAATGTTCTAGCAAGCTCGGGGTCGTAATGTAATGTTGATTCACCTGAGCACCGGGTACTTAGCACACACAACTCTGTACCCTGTCAAAAACAAAAACAACAAATAAACGTAAAAGCAGGAAAGTATGACTAAGAGTCAAAAAAACACACCTGACTTAATAAACAACCGTATTCCCCGGCAACGGCACCAAAATTTGATAACGCTCAAAGTACAACTCCAATTAAGAAGCGTAAGCGATCGTTGTCAAATATAGAACCCAAAAAAGGTTGGGGTCGATCCCACAGAGAATATGGTGAAAGTTAAGTCTTTAGTGAATTAGTTGACTAATGGTCAATAGTTTCCGGTAAGTAAAGGGGGGGTATTGTGTGAACAATGTGTAAACAAAACGAACAATAATGTATGAGTGAAAATCAAGATGAGAGAGAACTAGGGAAGTGTTCACCATGGCGATGGTAACAATGTCGATTCTAAGCTTAACCGGGTTCTTTCTATATGCGTGTCACGATGTGATTGAATTAATGGTATCATCTAAACTTTTCTCAACCAAATAGACGAATTTACTTTTCAATTCTCTCGAACGTGAAAAGGTGTGCTTTTAGATTTCAATCCTAAACATCAAGTAGATTAATCTAGTTACAACATTAATCATAAGACGAGAGTTAGTAGTCTCGAATCCTCGTTGTTAATCAAGTTTCCCGGTTTTAATTTCTTTACTCAAGCAAATTTAAACTTAGGCATGTTCTAATGTTTGCAACCACTAGAAAACGTTAAATAATGAATGATTAACAATGTGACAACATATATATTGAACCCGTCGCTGCCCGGAATCTATATCGCTACTTTAGCCATGGCTCCCACAACCCTAGTTGTGGGAGTTTAGTTAATCATGCTAGAAGAAGAAGAGAAGAAAGTCATATTCATAATAAGGAAAAGAGATTCTTACAATATAATGAAAACAATCTTCAAATATCCAAGAACAAGAAAAACCAAGATCCCAAGAACAAATCAAGAACACGAATTCAAGACAAGGAAAACGTGTTTCTTGCTCTCGAATTCTCTCCTAAAACTATTGGGAGAACTATTGTAAAAAGCTTGACTTGTAAAATAAACCTAACATAGGGTATTTATAGGAGTCTAGGAAACAAATCCCAAAAACGCTCGAATTACGCATCGCCGACTGTCTCAACTTGACGGCCAGGCTGACGGACCGTCACTGGCTTGACGGACTATCGCCTTGGCCATCACCACTAGGTCGTGGTGCAGCTCAACTTGACGGTCACTGTGACGGACCGTCACATGTGTGATGGACCGTCACTCAGGCCGTCACTCTTATCCAGAATGTCTTTTTGCTCGTATTTCCTTCCGTTTCCGTGTTTGTCTCCATTTCATACAAATATAACATAAAAACATCAAAAACGACAATGGTTGCTTGAAAACGTACGATTGTTCTTAGTCAAAAAGAGTCGAAAGTGCCGTAAAATGGCGGCACATCACCAAGTTTGATGAGGATTCATAGAAATTTCTTGACGACATCTAGAAGGTGACAAATATTATGGGTGATACTCCAGTCAAGAGTACAGACTTAGCCGCATACCAGCTGAAAAGATTGGCTTATACTTTGTATTAGTAGTGAAATGAGTCTCACTGTGATAATGAAGGTCCAGTGGATAGGGACCACTTCAAGACTGCATTTATGGACATGTTTTTCCCACTGAGCTCAGGGAAGACAAGGTCAAAGTGTTCATCAACGTGAAGCAAAATGATATGAGTGTGAAGGAGTACGCACTCAAGCTTACTCAGTTGTCTAAGTATGCTCCAGCGATAGTAGCTGACTCCAGATCCCGCAAGAGTAGGTTTATAACTAGTGTGTCTGATGATGTGGTCAAGGAATGCAAGATTGTTATGCTGGTTAAGGAGATGGATAACTCTAGGTTGGTTATTTATGCTCAGTAGATCGAGGAAGAGAAATCAAAGAGAGGGGAGGAGACAGTAAGAGAGCTAGAACCGGTAACTTCAACTAATCTCAGAAAAGGTCAGATGGTGGCAACCGCTCTATGTTTTGCTAGAAATATTCAGCTCCAGCTCCATCTTCTTATAGTGCCCCAATGCTTAAGTTCAGATAGGACCGACGGAATAGGGTGCCGGGCTCTAAGTTCCAAGGTACAGTCACTAGTGGATGCACTCATCCAATTTGTAAGAAGTGTCGTAAGAACTACCAAGGTGAGTGTATGGCAGGTAGTGGTAATTATTTTGGGTGTGGTAAGACAGGCCACAAAGTGAAAGAGTGCCTAGTGAATTCTCATAAGGACAGGGATACTCATTCATAAAATCAAGCCAGTTTTACAGTAGCTCCAGTGGGCTGCCCCACTCGGCAGGGTTTCTTGTCTGGTATAAGTGGTGGTTAGTGCCAAACTAGATTGTAAGCCCTTCAGACTCGACAGGACCAAGAGGATTCTCATGATATAGTAACGGGTATATTACAAGTCTTCCATTTAGATATTTATTCATTGTTAGACCCAGAGGCTACATTTTCTTTTGTGACTTCTTATATAGTAGAGAGTTTTGGTGTCAAACTAGATATCCTACTAGAAGCCTTCTCAGTCTCTACTCTAGGTTGTGACTGAGTTATAGCTAGATGGGTATACCAAAGTTGCCTTGTCACAGTTTCCCAAAACGTCACTTCAGCCATTCTTGTAAAATTAGAAATGACTAAATTTGATATTATTTTAGGCATGGATTTGTTAAATTCTTTTTATGTCTTAGTTGATTGTAGAACTAGGATCGTTCGGTTTAAGTTTCCAAGCGATCCAGTCTTAGAGTTGAAGGGTAACACTTCAGTGCCTGTAGATCGATTCATCTCTTACCTTAAGGCCTAAAAAATAATTTCCAAAGGGTATATCTATCATCTTGTTCGGGTTAAGAATTCAAACTCCAAAACCCGAACTCTTGAGTCAGTACCAGTGGTGAATGAGTTCCCAGAAGTATTTCAAAAAGATCTTCCCGGAGTCCCTCCCAAAAGGTAAATTGACTTCAGAATATATCTCCTTCCAGATACCCAACCTATTTCAATTCATCCTTATAGAATGGCTCCAACCAAGCTTAAGGAGTTAAAGGAACAGTTGAAAGAACTTCTAGATAAGGGCTTCATCAGAACCAGTATCTCTCTATGGGGTGTTGTAGTGCTATTTGTGCATAAGAAAGATGATTCTCTCAGGATGTGCATCGACTAACGTCAGTTGAAAAAATTCACAATCAAGAACAAGTATCACATCCCCAAGATTGATAACTTGTTTGACCAACTCTAGGGTGCTAGTTGCTTCTCTTAGATTGACTTCAGATTTGGCTATCGTCATATTAGAGTCTGAGATAGTGATATCCCAAAGACACCCTTCAGGACTTGGTGTTGTTACTATGAATTTGTAGTTATATTTTTTGGACTAACAAATGCTTTTGCAGATTTCATGGAATTAATGAATACGGTGTTCAAGCAGTATTTAGACCTGTTCATCATCGTATTCATTTATGATATCCTCATATATTCTCAGAGTGAGGAGGAGATGTGAATCATCCGATGGGTTGTTCTGCAAAGTCTCAAGGATCGCCAGTTATTCGCTATGTTCAACAAGTGTGAATTTTGGTTGCAGTTTGTCACTTTCCTTGGGCATGTGGTGTCTAGTGAAGGAATCTGAGTTGATTATCAGAAAATTGAGGCAGTAAACCACTGGGCCAGACCCACTTATCTGGCAGATATCAGGAGTTTATATGGTTTGGTTGGTTACTACAGGAGATTGGTTGAAGAATTTTAATCGATTGCTGCCCCATTGACCAAGTTGACTCAGAAAAAGGTCAAGTTTCAGTGGTCAGATGAGTGTGAGAAAAGATTCCTAGAATTGAAGACCAGGTTGACTACAGCTCCCGTTTTGACTCTACCAGAGGGTTCAGATGGCTATATGGTTTATTGTGATGCATCCAGGGTTGGCCTGGGTTGTGTTTTGATGTAGCAGGGTAAGGTCAAAGCTTATGCTTCAAGACAGCTTAAGGTTCATGAGAAGAACTACCTGACTCATGACCTTGAGCCTGCAGGTATTGTGTTTGCCTTAAAGATTTGGAGGCACTACTTGTATGGTGTTTATGTTGATGTGTTCACAGATCATAAGAGCCTCTAGTATGTGTTCATTGAGAAAGAGTTGAATCTTTTTCAGAGGAGGTGGATTGAATTCCTCAATGACTCTGATAAGAATATGCTCTACCATCCGGGTAAGGCCAATGCAATGGTTGATGCCCTCAGCAGACTGTCCATGGGTAGCGTGTCACTTGTTGAGGATGAGAGGAAGGAATTAGCTAGGGATGTTCATAGGCTTGCTCGCTTAGGGTTTTTCCTTATGGACACGACAGATGGTGGTATAGTAATCAAGAATGGGTCAGAATCTTTACTGGTAGCCGAGGTTAAAGAGAAACAGGACGTCGATCATATATTACTTCAGTTGAAGGGTGCATTTCATCAACAGAGAGTAGAGGTTTTCTCTGGAGGGGGAGATTGTGTGCTTCGCTACTAGGGTCGTTTATGTGTACCTAATGTGGCTGAGTTGAGGCAACAAATCCTTATAGAAGCCGATAATTTTACATATTCTATTCATCTCGGTTCCACGAAGATGTACTGTGATATACGGGAAGTCTATTGGTGGAACAACATAAAGAGGGACATTGCAGATTTTGTGGCTAAGTGTCTCAACTATAAGCAGGTGAAAGAAGAACATCAAAAACTAGGAGGTGTGACTCAAGATATTAGCATTCCTACTTGGAAGTGGGAGGTGATAAACATGAATTTCATGGGTTTACCTCATACTCGAAGACAGCACGACTCTATTTTGGTGATACTGGACAGAGTTACTAAGTCAGCTCACTTCTTGGTTGTCAAGACTACAGATTTCGTGGAGGATTATGCCAGACTCTACATCAGCGAGATAGTCAGGTTGCATGGGGTTCCCTTGTTTATCATCTCAGATAAGGGTGTTCAGTTTGCATCTCATTTCTTGAGATCATTTCAGAAAGGTCTTGGTACGCAGGTAAATCTCAGCATAACATTTCACCCGCAAATGAATGGTCAGGAAGAGCCTAGCATTCAGACCTTGGAGGACATGTTGAGGGCATGTGTGATCGATTTCAAAGGTAGTTGGGATGAGAACCTATCTCTTATAGAGTTCTCCTACAATAATAGTTTCCATTCCAGTATTCAGATAGCCCCATATAAGTCACTCTATGGGCATAGATGTAGGTTACCGATTGGTTGGTTCGAAGTAGGTGAAGCTACTTTGATTGGGCCAGATTTGGTTCATAAGGCTATGGATAAAGTTCAGCTTATTATATAAAGACTAAAGATAGCTCAGAGTCGTCATAAGTCCTACACAGATGTTAGAAGACGAGACTGAGAATTTGAGATCGATGATTAGGTCTTCCTTAAAGTGTCACCCATGAAGGGTGTGATGAGATTTGGCAATAAAGGGAAGCTCAGTCCCCGATATATAGGTCCTTATAGAATTCAAAGTAGGATTGGTAATGTGGCTTATGAGTTAGAGTTGTCAACAGAACTAGCAGCGGTTCATCCAGTCTTTCACATTTCTTTGTTGAAAAAGTGTGTGGGTTATCCGGTATCGAATGTGCCTTTAGAGAGTGTGGATGTGAAGGATAGCCTCACCTATAAGGAGGTTCTAGATGAGATTCTTGACCATCAGGTTCGTAGGTTGAGAAATAAGAAAGTCGCTTAGGTGAAGGTTTTGTTGAGGAATTAATCAGCCGAGGGAGATACTTGGGAAGCAGAAGCAACCATGATGTCCAAGTACCCTCACCTCTTCCCTTCTGATTCAGTTTCAGCTTGAGGTAATAGTTCCTATCCCATTTCTCAGTTAACTCATGCGTATTTCAGTGTCAGCATCATGTTCCTTCAGTTATCCTTGCATTTCAGCATATTTACATCTCCATGAAACTAAACTCAGTTAGATATCAGTCCTAGTACTTAGTTGGTAGGGATTGTAGCTCTTTCCCTCCAAACTCAGCTTGTTTAGTCTTCATTCGAGGACGAATGATCCGAAGGGGGAAATATTGTAACACCCCATAACTTCCAAGCCTAGACTCAGCTCAGAAAATCAGAAAGAAATAAAAATTTCAAGTTTTAGTCATTCCACGAGTCAAATCCACGAGCCGTGGAATAGTCAATGAGCCATGTACTGGACTCGTGGAACTCAGATCAGAAGCCAGCCCTTCTGAGGTCGGGTTCACGAACAGGAACCACGGACCGAAGAAGTTTCCAAGGGTCATAGAAGCTGCTCATGAAATTGTCCTGCAGATGAACTCCCAGGATCCACGAGTGGAATCTATGACCCATGCAAGTCTCCATGAGCCGTGGACCACCCTCGTGGAACCATTTTACAGTATCCCAGATTTCTCGTACAGGGAACCACGACTGGGTTTCATGAGTTGTGGTTTCCATCCGTGGAACCTGAATCGCGAATTTCATCAGTTTTCTTATAAAATTTCTAGGAGAATTCTAGACCTTTCCTACCTCTTTTAAAGCCTAAGCTATGTTGTTTTGCTTAGTGTAAGCATAGTTAATTAGTCAAAAACTACCTAAATCACCCATTCTCCTATAATCATCAGACACTTAGAAAGAATAGGAGAAGAGAGGCGACAATTTCCCTCAAGAACCAGCAGAAGGTCTTCTTTAAGCTCAACCCCTAAACCCAAGGATTTCCTCCATAGATTCTGCACAAGGTATGCGGGATTTCATCATTGGGTTCCTTCCACCCATTGAGTCCCTAGTTTTAGGTCATTTCTTGAAGTTCTCAATTAATTCTTCAGACCTAGGGTTCCTAAACCTTAGGAAACTATTGCAATTCAAATCCTATTGCTTTTATGGTAAATATTATATGTTTCTTGGAGAATTAAAATAATTACATGTACAAAATTAAGTAACCCTAGCTTGTGCTAAATTCAGTACTCATGATTTATACTTGGTAGGCAGATAATTCTTACAATTATGCTTCAGGGTTAGAATGCCATCAGTTTCAGTATATGTATGTTGCATTTTCAGATGATTATCAGTATTTGAGCTATCTAGTATTTCAGCTTGCATTTCATTGCTTATGTATTCAGTTGGGAGTAGACTTAGCACCGAGTGGACGAAGGGATGAAGGCTCACCCACTAGTTTAGGCTGAGACCTTTGGTAGAAGTGCCTGCGTCCCAAAACTACGGCGCCACCGTAGGTTCTAAAAGGGTCACCCGTCAGATTAGGCTTGACACCCTTATCCCTTGTGGACTTTAGTTTAGTGGATCCACCTCAAATTTGTTCATACCCTTGGCAATGTATTAGCACCCTTTCATCCAAGGTTACAGGTTGGACCCACAGTTAGCTCTGCTTGGGGTAAGTCGGTTAATAGTACCTACCACAGTCAGACATATATTGCATGGACTATGTACTCAATATCTATTTTCAGTTAATCAGTTCAGCATATTAAATGTTCATGTTAGTACTTGGTTACTGCATCCACCTTATCTTTAAGTTTATGCCTCGGTATGTAATTTTGTGTTCAGTCTTTATGTTGTTAAACTTAGCATATATTCTGCATGCTTAGTACATTCGAAGTACTGACGCATACTATTATGCTGCATCATTGTATGATGTAGGTTGAGGCACTCAACATCCAAACTGCGTTTAGCTTGATTTCCAGTCCTTACTCAGCAGTTTAAGTGGTGAGTCCTTATGATTTGAGGACGATATATATGCTTTCATCTTTCGGTTTTATATTTCAGTTTCAGATTATTAGACTTAACTTTGGGCTTGTCCCAGCAACTCCTATCAGTTACAGGCTTTCACACATAAAACTAGATTCAAGTATAGAGTTGTTAGTGTTGTTCTCAATGTCATTATACTCTTATATATATATTTTATATTCAGACATATTTGGGTTTTTTTCCATCTCAGCTATTTAAATGCTTTTAGTTTTTCGCATATTTCATGTTTTTATCACAAATTATCTAGATATGCGAGACCATGTGTTAGCTTGGGGTCACTTGTGACACTGAGAACCGTGTTGCATCTAGAGGTAGCTTCGGGGCGTGACATAAAGCATTGGGATGAATAAAGGCCTTATCTAAAAGTTCTCGAATCTGAGTCTTAAGTTTCCTCAACTCTGATAGAGCCATATGATAAGGAGGAATAGAGATTGGGAGAGTTCCCAACTCCAAATCTAAGCAAAAATCGATATCCCTATCCGGAAGCATACTAGGCAAATCAGTCAAAAACACCTCCTGAAATTTAAAAACCACCGGAACTGACTCAATCGAAGGGGACTCCCCACTAACATCCTGAAAATCAGCCAAAAAGGACAAACAACCTTTCCCTACTAACTTCCTATCCCAAACAACGGATAGTATCTTCGCCGGCTTAGGCCTATACACACCTTTCCACTCTAGCTTATACTTACCCAGAATCTCTAGAGTTATTGTCTTAGAATTATTGTTTAACATAGCATGATACAGAGACAACCAAGTTATACCAAAAATAACATCAAATCCAGCATATCAAAAATAACAAAATATACCCAAGTCTACAACCCCACAAACACCATATAACAAGTATGATATACATGACTTGGTACCACAAACTCTCCGACCAGGGTAGAAACATGATTAGGGGAATCAAGGACATCACAAACCAAATCCAGACCCAAAGAAAATTTTAGAGATACATATTAATATATGGAATGTGGATTAAATAATACAGAAGCCATCCGGTCACAGACTAGAATTGTACTAGATATCAGATCATTCAATTCCTCAGCCTCATATTTCACCAGGAATGCATAAAAATGGGCCCTATCATCAATCCGAGCTACCTCTCTGGCTGGCTGCGGTACTCCCCTGCCCATTCCACCATTCCCTCTATTCCCATGGCCTCCCTAAAAATTACCTCACCCACCCTGTAGACGTCCCCTGCCATTGCCACCTCCACCTGCCAGAATGACTGCCTTAGTCTGCTGCTAAGACTGATTTCTAGTCTGCCTGCAAGGGCATTCCCTCTTGAAGTTACCCGGATCACTGCAATGTAAACATCCACGGTGAAGATAAGGCCTGCTAGTAGAAGTATAAGAAGTCCTCTAGTCTCTAGGAGCTGAAAATTATTGACTGGCTCTTGGACGACCACATGCAGAAGTTGGCAGAGCTGACTGAATAGGACGAGGTGAGTAAATCTTCTCACTGGGACCCCTATAGTAAGAACCACTGAATCTACCCTCATCATGGACTTTTTAGCGAACACCTTAGATTGCCCAACATGTTTGAACCTCTCCAACTTCTTCACATAGTCAGTCACCTTATTAAAGCTCATCCCTGCCGAGGTCATATGACCAGATAAGACCTACAACTCAATATTAAGACTCTTAACATACAGATCAATATGCTCCTCCTCAGTACCCAAAAGTTGAATACCATAGGCAGAAGTAGACATATCATTTTGCCCAAGGGCTATGAAACTCATCTTTCTTGCGATCTCTCATAGTGTGAGGACATATTTCTCCATGAAAAGGGCATTGAATTGACCAAGTCATTGGAGGCAAAGCTGAAGGTCGACACTATACATGTGTCCTCCACAACTGCTTGGTATCACCCTACAGCAGAAAAGTAACAAACTACACCCCATGCTGCTGCACAATTCCCAACATATGCAACCTCTCATACAAGTATAGAATAAACTCAAAGAAATCCTCCTTCTCTATACCGTGAAATGTCAGAGGTTTCAATTTCAAGAACTTGGTCAGTAGCTCATGCTCGGTCCTGGTCAAATAGGGCCTAGCATTGGACGAAAGAAAGCATCAGTACTTGATGCCACATCTATCCTTGAAGCCACTGCAATAGCTGGATGAGCGCCCGTAACTTGATCTGATATCCCATTAAAGGTGGCTCCAGTACCTTCCAGCCCACTCAAAAAATCCCACACCTACAGAAATACCTCAGGTGACATAGGGGGAAGGCTTGTACCTCCG
This sequence comes from Jaltomata sinuosa, assembly GCA_003996215.1. Classification (NCBI taxonomy): domain Eukaryota; kingdom Viridiplantae; phylum Streptophyta; class Magnoliopsida; order Solanales; family Solanaceae; genus Jaltomata; species Jaltomata sinuosa. The sequence continues at coordinate 298,872 of QJPP01001084.1, forward strand.
ACCTGTGCTACCTTTTCTTGTTCCTCGCCCTCCTTAAGCACAACCTCAACATCCTCTTCAATAGGATCCTATGGTGGGGGAAGGGTTGCTGCTCTTCGCTAAGCCGCTGCCTAAGATCCACCCCTGGTGGTTGTTTCCATTCCTCTGCCCCTGCCCCTTCCTCGCCCTCTGGCTGCTAGCCCTGCAGCTAGAACCGCTACCCTTGCTCTGTTATGCCTGGTGTCAACAATCTGTGGACAAAAAACTGAAGGGAGTTAGATAATAATTTGTATCGCCGGATACCAATTGGAATCAAGTTATAGCACGAAGGAAGAAAGAAGAGATAGTTTCATAAAGTCCTACAGCCTCTCAAAGAAAATTATAGACGTCTCCATACCATTCTGCAAGACTCTACTAGATTCATTTTTAGGAACGACGAGATCAATGAACCTAGAGCTCTAATACTATCTTTATCACGACCTAAACTGCCGCGAGTGGCATCCACCCAAAACCCCCAGATGAGCAAACCAAATAACCAACCAACACTTAGCAAAGCTAGCAGTTCAAAACAAGTTTTATTAAATAAAACTAGCATTCATAGAAAAAATAACTAATAAAAATAATCCTGTAGAAAAACACCCCTAAAATCTAAAAGTCATGTACTAAAACATCTACTAATGTCTAGAGTACAGGAATGCAACCCCAAAAATAAGAAGTCTATGTCTGAAACAATGGATTAGAAGTAAACTAGATGAAACCATGTATAACACCCCGTACCTTTCAAAACCTATGTGACTAAGTAAATATCGACGAAGGTATTTGAGCTCGAGATTGTGAAGGGGTACTTTGGCCTAGAATTTGAAATGGTCAAATGTATATAAGTGTTAAGTTAAATTATAAGGAGGAGGGTTTGAAAATGAGATAAAACAAGTGAGGTACTTGCTCGACTTATCTAAGCTCTTAGGTGACAAGTAGGTGCATCACCTACCTACGCTAACGAACTAAGTTCCGAGGGCCGATTACGGGCAGCAACACCATGGATTATTAGACCTAATGGTAGCCCAAATGAAGCTTAAAGTTGGCCCATCAAAGCACAACCAAATCTGGCCCAAACAACTACAAAAGTTAGCCACCAATATTGACCACATTTTGACCCAAGAGAAGCCCAAAATCAGCCCCAAAACTTAACCCTTTTGAGGCCCAAGCAAAGGGTAATTTTGGCCCAAGTTTCTTGACCCATTTTGGCCCAAATATACTCAAAAAAGTCGGCCAAAAAGGTCCCTTTATATAGGGCTTTTGCTGATCAATGTTCATCACAAAAAGCTGGAAAATTCTCTCTTATCTCATTTCCTTTTTGGCAGCCCTTCTTTCCCTTTAGGGTTCTAAGAAGACCAAGATTAATTGAAGCTTAAGGTGAGTTAAACAACTTGTTATCTTGGTATTAATCTACTACATATAGCTAGGATATCCTATGGTAAGAAAGACATGAACTATGGCAGCCCCTTTCTTATGATTTAACACATGGAAATTGTGTAACAATTAAGAGATTTCTTCTTCTCTTGTTGGTGTATGTGTAGGGGGTACTTAAGCTTTTAAAGCATCAATAAAAAGAGGATAAAAACACCCCTTCAAGTGTGGTAAGTACTCTGCCCATAATCATATTTTTGGATTGAAGTTCGGATAGACAATTGTTGTTGAATTGTTGTTAAGAACTCACGGGACGGCGATCGGAAGCCGTGGGTTCAATGTGTTGCTATTGTATTTCGACATGGTGAGTTGTGTAGGGGCTGTTTGATGTGTTTTGTATTATTGGAGGCAGTAGGTTGGTGTGTGTGTGATGTGTATTGGATAGGGGAGAAAGGTGTGACGATACACCTTTAATTAATGCAAAATACGTAAATCTGCCCGGGAAATGTTTAGCTACTGTTTTGGAATGTTGCAGCAGGTTTAAGAGCTAATATTAGCTTCATTATACCCTTGTGTTGTAGATTAACTTAATAAAGGAAAGTCCAAGTTGTGGTAAGCGCAATCTTCGGAAAGAACGAGGTATGTTAAGGCTTCTTTATTCCTTATCGGCATGAATCTAGAAATAGAACTCTAAATCTCCGAAAGAAGGAATTTGAGTATTTTGTTGTAAGAGAGCTGATTTGGTAACTCAACAAGTCTTAAGGAACTAATTTATACATTATGGTGATTCAAGTCGCCTTCTTATAAAAATCCGATTCTTTTTGCACGAAACGTAAGTTATCCTTTTGTCGAGTTTCTTCTTTGTATTGTGATCTCTAATCAAGCTTTAGAAAGTATACAAGGAAAGTTAAAGTCAATCCCCATTTATATGTGTTTGGTATGTTGATTCCAACACCTAGTAATCCAAGGCTAAAGACGTTATCTAAATGAACCTTCATAAATAACAAGAATAGCTTTGAAGGTCAATCTAGTAATACACTTATTATGCGTGGTTTGCGTGTTAGTGTGCACCGAGGTGCTACTACCATATTGAGGCTATTATATACATAGTGTGCACCGAGGTGCTACTGTCATATTGAGGCCATTATACACATAGTGTGCACCGAGGTGCTACTGCCATATTGAGGCCATTATATACATAGTGTGCGCCGAGGCGCTACTGCCATATTGAGGCTATTAAATATAGGGTGTGCCGAGGCGCTATTGTGGTTCAGTGTGGGTTATAAAGAGTGAGTTGCAGCGTGTGTTAATGCATGTATTGTGTTCTAAAAAGAATAAAGGAGAAAGAGCTTAATGAGTCTTACCAATTACAGTTTACAAGTTTCATATTTTATCTTGTTCGGATTTACTACTTGCGACTTGCTTTTATGTTTCTACCTTACATGCCAGTACATTATTGTCGTACTGACGTCCCATTGCCTGGGGGCGCTGCATTCATGCCTGCAGGTCCAGACAGAAACCCAGATAGACCTCTTCAGTAGAAGTTGCGGAGTTCAGCCATTTTGGTAAGCTCCATTCTTCCTGGAGCTGACGAGTCAGAGGTCTAGCTTATATTTTGACCAGGTTATGTATATGTACAGCTTATGGGTAGTCCAGGGCCCTGTCCTGGATATGAGATATTTTACTTACTCCTAGAGGCTTGTAGACGTGTATATGTACATCAGTGTTGGGTATGGCCTTGTTGGCCTTGTTATTAGTTATCTACTATGATAATAGCCTTGTCGGCCTTGAGTTGCTTAACTACTATTGAGCTTTCAGTGTTTCAAATGGTAATTCTTAGAGACCTTGTCGGTCTCAGACCCCCAGCAGGTTCAACAGAGATACACTCTATTTTGGCACCCTCGGCCTTTTGGGGCTCCGAGTGTCGGTCATGCCTCCCATGGTTTTGGGCGTGACAAACTTGGTATCAGAGCACGTCGAATCCCAGGGAGTCTACAAGCCGTGTCTAGTAGAGTCTTGTTTATGGGTGTGTTGTGCACCATACCTATAATCATGAGGCTACGGGACATTTAGGAAATGTTATCCTTCTTTCATTTGCTAGATCGTGCAATAGAGCGAGGTCAAAAGATGTTTGAAGTCTAATTCATGTTTTTCTCTTCCTTGTCTACAGAAATGCCTGTGACTAGACAAATGAGTAGCCGACGGGTTGGCACGGATACGGGGGAAGGTACTAGTCGTTCCCGCCTATCCGATTGGATAGATTTGAGGCTCAAAGTGAATCACCGACACCAGAGATCCCAGTTTATCAAGTACCTGATGAGACTAGAGGGGATCCAGTACCCCTGACCCCACCTGCTCCAGTGGCATCTGAGATAGCTAGAGATGAACCAGCACATGTAGCTCCTCCACCTGAAGCAGAGGACCAGGACATCATGAGTGCTGTTCGATTATTGACCCAGATGGTAGCCACACAACAACAACAAATTGGGGCATCAACGAGTGCTAGGTCAGGTGGCTCAGAAAGTTCTAGGGCTCGAGAGTTTATCAGCCTAAGTCCTCCTCTATTTACAGGCTCTGACCCACGTGAGGATCCTCAGGAGTTTATTGATCAGACATATCGAGTACTTCGAGTCATGCATGCAACAGTAGTGGAGGCAGTGGAGTTTGCATATTTCAGGTTACGAGATGTGGCCATTTTATGGTTCGAGGCTTGGGATCGGTCTAGGGGATCAAATGCACCCCCAGCTGAGTGGGAGGAATTTTCAGAGGCCTTCCTAGCTCACTATCATCCACAGGAGGTTCGAGAGGCCAGACTTGATCAATTTCTAGCCCTTAGGCAGGGCAATATGAATGTTCGACAGTATAGCCTCAGATTTAATTCATTAGCCAGGTATGCCCCCGATATTGTGAGTACGATGCGAGCTCGAGTTCATCGATATGTGCGTGGTCTTAAGGATGAATTGATTAAGGGATTAACAATAGCAGCCACACAAGAGGATATGAATATTTCTAAGATACATGCTATTGCTCAGACTGCAGAGGATCTTGAAGTACAAATTGGAGATAACCAAAGCCGAGAAAGGGATCAGAATAAGAGGGCTAGATCTACTGGGTCCTATGTAGAGCCACGAGGTAATGTTAGGCCACATTTTAATAGGCGATCACCCCACCCTACTAGTGGTGCCCCATATCAGTTGCAAAGGCAGAGGTATGATCGTTTTTCTCAGACTGGACCAGGCCATAGTTCTGGTGCATCCAGTTCCTATCGCCAGGGGAATTCAGGTCAGATGAGGCCACCTTTGCCACCTTGTGTTCAGTGCGGTTAGGAAGCATCCTGGGATATGTCGCCTGGGTTCAGATACTTGTTATTCATGTGGGCATCCTGGTCACTTTATGCGAGACTGTCCGAGTAGAGGTAGGAGTGAGATATCCCAGCCTACAGGGTCGATGGCAGCTTCTTCATCTACTATTCGTCCCCCAAGGACAGGACAACAGGCTACAACAGGTCGTGGTAGAGGTAGGGGAGGAGGAGGAGCATCCAGTTCAGGCAGTGGTCAGAATCGCACTTATGCTCTAGCCGGTCGCCAGGACTTGGAATCGTCACCTGATGTTGTTACAGGTACATTGACTATTTTTACTCATGCTTGTTTATGCACTTATAGATCCTGGCTCTACTCTTTCATATGTTACCCCGCTCGTTGCTAGTAAGTTGGGGGTAGGCCCTGAGTTATTGCCTAGACCATTTGTTGTATCCACGCCAGTTGGTGAATCTATTATAGCTAGACGAGTTTATCGAGATTGTGCAGTGTGGATTTATGACCATCTCACTTCAGCTGATCTAATCGAATTAGATATGATTGACTTCGATGTCATTATGGGCATGGACTGGTTAGCTGCATGTTATGCTAATATCGATTGTAGAAATAAGGTTGTCAAATTCCATTTTTTCGGAAGAAACAATCCTGGAATGGAAAGGTAATGCTGCCACGCCAAGGGGTAGGTTTATTTCCTACCTTAAAGCCCAGAAAATGATTTCTAAAGGCTATATTTATCATTTAGTCCGAGTACAAAGCACAGAGGATGGACCAGTGACTCCTCAATCAGTTCCCGTGGTGAGTCAATTTCTAGATGTATTCCCGGATGAGCTTCCAGGAATCCCTCCAGAAAGGGAAATTGAGTTTGCCATTGATCTACTCCCAGATACTCAGCCAATATCAATTCCCCTTACAGGATGGCTCCTGCAGAATTAAGAGAGTTAAAGGAACAATTAAAGGATCTACTCGAAAAAGGCTTCATTAGGCCTAGTACATCGCCATGGGGCGCACCAGTTTTGTTTGTTCGTAAGAAGGATGGGTCCTTGAGAATGTGTATCGATTACCGACAACTGAACAAAGTTACAATCAAGAATAAGTATCCGCTTCCAAGGATTGATGACCTTTTTGATCAGTTGCAAGGCGCCAAATGTTTTTCAAAGATTGACTTGCGGTCGGGGTATCACCAGTTACGTGTTAAAGGGGTAGATGTTCCAAAAACAGCCTTTAGGACAAGGTATGGCCACTTTGAATTTCTAGTAATGTCTTTTGGGCTTACTAATGCCCCAGCAGCTTTTATGGACCTAATGAATCGGGTATTCAAGCCATTCCTAGATGTATTCGTGATCGTATTTATTGACGATATCCTGATTTACTCGCGGTCCAAAGCCGAACATGCTGATCATTTACGTGCAGTATTGCAAACACTTCAGAATCATAAATTATATGCGAAGTTCTCCAAATGTGAGTTTTGGTTGACTTCAGTGGCTTTTCTTGGCCATATAATTACAGACGAAGGTATTAGAGTTGACGGCCAAAAGATTGAAGCAGTAAAGAATTGGCCGAGACCCTTGAATGCTACAGAGATCCGTAGTTTTTTGGGCTTAGCAGGTTATTATCGAAGGTTTGTATAAGGGTTTTCTTCTATATCTGCACCATTGACAAAGTTGACTCATAAAGCTGCCAAGTTCCAGTGGTCTGATGCATGTGAGCAGAGTTTTCAGGAGTTGAAGGACAGGCTTACTTCAGCACCTGTCTTAACTCTGCCAGAGGGCACAGAAGGTTATGTTGTTTATTGTGATGCTTCAAGGATTGGGTTGGGTTGCGTTTTAATGCAACATGGTAAAGTGATTGCCTATGCCTCGAGACAACTAAGAAAGCACGAACTAAATTACCCTACTCACGATCTTGAATTGGCAGCAGTTATATTTGCCTTGAAAATTTGGCGCCATTACTTGTTTGGAGTCCATGTAGACGTGTTTTCGGACCACAAAAGTCTACAGTATTTATTCAAACAGAAGGATTTAAACCTAAGGCAAAGAAGGTGGCTAGAGTTACTAAAGGATTATGACGTAGATATTTTGTACCATCCAGGGAAGGCCAATGTAGTGGCCGATGCACTTAGCCGCAAATCCATGGGAAGCTTGAGCCACGTGGAAAATAGAAAGATTGAGATGACAAGAGAACTACATCAGTTAGCTAATTTGCAGGTTCGACTACTAGACCAAGGTAATGGGGGAGTTGTTATTCAAAGCACAGCGGAATCCTCACTTGTGACAGAGGTAAAGGAAAGACAATATGATGATCCAGAATTAGTAAGATTGAGGGAGGAAATTCCACAACAGAAGCAACCACTAATAGAGCTTAAGGAGGATGGGGTACTGAGATATCAAGGTCGTCTATGTGTACCTAACGTCGGGGAGCTTCGGGAGAAAATTTTGGCAGAAGTTCACTATTCCCGCTATTCAATCCATCCAGGAGCGACGAAGATGTATCATGATCTTCGACAGATTTATTGGTGGAATAATATGAAGAGAAATATTGCAGAGTTTGTAGCCCAATGCCCGAATTGTCAACAGGTAAAAATTGAACACCAGAGACCCGGAGGTCTAACTCAAAGTATAGTGATACCTACCTGGAAATGGGAGGTGATCAACATGGACTTTATTACAGGCTTACCCTGTACTTATCGGAAGTATGATTCCATATGGGTGATTGTAGATAGACTTACAAAATCAGCTCACTTCTTGCCAGTCAGGACAACTTATACTGCTGAAGATTATGCCAAGTTGTATATTAGTGAAATAGTTCGACTTCATGGTGTCCCAATTTCCATCATTTCAGATAGGGGTGCTCAGTTTACAGCAAATTTCTGGAGGTCTTTCCAGAGAGGCTTAGGTACTCAAATAAGTCTCAGTACAGCTTTTCATCCACAGACAGATGGACAAGCTGAACGCACTATTCAAACACTCGAAGATATGCTACGAGCTTGTGTACTAGATTTTAAAGGGAGTTGGGATGACCATTTGCCACTAATTGAGTTTGCTTATAATAATAGCTTCCATGCAAGCATTCAAATGGCTCCTTATGAGGCTTTATACGGGCGAAAGTGTAGATCACCAATTGGATGGTTTGAAATTGGAGAAGCAGGATTATTAGGGCCAGACCTAGTTAATCAGGCAATGGAGAAGGTGAAGCTAATCCGAGAAAGATTACTAACAGCCCAGAGTAGGCAGAAATCATATGCAGATGTGCGACGTCGGGATTTGGAATTTAATATTAGTGATTGGGTTTTCCTAAAGGTTTCGCCCATGAAAGGCGTTATGCGATTTGGTAAAAAGGGAAAGCTTAGTCCAAGATATATTGGACCATACAGGATCATTCGGAGGGTAGGAAAAGTGGCATATGAGCTAGATTTACCCACAGAATTGGAGACAGTCCATCCTGTATTTCATGTATCGATGCTACGAAGGTGCATAGGAGATCCTTCACGTATTATGCCTATTAAAGATGTTCAACTCTCTGAAGATTTATCCTATAAGGAAGTACCAATTTCTATCCTAGATCGTCAAGTTAGGAAGCTCAGAACCAAAGAAGTAGCCTCAGTAAAGGTGTTGTGGAGAAATAATAATATTGAAGAAATGACGTGGGAAGCCGAGGAAGAAATGAGGAAAAAACATCCCCAGTTATTTATGACTTGAAGATAGTACATAGGTAAGTCATATTCTTATATTCTTCATACTCTTCCTACTATGCAAATATGATCAGGTTTGAACATGTGAAAATGATTACATTTAATTGTATATAGTTGTATCGCCCTGTGAGGCATCGTGCTGGACTTTTGCTGAGTTTCAGGTTTTTGGATAGTCCCAATTATAAAGGAAACTCTGCCGAAATTTCAAAAAATCCTAAGGGACTAGAGCTCTATATGCATTACCCTCATTCGAGGACGAATGATTCTAAGGGGGAAGGATATAACACCCCGTACCTTTCAAAACCTATGTGACTAAGTAAATATCGACGAAGGTATTTGAGCTCGAGATTGTGAAGGGGTACTTTGGCCTAGAATTTGAAATGGTCAAATGTATATAAGTGTTAAGTTAAATTATAAGGAGGAGGGTTTTGAAAATGAGATAAAACAAGTGAGGTACTTGCTCGACTTATCTAAGCTCTTAGGTGACAAGTAGGTGCATCACCTACCTACGCTAACGAACTAAGTTCCGAGGGCCGATTACGGGCAGCAACACCATGGATTATTAGACCTAATGGTAGCCCAAATGAAGCTTAAAGTTGGCCCATCAAAGCACAACCAAATCTGGCCCAAACAACTACAAAAGTTAGCCACCAATATTGACCACATTTTGACCCAAGAGAAGCCCAAAATCAGCCCCAAAACTTAACCCTTTTGAGGCCCAAGCAAAGGGTAATTTAGGCCCAAGTTTCTTGACCCATTTTGGCCCAAATATACTCAAAAAAGTCGGCCAAAAAGGTCCCTTTATATAGGGCTTTTGCTGATCAATGTTCATCACAAAAAGCTGGAAAATTCTCTCTTATCTCATTTCCTTTTTGGCAGCCCTTCTTTCCCTTTAGGGTTCTAAGAAGACCAAGATTAATTGAAGCTTAAGGTGAGTTAAACAACTTGTTATCTTGGTATTAATCTACTACATATAGCTAGGATATCCTATGGTAAGAAAGACATGAACTATGGCAGCCCCTTTCTTATGATTTAACACATGGAAATTGTGTAACAATTAAGAGATTTCTTCTTCTCTTGTTGGTGTATGTGTAGGGGGTACTTAAGCTTTTAAAGCATCAATAAAAAGAGGATAAAAACACCCCTTCAAGTGTGGTAAGTACTCTGCCCATAATCATATTTTTGGATTGAAGTTCGGATAGACAATTGTTGTTGAATTGTTGTTAAGAACTCACGGGACGGCGATCGGAAGCCGTGGGTTCAATGTGTTGCTATTGTATTTCGACATGGTGAGTTGTGTAGGGGCTGTTTGATGTGTTTTGTATTATTGGAGGCAGTAGGTTGGTGTGTGTGTGTGATGTGTATTGGATAGGGGAGAAAGGTGTGATGATACACCTTTAATTAATGCAAAATACGTAAATCTGCCCGGGAAATGTTTAGCTACTGTTTTGGGAATGTTGCAGCAGGTTTAAGAGCTAATATTAGCTTCATTATACCCTTGTGTTGTAGATTAACTTAATAAAGGAAAGTCCAAGTTGTGGTAAGCGCAATCTTCGGAAAGAACGAGGTATGTTAAGGCTTCTTTATTCCTTATCGGCATGAATCTAGAAATAGAACTCTAAATCTCCGAAAGAAGGAATTTGAGTATTTTGTTGTAAGAGAGCTGATTTGGTAACTCAACAAGTCTTAAGGAACTAATTTATACATTATGGTGATTCAAGTCGCCTTCTTATAAAAATCCGATTCTTTTTTGCACGAAACGTAAGTTATCCTTTTGTCGAGTTTCTTCTTTGTATTGTGATCTCTAATCAAGCTTTAGAAAGTATACAAGGAAAGTTAGAAAGTCAATCCCCATTTATATGTGTTTGGTATGTTGATTCCAACACCTAGTAATCCAAGGCTAAAGACGTTATCTAAATGAACCTTCATAAATAACAAGAATAGCTTTGAAGGTCAATCTAGTAATACACTTATTATGCGTGGTTTGCGTGTTAGTGTGCACCGAGGTGCTACTACCATATTGAGGCTATTATATACATAGTGTGCACCGAGGTTCTACTGCCATATTGAGGCCATTATACACATAGTGTGCACCGAGGTGCTACTGCCATATTGAGGCCATTATATACATAGTGTGCGCCGAGGCGCTACTGCCATATTGAGGCTATTAAATATAGGGTGCGCCGAGGCGCTATTGTGGTTCAGTGTGGGTTATAAAGAGTGAGTTGCAGCGTGTGTTAATGCATGTATTGTGTTCTAAAAAGAATAAAGGAGAAAGAGCTTAATGAGTCTTACCAATTACAGTTTACAAGTTTCATATTTTATCTTGTTCGGATTTACTACTTGCGACTTGCTTTTATGTTTCTACCTTACATGCCAGTACATTATTGTCGTACTGACGTCCCCATTGCCTGGGGGCGCTGCATTCATGCCTGCAGGTCCAGACAGAAACCCAGATAGACCTCTTCAGTAGGAGTTGCGGAGTTCAGCCATTTTGGTAAGCTCCATTCTTCCTGGAGCTGACGAGTCAGAGGTCTAGCTTATATTTTGACCAGGTTATGTATATGTACAGCTTATGGGTAGTCCAGGGCCCTGTCCTGGATATGAGATATTTTACTTACTCCTAGAGGCTTGTAGACGTGTATATGTACATCAGTGTTGGGTATGGCCTTGTCGGCCTTGTTATTAGTTATCTACTATGATAATAGCCTTGTAGGCCTTGAGTTGCTTAACTACTATTGAGCTTTCAGTGTTTCAAATTGTAATTCTTAGAGACCTTGTCGGTCTCAGACCCCCAGCAGGTTCAACAGAGATACACTCTATTTTGGCACCCTCGGCCTTTTGGGGCTCCGGGTGTCGGTCATGCCTCCCATGGTTTGGGGCGTGACACCATGGTAGCCTGGAAGAAAAAGCTCACCCTTAGAATCCTGAAACTTCGGGACTACAACTGAGGTCGCGTAGAAGCCGCCGAAATATGTTCTATACTCACAAAAGGAAAGCAAGTACAGTATCAGTACACAAAACCATAGTGTACTGGTAGGATCATTGTCCAGCTCCAATAAAAAACGTATGAACATTAAACTCAAGATGAGTAAGGTAGGATGAAACATGAATAACCAATCAGCAAATATGATCCAAACTCTCAGTCCTCCACCTAACTTACCAACTACATGAAACATGCCCTATAACCACCACAAAAAACAACACATACAAAGAAACCAACCCTTTTCAAGTAACCCAGACCAACCAAGGATCCCTAGGACAACACCTACAGTGTTCAATATGCAATTCCGTTCTACACAAGGAACAACCCCACATTTAAGAACAACAACTCGGCCATTTATGGGCCAATATGTAATAATCACATTTTAAAAAGAAACACGGTCTTCTCATGGAATCATCAATACAATACAATCAATAAGTATAACCAAACCTGTACCAGGCATGGTACTCGACCAAACCATTATAACACATGTACCAGGCATGGTACCTGAGTCAACCGATATATGTCTCCCATACCAGGCGTGATACCTGAGCTAACCGATATGTGTATCTCATACTATGTGTGGTACCCGAGCTAACTACTATGTGTATCCCATACCAGGCATGGTACCTGAGTAGACCGATATGTCACACCCAATCAAACAATCAACAATAATGAACACAACCACACTTGTAAACCCATATGTAATAAAGACAAGTTCATTTCACATGATTGACAACCGGATATTTAGACATTCATAATTCCATTCCCTAAACCATGCAATAAAACATACAATACTAAGCAACAGTTACAATGTAAACATATCGCAAATGGGAAACAACAACCATCACCTACCTCAAATTTGCCTAAAAGATCTATTATACCAGAGCCTTCCCATTTCCTAAAGATTTACCTTGCCCTTGGTGTAAAAACAAGTACACACAATGCTACAATCAGTCTAAGTGTCCTAATAATTCCCGAATTATACTCAAATCCTAATCCCCAGGCCAAACCATGATCATTCCACCCATCCCAGGGCTTTCCCACTATTAAATCACCTAAAACTATCATTTTTACTATCACGCACTGAGGTTACCCCCTAGACGTAACACAGGACTTAGGACCACAAGGATCCCAAGCTAACCCTTGTTCATAGAATTCTCAACAAAATATAAAGGAAACATAGTGGAAGAATCAAAGATAAAGACATAATAGCATAAGATAGATGGTCGAGTAAAAAGAGATACGACACCCACAAAGGGTTACATACGGTCTATGTCTGAAATCCTCTAATCATAACATAATGAGTTGCTAGAACAAGACCCTAGATAACTCGAAGTACGGAAATAAAGTCAACATAAACTAAGAACAGGACTAGTACTCGACCTAAGAGGACTCACCGACAACTGGCAAAGTAAGTGGCCTGGGAACTCTAGCCACGAATCTGAGGAGGGACACCTGAATCTGCATCATTAAAGGATGCAGCGCAAAACATGCATCAGTACTATGGAATGTACTGAGTATACGCTCAATCCAAAAATAAGATAGAAACATGCTTTAAAAATGTAGTTAGATAGAATCCATACATAATAGGTTATCATGAGTAAATAGCATGATGGAATGGTAAAACATGAAGTAAAATCCAAACTTTAAGGTAAGAGTTCATAAAGCTTAGAAAAGTTGAAAACATACATAAGGGAGTTTCTTATAACTGACATGAGACCATGTGAGCTTACATGGAATCTAATTATATAACCCTAGTTAGCAAAGTTGACTTGAACATTGCCAAGGAATGAGTCACCATACCCAAATATATAACCCTAGTTGGCAAAGCTGCCCTAATGCCCGTTAGGACATAGGACACCATTCATAAAGACGTGGATCCACTCTCATAAGCCTATAAGGCAGATATCATTTCATAACCTACTCTGGCAACATAGTTTCTAGATTTGGGTAATCGAACCCTCATCGCTCGGTGCTAAAGACTACTCCCAAAACATGCACATATAGCTCTTGATTTCATACTGGCACCATCTCATGCCAAATCTTATTCATAAAGCATGAAAACACATCGAGCATCATGCAAGTTTACATATCATAGTTCATAAAGCTAGGCATAGCCATAATTCAAAACGTGCTTTTCTTTTTAAATTCATGCTTGAAGAATTAGACATGCAATTTCATAAATACATAATGGCCATGACATCTAATCACGCCAAGTCTCTCTTGAAAACATGCAATTTTATGGAATCATGCAAGAAATCAATTCTCATACTTGGGATTTTAAAACCAATGAAGGAATCATGAACAACTCATGTAAAATCAATAAGAAACCATGAATTTAAACATCAAAATTGATTTCATAAGTTTTCCCCAAATTTTGATCAAATCCTAACTTCTTAAATTCATACTTCAACATAAGAATTGGGAATTTTCGGCACAAGGGTGAGAGGAACCCATTGTTGAATACCCATATACCTTGGGTGAAGATAACCCACTTGAATTGGAAAGATTAGGAGGCTTGATCTTGAATCTTGAGACCTTGAGCTTAGGGGATTCTTTTCCTTTTTTAGAGAAGAGTGGAGTAATGAGGAGGAACATAGGCTAATAAGGGTGAAAACCCTACTTGAAATAGATAAAACAACCTCACTTAGGAGTTAAAAGGGTGGCAAATGATCAAAATGCCCCTAGGATTTAATTTAGAAAAATCAGGAAAAAGAGTCGGCTTCAGGTCCTACGGATTGGTTCCAAGGGTCGTCGTTAGGCTGACGACTCGTGGTTCCAATTCGTGGAACCTGGTCATCTTGACAGCCTGCAGAAGATAGTCTGTGACTCGACAGGATGGATTCATCATTTAAATGACGGGTCATCAAATTGAGTCGTGGTACCTGGGGAAACGATACCTCTGATCTATTTCCACGAGTCAACATGATGGACCTGTCGTTTGGACGATGAGTCATCATCTGGACTTGTGGTTCTTGGGGGCACTGTCAACCTACAGGTCTGATTCCACGAGTTGGACTCACGACCCATAGAATGAACTACGGTCTGTGAAAACCACTGGTGGTCCTCAGAACTGAGGGCAAACCAGCAGAAGGCAATCCACGGATCCATTCCACGACCCGTGGTTCTAACTATGATCTGTGGTTTGGACCGGTAATCCCTAGACCATGAATATTTCTGAGACTTTTTAACTTAGATAACTGGATATGTTTTTGTGGTGTTACAATATCTCCCCCTTGTGATCATTCGACCTCAAATGAGGACTAAACAAGGAAAAACTAAGGAGAAAACAGCCCAACAAAACATGGAAATCAAAGAGTAAACATAAAACCTGAACTTTTAAACTTGAAAACATGATAAACTAACTTTTAAAACATGGATGCATGCAAGAATTATGAGAGAAACTGATGGAGTAGAATCGAAGGGACATACTAAGGAGGAAACTAGTACCTCAAGCTGAAACTGGATCAAAAGGAAAGAGATGAGGATATTTGGCCTTCATGGCCTCTTCTACTTCCCTAGTAGCTCCTTCGACAAGCTGATTTCTCCAAAGCAACTTCTTTATTCCTCAACCTCCGAATCTGATGATCAAGGATCTCCACGGGAACCTCCTCATAGGTGAGACTATCCTTCACACCCACATCGCCCAAAGGGACAATCAAGCTTGGATAGCCAACACACTTCTTCAACAAGGAAACATGGAAAACTGGATGAACCACTTCCAACTCCGTTGGCAACTCCAACTCATAAGCAACCTTACCAACATTTCTCAGAATTTGATAAGGACCTACAAAATGGGGACTAATCTTTCCTTTCTTGCCAAACCTCATCACACCATTCATGGGTGACACCTTAAGGAAAACCCAATCATCTACCTCGAATTCCAACTCCCTTCTTCTCACATACGCATAAGATTTATGTCGACTCTGAGCGGTCTTACACCTTTCCCTAATAATCCAAACCTTCTCTATAGTCTCATGCACAGAATCTGGACCAATCAAGGCTGCCTCACAAACCTCGAACCAAACAATAGGAGAACTACACCTCCGACCAGAAAGTGCCTCATACGGAGCCATCTGGATGCTAGAGTGAAAGATGTTGTTGTAGGTAAATTCAATAAGAGGTAAGTGATCATCCCAATTACCCTTGAAGTCAATACACAATCTCTCAACATATCCTCCAAAGTCTGAATAGTGCGCTCTGCCTGACCGTCTGTCTGAGGGTGAAAAGTTGTGCTAAGCTTCACTTGAGTACCAAGACCTTTCTGAAACGATCTCCAAAACTGAGATGTAAACTGAGGACCTCTATCAGAAATGATAGACAAGGGAACACCATGCAATCGAACTATCTCCCAAATGTAGAGCGGGACATAGTCGTCTGCAGAATCAGTAATCTTAACAACCAAGAAGTGGGATGATTTTGTCATTCGGTCGACAATCACCCAAATGGAATCATGTTCCCTTCGAGTATGAGGAAAACCTGCAATAATTTCCATGTTGATTGCTTCCCATTTCCAAGTGGGATGGTTAATATCATGAACTATGCCACCTGACCTTTGATGCTCCACCTTTACTTGTTGACAGTTGGGACACTTAGCCATAAACCCAGCTATGTCCCTCTTCATACCGTTCCACTAAAAAACTTGCCGTAGATCATGATACATCTTTGTGGCACCCAGATGAATGGAATATTTAAAACTGTGAGCCTTAGTCAGAATCTGCTGTCTCAACCCATCTACATCTGGTACACATAAGCGACCCTGATAACGAAGCATACCATCTCCCCCTTGGGGGAAAACCTCCACCCGCTGCTGATGAACCACACCCTTAAGCTAAAGTAAAATGGGATCCTTGTCTTGCTTTGCCTTCACCTCAGATACTAAAGATAATTCAGCACCATTTTGTACAATCACACCACCTTCTGTGGAGAACATAAGGTGAACTCCCAACCGAGCTAGCCTATGAACCTCCTTAACCAATTCTTTTTTCCCATCATCAACGAAAAACACACTTTCCGTGGACAATCTACTCAAGGCATCCGCCACAACATTGGACTTACCCAGATGGTAAAGCACACTCATATCATAATCCATAAGGAGCTCGAGCTATCTCCTTTGTCACAAATTCAACTTTTTCTAAATGAACACATACTGGAGACTCTTATGATCGGTAAATACATCCACATGCACACCATACAAGTAGTGTCTCCAATTCTTCAAAATGAAGACCACGGCTGCCAACTCAAGATCATGAGTAGGATAGTTCTTCTCATGAGTCTTAAGTTGTCTCGAAGCATAAGAAATCACCTTACCACGCTGCATCAAAACACAACCCAACCCAATCCTAGAAGCATCACAATACACAACAAAATCAACTAGGCCCTCAGGTAGAGCTAAGACTGGAGTTGTGGTCAATCTAGTCTTCCATTCCTGAAATTTCTTCTCACACAAGTCATACCACTGAAATTTTGCCTTCTTCTGAGTCAATTGGGTCAATTGGGTCAAAAGGGCAGCAATGGAAGAAAATCCTTCCACAAACCTTCTATAGTAACTAGCCAAAACCAAAAAGATCTTTATATCAGATGGAGAAGTAGGTCTAGGCCAGTACTTTACTGCCTCTATCTTTTGAGAATCAACCCGAATACCATCTTTAGTCACAATATGACCCAGAAAAGCAACAAACTTCATCCAAAACTCACACTTGCTAAACTTAGCAAACAACTGTCTATCCTTGAGAGTTTACAACACAACCCTCAAGTGATCCGCATGCTCCTCCTCACTCCGAGAGTAAATGAGGATATCATCAATGAAAACAATCACAAACATATCCAGACATTGATGAACACACAGTTCATCAAATCTATAAAACCTATAGGAGCATTGGTTAGACCAAAAGACATCACAACAAATTTATAATGACCATAACGAGTCCTGAAGGCTGCCTTCAGAATATCACACTCTCTAACATGAAGCTGATGATAACCGGATCTAAGGTCGATTTTGGAGAAGAAGCTAGCACCCTGAATCTGACAAGGCTTTTGAGCCTGAGTAGGAGCACTAGCAGAAGAATGAACGAATCCTAATGAATTCTTCTGGAAAGAAGAGCGATGTCCACCTCCAGACCTGTGATGACCAAAACCTGATCCCTCGGATCTAACCCTCTTGTTCTCCCTTGCCATCTCTCTAAGATTGTCACCCTCAATCTGATGGGCATGATTCATGAGTCAGGATATATTCATATCACTCAACAACAAAGCAGACCTACACTCTTTCTTCACCACATCAGAAACCCCATATATAAACTTTCTCATTTGATCATGTGGGTCCGCTACCATGGAGGGGGCATATCTAGACAACTAAGTGAACTTCAAACTGTACTCTTGAACCGAAATTGACCACTGTCTCAAGTTCACAAATTCCTCCACATTTGCTTGTCTCAACTCTCGGGGGAAGAACCTATCAAGGAAGGCCTTATTAAAACACTCTCAAGTCATGGGGACCACGTCTCTCACCCTAGTCTCCTTCTATTGCGTAATGCAAATATGAGCCACATCCTTGAGTTGATAGGATGCAAACTCAACACAATCAACCCCAACCACTTGCATAACTTCAAATATCTTCTTCACTTCATTAATAAAGTTGAGTGGGTCCTCACTCACTGTTGAACCACAAAATTTAGGAGGGTTCATCCGGACAAAGTCAAGAACTTGGGCCGCTACCCCACCTTGAGGGTGGAATGGGGAAGGAGCCAGCTGATTGGCCTGAGTGGAAAAAGTTTGGGCTTACAAATGGATGGCATTTTTGAAATCCTCATTCGTGACATCGGGAAATGGAATGGGAGAAACAACATTCCGAGTGGCTCGGGAAGGCATAGCATGTCGAAGAGGCATAGTCTGAAATATACAAGATAAGGATTAGAGGAACATTAATGTTAAGCTCTATCACACGACATGATCATGAAAGAAGTGATGTTTTCCTATGACACCTCATATCTCCCCTCTCATATGTGTGTCGCTCTTCACACACATGAAAAAGACTCTACTCGATGCGGCTTTCAGACATCCAAGGACTCTTGAACCTAAGGCTCTGACACCAAGTTTGTCACGGCCCGAGGTTACCCCTAGATATAACACGGGACTTAAGACCACAAGTATCCCAAGCTAACCCTTGGTCATAGCATTCTCAAGAAAACATAAAGAAAACATAGCGGAAGCATCAAAGATAAAGACAGAATAGCATAAGATAGATGGTCGAATCAAAAGAGATATGACACCCACGAAGGGTTACATATGGTCTATGTCTGAAAGCCTCTAATCATAACATAATGAGTTGCTAGGACAAGACCCTATCTAACTCAAAGTACGGAAATAAAGTCAACATAAACTAAGAACAGGACTAGTACTCGACCTAAGAGGGCTCACCGACAGCTGGTGGAGTAAGTGGCCTGGGAACTCTAGCCACGAATCTTAGGAGGGACACCTGAATCTGCATCATTAAATGATGCAGTGCAAAACATGCGTCAGTACTATGGAATATATTGAGTATACGGGCAATGCAAAAATAAGATAAAAACATGCTTTAAAAACGTACTTAGACAGAATCCATACATAATATGGTATCATGAGTAAATAGCATGATGGAAAGGTAAAACATGTAGTAAAAGCCAAACTTTATGGTAAGAGTTCATAAAGCTTAGAAAACTTGAAAACATACATAAGGGAGTTTCTTATAACCGACATGAGACCATGTGAGCTTATATGGAATCTAAATATATAACCCTAGTTAGCAAAGCTGACTTGAACCTTGCCAAGGAATGAGTCACCATACCCAACTATATAACCCTAGTTGGCAAAGCTTCCCTAATCCCCGTTAGGACACAGGACACCATCCGTAAAGACGTGGATCCACTCTCATAAGCCTATAAGGCACATATCATTTCATAACCTATGCTAGCAACGTAGCTTCTGGATTTGGGTAATCAAACCCTTACACTCGGTGCTAAATACTACTCCCAAAACATGCACATATAGCCCCTAATTTCATAGTGGCACCATCTCATGCCAAATCTTATTCAATAAGCATGAAAACACATCAAGCATCACGCAAATTTTCATATCGTGGTTCATAAAGCTAGGCATAGCCATAATTCAAAACGTGCTTTTCTTTCTATATTCATGCTTGAAGAATTAGGCATCCAATTTCATATAAACATAAAGGCCATGACATCTAATCATGCCAAGTCTCTCTTGAAAACAAGCAATTTCATGAAATCATGCTAGAAATCAATTCTCATACTTGGGCTTTTAAAACCAATAAAGGAATCATGAACAAATCATGTAAAATCAATAAGAAACCATGAATTTAAACATCAAAACTGATTTCATAAGTTTTCTCCAAATTTTGATCAAACCCTAACTTCCTAAATTCATACTTAAACATAAGAATTGGGGATTTTGGGCACAAGGGTGAGAGGAACCCATTGTTGAATACCCACATACCTTGGGTGAAGATAACCCACTTGAAATGGAAAGATTTAGGAGGCTTGATCTTGAAGCTTGAGACCTTGAGCTTGGGGGATTCTTTTCCTTTTTGGGATAAGAGTGGAGTAATGAGGAGGAACTTAGGCTAATAATGGTGAAAAACCTACTTGACATAGCCAAAACAACCTTACTAAGGAGTTAAAACGGTGAAAAATTACCAAAATGCACCTTGGATTTAACTTAGAAAAATTAGGAAAAAGAGTCGGCTTCAGGTCCTACGGATTGGTTCCACGGGTCGTCGTTAGGTTGACGACTTGTGGTTCCAACTCGTGCAACCTTGTCATCTGGACAGCCTGTAGAAGGCAGAATATGACTTGATACGACAGATCCGTCGTTTAAATGACAGGTCATCAAATTGAGTCTTGGAACCTGAGGAAACGATCCTTCTAATCTATTTCCATGAGTCAACAGGACGGACCCGTCGTTTGAATAACAAGTGATCATCTGGAATCGTGGTTCCTGGGGGCACTATCGGCCTACAAGTCTGATTCCACGAGTTGGAATCACGACCCGTAGAATGAACTACGGTCCATGAAAACCACTCGTGATCCTCAGACTTTAGGGCAAACCAGCAGAAGGCAATCCACACATCCATTCCATGACTCGTGGTTCTAACCAAGGTCCGTGGTTTGGACCCGTAATCCCTGGAACATGAATTTTTCTGAGACCTTTTAACTTAGATAGCTGGATATGTTTCTGGGGTGTTACATTTACAGATACATTAAGCCAATTATGGTGAATAAGTCATAAATGATCAATTATAAACAAAACCCAAGAATCTCTACACCCTAGAATCCCCATTACATCAGATTCTACCATATATCGATTCTAAGGTCCAAGAATTTAAGTACTAATGTAGGGGAGTAAAATCCTTACCTTTATTATGAACTTGGAAGGAAAAATTAGTTTGAGTCACCCAAATTGCATATGCCCTTCCCCAAAATGTTCTTGAACAATTTTGAATGTTTTTGGGGAATTTTCTTCAATTACAGTGACTTACTACGCTATAGAGGCATCGCCATAGCGGAACCCACCCGCTATGGCAGTGTTGACTGCCTTGACTTCTGCTATAGCGAGAATCTCTTTGCTATAGCGGTCATCATCGTAGCGCAGTGTCAACCGCTATAGCATTTGAAATGGAACAAATTCTCAGGAAATCCTCCAAAATTGCCTATTTTACAACACACTTCAAAACTTGATGTTTTGAACCCTTTCAGGTTAACTTCGATATCGGGAGTTCTACTCCCCGAATCCACATCTGAAAAGTCCCTCCGACTTCTTAACGCCTTAGCTAAAAGAAAAACTAGCTCAACCTAAGACATTTCACCTAATCATTTCCCAGATTTCCCTTTACCATGCTTTACTCAAGATCCATCCGAGCCTAGCCTAGCCTAAAATTTCCAACTCCCAAACCTAAAAGTTTTCTAACCCGTTTCTTCGCACGAAAGAATTCCCATAACAATGAAATAGGTTGTTGCAGTAACACATGACCATATCATATTCTCAAGAACCCTCTAACCATTAGTTTAAGGATGAAAAATTATGCCAAGCCCAACTCGGGTACCCAACTTTCTCTGAATCAAACCCTAAAAACATGATGTAGAAGAAATCTCTCACTCAGAAATGACATGAACAAACACCTCGTGCAGAAAAAAAATCTCTTAAATGTAGATTCGAGTTAGCCCGTCTATATGGTTCGAAATAAGAACCAACACCTATTCCAACCAGGAAGACCTAGCCTCCACACAACATGAATCTGCCTGACTTGAAAATAACAATTCATACCCACCAATTGACTAAGGATTAGATACCTAAAGCCAAAGGTTGCAACTTAAAAACTAGAAATGTTATAACCTCCATACTCACTGCCTTTCGACTCAAAGCATTAGTCCTATTGCTTCGACACACAAGTCGCCTGCTCTAGAAGCATCTCAATATATGATAAACCCTTCGCCCTCAATTGGCGGTAACTTGATCTCAACCTAATCATAGAAAACACTGTTACACTCTGCAACTAACTAAGAAAACCATCAAAATATAGCATCGGATACTTATTCTCCATCATTAGCTTATTCAGTTGTTGATAGTTAAAACACGTAGACAAGGGGCCATCCTTCCTTGTATCAACTAAACATAAGCACCCCACGAAGATACCCTAGGCCTAGTGAACCTCTTTTTCATAAGATCCTAATGTTATCCCTTAACTCCCATAACTCTAATGGTGTCACCTGATATGGAGGATATAGGAATTGGCCAAATGATCAACCTAACATCAATGTCGTAGTTAGATTACCACCAAGATAAAGACTAGGTAAGAAAGTAGAATACACATAGATAGGTGCTTAACCACAGATATTGACCAAGTAAAGAATGTTGGCACTATCATTAACAACATAATCAAAACCATCCAAACACCCATTAGCCTGCCGACCACCGCACCCTCTGAAACATCACAACTACCCTGAGTACATAGATACCCTTAGCATACCACACTAACTAAAGGTTCTAGGCATAAGCAAGACAATTATCTTGGCAAAGCCACCCCAGAATATTAGATATTGAGATAACGAAACCAATCCTAAAACCACAGTAGAAACCACCAATTTAGGATAACAAGGCCTACCACGCATCATACCCCCATATAGATACCCCCAAGGCTGATACACTCAATCCACTTCTAAAAGACTTCTCCTACGGGGTAGCTACATGCATAAGTACTAAAAAACTCTAATAGTATACCCAGATGAGAAGCAAAATAGTATATAAATATACATGAATATATAGACCCTACATAAAAAAATATCAAGGCTATATGATGATTACAGAGATTGTACCTAAATTGGAGACACCTGGAGCCTCAACCTCTTGCCTACTCGAAGAAGAATCTGATTGACTACATCCACCTCCAGACTGAGTACCCACACCACTTTTTGTCCTACTCGACTGAGCCACCGATGTTGAAGGCTCGATCATACCACACCAGGGACAATATCTAGAAAAGTGACCAACCACCCAACAATCAAAACAACTCCGAGAAACTCTAGCCTAATGTGAAGTACTTGCCAGACCAGAATGGCCACCAAAAGTGTCTGGCTGAGAGCCACCTCTAACATCTACAAACCAACCTTACTACTATGTACACCACATCTAGCTGGTGGCACAAGAACCCGGAGGGATAAAGCCTACTGAATCTGCCACCTGAAATGTGTGATCATGGGTAAATCCCTAACAAAGTTCCCAAACATGCTGCACTCAAAGAAATCTCTACATGATAGAGTTTGGTAGAATGATCCAGTTGAACTATACTGGCCACCTCATCCTAAATAACAAGAATGCAAACCTCAAGGAGTCTGACTTGAACCCTTAATTCTCTTTCTAACACAGTCTGAATAACCACCATCTAAACCCTGTATGCTATCTGAACTGGACTACTAGTATGAGAATAGCGAAGATGACCTTTACCAGGGAACCCCCTACCTCAGGAATGAGGACAACTAAAATTTCCCTGATGGCAATGCCTCTTATCTATGCCTCTATAGGCCTCACAATATAACCCCTCTATGGCCGATGCATGATCAACCACCTGAAGGAAAGTAGTCCCAACTCCCACCAAGTTTTCCATCTCCATGCAGAGTAGTGAAATTGACCCTCTGATAAAACTCTGCATTCTCTTAGTTTTTAGGCATGGTCATAGAGGTATCTTGTGTAACCTCACCTCATACTCCAAAATAGACATAGAACCTTGCTAAATCTCTGCCGAACTCATCCTTATCCATAGAACCACTCGAAAACTGGGCATTTCCCCAGTCTATGACACACCTTCTAGTAGGCTCAAAGTCCTAGCCATATCATTTTGAATATCTGATGTGTACATAAATCCTATCTAAGGCTGGGCTGGCCCCAAAAACTCAAGTTGAGGTGGTATACCCTTCATCTCTATCCCTAGTACTAGTGAAGGTGTTGTAGCAATAGGTGCATGAGTCTCTTCCTTACCTTCTGCCACACCCATCTAAACCATATAAGAAAAAATAGAACAAATGAAGTTTATAAGTTGATATAGTCTTGAACAAATAATAAGGGATCAAAAAAATAGAATTCTCCCTAAGAATTCCTTATATACTCCCGCAAATATGATACGGACGTCATCATACTGATCTACGAGACTCTACCAGACACTTTATCTTGTACCAATGACATCGGTGAATCTAGGGCTCATATACAACTCTGTCATGACCCAATTTATTAGGTCATGATGGAAACTACTATAACCTACCAGTTAGTAAGCAAAACCGTTAACCCAGAATACTAAGTACTTGGCTAATAAGAGAACGAGGTAAAAATGGAAGAACAACACTTAAATATCAAGAACAAATAGAAGAAAAGCATACAAAATAGAGAGAGAAAAGAGCAAAGATATACATACACTCCCCAAATACCTAGTATCGGCCAGTAGAAGAGCCACTACAATCATAGATGTGGAAGATAGATAAAATATACATATATAGGACAGTCTCTGAGGTATAAAATAATATTGGTCCAAAACAGAAGGAGAAGTATCAACTCCGTTTGCCAAGTGCTCATCTTGTATATTTGATTAGCAACCTTGCTAAAGTACAACATCAACAGTGATAACTTGCACTAAGATATGCATCGGGAAAAGGATACAGAAGTGTAGCATGAGTACCAAACATTCGGTACCTAGTAGGCATCATAGGACGACTGAGCTCAAATAAGATATAAGTATACTAAAATGTGAATAAATACCTAAGGGCAGGAAAAGAAGAGTCAGAAATTGATTAACAAGTCATATCCTTGATAATTAAGAAAAGTATAGGTGAATAACTCAGAAAATCACAAGTAGAAATCTAACTTACTAACTTAGGATGAAAAGAGTAAAAATCTAATTATAACCTAACTAGACCTCCCATAAGCCCTGAAGATACAAGCAAATAACATATAAACCTAACCAGACCCCCATAAGCCCGAAAGGTATAACCAACATACATGACTAACTAGAAACCAAACCTGATGGGAAAAGAATGCAAAAAGTGCCATGATATGCAATATGAGATGGTGCAGTGCAGTATGTGGCCAATGCTGTAAAATTGAAAACCCTGAAATAGATTTGAGGGCTGTCCCGTAGGCTCTTTGGATCATCTCATAGGCCACGTGTAGGCTCATTAATGTATACAAAGGTAAAACTCAGATATGTGCTCCTTAGACATGCAATCATGAATACCACTAAAACCACCCAAAACATATGTCTCCTTGGGAATGCAAGTTTAAATAGTAAGTTAAACCTCCCAAAACATAAGTCGCCCTGGGCATGGAAGTTTTAAAAGTCGAAACCAGTAATAAAGTAATACAAATCCATTAAAAATCTGAAACACATAGCAAGAGTGAAAACCTCTTTTCTAAAGATGGAAAACAAATATTTCTCTTCAAACTCATTCCATGAACTATGTATGCGAATATAGGAATGCATAAGGGCCATCCAAGAAATCAGGTAAATAAAAGTACATATGCCAAACTGGGTAACCACTCTACATATCAAGATACTACTAAGTTGGAGTCCATTGTTCCCAGTCTAAGGCCTCAGGCCTACAGTCTTATAACATAAGAAAACCATAAATAACATGATAATAACAAGAACTAGAAAAGGGAAAACTACTCTACCACAAACTACAACTCCAACCTATACTGAGGATATCTAATCCATCACTAATCCCATAAACTAGTCTTAAAAAGATAATAGGCAGCCTAAAACTCAGGTAAGGTAAGCAACTAACTGAATTAAGCTAAGGACGAAGCATACTGACCTGGAATCTAGCAAATCCAACACCCATGGCCTAGGGCCAATAATACTCAATAAACAAAATTATGGGAAAATAAATACGAGGCAGAAATGGTAAAATAAAAATATAAAACAAATCGTAAGCATCTACTCTTCCGCGAAGTCCTCCTCTAATCATGTGCTATGATTTTCTAATCTAATAACACCAAGTCACAAGCAGCCTAAACTAAGATAAGGCATTCGACTTTAATCCTAAAGATTCTATAAATAATACTCCAAGACTTACAGAGAACTACAATCTACACTAAGGATTTCCAAGTGAGATTCTACTCTAAGGCCTCTAAACTAACTATAAAGGTCAAAAAAACCTAATAAGAGCATAACCAACCACAATATATCCCCAACCATAGAAGTTTATTATACTAATACTTTAAATGAGAAAAGTTAAAAGGTAAGTACATTGTAACCTACCTGAAGGACAAATACACGCTCATGAATCCACTAACCAGGAGCCTTTGTCCTCTGAGAAGCCTTGACTGCTGCCAGGCTATCAAAATTATAATTTATGCATTAAAACGTGATGAATAGTACCTATATCACTAATTTACCCTGTGGGTCAAAAATTGGGTAAAAAATCACCCGTGTGGCCAACTTACAAAAATAGAAAATTGGAGCGATAAAAAATGCCCCTCGTGGGACAATGGTCACATTCTCAAAATTTGAGTACAATCCACCTTTAAAATCATGCTCAAATAGCCCCCAATTCTAAGGATAAAATAAGAATTAAAACAGAGGAATTTAATAGATTTGAGCTGGAAACTTACTAACTTTAAGATGGAAAATAACCAAGAATGGGGACCCAACAATCCCCACCTCCACCGCAGGATCCCATAATGAGTTTAGAGCTTAGAGGTCTCAAAAATTATGAAATTTTGAAGAGAAAAAAGTTTAAAAGAAGGAACAGAATATTATATACTGCCAGGAGTCCTTCATTGGGAACGCTAAGGAGCCCTTGCAAATGCGAACAATCATCTGGGGACACATTGTAATCGTGATAGTCCCCTTGTGAATGAAAAGAAGGGACCCAACTCAGGTCAATTAGCTCCTTCATCAAAAACGTGATGGCCAACATGTAAACATGATGGTCTATTTCCTTGACCCTCGTAATGAAGGGCCTATAGCTGCACCAGCAACAGTACACCAACAATATAATAATGATAAAAAGTCACCTAATGGACCCTCAGTATTCATTCAAAGGCCTATACACAAAAATTAAATATGCGTACCAAACTGGAAATGGCATTCTGGACTCAACATAATTGATAAAATTCCTGATGGAGATTATTCTGACAAAAAAATGGGTCCTACACCCAAAACCTCCATTTTGATGAATAGCCCAAAATGAGTCCAGAAGCCTCAGGACCTAAACCAAACGTCCCACTAACCGAAAGTCCACATTCTAGAGATAATAATGCTGACAAAATTCTCATCCGTGCCAATTTACACTAAATATTGACCAAAGTCAACTCTTTAAACCTTAAAAGTTCCAAAATATGGGTGTTTGAAATTGGGTATGGGTCTTGTCTAATTGTGCTTAGAATTGCTAAATTGATATGGGTCTAGTGAATTCTCCATGTTTTAACTCTAAGATTAATCGTTGCAAACATTTATTGAAATTACTTGATTGTGTTCTTTCTTGAGAAAGAGGATCATAATTTTGGATGAAAATTTACTAGTGGGCACTTGAGATTTTCACCTAGATTGAGGCTAGAAATAGTTCAATCGCCGGAAACACCCATTTAAGAGTCTAAGCAAGAAATAGTGTGACTTCCCCAAGCCTAAAATTGGTTGGTTAATATTGAAACCATGGTGCTTGAACAAAGAACATAAGAAATATGATTGTTGGATCGAAAGATTGACATTAATAATTAAAACCAATGCTATCCATGTCATTTAACAAGAATTTTCAAAATTAAGCAAGTATCTGAACCCATGCTTAAGTCCCATAGGAAACATACCCCTAGTCATCCTCTCTCTTGTTACAAATCCATTTTTACTTTAAGTCTTTTGCTTCAATTGCGAATTGTGATAGATTTCCCATTTCCTTAATTTCCCCGTATTTTTACTTTTATTGTTATTTTAACATTGACTCTATTGGTTATTAATATACGACAATCTTGTAGGCAACTCTACCGTTTCTCTGTGGGATCGACCGCGACTCTTATCAGGAATTAAAATTTTTGTTTCACTTAACGATTGCCTTCACCTCCGTATGGAGAGTGTTACTTGAGTGTTATCAACGGTGTTGCGTGAAATTCCATACGATCCCATTTACTTTGAATGTTGATCAAAGTCAACTTTTTTACATTTAAAATTTTCAAAATAGGGAAACTCTCCTATAACATAAATGAACTACCCTGGAACCAAACCGACTGTCTCGACAAGTTATAAATGACATGTAGCTACTGTGAGAAAGCTAAAAATGCTGAAAACACATGAAAACAGAGAAAATAACCTAGAGGGTCATTACATATCCTCATCTGCTGACCCTTATGTTTTCTTTAAGATCATGTCAATGTGTTAAGTTGAACATAAGACATGAGCTGCCTCCATTTCAATATTTCTTGTACGATGATTTTATGAATCACATGAACTGGATGAGTCCATCGTATTCAATGTTCATTCTTTTTCTTCTTTTTTTCTTTTCACATGAACTGGATGATTCCATTGTATTCAATTCTCATTACCCCACATTTTATGATGAGTTGGAAATAAGACATAATGCCTCAATCAAGTCCAAAAGAAGTTGGTATATATTTGTCATGCCACGAGCCTACACCCTGGATGTAACACGGTGCTTAGAGCCACAAGTGACCTCAAGCTAACCCATGGTCTGGCATATACTAATCAATCACATGAATTTAAAAATGAGAGGAAGCTAAACTGATAAAAACATAAGTTTAGAATTTATCTGAGAATCTCAAAATTAATATAAATATGAAAAGTAAGACCAAATTCTGAAAATAAGCTGAATATCTAACTTTGTGTCTTAAAAGCCTCTACTAACTAACGAGTTGCTGGGACAAGTCTCCAACTAACTCTAAATACTGAAATCTAAATAACAAAGAAATCACCATAAAATTAATCCTCAGATGATGAGGACTCACCACAGGTAGTCACTAAGATGGAATAAAATCGAGCTAATCATGATGGTGAGTTTGAGAACCTGAACCTGCACCATGATAGGATGCCACACATATTGTATGTGGTCAGTACTTTGAATGTATTGGGCATGTGGGATATGCAAAGAAAAATATAATTGTATATCCTAATATATTGATAAGATGTTTAAATTGTAAACTTAATTTATAGTACTCAGGCCCAAACATAATATGCATAAAATCTGAAATGCAGGAATATTCTAAAACGATAAAGAAAAATAGTAAAGTTGATCCGGGGACTAGTTCATATCTATTGAGTCTAATTTTGTAGGAGAGTACGTAAAGCGACATAATCCAAATGAGCTAAACATGGAGTCTGATGTATACACTCCATCAAGAGGACCCAATATACCTTTCTAGGATATAGAGGCATGATTGGTGTAATCATAAATTTTGAGGCCCAACTGAGGGGATAAATAGACCTACAGTGGCACGTAGTTTTGAGTCTTAGGGTAAATTGGGACCTAGTCTAACTCGATGCTAAGTACTACTCCAAAAATTGATTACTGATAGCTCATTTAAAACTGAAGTTCTGTATTGCTTCGTCAAAACTTAACTAGTCTAAAATTATTTTCTTGATAAGTTGTAGACTAATAACTAATTAAACACTGAATACTGACAATCTGACTAAGTTCTTAGAGAAAAGCTAATTCATGTAGAAAGTATTAAAAAATTTGCATGCCAAGTCTGTTTCATCTAAATTCCAAGGGTTATAAGAAAATATATGTAAAACTTCATACAATATCATTTAAACATGTCTGGGAAACATATAATATCATAAGTCATTCAATTCTATAAAGCAATACATATTACGGTATAAACCTTAGAATCATAGAACTTGTATAAATCATAACTGAAGGCTAAAACTTTAGGCATGAGGGTGAAAGGAAACCATCATTGAAGACCACATACTTGAACTTGAATATTTCTTGATCTGAGAATTGAGGTCTGAAGCTTTGGAGAAGAAAGCCCTAGGTCTGTAGCTTGAGAGAGAACTTTTCTTTCTTGTCAGAAACTTAGTCGATGGAATTAGGCAAAATAATTCTAAGTGTGACTAAAACCCCTCAAATATACACAAAATAACTTAGTATAGTATTTAAAAAAGTGGGAAAAGACCAGAATACCATTTTCTTAAGAATAAAAAGTAGTAGAAAAATCCTACTGGACGAGCTAGACCACGGCCCGTGTGATCCACCAAGGCTCATGGTGTAGACCGTTGGGCTGGGAATGATTTGGCTGCTCTTCTGCATGGATCCCACCATTGAGGCTCACAACTCGTAGTGGCTTCCACGGCTAGTGGCCCTAGCCGCGGGTCTCGTAAAGGCTAGCTGAGCCTCTGGACATTTCTCATGGTTGGCCTCTATGGTTCGTGGGAAAGCTCATTAAAGCTGAGAAGGCTGTGACAGCTTCCATGGTCGGGTTGATCGTTCATGTGACGTCCCACGGCCTTAGGCCCTACCAATGGAGCTGACATTTTGTAGGAAACCAACTAAATTTTTAGACTATACATTGGTTCAAATTTCAAGGTATTTCAATATCTCCCTCTTTGGATCATTCATCCTCAAATGAAGACTGAAATAAGCTGAGTTTGGAGAGAAAAAGCTGCAATCCCACCAACTAAATTCTAAGGGCTGAAGTACTGAACCATATATTGATTTCTAACTAAAATATAGTTGAACCAGGATCGTGAGACATGCATGTAAAAAAATAGGGAAAATACTAAAGAGAAAACTGGGAATAGTGTGGAGGAAACTTTTACCTCAAGATGGAGCTTAATAAGAAGAAAATAGGTGAGGGTACTTCATCATCATAGTTGCTTCTGCTTCCCAAGTAGCTCCCTCAATGGAATGGTTCCTCCAAAGGACTTTCACCGAAATGACTTCCTTATTTCTTAACCTACGAACCTGAAATTCAAGAATCTCAACTGGGATCTCGTAGTAAAAGAGGCTATCCTTCACGCCCACACTCTCTAATGGCACAACTGAAGCCAAATCACCAATGCACTTCTTCAACAAGGATACATGAAAGACTAGGTGCACCGATGCAATCTCTGCGGGCAACTCTAACTCATAAGCCACCTTACCAACTCTTCTCAGAATCCTGTAGGGACCTACCTAGTGGGTACTAAGCTTCCTCTTCTTGCAAAATATCATCACTCCCTTCATAGGTGAAACCTTTAGAAACACTTAATCATCAACTTCAAACTCTTAAGTATTTTCTCATCACATGTACATAGCATTTCTGATGACTCTGAGAAGCCTTCAGTGCCCTACTTTACCTACCTCAAACCAGCCAATAGGTGACTTACACCTCCGCCCATAAAGTTGCTCATATGGAGAGATCTGAATGCTCGAATAGAAGTTGTTATTATAGGCAAACTCAATTCGAGGTAAGTGATCATCCCAATTACCTTTGAAATTGATCACACAAACTACGAACATATCCTCTAAGGTATGGATGGTAAGTTTTGCCTGGCTATCGGTTTGCACAATCAATTCTACACTGAGATTTACCTGAGTACCAAGACCATTCTGAAATAACTGTTAGAACTAAGATGTGAACTGAGTTCCTTTATCTGATATAATAGATAAGGAAACTCCATGCAATCTCAATAAATTGTGAAAGTAGAGCCTGTCATAATCCTTTGCTGAATCAATAGTCTTGACAGGAAAAGAGTTGGCTGACTTAGTCATCCTGTCCACTACCACCCAAATAGAATCATGTTGTCAGCGAGTATGCGTAAACCTTTAATGAAGTCCATATTGATCACTTCTCACTTCTAAGTAGGAATATCAATATCCTGAGTTATACTTCCCGGTATCTGATGATCTGCTTTTACCTGCTAGCAATTTGTACACTTAAGCCATAAAATCTGCAATGTTCCTCTTCATGCCATTCCACTAATATACTTCTCATAGGTCATGGTACATCATTGTGGCACCGGGATGGATATAGTATCTAGAGTTGTGAGATTCTTTCAAAATCCATTATCTCAACCCATCTATGTCTAGAATAC
This sequence comes from Jaltomata sinuosa, assembly GCA_003996215.1. Lineage (NCBI taxonomy): Eukaryota > Viridiplantae > Streptophyta > Magnoliopsida > Solanales > Solanaceae > Jaltomata > Jaltomata sinuosa. The sequence continues at coordinate 330,818 of QJPP01001084.1, forward strand.
ATAACTGACCCTGATAACGAAGCACACTATATCCCCGTTGGGAGAAAACTTCTAATCTATATTGATGGACTGCACCCTTCAACTGATGTAAGATAAGATCATTGTCTTGTTTCTCATTCACCTCAACTACCAAATAAGATTCTGACCCATTCTGAACTATAACACTACCATCCGCTGAGTATGTAAGGTGAATCCCTAAGCGAGTAAGCCTATGAGACTCCTTAGCCAACTCCTTCCATTTTTCTTTAACCTGCGACATACAAACCATAAATAATCCACTAAGTGCGTCAACCACTACATTGGCCTTACCCGAATGGTAAAGCACACTCATGTCGTAGTCTTTGAGAAGATCAAGCCACCTTCTTTGATGAAGATTTAACTCCTTCTAAGTGAACACATACTGGAGACTCTTATTGTTGGTAAACACATCCATATAGACACCATACAAGTAGTGCCTCAAAAATTTTAAGGCAAAAACAACTGTTGCAAGCTCAAAATTATGAATCGGGTAGTTCTTCTCATAAATCTTAAGTTTTATGGAGGCATATGCAATGACCTTACCATGTTGCATCGAAACATAACCCAATCTAACTCTGGATGCATTGCAATGAACAATAAAGCCATTTGAATCTTCTGGTAGAGTCAAAACTAGAACGTGGTCAACCTAGTCTTCAATTTCTTAAAGTTCTTCTCACACTCATGTACCTACCAAAAATTAACCTTTTCCTGAGTCAACCTGGTAAATGGGGCAGCTATGGATGAAAATCACTCAATGAATCTCATGTAGTACCTAGCAAAACTCAAAAAAGCTCTTAATGTTTGATGGAGAAGTGGGTTTAGGCCAATTCTTTACTGCATCTATTTTTTACGGATCCACTCAAAGGACCTTCTTAAACACCACATACCCTACAAAAGTGATTGACTGTAATTAAAACTAATACGTACTGAACTTGGTGAATAACTGGCGATCTTTAAGAGTTTGCAACACAAACCTGAGATGGTTTGCATACTCCTCCTTAATTCGTGAATAGACAAGAATGTCATTTATAAAGACAATGAAGAACATATCCAAGTACTTCTTGAACACCCTATTTATCAAGTCAATAAAAGATGTAAGAGCATTCGTTAGTCCAAAACACATAACAATGAATTCATAGTGACCATACCGAGTTATGAAGGCTGTCTTTGGAATGTCACTTTCTTTATGACCATACCGAGTTCTGAAGGCTATCTTTGGAATGTCACTTTATTTATGACCATACCGAGTTCTGAAGGCTATCTTTAGAATGTCACTTTCTCCTACTCTAAGATGATAATAACTAGATCAGAGATCAACCTTGGAGAAATGACTTGCACCCTGAAGCTGGTCAAACAAGTCATCAATCTTGTGAATGGGATACTTATTCTTGATTGTGACTTTGTTTAATTGACAATAATTATACATATTCTAAGCAAACCGTCTTTCTTACGCATAAAATGAACTGGAGAACCCCATGGAGAGATGTTGGGTCTGATTAAACCTTTATCTAGTAGGTCTTTTACCTGAAATTTCAACTACTTGAGCTAAGTTGGAGCCATTCTGTAGGGAGGAATATATATGGGCCGCGTATCTAAAAAGAAGGTCTATCCCAAAGTCAATCTCTCACTCACGAGGGACTCCGGGTAGATCCTCGAGAAATACTTTTGGGAACTTACTAACTACTAAAACTGACTAGAGAGATAGGGTTTTGGACTCAGCATCCTGAACATAAACTATATGATAGATGTACCCTTTTGAGATCATCTTTCTAGATTTGAGGTAAGATATGAAATGACCTTTTTACATTGGAGGACATCTATCATATAGTTTAGGTTCAGGATACTGAGTCCGCCCTTTTAAGACAGGCTTATCTAAAAACTAAAAGTTTATGATTCTGGTAATGTAGTCAACTGAGGAATAATACGAATATAGCCAATCCATGCCAAGAATGATTTCAAAATCAGTCATGTCTAATTTTACTAAGTCAATTGAGGTGACTTTGTGGTGGACTGAGACTGGGCAATTTTTGTATACCCTCTTAGTTAAGACTGACTCACCGAATGGGGTGGAGACTGAGAAGGTCTCTAGAAATTTATCAGGACTGACTCCAAATTTACATGCAATGTAAGGGGTCACAAAAGATTATAAAGCCCCAGGGTCCAGTAAGGCATAAGCATTGAGAGAGAAGACTTGCAACATACTAGTGATTATATCTGGGGAACTCTTCTGATCCTCATGAGATGATATGGCATAGAGACAATTTTGATGTTGACTGCTGCATGTACCAAAAGTAGTACCCTATTGAGATGTGCGACCTACTGGAGCTACTTAAGTAGTGGACTGAGCTCGGTTTCCTCCATGTCCCTTCTAGGTGGATGGGCACTCCTTCAACCTATGGACAAGCTGACCACACCCAAAAACACCTATGGAACTCTGGTGGATTCATACGGATGAAATCTCTAACTCTTGTGGTAGCTGATCCACCATTTGGGTTAGCAGAAATAGGTGCCTGCTGATTAGCTTGAGCAGTCACCGCTTGTGCCAGTATCTGAATGGCATTCCTAAATTCAGTATTCGTGACCTAGTGGTCCAAAAGTAAAGGATTCACATTTTGAGTGTTGTTTTTTCAAGGAGGCATGATCTGAAATGCATAACAAATTGATTAGAAGGGAGAAATAGAGGTAAACTCTATCGTATGATAAAGAACATAAAAGAAGTGGAGTTTCCTAAAACGTCTTGCAATCTCCCCCTCATTAGTGTGGTGCACTTCATATCCATGAAAGATACTTTACTTAATGCATCTTTCATACACACTAGGACATCTTAAACCTGAAGCTTTGATACAAAGTTTGCCATACCTCGAGCCTATACCCTAGATCTAACACGATTATTAGAGCTATAAGTGAACCAAGCTAACATATGGTCTTGCATATAGTACACAATCACATGAATTAAAAACTTAGCGGAAGCTAAACTGATAAAAACATAAGTTTAGTATTTATCTAAGAATCTTCGAATTAATATAAATCTAAAAAGTAAGACCAAATTTTGAAAAAAAGTTTAATATCTAACTCTATATTTGAAAAGCCTCTACTAACTGACGAGTTGCTGGGACAAGTCTCCAATTAACTCTAAATACTGAAACTGAAATAACTAATAAAGCACCATAAAATCCATCCTCAGATTATGAGGACTCACCACTGGTAGACGGTGAGATTGAACTGAATCGACCTAAATGCGATGATGAGTCTGAGAACCTGAACCTGCATCATTATAGGATGCAACACATAGAGTAAGTGGTTAGTACTTTGAATATAGTGAGCATGTGGGATATGCAAAAAAATATAATTGTATATGCTAATATATTGATAAGTTGTTCAAACTATAAACTAAATTTGTAGTGCTCAAGCTCAAACATAATATGCATAAAATCTGAAATGCAGGCATATTCTTAAAAGATATAGTAAAATAGTAAAGCTCATCTGGGGCCTAGTATATATCTATTGAGTCTGTTAACCGACATAAACCACATGAGATAAATATGGAGTCCGATGTATACGCCACATTGATAGGACCAAATATACCTTGTCAGGGTATAGAGGAATTACTGGGATGATCAATAATTATGAGGCCAATTGAGGGGCTAAATTGACCTATGATGGCATATAGTTCTGGGAATTATGGTAAACTATGCCTTAGTCCAAGTTAGTGCTAAGTACTACTTCCAACACTAATGACTAATAGCTCATTTAAAATTGAAGTTCTTGAATGCTACGTCAAAACTTAACTAGAAAGTACTTGGAGACTGAAAACTGACTAATTTTATGTTTAACAACTGAATAATGAGAATCTGAATAAGCTCTTCGAGAAAAGCTAATTCATGTAGAAAGTACTGAAAAATTGCAAGTCAAGTCTGTTTCATCTAAATTACAAGGGTTATAAGAAAATATTTGTTAAATTTCATACAATATTATTTAAACATGTCCGGGAAACATATAATATCACAAGTAATTCAATTTTGTAAAGGAATGCATATTTGGATATGAACCCTAGAATCATAGAACTTGTAGGAATTGTAACTGAAGGCTAAAACTTTTGGCATGAGAGTGAAAGGAAACTGTCATTGAAGCCAATATACCTAAACTTGAAGCTTTCTTGAACTAAGAATTAATGTTTGAAGCTTTGGAGAAGAAAGCCCTAGGTTTGTAGCTTGAGAGAGAACCTTTATTTATTTTTTGAAACTTATTAAATGGAATGAGGGAAAATAAATCTAAGTGTGACTAAATCCCTCAATATATACCCAAAATGACTTAGTATCGGATTTTAAAGAGTTTAAAAAGACAAAAATACCCCTGACTTAAGTATGAAAAGTTGCAAAAAAAATTCACTGGATGGGCTATCCCACGGCCCGTGAGACCCACCATAACTCATTTTATGGACCATCGGGCAGGGGATGGCTTGGTTGGTCCTTTAGATGGACCCCACAGTTGAGGCTCACAGCCATGGTGGATTCCACGGCTTGTGGCCTTGGCATAGGATTTGTGGAGGCTAGCTGAGCCCCTGGATAATTCCCACAGTTGGACACCATGGCTTGTGGGCTTCCCCATGGCTCGTGGGCTAGCTCATCGGAGCTGAGTAGGCTGTGATAGCTTCCACGTCTAGGCCAATAAATCATGGGACCTCCCACGGCCCGTGGAGCTCAAAGTTTGCAGGAAACAAGCTGAATTATAAGTCTATACATTGGTTTAAATTCTGAGGTATTAGAATATCCTAAGAAGATGATATATTTTTAAAAAGGGAAGCAAGTATGTAGGGGATATACAAATGATATACAGGCAAAAAATGGGCCCAAGCCCATTAATTGTGGAAGTCCATTTTGTGGACAATTAAGAGTTTGGGTCAAGATGCCTAAATTCATTTCTTTTTGTACTTAGTTATTTACTTGTAATTTTGTCATGCTATTATTTAAAGTCTAACACTTTGGATTTTTATTTAATTTAGATGAATTCTCATTGACTTGATTTTATTACTTTTATGTTTTATCATACTTATTCATCTAAAAATCAAATTCACTTTGGAAAATTGAAGTTTACAAGAATAACTTAATAACCTTCCTTGTTCTTTCATAGTTATTGGAAAACCTTGAATTCACGTTTAGTAATTGGGCTAACTATTTTACGTAAAAGCTAAACTCGGATAAATTTTTGAAGTTAGAATTATTTTTGAGACTTTGTCATTTCAATTATTTCATAATATATAAGTATCAAAAGAAATTTTATCCACCTTCTTAGTATTTTCAATAAGATCATTTCTATTCAAGTAATCCCAAAAAGATTATTTCTTTTCAAGTAATTCAGAAGAGCTTTTCTTTTTAATTAAAATGTCAAAAAAATATTTTCCTTCACTATTCAACTTTTGAATGAATTAAAAAAAACTTTCCTTTTAATCAGATAAGTTAGACAAATAAAGTTTAATTCACCGATCAACCACGTGTTTGTAGACATTTTTAAGTTCTTAAAACCTTCTTAAAAGTATCATTTGAACCCTTACCTAGATTGTTGAAACATTTGAAGGATTTTCTGTTAAATCTTTTGAAAATAATTAAAACTTTCTTCTTCTTTTTTAGTAATTAAGTATTGACTCTGTGTTTAAATTAATTTTTAGAATTTTCCTTAAGTTTTCAAACATAATAAATTCTATTTTCCAATATAACAGTGTAACGACCTTTTCTGTCATTATTAAGAGGAACCTCGTTATGGGTGAGCTATTCATGCAAAGAACGGGATAGAAAACTTCTAGGTTGGGGAGTTAGAAATTTTGGGCTAGGCTAGACTCAGTTGAATTCTGTGTGAGGTATAGTCTAGGGAAATTCGAGAAAGGATTGGGTAAAATATCTAAGGTTGAGCTAATTTTTCCATTAGTTAAGGCATTAGGGATTATGTAGGATTTTATGGAAGTGAATTCGTGTGAGTAGAACTCCCGATATCAAAGTTGATGTAAAAAGGTTGGTTCGAAACGTTAGGATTTCGAAGTGTGTTGTAAAATGGGCAATTTTGGGAGATTTCCCGAGGTTTTGTCCCTTGTCAACCACTATACATTGTGCTATAGTGATGACCTCTACAATGGAGAAATTCCTGCAGTAGCAGAAGTCAAGGCGGTAAACTCCGCTATAGCAGGAGGCTACCGCTATGGTGGTACCACTATAGTGGGATTGGGCTGCTAAAGCGGGATGACGAGACCAGAAAATTTATAATTTCATTCACTTCCCTTCAGTTTCAAAGAGGCAAGGGTTTCTCCAAAAACCCTCCTAGGCAACTCTAAAGCTTGGAAGGAATGGGGAGGGGAGATTTATGCTCAATGGGGTGAAAAACCATGGATTCTATGCCTGGTTTCTGCCAGTAATGACCTCCATGGAGCCAAAAGTTAGTGTTCAGACCTCTGCAACAGATGCTTGGCATCAAGGTAGTCTAGGTTTAATTGAGTAGTTGTAGACCCATATTTTCTTGCATATTATTGTGTAGAATGACTGGAGGATTAATGCTTAGGCCTTTGGGCTTGGATTCTTGAGGAATATTGTATTTTTTTGGCTGGTTTATTGAATAACGAATGATGGGGTTGGAGTGATGAGTTTTCATTCCTGGTTTGTTTTTACTTGTTAATTTGTGTGTGATTTTAGATTCAAGGGAACTAGATTGTGGGTAGGTTTGGGGAACCGAAAATGTTGTGAGGGAATAAGTTTCTAGGTTGTAGCGGGTTCTCGGGAATAAGTCAATTAAGAGAAGTGGGATGAATATGAAGGGTTTAAAGTCCTTTATGGTAATAAATTAATTCCGTAAGATGCGCTCACATTTTGGAAATGGGGTCTGGAGTTGGAGTACACGATTATATGTGTTTAAAGGGTAAACCATGAATTAGTCTTCGGACAAGATTTTCATGTTCGTGGTTATAAACCCGGTTGTTGGGTAGGTGATGGTTATTGTTTTCCAAATGCAATGTGTGTGCATGTAACTTTAGCTTAGTAATTTATGTGCCTTGCATGTTTAAGGAATGAAATTATCAATGTCTAAGTGTCCAGGTGTTAATCATGTGAAATTAACTTGGTTTTATTGCTTGTTGATTTTACAAGTGTGATATTATATATTTATTTTTTTGATTGTTGGACTTTGTGTGTCATTTAGTTGGTTCGGTTACAACGCCTGGTATGGGATACATATTGGTTGGCTCAGGGTCCACGCCTAGTACAATATACATATTGGTTGGCTCAGGTACCACTCCTGGTATGGGATACTTATCGGCTCGCTCCGGTACCATGCCTAGTATAGGTTCTATAATGGTTGGCTTGGGTACCACGCCAGGTACATGTTTACTTGATATTCATTACATGTTGGTTCCTTGAGTGAATCATATTTATCTATTAGTGATGTTCATTACATGTTGGTGCCTTGAGTGAACCAGGTTTATCTATTAGTGATGTTCTTTGCATGTTGGTTCCTTCAGTGAACCAGGTTTATATGTTAGTGATGTTCTTTATATGTTGGTTCCTTAAGTGAACCGACTTTATCTCTTATTGATGTTCTTTACATGTTGGTTCCTTGAGTGAACCGGGTTTTTCTGGTATTGATGTTCTTTACATGTTTGTTCCTTGCATGAACCGGGTTTATCTGTTATTGATGTTCTTTATATGTTGGTTTCTTGAGTGAACCGGGTTTATTTATTATTAATGTTCTGTACATGTTGGGTTCCTGAGAGGGCTAGGATTTATTATTACTTGACATATATATTGGTCCTTGAGGGTTGGGTTGGTGTGCTTAAGTGATAAGGTGGTTTCTTCTGTAAATCGGGGTAGTATGTTTAATGGCATAGATGATGTCCTAGGGATCCTTGGGAGGACCGGGTGTTTTGCAAGTTGTGACATAATTATATGTGGTCTGGTTACTTGCACAGTGGGATATGACTTATAAGGTTGTTGAGTCTTGTTGTTGACTGGGGTTATTATTGATAGTCACATGGACTTGGTTGTTTATATTGTCTTATAATATTTTGTTAATGTTATACCTTTGAAATTTCCAACTCGACAAGAGTGATAGGCCGGCTAGCTGTGATGTCTGGGCTAGTTGGGCAAAGGACTAAAGGTTGTGAGGCATTTTGCTTGACGGGTCTAAGATAGGTGAGCTTGGGGGAAACTAAAATTCCTAGGAAGTCAAGTTTAACTGGGTTACTGAAATAAGGCTAGTATTTTGTTGGTGCCTGAACTGAAGGAATTTCAAAGGTAAGGAACCTTTGGGGTGGAATACGCAGAACACTCCAGTAGCCCATTTTTTAGCTAAGGTCTAACGGTCAAGGTGTTTGACTTAGGATCCTAACTTGAGTAAGGGTGGTAAATCAAGGTTTTGTAGGTTGCCTCTCAACTGGCTAGCAGGGGTGGATAGTAAACCTGATTGTAGATACTGGAACCACTGAGGTTCTTATAGTGGTTGGTAAGATGGGTGAGTTGGTAAGTCCTAGCGTTAAGTATGACTTGGAATGTATAGTGTTAACAGTGGCTTGGGAAATCTAGTGTAAGGTGTGACTTGGGAAGTCTAGTATTAAGAGTGACTTGGGAAGTCTTAGAGTTAAGTGTGGCCTGAGAGGTCCAAGAGTTAAATGTGATTGTGGGAAAGTCCTAGGTGTTATGTTGGACAAGGATGGGATGGTACAGAGTCTCCTAGCTATGGAATTGGTGGCAGAGCATGGTAGGAAGGCTTCAGAGCGGAGCATACATGGTTATAGCGGTAATAGTATAGAGGTAGAGATGGATGAGGAAAGACGGGATTCTTGTAACTTATTGAATATTTTCTCTTGATTTTTTACACGATTGTATGTGGTGAATTCGGGTCGACCTATGCTTCCTACCAATATGTGTTTTTTGTACTGATACTACTCTTGCTATACCTTTTTTTGGGTATAGTCTGGTTGTAGGATCAGTGATGTTTTAGGTACAGGACAATGGTGATCTCCAGCAGCTTCTACTCTTCGTCTTCATGGTGGAAAGAGTGTGTTCTTTTTATATGTGTATTTCTCCTTAGAGATCTTGTACCTGTTTAGACTAGTTTCTAGGGAGAGTTGTATTCATGTTTTGTAAAGGATTTTCATTGTACTAAAGTTTTCAAATGTTTTCCTATGATTAAAAAGGCTATTTTGTCATGTTTTACTTTCAATTTCTGTTTTGCCTGTTGGATCGGGTTGTAAAGGTTATCCTATCTAGGTGCTATAGACTAGGAGCTTGCATTACCTGGTAGTTGGGTCGTGACAAACAGTCAGTTCAGTCATATTCAATTTTCAATTAACTTTATGTCTCAGTTATAAAAGTATGTTTTACTTTATTTCTAAAGTTGCAATAAATATTTTTGTTTCTAGAGCTTCCAAATAACTTTTAGTATATGCTCTGGTAGTATGCTAGAACAAGGATATGCTCATCCAACAATGACATTGGGTGTCGGTAATGCCTAGGGTCTAGGCTCAGGACATAACAAATATGGTATCAGTGCACTAGGTTCATGTGTCCTAGGGAGTCTATGAAGTCGTGTCAGTAGAATCTCATATATGGTTTTGATGGCTCCAGTTCTATAAATGAGGAACTATGAACATTTAAGAAAAAGTTTCTTATTATTTCATAACCTAGATCATGCAATAAAGTTGTGCCATAAAAGACTTTTTAAAATTTATGTGGTGCTCCAATTCCTCCAACTATGCCTCATTTTTGAGGTGATAGAAGCAGAAAAGTTAATATTCCTACCGGTGTAGTGCTCCCAAATAGAGCCACCAAAAATTTAAGAGATTGCACAAGGACTTGAGAGGAGCCCATTAGTTCATTTCAGTCTATTGATTCAAAAGAATGCACTCTTGTTTATTTGAATCATGCTTTTGATCCTATAGTAGGATATGCTCTCAGACCCTTCTGAAACCTTTTCACAGATGACACCTTAAGTGGGAAAGTATGCATCTCAATGCTTAGGTAGTGTTGTCTCCCGATAGATAATATGATTTGGGTTGTTGTAAGCCATAAGTAGTAGAATAATCCCTAAGCCAGGAATATGCAGTTAGGAATATAGTAGTCAGAAAATGGCAATAGTAATTGACTGACATTTGAATCTAGATTCATGTATCCATTAAGTTAGTTATAGGATAGTATGTCCTTTGGTGTTGACTAAGCTATAGAAAGACTTATGCATATTTCATGGTAGAAGGTAGTGAATGAGTTACCAATTGAGATGACTTAGAGTATACTTAAACTAGGAAAGAAGTTCATGATGGCATGTTATTTTGTAAGTGAAGATCAAGTATTGAATCTGAGCAGGGAAAATAAACTAGTTAGGAATTGACAGATTTAGGTTGCACTTTGTGATTTGGAAGAAGGACCCTATGATATATGCAAGGTTATGAATCTAGTTTAGACAAAGGATGTGTAATGATGGATAAGTAGTAATAATGTTATGATGGAGAATGTACCTGTAGGCTGCAATTAGATAGATTGTGTGATTAAGATCGACTATTTTGTCATAAACTTTCAATGGACTAGTATTTCTTGATTTTTCTTTAGAAACTATAATTCTGAGTGGCATGAACATATAATTGTTGCCACTAATATTTAGCACTAAACACTAAGTCTTAACTTTAGATGATCATTATGGTAAATAGAATGGCAGAATAAGAATGATAATATTAGTTTGGGGATTTGATCTAGTAGGCTTGATATAGTGTGTGAAGGAGCTTAAGTCAATAACTTACGACTAGTGTGAAGGTGTAAGCATGATATATGAAATGGTCTAGAGATAAATAAGTGAAGGGAGGCTGAGTAATTAGGTGGAAAGATCCTTAAGTATTCGAAAGATAGATGTGTGCCCAAAGAGAGATGTTATTGCATGAGATTATACGCTTCTAAATGTTGGGTGTGACTAATTTTGTATTAGTAAGTTGTAAAATGTGGAGAAATTCTATATTTTTTTATGGTGTCCTTAAGATCTGAATTGGAGGGATTATGGTTAGGCGATGTTGAGTCTCTTAGTCTAGTTTTGACCATTTTAAATTGTAATGGCATGATGTTAGTAGACTTCTATAGTGATATCACACTGTTAGATTTTGAAGGAAGTAGATAAGTGTGACAGTAAGAGTATGAGTTCAATAGTGTTAGAATTTGAGGCAAAGAGGAAGTTAAGAGTTATCTCATAAAGGAAATTCTAGAAAGAGGTTTAGTATCTCCATATGTAGTGTTCATGGGCATGTTTAGCATTAATTTGTATAATGGAAGCCCAACCTTGTACAATTATTTGATTATAACCCAGTTTAGAGAAGAGGTCCACATACTTAGGATGTTGACTTTTGATCTAATGGGTGATGATAGAATAAAGGACCAAGACAAGTTTTGATGTTAGTAGACTTATATGGGGAAATCACATTGTTAGATGATGAAGGAAGTAGATAAGTATGAAAGTAAAAGTATGAGTTATATAGTGTTAGAATTTGAGGCAACGAGGAAGTTAAGAGTTATCTCAGAAAGGAGATCCTAGCAAGAGCTTTAGTATCTCGATATGTAGTCTTCATGGGCAAGTTTAGCATTTATTTGTATAGTGGAAGCCTAACCTTGTAGTGTTATTAGATTATAACACAATTTAGAGAAGAGGACCACATACTTAGGATGTTGACTTTTGAGCTAAGAGGGTGATGATAGAATCAAGGACCAAGACAAGTTTATAGATTCAAATAGTAAAGAGTTCCAGGAAAGGTAATGTGGAGATAACGATCCATTCATATTCTAGCATATCCCTTGTACTTCAGTCAAGATGACACTCTTATCATATGTATTAGTGTCATGCCCATGTCCCAGATTCATGCACTACATGCAGATTCATGTCTATGCTCAGCTCCTAGAATGAGCAGCAATTTCCTCAAACAATGATCCTGGTCTTACTCTATGATTCTATGAATTCAAGCCTTATGTTATATAACTTATGATACAGAAACTCATTTCTCACAGTATTCTAAGTCCTATGAACTCAGGAGTTATGATATTACTCAATGGATAATGAAACCATGCTACGTTATGTAAATGCTTATATATGATTTCTAGAATGGGTCATGCCTATGATCTTCTTACCTTAAGCTTTGTGTACGCTCACTTATGATGATATTGAATGGTTTTTCATATGTATTAAAAGTGAGACTCTTTATTCATGATCTATGTGTTTGATATATGAAGTATTTGTCCCTATTGCCCTTACTTCAGAGTCCCCATTTCTTAGTAACAAGGTCACGCTAAGTATAAGTAAAAATTGAAGAGTATCCTTTTCATTCCTAATACACATGCTCTAAATGATGATGCTCAGTTCATACTCCATGTATGTGGTTAGTAGCGATTTATACAACTATTCATATCTCATACAGTTCATGCTCATATACTATTCCCTTCTAGATTTTCGCTTATGGTGTAATAGGGAGTACTGAATGAAGCTAGGTATGGGAAGAGAAGGGAGAGAGTACATACTCCTTTTCAATGATGGCTACAGTATGCTTGTGTCATCTATACTTATAAGTGTGTACGAAATGCTAGAACATTTTTGGTTATGTATAATAGTTAGATGAGATTATGTTATATGTCAATTTGTAGATGTTCGTGAAATTGTTGATTGTAGAGGTGCTTGGGAAGGTTCTTAGATAGTTTTAGCTACAAAGAGGTCGTGAACTGAATATAGTTTTAGGTTTTAATGTCGTATTGAAATACATGTTGGTGATTGAATTATAGGAATAATAACTTCTTATTAGAGCTCGCGGTTGGTTGATTACTGTGATAAGAAAAAATAGTATTCTTGGAGATTACACTAGATGCAAGAGAAGATGTCAAGTTTTAGAAAAACCAAAGAGTTGATCAATGTTCAAAGATGAAAGTTCCTAAAGGGAAATAGAAAATAGGATCTCACAATTTCTTACAAGCATGATTGAATTAGACGAGTAACTTGGTGTTTTAAATCAGGCTTGAATATAGTAGGAGCATGCAGTTAGACTCAGAATTGAGAAACTATACATGCCCTTGTGAGAATTATAGGTTGCAAATGATAAAGTGTATTATTCAGAAGATGGAATATGCTTGAAAATTATTTCTACGCTTAAAGGCTTTCAGTCACATTGCTTAAGGTGAAAGCATACCTATGTTTACTCCTTGGCCAATGTAGTCATATTTCTGATCTTGTAGCTTCAGGTTGAATGAGACTTATGTCCAAGTCTATGCCATCCATACTCTATGAACCCATGTCAACTCACTAATATACTGAGGTCATATTAGTGCTTCATATCTAGATATCTCACATGACTCGTGTCGACGTTTTTTTTGTTAAAATGTTATGAGAATTCCCATGAGGATGATATCTATGATGATGAATGAAGTGAAATGTAAGTTTTGGGATAAAATTCCCTTTTCCATGCTTTAAAGAGGCCAATAGGATCCAATTTCATGTTCCTAGGTAGTTTTTCATGTCTATGAACCTTTCTATGTCCTGTGAGACTCATAATAGTACTTGTTGCTAGTTGTTAGTTGTCTTAGAACTTGGGATAATCCAGGCCATAGAGGAAATCTTCAAAGATGTTTAGAAAACTTTGGAGCTACATATCCTCACCTATTCACTCTTCAACATGAAGATATATAAGGTAGAGATCCCACTTTATGCATTCTATTCTATGAACTCATGCATTATGTCATTCATTTGCTAGTTTCTTGAATTCATAGCTCATTCTTATGCAATCCTTCATAGTTTGTAAGAATCATGTCATGTAAGTACAGTTTAGATTGATAAGTGTTAGTTCTACATAGCAAAATAGGGAGATATTGTAACACCTCGCATCTCGAGGCTTGTTTAAGTCATCCCAAATGCATGTTGAAACTTATTATTCAATTTCTATGACCCATAGATAATAATAAACAAACAAGAACAAGTGTTTGAACTTAGACATAAATTTGAGGTAGGTACTAGGCCTAGGAACCATGTTGGGAAACACATTGGCAAGACAACATTATGGACAATATGATTCACCTTTCTCTGAACTTTAGAGGATTGAAAATAGACCCTCTCAATGCTATGGGATCTGCAATCTACTGCCCTGCCAATGCTATGGAAGTGCGACATGTTGGATGATGTCTAGATTGGAAATATTTCCCACTTTATTTCATTAAGGTTGTTTTTGTCCTATATTTTTATTTATATTCATCCCATGACTTAAAACCCTCTCTAAACTTAGATACCTTTAGAATAATCATCGTACAAGTTCATTTCCTCTCTCAGAACCTCAAGGGTTTTAAGAACTCCTTTACAAAGCTTTTGGGAAGGAAATCTAGTAGATTTCCTCAAAGATTCTTTAATATCTAAGGTATGTAAGGCAAATCATCAGTGTGGGAACCCTGTTCTTTCCTAGAAGCATGATTTATACTTTCAGTTTTGTTCATAAATTAAGTTATGGTTTTTAAGTTGAATCCTAGAATCATTATTTCTCTACTTTTTGATGATACCTCTTGAATCCTCCATGAAAATAGTAGAATTCTCAAAAATTAAACTTAAATCTTTATTGTATCCTAGTTAATGATTCATAGACTATATTTAAAATGTTATGAAATCTACAACATATTTGACAGAGTTATCTCATGATTTTATGAAAATCATGTTATAATTGTGATAGTCTACTTCATGAAACTTTATAAATCACTCTTATGCATAGTGATATGTTTTGAAAAGAAAGAATGTCTTCTTATCTTGAAAATTCAATTTTGCATATTTCATAAAAGATGTAGATCCAAGGCTCAAAAGTAGTATTCTTAGATAAAATAGAGATAAGGCTAACCAACACTATGTTTGAAGATTAATAGGAGTTAAGGCTCACAAACAGTATGATTTTAAGTTAAAGCTCACCAACATGACTTTTAGTATAGTATAAGTTATATACTTTGGGAGAATTATGTTAGCCGAGAAAGGTATATGTTCAGATAGTATATGCCTTGAAACTATGTATGCCAACATAGAATAGGATCATGTCGTATGTTCGAGTGACTCCTCTGTTAAACCCAAGGTATCATTATGGATCCACAGTTCAGTTTTATTCTTTTCCTTGGCAAGGCATAGGATGGCTTCCCAAATTAGGTCAGAGATTCGACATCATGATCTCATGTGATATATTTCTATAATTAGAAACTCACAAAATAGAAAACAACAGCTATTTTCAAGAATTATGAATTTATCTGAGGCCACTAGTTTAAAAAAGATTTATAATGCATTAAATAAAGTTCAATTATTACTCAGTTTAAGTTATTTGGTTTCTCAGTTACTCAGTTTTATTTATTCAATTGGTCAGTTTAAGACACTCAATTTATCCTATTGATTTAGTCTTTCAGTCATTCAGATTTATCAAAAATCAATATTTTTTTAGTTCAACTATTTTACATGCTGTGCATTCCATGTACTTGCACTATTAGCCGTTATATTATTTTATGATGCAGATTCAAGTACTCAGATCCTTCACCATGTGCTTTGTTAGATTTCACCTAATTAGCATATGATGAGTCCTTTTTGCATTTAGAATGCCTAGCTTATATCTAGTTTAGTAAATCACTAGTTTTGTATTTCGGTTTTTGTTAAATGAATGTAGACCGAGGGTCTTGTCTCGGTAAACAATAATCAATTTTGTTAATAGATACTTCAATTGACAACAACTGATCAACCAGTTCATCCGTATTCAATTTTCAGTTAACTTTATGTCTCAATTTTAAAAGTATGTTTTACTTTATTTCAAATTCTTGAATCTGTATTTATATTTTTAGAAATTTTGCTTATCATTCAGTATAGTAGTATGTCAAACCAAGGGTATGTTTGGGCCAGTAATAGTATTGGGTGTCAACCACGCCTAAGGTTTAGGCTCGGGGTGTGACACCATTGTACTAGGACATTCACCATGCTTTAGATGGTGTAGTATCTATAGTAAGATGACCAAGGCATCAAACTGATGACACTCATTCACTAGAGAGGCAAGGGTATGGCTGAAGATTGTTTACAATTGCATCATCCTAGGTAAGCAAACCACAAATGTCACCTGCGATAGTGGTTGCCTAGTATATATGCTGATGAAAAGATGCATATCAATATTAAGGCGTGGGAGCTTGATGATCAGGTATTTGAGGGACCTTAGAATGCAGGATTAATATATTGATTACCTCCCTCATAGATATGGTCGCATGATGGAGTGACTAAAATAAAAGAGCCAGATTGGCTCCATAGCCACTCCTTGATAGCCTCTGTGTGCCATGCTCGAAATGATAGTTATAATAGCCATCTATACGAGCATAGCAATGTTTTCATGGAGGCTAGTTAGTAGAGTCCCTACTCCTCAGGAGATGCAACATCTGAATGATGTGTACCCCCTAAGTGAACGTGCAAAGATTCTATGGAAGGTTGGTCCTGATTTTCTTGAGCCCCTGTATGATGATGTGCCCATAGAGGGGAAAGAGGATGATGCAAGGCTTCGGCAGAGGTAGATGATTCTGATGGCAAAGATTTTGAGAAGGGGGACCAAGACTTTTGTCCCATAGATGATGAGGACTACTGAGGCCCACAAAGTTCTTTTTCTCTCACTCACTTTTTCTTTTGATTATTGAGCACTAGGGATAGTGCTAACTTTTAAGTGAATGTGGGGGGAAATTGGATTTCCTTGTGTTGTCATAGCTATATGCTTTTATTTGGGCATCTTAGTTTGCTTTTGAGTCCTATCTTTTCCTTGTATTGATATTTTATTGAGTTGTATTATTTTTTGGATGTTTTTGACAACTATTTTTAGGGTTGTAATATCTAGTAACTCATAAATCATATATATAGATTTTGTTATGTCTCCATTATTAGTGGTAATTAGTAGTTTTTTTAAAAAAAGTGGTTCATACTCTTTGGTTTTTGTTTTTTATGTTTTTCGAGAAGAGTCCTTTGAACTGAGTAAATTTTTTAGTCATCATTGTTTAGTCATAGTTAGTGACATTTCCCGACAATTGATAGATGACAACCGTCTTGAGGAAAAATAAGGCATAGGATGTAGTATGAGTATAACCTACGGCCATTGAATGCAAGGTACTCCACTTAGGCATACGCTAGAGATCAAGTTTAATTTACTCGAAATATGCATAAAAAGTAGGAAACTTCATTAGAGACATATAGGCTCTTTATCTTAACTCTAAAACAATATGATGGGCTTATTAATGTTAGTACATTCAATTTGGTTATGTTGTAAATAAGTAGTCTTAGGAATACATTTTTTAACCATTATGTCATGTGTGGTGAATGAACTTATCCCGTGTGTGTATAAAATTGAACTTACTGTCGAATGGTGGGATATGATCAAGGCAATTCTTTGTAATCCAATTTCTTTTGACTAATGTTTGTGCCACCCTTTACATTATCCTTAGTAAGTCCCTTTGAGACTTTTTAGCCTATTTCTTTGACTAGCCACATTAACATTCTATTCCCTCTAATTTATGTATCCTATTTTAATTTGATCAAAAGAAACCCTAATGCACTTTATAGGTGAAAAACTTAAAGGAAAAAGTGAACAAAAAATGATGGGTAAAAATAGAGGGAGGTTGGTATGGTGAGAATAAGAATGAGATGTGGTGCCTTTGTGAAATGTCTTTTGAATATTGTTAGTGAGGTGAAGGAAAAACCAAAACGAGAAACAAAAGAAAGAAAAAATTCAAAAAATCAAATAAAAAGAAAGATAGAAAAATCTCCTTGATAGCAATAATTAAGTGAATAAAAGAGTAACACATGGAACTTGAAGGAAACATGAACATAAGTTGGGAGTTGAGGCAATATAAGGAAAAGAAATTATTTGCTAATAATTCCTACCGGTCCCTTAACTGACATTGTAATCCATAAAAGACATTTTTATCCTAAAATATTGATGTTGGTGTAATAGTGTATTAAACTAAATGAGATCCTAGAGTATGTTATGTATGCTTGAAACTTACTTTGAGAGAGTGAGAAGATTTCCTGTCATTAAGATATACATATGTGAGTAAGGGGCATCTCTCTTAAACTGTGAGGACAACTTATAGTAAGAATTTGATGCACTGTAACAACCCTTTATATCATTATGGGTGAGCTAATCATGCAAGAAATTCGGTTAGAAAACTTTCAGGTTGGGGAGTTGAAAATTTTTGCGCTAGGCTAGTCTCGGATGAAATATGAGCGAGGTGAAGTCTAGGGTAATTCGGGGAAGGAGTGGATTAAATGACTTAGTTTGAGCTTGATTTTCCATTATCCAAGGCATCAAAGAATCTTTAGTACTTTTCAGAAATAAATTTGGGTAAGTAGATATTCCGATATCAAACTTGACGTAAAGGAGTTGGTCTAGAATATTAAAGTTTTAGGGTGTGTTGCAAAATAGGTAAAACTGGGAGGATTCTCGAGTTTCTATCCTGATGCAACCGCTATAGCGGGTGACACGCTTCTACCACGATGCCACTATAGCAGATAAATTTCCGCTATAGCGGGAGTCAGAGGCGGTCAACTCTACTACAGGGGGAGGCTTCCGCTATAGGGATGCCGTTATAGAGGGATTGGGCCGTTATAGAGGGATTGGGCCGCTATTGTGGGTTTAGTCACTGTAAATGTCACACCCCGAGGTTACCCCCTAGATGTAACATGGGAATTGGAACCACAAGTGCCCCAAGCTAACCGTTGGTCATATCATTCTCAAGCATAACTAAAGATAAGCGGAAGCATAATAGATAAAGTCGGAATAGCATAAATGGATAATCAAGTAAAATAGGAATACAAGATCCATAAGAAGACTCAAATACTGTCTATGTCTGAAAAGCCTCTACTTGTAACATAAAGAGTTTCTAGGACAAGACCCTAGCTAACTCGAAATACGAAAATGAAAAGCTAACACAAGATAATAACATGACTAGTCCTCGACCTAAGAGGACTCACTAACAACTGACAGATAGAGTGGCTTGGAAGCTCTAGCCACATGCCTGGGAAGGGACTCCTGAATATGCATCATCAAAGGATGCAGCGCAAGATACGCGTCAGAACTATAGGATGTACCAAGTATGTGAGTGATGCATGAACATGATAAACAATATAAAACATGTTGAGTATGCTTTAACAATCAAAATGATACTTTAAAAGTAAAACTGGATGCAAATGACTCTATAAAACACCATAAGCTGAAAACATGATCATAAATAAGAGTCTGAAATCTGAATAAGAGTCAAGTACATTTTTAAAGCATAAGTTATTTCTTTGGGAGGTTCTCTAACCGACATAGACCATGTGAGCTACATGGAATCCGATGTATACGCCCCATCGAGAGGACCCAATATACCTTGCTAGGGTATAAAGGTATGATTATGGCGTGACCACTAAAACTGATGCCCAATAGAGGAGACTTGTAAACCTACGGGGGCATGTAGTTCTGGGAGTAAGGGTACTCTCACTTTGTAAACTCAGTGCTAAATACTACTCCCAAAACATACTTATAGCTCATATAATACTGGGGCATATCTGATGCCAAAACTAATCATCACTGGTGACATATCTGATGTCAAAACTTTTGAAAAGCAATAAGGCATATCTGAATGCCATGCAATTCAAATCATACATCTAAAGAATTAGCATAGCCATAATTCAAATCATGCATTTCCTTTCTAGATTCATACTTGAAGAATTTGGCATGCAATTTCATTAAATACATAAGGTCATGATATCTAGTCATGTCAAATTTCTCTTGAAGACATGCAATTCAATGGAATCATGCTCGAAATCAACTTTAGAGCTTGGTCTTTTAAAATCAATGAAGTAATCATAATCAAATCATAATTAAGCATTAAGAAACCATGAATTTAGACATAGAACTGATTTCATAAGTTTTCTTCAATTTAGATCAAAACCCTAATTTCACAAGCTCATGATTTAACATAAGAATTGGGCGGTTTTGGGCGCAAGGGTGAAAGGAACCCATTGTTGAGTACCCACATACCTTGATTCAATATAACCCACTTGAATTGGACAGACATAGGAGGCTTGGACTTGGAGCTTGAAACTTGAAGCTTTGGAGAAGAATTTTCCTTTTTAGGAGAAGAGTGAAGTAATGAGAAGGAACTTAGGCTAATGAGGGTGAAGACCCTTCTTGAAATAGTCAAAACGACATCATTTAGAAGTTAAAAGAGTGGGTAATGAATAAAATAACCTTTGGACTTAATTAGGAAAAAGCTGATTTAAATCTCGGTTTCAAGTTCCACGGGTGGAGTCTACGACTCGTAGATCTGACAACGACTCATGATTCCTTCTCGTGGAAACTTCCCAAGATTTCAGGCTGCTGAAGGTTCCCTACAAATCAATAGGAAAACTCGTGGAAGCTTCCATGAGTCGTAGGACCAAGTCGTGGGAATCAGGGGACCTGACCACTCTCTGTTTGAGTTCCACAGGTTGGTTCCACAACCCGTGGAAACATCCACGAATCGTGAACCTGACTCGTGGTTCTCAGATTTGAGGATGGTCTGCAGGACTGGAATCATGAGGCACTTCCATGACTCGTGGAACCACACATGGCTCGTGGACTTGACCCGTGATCCCTGGAAGTTAAAAAATTTATGTAAGTTCTGAGTTTAAAAGTTGGATCGGTTTCTGGGGTGTTACAACATCTCCCCCTTGGGATCATTCTTCCTCGAATGAATACTAAACAAGGGGAACTGAAGAGAAAATAGCCCAACCAACAACAAAACATGGAAATCAAGGAATATACATGAAAACTCAACTTTCCAACTTAAAACATGGTTAAATCAACTTCGAAAATATGAATGCATGCTAGGATTATGAGAGTAACTGATTGAACAGGATCGGAGTAACATACTAAGGATGAAACTATTAACTCAAGATGGAACGAAATCAGAAGGAAAGAAATGGGGATATTTGGCCTTCATGGCCTCTTCCGCTTCCCATGTAGCTCCTTCAACAAGCTGATTTCTACAAAGAACCATTACCGAAGAAACTTCTTTATTTCTCAACCTCTGTATCTGAAGATCAAGGATCTCTACATGAACCTCCTCATCGGTGAGACTATCATTCACACTCACATCCTCCAAAGGGACAATCAAGCTCGGATCACCAACATACTTCTTCAACAAGGAAACATGAAAAATGGGATGAACCGCTTCTAACTCTGATGGCAAATCCAACTCATAAGCAACCTTACCGACCTTCTTCAGAATCCAATAAGGACCTAGGAAATGGGGACTAAGCTTTCCCTTCTTGCCAAATCTCATCACACCCTTCTATCGACTCTGAGCGGTCTTCAACCTCTCCCTAATAAGCTGAACCTTCTCCATAGTCTCATGAACCAAATTTGGACAAATCAAGGCTGCCTCACGTACCTTAAGCCAACAAATAGGAGACCTACATCTCTGACCATAAAGTCCCTCATATGGAGCCATATGGATGCTATAGTGAAAGATATTGTTGTAGGGAAACTAGATAAGAGGTAAGTGATCATCCCAATTACCTTTGAAATAAATCACACATGCTATCAACATATCCTCGAAAGTCTGAATAATGTGTTCTGCATGGCCGTCTGTCTGAGGGTGGAAAGTTGTGCTAAGCTTCACCTGGGTACAAAGATATTTCTGAAACAATCTCTAAAACTGAGATGTAAACAGAGGACCTCTATCAGAAACGATAGACAAGGGAACACCATGCAATTGAACTATCTCCCGGATGTAGAGTCTGGCATAATCATCTGCAGAATCAGTAGTCTTAACAGCCAAGAAGTGGGATGAGTTGGTCATACGGTCGATAATCACCCAAATGGAATCATGTTGCCTTCGAGTATGAGGCAAACCCATAATGAAGTCCATATTGATTGCTTCCCATTTCCAAGTGGGAAGGTCAATATCCTGAATCATGCCACCTGGCCTTTGATGTTCCACCTTTACTTGTTGATAGTTGGGACACTTAGCCACGAACCCCGCTATGTCCCTCTTCATACCATTCCACCGAAAGACTTCCCATAGGTCATGGTATATCTTGGTGGCACCCGGATGAATGGAATATCTAGAATTGTGAGCCTCAGTCAGAATCTGCTATCTCAACCTATCTACATCTAGCACACAGATGCGAACGTGATAATGAAGTACACCATCTCTCCCTTTGGAGAAAACCTCCACCTGCTGTTAATGAACTGCACCCTTAAGCTGAAGTAGAATGGGATCCTTGTCTTGCTTTGCCTTAACCACAGTGATAACGCCCGAACTACACCTCAAATTACGAAGCGTAAGCGGTCGTCATCAAATATAGAACCCAACAAAGGTTGGGGTCGATCCCACAGGGAATAAGGTGCAAATTAAGTCGTTAGTGAATTAAGTGACTAGTAGTCAGTAGTTTCTGGTAAACGGGGGGGTTTGTGTGATCGAATTGTGAACAAAAACAAACAATAACAATAATGTATGCGAGATAGTCAATAGGAGAATGAACTAGGGAAGTGTTCACCATGGCGTTGTCACAATGTCGATCCTAAGCTTAACCGGGTTCTTTTTATATGTATGTCACGATGTGATCGAATTAATGGTATCATCTAAACGTTTCTCAACCAAATAGATGAATTTACTTTTCAATTCTCTCGAACTTGAAAAGGTGATCTTTTAGATTTCAATCCTAGACATCAAGTAGATTAATCTAGTTACATCATTAATCATAAGACGAGAGTTAGTAGTCTCGAATCCTCGTCGTTAATCAAGTTTCCCGGTTTTAATCTCTTTACTCAAGCAAATTTAAACCTAGGCATGTTCTAATGTTTGCAACCACTAGAAAACATTAAATAATGAATGATTAACAACGTGACAACATATATATTGAACCCGACGCTACCCGGAATCTATAATGCTTCTTTTGCCATGGCTCCCACAACCCTAGTTGTGGGAGTTTAGTTAATCATGCTAGAAGAAGAAGAGAAGAAAGTTATATTCATAATAAAGAGAAGAGATTCTTACAATATAATGAAAACAATCTTCAATTATCCAAGAACGAGAAAACCAAGAACCCAAGAACAATTCAAGAACACGATTTAAAGAAGAGAAAACGTGTTGTTGCTCTCAATTTCCCTCTCAAAACTCTCCTAAAACTATTGGGTAATGTATTGGTAAGTGCATACATAAAATAAACCTAACATAGGGTATTTATAGGAGTCCAGGAAGTAAACCCAAAAACGTTCGGACTCCGCGTAACGCACTGTCTCAACTTGACGGTTTGGGTGACGGACCGTCACCACCTTGATGGCTCGTCACGGTGGCCGTCACCACTAAGCAGTGGTGCAGCCCCATCTTGACGGCTTAGGCTTGACGGTCCGTCACTAGCTTGACGGTCTGTCACTCGGACCGTCACTCTTATCCAGAACATCGTTTTGCCCGTATTTCCCTCCGTTTCCATGTTTGTCTCCCTTTCCTGAAAACATACCATAAAATATCAAAAACGACGACGGTTGCTTGAAAACGTACGATTGTTCTTAGTTTAGAGGCGTCGAAAGTGTCGTAGAATGGCGGCACATCAACACCCTCAACTTAAAACGTTCGCTTGTCCTCAAGCAACATGACACAAAACAATATAACGACTCAACTAAGAAAACAAACTTGTGTCTCTAGCAACTCATGGTCATTCAACATCTTATTCAACTTTAAATCAAGCTCCCTCGTAGCACACAAATGTATGAAACACTAACTTGCAAGGATCCAAACATGTCATTCCGATATGATAGAACATTATACATACATGCGCGCAGCTATCCTAACAGTCAATAGACAATACAGAACTCTTGGTGCCCTCACCACAAGGAAGTCCCACACACAAAATTTAGGACTAGGTAGGACGCTCACACTCACAAACGAGTTCAAACAATGCACATGCGATGCCATAGGCTTGCCCTTACTATTCTATTTCAGTTTTTCAGAAAGCCGCTCAGGATCACTACAGGACTTGTTTTGGCTTGTAATGAGGCTTCGAGTGCAGGTAGGATGCATTTGGGGAATAGTGACTACCCTCCTTGGAATCACCGACCTACTATTTCCACATAACTTTATTTTGTCCATCCTTTTTCACCTCTTTATTTCCTTCTTTCTAGCTACAGGTGCGGCCTCTTTATTTTGACACTTCTTTTTATTTCTTTTTCGTTCTTTTTCATCTCCTTTTTTCTTTCGTTTCTTTTTCATCTTTTCTAAGACACACACCCGGAATTTTCATTCTATCCACAACCAATCTTATCCATCCTATTTTTCTTCTCATTTACCTCTATAGTAGCCACCCTCAACTTAGGCTGATTGCCTGACTTGAGGTGCACGATGTCCAAGGAGGACCAGGGCCAAAACAGGGATTCAAAGTTAAACAGGAACGGTGACGGGTTATTGAAAGAACATGGTCAATTATGGCTTAAACAGGGATCAAAGAGATTATTCACATTTGGACGGTCTTATAGGCTAAGTGGACTGCACACAAAAAGGGCATGTGATCCTTTCCTAAGCAACCAACTTCAAACTCAACAAAATAGACCGGGCAAGTTCTAGATGCATGCACAGAGTAAGAGTTTATAACAATACGCTCACACACACTTGGCACCAAGAAACCATACCACTACCAACTATCAAGACAACAACTCCGCTTAACATACTTATTCCAATCATAACCACACAATGACATCCAAGGATCCAGACAGTCAATCGTTTCAAACATAAGTACAAAATTGACTTTTTCAGAGGGGGCTCCTTTTAGTATATTTTCCAACAAAAACCGCCATGCTTGCTATAGACACTAAAAAAAAACTAACAAAATTTAAAATAACAACCTAAACATAACAACCTAAACATGCCGGTTCTACTAGATAGCACACCGGAGGGAAAAGAAACACGGCAACAAAAACCCTCGGTGGTGTATGACTCACAGGTATCCCAACACCCTCAACTTAGACTCATGCATTGTCCCCAATGCATACCTATGAAAACTAAAAACTGTGAGAATAGGGAATACCTGTGAAGTCCATCGGACTCAGATTCTGACATGATGTTGGAGACCGCCAGGGTCTCCAAAGCAGGAGAAATCGATGGAATAGGTGCACGCCGCACCATTCTGTTGCGTTCCAACGTCCTCTTTTATCGTCTCCGCAGCTAGTTGCGGCAACTTCTTCATTCTTTCTTTGCAGGTTCTCTTGCGGTGTTTTCGTTTTCTTGATCTATTTTCACCGCCTACCTCTACAGGTTTCTCTTCTTGCGATCCCAACTTTGTTATCAAACTACACCTCAAATTACGAAGCGTAAGCGGTCGTCGTCAAATATAGAACCCAACAAAGGTTGGGGTCGATCCCACAGGGAATAAGGTGCAAATTAAGTCGTTAGTGAATTAGGTGACTAGTAGTCAATAGTTTTCGGTAAACGGGGGGGTTTGTGTGATCGAATTGTGAACAAAAACAAACAATAACAATAATGTATGCGAGATAGTCAATAGAAGAATGAACTAGGGAAGTGTTCACCATGGCGTTGTCACAATGTCGATCCTAAGCTTAACCGGGTTCTTTTTATATGTATGTCACGATGTGATCGAATTAATGGTATCATCTAAACGTTTCTCAACCAAATAGATGAATTTACTTTTCAATTCTCTCGAATTTGAAAAGGTGATCTTTTAGATTTCAATCCTAGACATCAAGTAGATTAATCTAGTTACAGCATTAATCATAAGACGAGAGTTAGTAGTCTCGAATCCTCGTCGTTAATCAAGTTTCCCGGTTTTAATCTCTTTACTCAAGCAAATTTAAACCTAGGCATGTTCTAATGTTTGCAACCACTAGAAAACATTAAATAATAAATGATTAACAACGTGACAACATATATATTGAACCCGACGTTACCCTGAATCTATAATGCTTCTTTTGCCATGGCTCCCACAACCCTAGTTGTGGGAGTTTAGTTAATCATGCTAGAAGAAGAAGAGAAGAAAGTTATATTCATAATAAAGAGAAGAGATTCTTACAATATAATGAAAACAATCTTCAGTTATCCAAGAACGAGAAAACCAAGAACCCAAGAACAATTCAAGAACACGATTTCAAGAAGAGAAAACGTGTTGTTGCTCTCAATTTCCCTCTCAAAACTCTCCTAAAACTATTGGGTAATGTATTGGTAAGTGCATACATAAAATAAACCTAACATAGGGTATTTATAGGAGTCCAGGAAGTAAACCCAAAATCTTTCGGACTCCGCGTAACGCACTGTCTCAACTTGACGGTTTGGGTGACAGACCGTCACCACCTTGACGGCCCGTCACGGTGGCCGTCACCACTAAGCAGTGGTGCAGTCCCATCTTGATGGCTTGGGCTTGACGGTCCGTCACTAGCTTGACGGTCCGTTACTCGGACCGTCACTCTTATCCAGAACATCGTTTTGCCCGTATTTCCCTCCGTTTCCATGTTTGTCTCCCTTTCCTGAAAACATACCATAAAACATCAAAAACGACGACGGTTGCTTGAAAATGTACGATTGTTCTTAGTTTAGAGGCGTCGAAAGTGCCGTAGAATGGCGGCACATCACACAGCTACTAAGGATAATTCAGCACCATTTTGTACAATCACACCACCTTTTGTCGAGTCAATAAGGCAAACTCCCAACTGAGTCAATCAGGCCTAGCATTTCTCAATGGGGTGCCCCAGTTTCGTTTGTTTGAAAGAAAGATGGTTCTCTTAGAATGTTTATTGACTACCATCAGTTGAAAAAGGTCACAATTAAGAATAAATATCTCATTCCTAGGATTGACAACTTGTTCGATCAGCTTCAGCGTGCTAGTTTCTTGTCTAAGATTTACCTCCTAGCTGATCCGGACAAATCTCAAACTTACAAGCAACATAAGGGGTTACAAAAGATAAGGAGGCACCGGTGTCCAACAAAGCATACACATCAAGAGAGAATACTTTCAACATACCGGTAACCACATCTAGAGAACTCTCATGATCCTGATGGTAGGACATAGCATAAAGACGGTTCTGGCGCTGACCACCAGAACTAGAAGATGCGCCCTTCTGGGCTGGTCTGCCTTCTTAAGCTGCTGGGGTAGGCTGAGTCCTACCTCCCTATCCCTTCCTATCTGAAAGGCAATACCTGATACGATGCCCAGTCTGACGACACCCAAAACAACCCTCTCTACCATCCAAACACTCACCGGGGTGATTCTTCCCACACTTGGTACAAACGGGGAAAGAAGGCCCTTTTGCACCACCACCCTGAGCATAAGAGCCTGCACCTCTACTGGACTGATCATGGAAGGGCCTGGAGGCCTGAGAAGGAGTAATGGAAGAAGAATGCATCGGCCCTAATGATCTTTTCTGAAAGTAAGAGCGATGTACGCCCTCGGACTTCTGATGGCTAAATCCCAAACCCTCAGATCTAGCTCTTTTGTTCTCCCTTGCCATCTCGTTAAGCTTGTCACCTTCAATATGATGATCATGATTCATGAGTCGATAAATTCTCATATCACTCATCAACAAGGCAGACCTACACACTTTCTTCACCATATCATAAACCCCATTTATGAACTTGCTCATTTGATTATGCGGGTCCCCTACCATGGAGGGAGCATATCTAGACAACTGAGTGAACTTCATACTATACTCTTGAACCAACATCGACCCCTATCTCAAGTTCACAAATTCCTCCACCTTCACTTACGTCAACTCTCGGGGAAAGAACCTATCAAGGAAGGCCCTCTCAAAACACTCCAAAGTCATGGGGATCACGTCCCTCACCCTAGCCTCCTTCCATTGTGTAAACCAAATATGAGCTACATCCTTGAGTTGATAGGATGCAAGCTCAAAACAATCAACCCCAACCACTTGCATAACTTCAAAGATCTTTTTCACTTCATCAATAAAGTTGAGCAGGTCCTCACTCACTTTCGAACCCCAAAATTCGGGTGAGTTCATCCGGATGAAGTCATGAACTCGGGTTGCTACCCCACCTTGAGGGTGGCCTGGGGCAGGAGCCTGCTGATTGGCCTTAGTTGCCAAAGTCTGGGCTAGCAAATGGATGGCATTTCTAAACTCCTCATTCATGACATTGGTGACCGAAATGAGAGGAACAGTATTTTGAGTGTCTCAGGAAGGCTTAGCACATCGAGGAGGCATAATCTAAAACATACAAGATGAGGATTAAAGGAACATAAGAGTTAAGCTCTATCGCATGACATGATCATGAAAGAAGTGAAGTTTTCCAAGACACCTCATAGATTCCCTCTCAATGTGTGGCGCGCTTCACACACATAAAAGAGACTCTACTCGATGCGGCTTTCATACATCCTAGGACTCTTGAACCTGAGGCTATGATACCAAGTTTGTCATACCCCAAGGTTACCCCCTAGATGTAACACAAGACTTTGGACCACAAGTACCCTCAAGTTAACCCTTGGTCATAGCATTCTCAAGCATAACAAAAGATAAGTGGAAGCATGATAGATAGATTCGAAATAGCTTAAATGGATAAACAAGTCAAATAGGACTACAAGATTCATAAGAAGACTCAAATATTGTCTAGGTCTTAAAAGCCTCTACTTATGAAATAAAGAGTTGCTAGGACAAGACCCTAACTAACTCAAAGTGCGGAAATGAAAAGCTAACATAAG
This sequence comes from Jaltomata sinuosa, assembly GCA_003996215.1. Taxonomy (NCBI): domain Eukaryota; kingdom Viridiplantae; phylum Streptophyta; class Magnoliopsida; order Solanales; family Solanaceae; genus Jaltomata; species Jaltomata sinuosa. The sequence continues at coordinate 359,540 of QJPP01001084.1, forward strand.
CTAATAACATAACTAGTCCTTGACCTAAGAGGACTCACCAACATCTGATAGATAGAGTGGCTTGGAACCTCTAGCCATGTGCCTAGGAAGGGACTCCTTAATTTGTATCATCAAAGGATGCAGCGCAAGATATGGGTCAATACTATAGGATGTACCGAGTATGTGAGTGATCCATGAACATGATAAACAGTTTAAAATATGATGAGTATGCTTTAACAATCGAAATCATACTTTAAAAGTAAAATTGGATGCAAATGACTCTATAAAACACCATAAGCTGAAAACGTGATCATAAACAAAAGTCTGAAATCTGAATAAGAGTCAAGTACATTTTTAAAGCATAAGCTATTTCTGTTGGAGGTTCTCTAACTGACATAGACCATGTGAGCTACATGGAATCCGATGTATACACCCCATCGAGAGGACCCAATATATCTTGCCAGGATATAAAGGCATGACTGTGGCATGATCACTAAAATAGATGCCCAATAGAGGGGACTTGTAAACCTATAGGGGCACGTAGTTCTGGGACTAAGGGTACTCTCACCCAGTTAAAATCGATGCTAAATAATACTCCCAAAACATACTTATAGCTCATATAATACTGGGACATATATGATGCCAAAACTAATCATAACTGGTGACATATCTGATGTCAAAATTGTTGAAAAGCCATAAGGCATATCTGAATGCCATGCAATTCAAATCATACATCTAAAGACTTAGCATAGCCATAATTCAAATCATGCATTTCCTTTCTAGATTCATACTTTAAGAATTTGGCATGCAATTTTATAAACTACATAAGGTCATGATATCTAATCATGTCAAATTTCTCTTGAAGACATACAATTCAATGGAATCATGCTAGAAATCAAATTTAGAGCTAAGGATTTTAAAATCAATGAAGGAATCATAATCAAATCATAATTAAGCAATAAGAAACAATGAATTTAGGCATAGAAACTGATTTCATAAGTTTTCCGCAATTTAGATCACAACCTTAATTTCACAAGCTCATGATATAACATAAGAATTGGGGGTTTTGGGTACAAGGGTAAAAGGAACCCATTGTTGAGTACCCACATACCTTGATTGAAGACAACCCGCTTGAATTGGAAAGACTTATGAGTCTTGGACTTGGAGCTTGAGACTTGAAGCTTTGGAGAAGAATTTTCCTTTTTGGGAGAAAAGTGAAGTAATAAGAAGGAACTTAGGCTAATGAGGGTGAAGAACCTTCTTGAAATAGTAAAAACGACATCGTTTAGGAGTTAAAAGAGTGGGTAATGACTAAAATACCCCTGGGACTTAATGAGGAAAAAGCTGATTTGAATCTTGGTTTCAGGTTCCACGGGTGGAGTCTATGACTCGTAGACCTAACCACGACTCGTGATTCCTTCTCGTGGAAACTACCCAAGATTTCAGGCTGCTGAAGGTTCCCTACCACTCAATAGGATGACTCGTGGAAGCTTCCATGAGTCATAGGACCAAGTCCTGGGAATCAGGGGGCTTGACAACTCTATATTTGAGTTCCACGGGTTGGTTCCATGACCCATGGAAACTTCCATGAACCGTGAACCTGACTCGTGGTTCTCATACCTTAGGATGGTTTGCAGGACTGGAATCACGAGTCACTTCCACGACCTATGGAACCACCTACGGCTCATGGACTTGACCCGTGATCCCTGGAAGTTAAAAAAAAATTGCAAGTTCTGAGTTTAAAAGCTGGATCGGTTTTCGGGGTATTACAGAGGGTTGTGGCAATTTGGGGCGATTCGTAGCACTTTTCCACCAGAAATATTTGTTAAGGTAAGTTTTTTATCCCAGCTAATTAGTATTTCGATTCTTTATTCATAGAATCGCTAGTTGCATGTCTTGGGGAGGGTTTAGTTTGCCCTAAATCTTGTGTAAAAAGGAATGTTAGGGCATAAAACTTTGGTTTTTTTATGTAGGTTGTTTATTTAAAGATTATTTACCGTAATTCACTAGTATAACCATTGAATTGGTAGTAATTAGGTGAATTTAAGGTGCGAAGACCCTCGGATGGGTGAAATGATCATGAAAGTGGCCTTGGGGTTCAGGATTTAGTTGTAATCCGCGATGATATAGGTCATTTGGTTGATTATGTATTTTTATTATTCTTTTTAGACCACGATCAAGCAAAAGTTTCAAGATATGGGAAAGCTTTGGTCCAGTAGAGCATTCAGGCTTGATTTTAGGTAGGTGATGATCGTTGAATCCACATTTGGGATGTGTGCTTTAAACTATTTCTTTAATATTACTTTCACCATGTGTTTTCCAAAAAAAGGAATAAGTGTTAGAGATGTCTTAAATGCCAATTATATGCAATGAATTGTTTTAAATGCTTGTTGGTTTTAATAAGTGTGGTATATATTCATTGTGGTTGTGATTGTTGTGATGTCTATGATTATTTGGTTGGCTCAGTTACAATGCCTGGTACAAATTATCGATTGGCTCGAGTACCACACCTGGTACAGGTTGTTCATTGGTTTGGTTGGGTACCATTCCTGGTACTGATTCATTATGGTTGGCTTGGGTACCACGCCTGGTTCAAAGTTTTAGTTTCATTGATCTTGTCAAACCAAAATGAGTCCAATAGAGTCTTGTGGAACAGTACGGAGATGTCTGTACTTTTCTTCGAGAGGCTACATGACTTTAAGAAACTATCGCTTTTTTTTTGTGATATAACATGATTTCAATTAGTATTTGGCAATCCAAATTAGTACATGACCTCCTTTATTCTTTTGTCTGCAGATGTTGTACTAGATAAAATTGGAGCGAGGGCAGCAGCTCCAGCTGCAGGACCGACAGCTCGAGGGTGAGGTAGGGTCAGGTGTAGAGAAAGCAATACTCGCCAGGTGTGGACCTCAGGCAGTATCTGAGCAGAGGGTGGAGACCACTCCCCCACCGTAGGATTATGTTGAGAATGTTAAGGTCGTACACGAGGATGGCACGGTACCAGAGGTAGCGGCACAAGTTAGAGGTGTAGGTCTTCCTCCTATATCTTCTAAGGTCATTTAGCATGTGTTGGAATTTTCTGAGCGGGCTGGCACATACAGGAGCCACCCCCACTGTGCTAGCAGTTCAGGTTTCGGGTGTCTATCCCATGGTTGTCATATCTCTCATGATAGATGAAACTTAGATTACAAATGCATTCTTCCATTCGGTATTAGGCCCTATCATGACTGGGACTGAGCATGAGTTGTTGACTAAGTTCTTGAAGTGTAAACCTCTATCATTTCATGGTACAACAAATGAGGATGCTTTCGAGTTTATCTTAGATTTTTATGAGAGTGTGATGACCCTTTCGGTAATCTTTGCGTTTATGGCTTGCTGGGATCTAGTTTGGTTCCCTGGGATCGGTAGTTTAGTGGCCCCAAGTCATTTATGGCTTGCGGGGATCGGTAGTTTGGTTCCCTGGTTATTCGTTTGATTGTTTTTTCTTTTTGTATATTTTAGAGCTTTAACTTAGAATATCATTGACTTTAGTCAACATTCTTAGCTAACCTACTCGAAATCAAATTTCGATAGTTCTGTTAGCTCCGGAGCATTGAGTTTGGTCAACTTTGACCTTTCGTTGAGGCCTGAGAACTTTCAGTGTGGGTTTTGTGTTTGTTTTTTTATTTTCAGGCCATTTGGAGTTGAAAGAGTAAATTTGGTCAAATTTCAATGATCGGAGTATCGGATTCAATATCTGATGATTCCATCAGCTCCAAAATATTGAGTTTGGGTTAGGTAGATGGTTGGTATGGGTATCGGGTGTCTCGGGCTCATTTCAAGTGTTCGATTGCTTGTTGATTAGTGTTAACTTAGGTCAACATTTCTGTGAAATGACCTCGTATTAAAGTTTCATTGATTTCGTTGAGTCTAGAACGTCGTTTCCACTCCGTTAGCATTATTGGTTTTTGAGTATCAGTTTTTGATTGTGTCCGAAATGCCCCGTTGAGTTTTCAAAAATTTGTATTTTTGCTATTGCAGGTGCAGGCCTCAGGCCTTAATTACGACCGCGAACCTACTCTCTCGCGACCGCGATGAAGCACCTGGTCCCCTGTTCTTTACGATCGCGTGATCACCTATCGCAATTGCGATGAAGCTTCTCCTACCTTTTTTCTTTGCGACATCATGGCTAGTCCTCGATATCATGATGCTCTAGTTAGCATGGTCCTCGCGACCATGAGGGTTCCCTTCATCTCTTTAAGTTTTTCCACTTCATCTCTTTCATTCCAAATACGAATTCTCCATTGTTGTAAGCTCAAAACTTGTCCAAACTTTGTATTTCTTCAATTCTTGGTGTTGGGTGCATATTCCTTACTTGTGATCGTTCCTCCATCATAATTTGTAAGTTTTATCGGCTATTTTTTCTATTGAATTTGCTCATTTAATTATTCAATTGTTCTTATAATGGACTGGCTGGTTTGAGCTAATTCCTTGGCCAAATTCTCTCTAAAATCTAAGCATGCACACCTTGGAGTGTGGTGATAATTTTGTGCACTTTCATTTTAGATTTCAGGTTGCGGGGCCCATGGGTCCACCGGTGACCCGAACATTAACCAGATTATTTCTATAGCATTATGGGTATCATTAGACTCATTTTGATAGATTATTTATGTTTATGATAGATTGATTATCGTTCGGGACTTCTCAGAGAGATTCGGGCTTGGATATCATTTTCTCATCAACTTATCATCGGATGATAAGTAGGTTACGATTTAAACTCTTTAGACTTCGCATATATAGAATAAAATTTTACTAATGGGCATCCTTGGGTTGGGCTTACTAGTTTGGTACCACAGACCTTGACCGCTTTATTCATGTCTGAATTCCTTTCTTTCTCCGATGGTTGTAGTATTTTCTATAGATTATTTGAGATTCTACAGAGGGTTGGTAGTGCTACCTATAGTTTAGCTTTGCCTCTGATGTTTTTATCTATATATCCAGTTTTCCATGTCTTTATATTTGTGCCAATATGTTCCAGATGAGTCTCATGTGTTGCATTGTGATTCGGTTCAGTTAGATGAGAGTTTATCCTTTTTTGAGGAGCTGATAGTTATCCTAGCCAGAGATGTCAAAAGATTGAGATCTAGGGAGATTTCAATTGTGAAAGTTCAGTGGAGGAATCATCCAGTCGAGGAGGCTACTTGGGAGACCGAGAGTGAGTTGTGTGCTCAGTATCCACAATTGTTTGAGCCTTCATGTACTCATTTCTTCTTGACTTTAGAGGATGAAAGTATTTTTATTAGTGGATATTGTGATGACCCTTCCGTTCATCTTCGCGTTTAAGCATTCATTGTACTGTTAGAGCATTCCTATAGTGGCTCCAACTAATTTATGGCTTGCTGGAACCAGTAGTTTAGTTCCTTGGTCATTCATTTCCTTGTTTTGGCCGTTTGCCTATTTTAGAGCCTTAACTTAGAATATCATTGACATTAGTCAACATTCTTAGCTATCGTGATTAGAATCGAATTCTGACATTTCTGTTAGCTCCGAAGCATTGAGTTTGGAGTAGTTGGACCTTTAGTTAAGGCCTGAGAACTTCCGGTGTGGGTTTTGTGTTGCTTTTTCTGTTTTTAGGCCATTTGGAGTTGGAACTGTAACTTTAGTTCCAACAACTCCAGAATGTTGAGTTTTAGTTAGGTAGATGGTTTGTTCGAGTCTCGGGTGTTCTGGGCTCATTTTGCATATTTGGTTGCTTGTTTGTTAGTGTTGACTTGGGTCAACATTTATCTTAAAAGACCTCGTATGGAAGTTTCATTGATTCCATTGAGTCTGGAACGTCAGTTCCACTCTGTTAGCATTATTGGTTTCTGAGTATCGGTTTTCGATTATGCCCAGAATGCCCATTAAGTTTTCAAAAAGTTACAGATTTTGCTAATGCAGGTGCAGGCCTCAGGCCTTAATCGCGACCGCGAGCCTCCTCCCTCGCGACCACGATGAAGCACTCGGTCCCTTGATCTTCACAATCGCGTGATTGCCTGTTGTGATCTCGATGAAGCTTCTCCCCTTTTTGTTCTTCATGACTACATGGCTAGTCTTTACGATCATGATGGTCTAGCCAGTGTGGTCCTCGCGACCGCGAGGGGTCCCTTCGTGATAGCGATGAAGGACCCCTGGTGAGTATATAAGTTTTTCCACTTTCTATTTCATTCAAAATATGAATTCTTCATTATTGTAAGCTCAAAACTCGTCCAAACTCTGTATTTCTTCAATTATTTGTGTTGGGGTGCATATTCCTTACTTGTGATCGTTCCTCCATCATAATTTGTATGTTTTATCGGCTATTTTTTCCGTTGAATTCGCTCATTTGATTCTTCAATTATTCTTATAATAAGCTGGATGTTTTGAGCCAATTCCTTGGCAAAATACTCTCTATAATTTGAGAATGCACACCTTGGAGTGTGGTGATCATTTTGTGTTCTTTCACTTTGAGTTTTGAGTTGTGGGGCCCACAGTCCCGCCGGTGATCCAAATTTCAACCCGGCTATTTCTAAATCAATATAGGTATCATTAGACTCGTTTTGATATATTATTTATGTTTGTGATAGTTTGATTATCATTCGGGAGTTTTCAGAGAAATTCAGGATTGGATATCATTGTCCGAGCAACTTGTAATCGGATGACAGGTAGGTTACAGTTTAAACTCTTTAGACTTCACATATATAGAATAAAATTGTACTAATGGGCATCCTTGCGTTGGGTTTACTAGTTTGGTACCACAAACCTTGACCGCTTTATTCATGTCCGATTCCTTTTCTTTCTCCGATGGTTATAGTATTTGCTATAGATGATATTATCACGATTGTGGTCTTGTGTGCCCTTATATTGACTCTGGAACATAGATGGTCGGAAATTGGGAATATCTGTGAGTCCCGAACATCGTTGTACAATGTTGGCTATCTGTGTTGTACAATGATTGGAGCCTGTGCAGGGCCAATAGGTAGATTTTTAGCCGTTGGGCGGTTGATTGTGATTGAGCATGCCATTATCATGCATATAAAAGGATTTTATTCATGATTTTACTACGGTTTTTTCTTCGGGCCTTTTATTGATGATTTCTAAATCTTGCATGGCATGTGGGGCTCATTTTTGGTAAAATTGATTATGAAATGGTTTGGTATCATCTTAATGGATCTTCTTAGGGTAAGAAATGTTAAATGAAAGATTTGTTACAGTTTTCCTACTATATATTAGACCCGGTTGAACCAAGGTGACAGATTTACCCTATTATTGATGATAAATGATATTAGACTCGGTAAAGCCGAGCATCAGACTTGATTTACTACTATTTTAGACCCGGACATGCCCGGGCACCCTAGAAGGGGGTTTATTAGATTTATTTCTTTGATTTAGACCTGGATGGAATTCAGGCATGCATTTTGAGCATTTGAGGACTAGATTGGATTCGGTGGCACTCCAGACTGATATTTTGAGGTTAGAGTGTAGTATATCATCTACGATTAGACCTCCATGGACCTTATCATTCTTGACCAAGTGCAACGGGCAAAAGGGTGATCGGGGGTAGGGGTGTGCAGCAAAATATTTACTCGGGAGAAGTCCTTCCATGGATCCTGCCTTTATTGGACCATTGGGGCACCAGAGAGGGTAACATAGTGATATTGCGGTTACACTTGGGTTGGCATATCATAACATATGATTCATTTGTGTGAGTTTCTACCCTTGTTTGTTGTTTGTTTATTGTACACTCTGGTAGTATGGGCTGCCAGTGGGTTTGTCTTCACTTGCTTGTATTCTTTGGGTGTATGGGCAGTCGTGGGATTATACTTAGATTTATTGTTATTATATCGCAGTATTGGTTCTTGGTATGGTTTCTAGTGAGATTGGAGATTGTTAAGATTGCTTTTGATCTTTTAACTATTGGATTCTAACTTGAGATTAGTATGTCTATTTGGGGTCATCGTATCTGGTATTCAAGAATGATTATCATTATCTTTTCTCTCCTTTTCTATCCATGTTAGGTTATCGATATACCGCCTACTTTCTAAACTTTTCTTTATATGCTTGTTATTGCAAAGATCTCGGGTATGGTTTTCTTCCTTTCGCATGTGATTGTATTATAGTATCTAGACATGTATCTTGTTCCTATTTGTATTCCTTCTGTCCTAGCTTATGTGTGCTTATTCATTGCCTTCTGTGACTACTTGTTTCTATTCTGCTTATTACTGCTCTTTTATCGTATATGTGCCCAGCCACCTTTGATACCTACTGGGTACCGGGTGCTTTGCAATTGGTGCCCATACTACACTTTGCATATTCTGGTGTAGATCCAAGTGTGGGCCATCACTGCTAGATCATGGGATTCATGATTGGAAATTTTTTGGACTATCCAGACTGAGGGTGAGCTCTTGACGACCGGAGCTTAGCTTTAGATTATCTTTTGCATTATGTACAATGTTACTACTTGAAGACAGTTGTGTATATGTTATTTTTTATACTTTGTACTCTTTATATGTAGTTCCGACTCTATACTATGATACAAGGTTTTGGGGTTTGATTTAGCTTCCGCATATGTATATATATTACTGTTATCTATCATTTTATCTTATTCCTTTGCTTCCTCTTGATTATATCATTTCTTCCGCTTAACTGTTCGCTAGTAGTCCATTACTAACCGTTCTAGGCTACGGGGATTGGTTCACATATTGGGGGGTTGTAGGTGCCATCATGACCGAGAAATCAAGTCGTGACAGCGAGATTGCATAAGTTGTGTATTATACAACAACATGGGGTGGAGTTTGTGACCTTCTAACTGTAAGGTGATGCCAAGAAGTGGTGGGGGGGCCATGTGGAGTGTAAATTGTCAGCCTTGCCTTTGATGAGTTGGACTCAGTTCTATGCCTTGTTTCTAGAGAAATATGTGCCCCATACTCTCAGGGATTGCAACAAGGACGACTTTCTTTCCTTTGAACATGGCAGTATTTTTGTTGCAGCTACCCAGTTGTTGGGCACTGAGGAGGAGAGGATTTGTCTGTATGTTAAAGGTTTGAATGCAGATTTGAAAGTTTTTTCCCTTCACACGACTTCATCAGGGAAGAGCTTTAATGAGGTAACTGAATATATGAAAAAGTTAGAGGGAGTTAAAAAGGTTGGGCAGGTTAAAGTATTTGCTACGAAGTCCAAAATTATAGGTAATTTCAGTAGTTCTTATTCCAAGGGTCCCAGCTAGAAAGTTCATTCAGCTCGCCCAATTCAGTCAGCCCTACCAGCTTCTACCGGTGGCCAGTCAGGGGCCATTCAGCATTCTCCAGCTACTAGAGGCCTGGGGCCTCCTATTCTGATATGGGTCATTTCAAGAGGAAATGACCTTTGAGGCAGGCAGGAAATTATGTGCCATAGCAGACTATGGATGTGGTTCCAGCAGGTGGAGGTGGCAATGATAAGGGTCGTCCACTGGTTATGCAAGGTAATAATCAAAGAGGTCATAGTAGAAATCAAGGTAATGGTAATGCAGGGAGAAGGGGAGCACAACATGCTAGGGAGGTTGACATACTTGATGGTGGGGCTCATTGTTATGACTTTCTGAGCAAGTCTGAGGCTGAGGAATCCGATGTTGTGATAACATGTACTATTCTAGCCTGTGACTGTATGACTCCTATTTTATTTGATCTGGGTTCCACCTATTCTTATGTATCTGTTAGATTTCCCTTGGGTCTGAATTTGATTTGTGATGTTCTTGATTTTTCTATTTATGTTTCTACTCCGGCTGGAGAATCTGTCGTAATGACCCATGTGTATCGTGTATGCTCTATGGTGTTTATGGGGTTTCACACTTGGGTAGTCTTGGTTATATTGGATATGCTGGATTTTGATATTATTTTGGGTATGACTTGGCTGTCTCTTTATCATAACGTGTTAAACTATAATTCTAAGACATTAACTCTAGAGATGCCGGGCATGGATAGACTAGAGTGGGAAGGTGTGTATAGGCCTAAGCCAGGTTCCACACGTTATCTTTGATACTTGTGGAGTGCTATGGTGTAGAGGACGGATATGTGTTTGTCATGCTCTAAGACTACACCCTGGATGTAACAAGGTTCTTAGAGTCACAAGTGACCCCAAGCTAACCCATGACCTGGCATAGTACTGAGAAATAAACTGAAAGATAATGTGGAAGCTGGAAATGTGTTGAGCTCTTGAAAAATACTATAATAACAAAATGAAATTTCATAAACTGAGATGCAAAAGTATTTGAAAACTGATACAACTAACTAACTGACTATCTGTCTGTCTATGAAGTCTTTATTTATACTAACTTACAGCTAGTCGGGACATGACCCCCAACTAGATCTAATGAATATATAAGATTTGAAAATAAACTGCTATGACTACTAACTGACTGGAGTTCCCAAATAAGGAGAACTCATCCCCTACTGACTGGAAGTTGTGATCTGTCTGACCATTTGTAATTACCCTTCCGTTCATTTACACATTTTCACCTTTTTTGTACCATTAGAGCTTACTTGTAGCGGCCCAAGTCATTTATGGCTTGTCGGGACGGGTAGTTCGGTGCCCGGGCCATTTGTTTGGTCTTTATGGCCGTTTCTCATTTTAGAGCTTCAACTTTGGAAATCGTTGAATTTCGTCAACATTCTTGGTAATATCAAAGAACTAAACCAAGGTTCTTGGTCAAAGGAATCCCTTACTCGAAAGTTCGAGTTAAAGAAATGCCTCGTGTAACACCTCGCCCGTTTGAAAGATTTAAATTAACCCGTGCCTTTGGGGTAAGACTAATAATGTCTAATATACTAATAAGGATGTGTTATGAGGTATTATAATCGCAAAATGGTCGTATGATAAGTTTTCAAGTCAAGCAAGTTGCGAAACAAAAGTCGGAAAAAGTTATTGTAAATTCCTTTAAGGAATTCTCTTCAAATTTGAGTTAAATGTCTTGGGGTGTTTCTCCCTATATATAAAGAGTTAGTGGGCCCCCAATATACCAAATCTAAGTTCTACGAGTCTAGTTTCCAATGCACTAAACCATTCGTCCATACGACTTGAAAATAGAGAGATATTCATGTTTTCATAAGATTGCACAACCAGACACGTCAAAGCGAGGGCCACATCCTAAGTCGGTCTGCCTTTATAAATCAGCTTCTCCGTCGTTTTAAACCCATAAAAACAGACCAAAACCATAGAAAAACAGATACAAACCTTAGAAATAATTCATGGACCTTGATCCTTTCAATTCAGAAGTTTAACGGAAGTTGCTCTACGTCGCGAGCTCATCATCGTGGTACAGTTTTCTCGTCGTTTTGGCTCTGTTTGTTGCTACTGCAAGGAGGCAGTTCGTGGAACTGATATTTTTATGCTATTATCATTTGATTATCGAAAGGTAAGGGTTCTAAATCCGTCACTCATTCTTAATTTGAGCTTTAGAATCAATTCCGAGGAGAACTTATCGTTATCGGCATGTTTGTCGTGTTTTCTTGCCATATACTGTTACAGCTCGTGGTGGGCCCTTATAATAGCATGTTTAGCTTGGTATTTCAAAGCTTTTTGTTGAGGTAACCTTCCTCTTATGACCCTCCTTCGTTATTATATGTTCTAGTATTGTTTTATGGATTTTTGAGCCACGAAGTGGTATTTTGGATCTGTGGCTCTGGGCAGCCCCTTTGTCATATTAAATTGGGTTTTTATTGTTGTATGTTGATGGTGTTAAGGTGGTGGAGGAACTGGGAGTTGGTGTGATTCTTATTGGAGTCACGAACAATGGTTATTGGATTGAATGACATGAAGTACACCTTGAAATAGTTCCTCGGGAGCTCGTCGCTCCTTGGAGATGTGGTTAACGTATTGTTGTTGGATTTAGCTGCCATTTGTTATTGTTATTGGCCTCATTTTTATGCTTTGGAGTTGGCTGGTCGCGAGTGTGACATTAACACCTTATCAATTGTCTATGGCTCGTTCTTGCAGCCTTGTCGATTCTAGCAATTGTTCCATTACCTTGGTTGGTCAGGCTTCATAGAGACGCCTTTGGGGATTCAGTTGAAAGTATTTGTTTTGTGTGATTCAGAGCTTCCTGGAGCTGTTCGAGTCTGGACGGTGCTATTCCCGCAGCTAGTCATCAGATGACAGGTAGGTTATGGTTTTCCCCTATCTAGACTCTGCGTATATAGGCTATAACTGCATTAATTAGCATCCTTGGATGGGTTATTATAGGTTGGTACCCCAGACCTTGTCCACCTTGTTCGTCCGTTATTTCATGCGTTATTTGTAGTATTCGCGTAGTATTGTATATTACCCTTATAATCCTGTGTGGCCATGTATTGACTCTGGAACATAGATGGTGGGTTATTGGGGAATGTCCGCGAGTCCCGGACATAAAGATTATCCTTTTAGGTTGGTTATGTCTGCTGAGTAGCTATTGGGCCTGTGTAGGGCTGATAGGAATTGTTGTGAGCCGTTGGGCTACTTTTATATTTGTGTGCGAGCATATCAACCATGAAAAAGGTTTTCCCCTGCATGTTTTACTACAGTTTTGGCTGTGAGCCACTACTGACAGTTTTCCTAAATTTGCATGGCCCTGGGGGGCCGTTTTTGGTATTATTGTTGATAGAAAAGGGGATTTTTGGATGTTTTCGCACTGGTTTTATTACTTGTACTAGTCTCTGCGGGGTAGAGCACCAGACTTGATTTTATTACTAATACTAGTCTCTGCGGGGCGGAGCACTAGACTTGATTTACTACAGTTTTAGACCCGGTTACGCCCGGTCACCCTTGGAGGGGTTTTTGAGGCATTTTATACTACTTTAGTCCTGGACAGGGTCTGGGCATGCATATTTGAGACTGGGTCTCTATCTTGATCCCGTACTTGCTTCCGGATGACATGTCTTGATACTGAGTTTTAGTATGGGGTCGGGGACCTCCACGGACCTTGTCGCTCCGGGCCTGGGGCTTCGGGCTGCGTGCGCCGGAGGGAAGGGTATACAGTAGAGTAGAGGTATACCGGCTGAGTCCTTCCATGGAACCTGCCTGCTGGGCCTGATTGGCACCGGAGGAGGTACATACAGAGGTTCTATTTCACATCATATCATATCATGCATTGGATTCCACTCTTGTTTGTTGTGTGTTTAGTGTACGCTCTGGTAGTATGGGATGCCGGAGGGTTTGTGTTCACTTGATTGTGTTCCCCGGTTGTTTGGGCGGCCATTGGCACTGTAGGTAGACTATATTTACTCCTGTTTTTACTTAGAGCTTGTCTTGGCACCCGATTCTTGAAAGATTAGTGATGGCTAGCCTGTTGAGGCTTTGGTTGTGGGATTTTTGATTATTGAGAGGGCTTTAGAGTCGTATCTTATTGAGGCACTTTTGTGTGGCCTTCTGAGCAGAGTGTGAGACTTTGGTTCTATTCTTGTGGGAAGCTGAGTGGTATCTCTCGGTTATTGTGGCCTAGTTATTTCATCCTAGGGTTGTACTTGTGAGGTGATTCCCTGGTTATGCTATCATATGATTGGATTGGTGTTATGTTTTCCTTATACTGGTTGATTCCATTTTGAGTATGTTAGACTGCTCTCCGTCTTTTCCTTCCACTTGAAGTTACCGGTATACCGCCATTTTCTCAACTCTCTCTCTACTTACTTATATTGTTGTACAAGGACTCCAGGTGCGTTCTTCTTTCCTTCACCAGTGATTCTGTGTGATTGTATCTCTGTGCTAGCATGTGTTACTTGAAGCTCTTGGTTATGGATGATCTGTGCTAGCTCCTTGTGCTTTGCTTATTGCCTCAGTGACTGCTTTCTTGCTATCTGTTACTTACTGCTTTTATATCTTATATGCGCTCAGTCGGCCTATGATACCTACTGAGTACCCGTGGTTTTGGTACTCATACTACACTTCTGCACTTTTTTGTGCAGATATTAGCTGAGCTTTCGCCGTTGATCACGTTGGAGACTCGTGCAGCTTTTGGATCTTTGAGACTAGGGTGAGCGCCTGACGGTCGGGGCTTGTCTACATCTCATCTGTTGTACTGTTGCTCCTTGTACTTTCGGAGGCAATTTATGTTGTATTTTTTTACTTCTACCACTTGTATTCTATTAGAAGATTTTGTACTGTCGATACCAAGTCTTGGGGTTGGTGTAGTTTTCTTTATGTATTTATATTCGAGTTTTGCTTTCGCTTATTTCTGCTTGCTGGTGCGTTTTGGTTAGGCAGTAGCCCATTTCTAACCGTTCTGGGCTACGGGAATTGATTTGCCTAGTGGGGATTGTAGGTGCCATCATGACTTGAGAAATCGGGTCGTGACACCATTGTCCTGGGATCTAGCACTGAAACCTACATAATATACTACAATATTTTAGGCTTTTAGCCACCCCAGCAAAGTGTAGCCAAAACTATCATAATGTGCTGTCTTTGATAAAAGGCCACACTTTTTGACTTTAGACAATGCTTTTGTAGAGGTGGGCTAAAGAGGCATAACCTTTGACTTTAGGCTACGCTTTTCAAGTGTTTGTTTAGTAGCTACGCTTCAAAAATGTGGCCCGTGAGGTATAATGGCTACGCTTATACCATTTCATATGACAACACTTTCCATAACCTCAAACTATATTTGTTAAGCGTGACCTTTTTTACCATAGGCCACACTTGCAATGCGTGGCCATTGTTACCTCCTGTAATGCAACATTTTTGAAGTGTTTCCTTTGCTAATGTACATTCCACAATTGACATCCCTATGGAAACACTTTTAAAGCGTGGCAATGTTATATAGGTTATAAAATTATATTTTTTAAAATATTTATATGCCTCAATTTGGTTTTGCATATATTCAATAATCATATGATACATTATTACCCCTATTAAAATTATCACAAGCAATAAATTAGCTTCTAAATAACTCAATAACAATTCAAATGTATAGCTTTACAATAAATTTTGAAAAAAAATAATATCTTGTAATACACATACTAATGAAGCAATTTTTTTCAGATATGCACTAGCAAAGAATTTCACAAAAATAATATAAATTCAAATATCTCAATTATTCAAAAAGTCTTCATCATTCACTTCAATAGATCGATTTGACATGTGATCACCATTTCAAATTTGTTCACTCACATTTTCCTCCACATGCAAAATGAAATTAGAAGAAATTAATATATATGTACCTATACTAGGTGTTGGATAAAATCAGAACAAAAAAAGATTTATTGTAGCTTCCACAAGGATATTAAAGATTGTAAAAGGCTTATAATAATACTCTAATAGCAAACACAAAAATCCACCCGAGAACTTCTTTCACAAGAGGGAGATGATCTTCATGATCACCCAAGAAGCTAACTAAGGCACAACTACAGAACTAAAATCAACAACCAACTAGATATGGCAAGGTAACAACTTTCTCTAACAAAAGGTGCAATCACTTCAATAGCATCATTTTACACACTAGTTTCATAATTTTACAAGGGTCGAACAACTACTTCAGTCGAGTACACGCATGAAGCTTGAAGAGATTGTTAAATTTTTTTTTGTTAGAGCAGGGAAAGCATGCTAACAAATAGATTATTATATACCTTTCCTCATTTTTAACATAATCCAATACCTGTATAAATATGGTCAACTTATATTATTCCTTCATTAGTCAGGTTTTTTGTTATATTTTCCTCAATTCCTTAAAATTCCCCTAGTCCCTATTTCTTAGTCTTCTGCAAAGGCCATTTAGATGTTGGCTAGCATTTTCACAAGGAAAAGTTGTTACTGTAAGATACAATTGTTTAGGTATTCTAGTGTAGAAGTATACCAAGCGTACAATAAATTGAAGATAAAAAGTGTGATTAGCCACATGATTTAGGCAACTCCATTGATATTTCAAGGATATCTTGCACTAATCCTAAACTATTTAGTGCGTCAAATTTCATTTCCCTATCTGTGGTGAAACTAAAATTGCATAAATGGACGGTGGAAATATTTCTCAAATTATCAATATGATGTTTGACGCTTCTGAATGTTGGAACATATGAAAACAGATGTAACAATAATGGACTTGTTTCCGCAATAAGCATGTGTTGAGGCTGCTAGGTGATGGTTACTGCTCTTCTTTCCCTGTAGCTTTACAGTAGAAGAAAATAACTGGAGAGGAACTAAAAGGAAATTTTAGTCCACTCCCAATAAGTAGGTTCCTAACATTTACGTTGCTTGATAAATCTACACCCACGCCCTCCAACCCCACAGAAAGTAAATAGGAAGATGGCATTAAGAAAAGGAGTGATCAATGACAAAAGCGATAAGGCAAAAGCACTTACACGACTACAATAGAAGACAATAGAGGAAGCTCCTCGCCTTTATAAAACAACTAGTACATATTGTTGAGCCAAACTGATATTTGCAATTCATGCACCACTAAGCCAAATCCTAAAATAATAGACAATAATTAGAGAAACACCGGATAACTATTTTTATATACACCCATTTTTAATATCTCTTGCCAAGAAATAGTTATGCTAGATACTATTTGGTAATATGGGGAGTTGGGTCAGGTTGAAGGGAGGAAGTAAGTTCAAATGCAGTTTCACTATAATCCTAAGAAGAACAAGTATCTATGAACATCCACAAACCGTGCAAGTTTGTTTTTTCAAAAAAGTTCAAGCAATAGCCTCCTTTTTATTGCTTCATTCAACATGCAGCCCTTTCTCTAGCCTAACTATTAATGTGCTTTTATAAGAGCATTGTAGAACCTCATGCTTAAAACACATCCTTATGACTTGAGTTTCTCAAACACATACTCAACCATATGCCAATTATTTTCATCTTCAAAATCTCCGTCAATCATTTGTCCAATAATTTGGCGCCTATCAGAAATCTCATTTTTCATCAAGTCATTTAATAATTCACGGGCCATATGCCATCAAATATAAGAACTTTAATACAACTTATAAGAACATTGGAAGAAAAAGGAAGGAAAGAAAGATCTTTTTTGTTACTACAGCCATGCACAAATTCACATGAATGCATCCACCAACTTAAGATCATCGAAGCATCAACTACCAAATTAGACAAGGACCAACTCAATTTCATGGCATAATGTATGGTAGTAGGCTTTTGGATAGAGATTAAGCTCCACTTACACCCTAATGACTAAATCTTGCCAACAAATAAAAATAAATCAAATATTAAGCAATGCGGGGAAGTACAAATGCACAAATTCTAAAGCATTATGAAAAAGAAAAAAATAAGGTAGATGAAGAAACACTATGAAATTTATGAAAAAGAAGTTAAAAGTCCTCAATAAGGTCATAGACTAGTTCGGTCAGTGCACACAACTAGTCAATCAATTTAACTACTGTGCATTTACAAAATGTAGAAATTGAGTATTTCCACTTAATAACTTTAGAATTACAGTCTTACAAGAAGATATATCATGTTTTACCATTTACCAATTAAAAAAAACAAGAGGCTATATTATCCCAGCAAGTTGAAAGATAGCATAAAAATATGTTTCAATTGACTAAAGAACAAGTTCTGAGGAACCAATGTGAGATCAAGAAAACAAATCAAGTTTTAAAATGTGAAAAATGAGTTCATAGGCAATTAAAGTCCAACCTTTCACTTTTTACATAAATTGCCAGCATCGTATAGCAACAAATGATGCTAGGTTGAATGCATGGTGATCTAATTGATATGTTGTTTGCATTTATCACCTAAAAAAACTTATTTTTAGTAAAGACAGGATCAAGCATTCTTGTTGAAGGTATATGAGTGGCATAATATCTCACTTAAAATGCATAAAAATAACTAATGTATATTCACAAGTGGAATACACTTAGTCTATGCTACAGCTCAACAGCAAGGGTATGAATGGAATCAAAGAACAAATGAGGGTAATAAAATTAGTATATTTTGTATAGTACATGGATAACTTGATCCTTTACTCCATATTGAAAAAATGGATATTATTTTGGACTTCACATTACTACATCATGTTATCAGGAGTCCTAAAGATAACCTATCACCAAATTGTATGTTATTGTACTAGGGGGATGTCATCTAAACGCAAAAAATTAAGATATTACAGACACAAGAAAGGTTAATATGAGACTGCAAAGCTGTGAAGTCAAATATAACTCATGTTGTTTGAAAATTACAAATGGAAAACATCTTAGACACTACATATGATGTAGTTTCTCCGCAGATCACCTATCGTTGGACTTTTTAATGAAAGATGCTGAAAATAGACAAGAAAATTATTTCCTTTGGATTGATATTTGAAATACATTAGGTTATCCTTGTAAATCATGAGAATGTATCATCACACAATAACAAATATTGTTGTGAATTCCCCAGCAAAGTTACTAGGCATTACCACTTCCATATATTTCTAGAGAGCTAAAACTTGAGTTTTTAATTTATTCCTCAAGCAAATAAGAAATCAAATAGAATACAAATCGATCAATCAACTACAAGTTAACCCCAAATAAGTAAGGTTGAATCAATCCTCTCTCTATATATATTCTATACTCCTAATTCAGGTCCTTTTTGTTTCAATATTAAGTAATTTGCATTTACCTTGTAAGAAGAATAATTTGTTTACTCTAAATCTCACAGTTGGTACCACCTAATAATAAACACCAATCTAATAGAATCAATACATCAAAACTAATTTTATTCTCATAATGGCTAACGAAAATTTCACCTAAATCTCTACTTTATCATTGGACACAAACACATTAGCAAAAAATTCTTTACATACATAAAAACAAATCAAAATCTATCAAGGACATTAATCAAAAACAGCGTTAACCCAAAAATAAGAGCAAAAAGAAACATACCCCTTGAATTATCTTCCTAGTTATAGGCCCATTAGCTCTCTTCTTGCTATTCTGGTAAATCAGCTTCCCACCTATTCAAATCATTTTCCAACACCAAAAATAGGACAAAACGCTCTTCAGTATCCAAACACCTACATTGAAATAAAAATACAGATTGATTTTATAAAACAAAATTAGAAGGCCTTTATGATCCTAAATGCAGATCCTAAAAGAAATGGCACAAAATACAGAAAATTCAATTTGCTGCAGCATGGAATTTGCACAGAATACAAAAATTCAACAAAGCTATAAAATCAAATCAAGATAATGAAAAACCCTTATGAATGAAATTGCTGATGTTATTCGAATCTATACTTCCATTCATAAATAAAAAGTTCTATTATAATTTCATTCATAAATTATGAATGAAATTGCGGAAGAACGAGAAAACCATTATGAATGAACGCGAAAACACTTTCATCGGAGGTACCTTCAAATGCGCCATGAAATTGCTGAAAAGTTGAGAGGTACAACGAAACCCTTATGAATAAAATTTAGGGACGAAAATATATGGAGGGAATTCGAAAAAAAATTCATGAAAGATTATAAGTTTTCTTCTTTCACGACCCGATTTCTCGGTCATGATGGCACCTACAACCCCCCAGTAGGCAAACCAGACTCCATAGCCCGGAACAGTCAGTAATAGGATGTTGTCTAACAAACGAAGTGGAAGAACAGTTTAATATGTAGAAGCAAGGGAACACGATGAAGAAAATAAATAACAGGAATACTATAAACAATGCGGAAGCTAAACCAAACCCAAAATTTGGTATCATAGCATATAAGAGCCGTATCTGCATAAGGAGTACAAGGATCCTAAAAAATATATACACAAAGTTGTCTCCGAGTAGAAATAGAGTGCATAATCAAAAGATAACTAAAAGCTAAGCTCCGATCGCCAAGAGCTCACCTTTAGTCCAGAATATCACCAAAAGCAGCACCTCGCACGAGTCTCTACGATCTAACGGTGATGGCCAATACTAGAATCTACAACAGAAGATGCAGAGTGTAGAATGAGCACCAAATGCGAAGCATAAGGTACCCAGTAGGTATCATAGGGAGACTGGGCACATATAAGAAAAAAGCATAGTAACAGATAGAATAGAAGCAGGTAGTCACAGAATTCAACAAAAAGTACACAGGAACTAGCCTAGAGGGAAGTCAACAGGACAACATACAAGGTTAACAAATATAATGTATATATATGTAACAAGCACAGGTGTAAGCAAGAAATAACGCACCTGCAATCCTTGCAATAACAGTATATACATAATAAGTTTAAGAAATTGATGGTATACTGGTAACCTCAAGTACAAGGAAGGGAGAAGGAGAGTAAAGATAGGCATGCTCGAAAATAGGAATCAATAAACCAACTAGCCATACAAATCTCAAATCCAACAAGTAAAAAATAAGCCATATATAATCTTATAAACATAACTGTAATAGGGGATAACATCGCAAAATAAAGTAAGAAGAGAATACCTACAGTCCCCCGACCTCTCATACAACCGAGGAACACAAACAAGTGAAAACAAAAAACCCCGGCCGCCCATACAACTGGAGTGTACACTCAACAAACAGCAAATAAAGGTGGAGCCTCAAACAATGAATGATATGATGCATGATAACCTCAGGGTGGAATAGAAAATCTGTGTGTACCTACTATGGTGCCGATCAGGCCCAGCAGGTAGTTTCCATGGAAGGACACTACCCGTATACCTCTACTCCGCCGTATACCCTCCCTCTGACACACACAGCCCGAAGCCCCATGACCGGATGGCAAGGTCCATGGAGGTATCGTACCCCATACTAAAACTCAGTAGCAAAACATGTCATCCAGAAACAAATCCGGGTTCAAAATAGAGACCCAGTCTCGAATATGCATGCCCAGACCCTGTACAGGACTAAAGTAGTTAAAAGATGTCTCAAAAACCCCTCCAAGGGTGCCCGAGAATAATCAGGTGTAAAACAGTAGAAAGTCATCTCAGGTGCTCAGTCCAACTGAGACTAAAATCACCCCAAATAAGTAAAAAACTCAACTAGCACCCCAGCCCTGCTAAGTCTAGCATTAATAGAAAAACTAGTTATAGAAATCATAACATAACCTCCTCTTACCCCAAGAACATTCACAAGTTAAGCCAAACCATTTCAAATTTATTTCCATCGAAAACGAGCCCGCGGGGGCATGCAAAGTTTAGAAAGACAATACCAGTGGGCCCAAAGCCAAAAACATAGTAAATCATGGGTAAATCCTCTTTATATGCATGGAAATGATAAACACAAATAGCCTCCCAACAGCTCACAATCACCCTATCGGCCCTGCACAGGCTCCAAATCTACTCAGCAAACATAACCAAGCTAGAAGGATATTTCTATGTCCGGGACTCGCGGACATTCCCAATAACCCACCTTCTATGTTCCAGATTCAACAAGGCCTCACAAGACCACAAGGGTGAATAAAGCGTATCAAGCAAGTACTACAAACATCAGGGGAAAGAAAGTAGGTCAGACATGAATAAAGCGGTCAAGGTGATGTCATCTAGTATAATTTTATCTGATATATATGCTAAGTCTAGAAGTTTAGACCGTAACGTACCTGTCATCCGATGATAAGCTGCAGGAACGACGATGTCTGGGGCCGAACTACTCCAAGAAGCTCCGAACAAGGATCAAACTAACAAAATCATAAATAAAATGTTAAAATGAGTCTAATGATGCCCATAATGCCATAATTGTAATTGGGTCAAAAATTGGGTCACCAGCGGGCCTGTGGGCACCGCAACCCAAAACCAAAAATGAATAGGAGCACGATAATCACAACCCCCCAAGGGGTGCATGCTCAGGTTTTTGAGGGAAATTGGCCAAAGAATAGTCTCAAACTAGCCAGCCAACACAAGGATCAATTAAGTAATCAAAAGAGATAATTTGATGGATTTAAGCGGTTAGAACTTACCAATTACGATTGAGCAATGATTAAGACTAAGGAAACTGCAACCCAACACCAAAAATTGACCAAGTACAGTGCTTAGATAAGTTTACAACTGCCAACAATGGAGAATTTGATTGAATAAAAGAGATGAAGTGAAAGCTTACATACTCTTCAGGGGTCCTTCATTGCGGTCACTAAGGGACACCTCGCGATCGCGGGGACCACGCTGGCTAGACCATCACGGTCGTGAAGGCTAGCCACGCAATCCTAAAGAACAGAGAAAGAGGGACTACATCATGATCGCATCAGGCGATCACAGGATCGGGAAGAACAAGGTGTGAGGCGCTTCATCGCGGTCGTGAAGGCAGGGTCTCGTGATCGCGGTAGAGGCTTGATGCCTGCACCTGCAATAGGAAAAAGTCTAAAACTTTCCAAAACTCGACGGGGCATTCCGGGTATAATCGTAAATCGATATTTAAAAACCAATAATGCTAACAAAGTTGAAATAACATTCCGAACTCAACAGAATTGATGAAACTTCCATATAAGGTCATTTCGATGAAATGTTGACCCAAGTCAACACTAAAGAAAAGGAACCCAAAGGCTCAAAAAGAATTTGGCTCACCTGGAACCCAAACCAACCACCTTCCCAACTCAAAGTCATCATTCTGGAGCTGATGGAATCATTGGATTTTGAGTCAGATACTCCGATCATTGAAAGCCACCCAAAGTTATCCTTTCAACTCCAAATGGCCAAAAAACAGAGAAAATAGCACAAACCTACACCAGAAGTTCTCAGGCTTCAACTAAAGGTCCAACTAGACCAAACTCAACGCTCCAGAGCTAACAAAACTATCAAAATTCAATTTTGAGCATCTTAGCTTAGAATGTTGACTAATGTCAATGATATTCTAAGTTAAAGCTCTGAAATAGGAAAAAGGGGAAAAAACCAAATAAATGACCAGGGCACCGAATTACTGGTCCTAGCAAGCCATAAATGTCATAGGGCCGCTACAGTAAAGCTCTAACAGTACAATGAATACGTAAATGCAAAGATGACTGGAAGGGTCATCACATCTTCATATGAATTCCTTTTATTTTTCAGCAAAACTTTCAATTTCTCCATGAAGAAACACTACCTGGAAATTTAATTGGAGGTATTGATAGCCCTGAAGCAATTTTGTCAGAGATTAGTGAAGAAACCCTTATGGTCAGAGCTTATTGTTGCTCTCTAATTTCATTGAGGCAATTGCTGCAGTGTACAGACATTAAAGCTTAGTGAATTGGCTGGAGCATACAAACATCGCAACGACTTCATCGAGCTTGGTGAAGAAACCTTCCATGCTCCTCTCTGAATTGGGCAAAGAAACCTTTCTATCGTACAGACTTTAGCCTTTTAGAAATATTGAGAGGAATATTATTCTTTTAGAAAATTGGGTGGAAAATAGAACATTAATTTTTCACTAAAAAGTTTTTGATAACTAAGAGGGCACACTTATAAAGTGTTATTTTTAGAATCATAAATATAACATACTTAAAAGTGTAGTCATATATATAAATAATTATTGAAAATTATTTTACCATTTGGCAACGCTTTAAATGTGTAGCCTATAATTCTAAAGAGCATGCTTAAAAAACATTGTCAAAATTTATGCAGCCAAAAGCCTTGTACAAAGGCCACACTTTGAAAGTTTTCCCTTAGATACTTTTGGAAACACTTTTTAAGTGTTGTCTAGAATTAGTGTGGCTGTAGGCCAAATTTGTTGTAGTGATGAAATGATGCAGCGCAAGAAAAGTATGTGCTCAGTATTTTGAATGTACTTAGCATGTGAGATAATGCACTAACTTTGAAATCATGAGAAAACATGTATACTGGAAGCATGGCTGAAAACTGGAGCAAGTATAACATATGAAGTGCATAAGTCAAAACTGTAAAATGTAAGCCCTTTTACTGAATAGGGTGTAAGTCATATTTTTGGACTGTAACTGTGAAATCATGATATTTTAAGATAAGTAAAATTGTTACTTGGGGATCCATGGATTGGAAAAATGAATTATGTCTGTAAACCACGAGATAGTGCAACTGAGCTGAAAACCATGAGTCATGTTTAAAGTAAATCCTTAGGGGAGTTTCTTCTACTGCGCATGCTGAAAATATTGAAATAGGTGAACTGACGCAATGATCAAGTAGATAACATGCAACTGAATAATACTAGACTGAATTACTAACTACAAGGTCATGCAATAACTGAATCTCAACAGTGGGAGCTACTGTTAACTGACATACCCCAAGCTAAGCTAAGTATGAGACCAACGTGTAACCCTTTCTGGGAGGGTGTTCATACCTTGCAAAGGGTACATACATTTTCTTTCATGGATCTATTATGTGATGTCTAAAAAGGACTAGGGTGTCAAGCCTAATCTGACGGGTGATCCCTTTAGAACCTATGGTATTCTAGGACTTAGGGACTTCTACTAAAGGTCTCAGCCTAAATTGAATTGTGAGACTTCATCCCCTCGCCCACTCGGTGCTAAATACTACTCCCAACTAAGTAAATAAATAAATAAATAAACTGACACATTGGATAGCTCAATATACAGACTTTCTGAGAATGCAAAATATTACTAAGACTTAAAGCATTCTATTTTTCTGAAAAGTTGTAGGCTGATAACTGGGTAATTTCATGCTTTAAAACTTAGGGCTAATAGATTAGGCTAAATTATGAAGAAATGTTAATTCATGTGAAAATACTACAATTTCATGCCAAGTTCTTGAAATGAAAGCTAATTCATGCAGAAGATAATGTAAATCCAAGCTAAGTCTGTTTCAATTAAATTGCAGGGATTTTAAGAAAATATATGTGAAACTTCATAAGATATCACTTAAACATGTACGGGAAACATATAGTATCATAAGGAATTTAATTCGGTAAAAACATGCATAGTTGGGTATGAACCCTAGAATCATAAATTTGTAGAAATCATAACTAAAAACTGAACTTTCGTCATGAGGATGAAAGTATATCCTCATTGAATACCCACATACCTGATTAATGGAGAATCTTTAACTATCTTGAAAGCTGTAAGCTTTGGAGAAGAACCCAGTTGGAAGCCTGAGATAATGCTTTTCTTTCTTTTCTTTTCTGACTTTGGTTTCTAATTGAGAGAACGAGGGAACTTAGTCGGATAATTACCCTTTAATCCCATCTAAAAAGGCTAAAACGACTTAGTACATGTCTTAAAAGGTGGAGGAAAAGACTAATTTACCCCCATTAAATGAATGAGTAAAACTGATATCAAAGGTTTCACTGATGGGTTGACTAGTCATGGAATGTGTTGACTGGTACTCAACCCATTCGTGGAATTCAGAGGTCTTGGTACCTCTCTGAAGGTGATTCCACGGGTTACAGTATAAACCGTCGTTCGAATTGATGACCCGTCAAGTCACATATGGACACCTGGAAGAAAGGCTGAAAATTGACAAACCACGGGTCACTCTACTGACCGTGGTTTTAATTGATGGGTCATGAACCAACCAGTCGTATTCATGGTGAAAATTTTATGTTTCAGGTCTGATTTTACGGGTCAAACTATGGACCGTGATTTTGTTCCACGGGTCATCATCCCGTCCGTGTAAACTAACCGTGCTACAGTAAAATACTCATAACTTTTTACTTAAGACTCGGATTAACAAACGGTTGGTGGCATTGGGAAGAAGACTCTAAAACCTTTAATTTGTTGATTACTAGGCGACCTAAATCTTCATATTTTAGGATATGTGATCATTTGAAGTTTACTCTAGTTTAGTCTTACATGAAAACTTCTTTGGTTGGGGTGCTTTCAACTTAACTTGCTGATAGGAGTTTTTTATGAACATGGTTCGCATCCAAAACACTTCCCACACTAGGAAATTGATCATGACACCTACAAAAAGTGGTTGGGGTCATTGATTAGAATTTTTGGGATGTTTCAATATCTTCCCCTTGGGATCATTCGTCCTTGAATGAAATATGAATTGAGTTTGTGGGGAAAGGGCTACAATCCCACCGACTGAGTTCTAAGAGCTGGAGTACTAACATGGTGACTGATTTCTAAATGAAATATGAATTGATTTGGGTTCATGACGCATATATGCATACTGAGAGCATAAGAACACTGTTAGGACATAAATTGAATATCCAATATTATAACTGGTTTGGATTGAGAGTTGCGACTCAACTAAAACTCATAGAGAATTAACTCATTCTTAGAAATCACAGTGAACTGAAACAAACATAAAGTTGAGAGAAGTATCTATACAAGAAAGTTATTCTCTTCTAAACTAAACTTACTGCCAAATGACTAAAGTGAACGTAGGGCCTTTTGGCCTTAGGAATGATTACCGACAGGTCTGAACAGATCTGATATGAGGATTCTACTATCTTGCTAGTTGAAGCTACCGGACATAAGGTATGAGCATCCTGGGCAGGCAGTAAGAACAGGACTATTCCCACCTTAACCAATATGGTTGATAACTTTTTATCTTAGGCACACCCTTTAACTACACTAACTCCTCTGAATACCACACTTATCATTTTCAACTAAAATTCTTATCAGTGCACATATAGATGTTGAGGTCTGATCCTAACTACCTTTTTTCACCTTGTTCAAGCCTATCTCGACTAAATCTATTGCATCTAGAGTTATCTCTCAAGAAAGGTAGTCCTTCTCATCATGAAAGCCAACTAACCTTGAGTTCTAATCAATGGGTTACTAGTGGAACAAAGTAAAGTCTCACATGTATTTCATCATGATATTCAAGCATATCACTATGATCACCTTATGGTCTTTTTATAGCTGACAGTATCCAAGATTTCTCTCCTTTTCCCTAGCATATCTAGAAGCTAAAATTACTTCAAGAACTTTTACAAAGAGACACACTAAAATTTCTCATCTAACTATTAGAAATAAATATTCTTTACCTCTCCTTTCATACATAACTACAAGCTAAGGTTGAACCAATACACCAAAAGAGGAACATCTAGTACTTCCTATATAGGCTACTACTTGGCTTCCTCCACTAACAGTTATGACAACATATGCCAAGATCACTGAAGGAATAGAGTGAGAGTATGACCATCACGCATGAAGGAATACTGATCAGCCTTGAATTATACTTAGCGTGATATAGCCACTCAAGGTGAGGTCTCAGAAGTCAAGTGCAAAGGCTTGAGTGTCTCACATTCTTGACATATGAAGCATGGTTAGAGTAAGAAAATCATAAGCACGAACTGTTCAAGAAATCTGGTCTGAGCATATACATGATGTAGAATGATTTCATTATCCATTAAGGCATACCTTGAGGACTGAACTGAGTATATAGAACTGAGCATACAGTGAGACATGAGTTTACATATATAACGAGTCTCATGGCATAAATATGGGATTTATAGAATCATAGATTAAGACTGAAATTGCTATCTGGAGCAATTTCAATTTATTTTAGAAGGTGAGCATGGACATATATCTGTATGGAGTGAATGAACTTAGCCATGAGTATGATACAAATATGTCTGAGTATAGTGTCGTCTTGAATGAAGTGCTAGGAAATCCGCTGGAATAAGAATGGATTGATATTCTAGCATAGCTGTTTCTAGAATTCTATACTAGTTGAGTCGCAAGACTCGACTTGGTTCTTTATTCAATCATCTCACCCTTAGCTCAAATGTCAACCGTCTAAGTCTGCGGATCTTTGCCCCTAACTAGGCTATAATTAACTAACTCTTATAATTTCAGGGTATCACTGTAGTCCTAGATTCTAAACTCTTCTGAATGGTATATAACTAAAGATGCTAAACCCTTGCTAGGCCTTTGATAAATGCTCAAATAGTGCTCTCCAATTAAGGAGGTCACGTCGATCGCGTAGTCAAAAAAAAATTTATAATTCCCAATGGGTGTTGGGGTCGAACCCAAGGGAGCAATGTAGTCGCGATCGAGCTAGTAAAGAATAAAAGTAACTTATTGAAGTCAATAAACAAAAAGGGAAAAAGATATCAAAAGGGGGGGTTTAGACTAAAACTAAGAGATAAAGAAAAAAAACAAATAAAAGATAGGTGATCAATGGTTTTCACCTTGCTTTCGCCAAGCAAGGATAACAAGGGAGATAAGGGCTTGGGAATTCAAATTCATAAGACTTGCACCCGATTGACACTTAGGTAGTCTTGGTCATAGGTGTGGAGTGCTATCTCTCGATCAACATTCACATTTCCGAATGATTTTGGTTAGAACATCATTCGATGCGATAAACAAGCAACCAATTAACTTGGAGAGGTTGTCCTATCTCTAGCTCGGACCCTTAAATGGGAGATTCCACAGTTGGAGCTATCTCTAGCCTCCAATCTAGATGGATTCCCAAGTTTCGACTATTGAATCTTCCTGAATTTAAGGAAATTCTCTCTCGAGCAATAACCCAAATCAGAAAGCTAAGTCAATGTTTGCAACCATTGACCATAAATTCTAGCAATTCAAGATTCAAGAGACACAAATAATCAAACCAAAACAAATCTATATTTAGAATAAAAAACCTAACAAGTATTATCACTAATGCAAACCCAAAATATCAAGTCAATAATACACCAAATAAATATCTATTAAGAACAAGAGTTGAAGAATGGAATCTAAAGATTTTACAATACAAAGCATCCAAATCTTCACTCCTATGGTGTTGGTTGATGAACCTTTCTCTCAAGCTTGCTCAAAAGTTCTGAAAATAGCCAAAGATATGTTTCAAGACAGCTTAGGAGTGTTTTATATGAATTGGGGTTTCTCCGAATGTGAAATTCTAAAACTGCCCCCGGAGCTGCTTTCCTTCTTTGCCTTCGCATAGTGTCCACTGCATTCGTGAAGGCTCTCTATCTGGTTGACCTTTGCATTTGCGAGTGGTACACCACATTCATAGAGCTTCAACTCATCTGGCCTTTGCGTTCGCAACTGGGACCCCGCGTTCGTGAAGGAATGTGCTGCTGCCAGCTACTTGCTTCTCCGAATGGCCTCCTTTTGACTTGTTATTATCCGAATTCATCTCGAACACTTCTAAACCACAAAGACCTGCAAAATAGAAGTAATATGTGTCACTTGAACAATTTTTCCACTTTAACCTAGAAAAAGCATAAGCTTAAAGGCTAAATAAGTAGGTAAAATACCGACTTATCAAACCCCCAAACTTGAACTATTGTCTGTCCTCAAGACACTTATAGCTTTTAACTCAAGAGGCACACAACACAAGTGCAAATGACAATACTATAAGCCAAAAGGAACCCATTTCAAGCACCAAACATGACTTCGGTTGGTACTAATGATTAGTCTATCACATGCTAACTTACTGTAAGCATTTCCTTCGATTCAAAACACAAACTCATGATGCAAAGGCACAATAAGAACAAGCAAGTGACAACAACCAATCCTCAAGATGTGACTCCAACCACTAGTTCACCAAAACATGCTTATTTGACTCATTTTCGAAGTTTATCAATGTCACCAAATATCCTAATTTGCATGCCCTAACAAGAACGAAAGTCCCAAAACACACTATGTACAAAGTCAATCACAAGGGACAAATACAAACACTTACACTCTCAAGGAAGTTCAAGTGCATACACGTCGAACCATAGGCTTGCCCTTCATGTAAATCGCCACTAATGTAGGGTAGCCAAGCTCAGAATCATAAAGGACTTGCGGGTTACGATGTTGACTAAGGTTAGGTATGGATCTCATTTGGTTCAAGGGACTACACCTCCCTAATGCTCTTTGCTCTCATTTCAAATGCCGCTCATATTTTCAATTTCATCTTCACCTTTTTTCTCCCTAACACAACCCAAGAGTCTCCATTTTAACTCATGATCATTCAACTCCTTATATCACCTTCACTTGGTAGCACCTAGTTTTGCTTTTCATTTTGCTCATAGGATTAATCTTTTGGAGCAATTTTCAATTTGGAATCAAGGTGCTACTTTTCACTTGAAGTGCATTTCTTTTCTTCTCCTTATTTTATCACATGCACCCCCAAACTTAGGCATTTTCCTATGTTGTTTTTCGTTTCTCCCCCCAAACTTAGGCTTTTAGCCTACATTTCCTTTTCAAGCAATTAGGGAGGATGGGTGCCAAGATGGAGGTTCCAAAAAGGTCAAGGTGTTGAGAAGGTTCCAAAGAATGGTCACAAGCTCAAAGGGGTTCACTATGATTTGATTTCATTGGGAAGTCATTTGGGTGAAGTGGCTATCAAAAAGGGCCTAAGTTCATCTTCCAAACTTGGTTACACCTAGAATTTTGCCTTGAATCCCATTCTGGGTGAGTTCTAGATGACACACATGCACAATAATTATTCAACTAGACCTCACCACACATGGCATGTGAATCATTCTAGAAGGATCAATTTTTAACTTCCTAAACAAGAACAAAGATGAGCTATTCTACATTATCACCACTAATGAGTCAAGAGTAACAACAAGATTAAAAGAGTTGTCACAAAATCACTCTTCACCATTCATTTTTCACAAATATTTTGGAAGGGTATGCCTCTTTCACTTAGCATGCAAGACTAATTCATTGGTACCAAAAAAGTCAATTTACAACCAAATCCTCAAAAGATGACAATTTACCCTTAAGAATGTCGTCATTCAGTCTATCATTGGGCCAATTCATCTATCTAAATCGGCATGGCTACACAGGGTGGATCAAAACAAGTATCACACTTTCTAGACATATGTAATTCTCATGTAACGAAGTGCATGTTGCACGTGCATACACAGGCCAAACAGTGGGCCTGTGTGAAGCTCGTGCGGTTCACACATCGTCATTTGCGAAATAATTATCCCCCAAATAGACATACTAATGACGATGTTTGAATTTAGAGGTACCAAATTCCATGGGTTACAGGATGGACCATCAATCAAAACAATGACTCGTGAAGTCACCCGTGGAAACCTCGAAGAAAGGCTGAAAATTGACAAACCACGAGTCACTCTACTGACTGTGGTTTTGGTTGATGGGTCGTGGACCAACCAGGGGCTTTGATGGCGAAAATTTTAAGTTTCAGGTCTGATTTCATGGGTCAAACTACGGACCGTGGTTCTGTTCCATGGGTCATCATCCCGTTCGTGGAAACTGATAGTGCTGCAGTAATATACCCATAACTTTATACTCCACACTCGGATTAATGAATGATTGGTGGCCTTGCAAAGAAGACTCAAAAAACTTTAATTTATTAGGTACTAGGCAATCTAACTCTTCATATTTTAGGAGGTACTAGCCTTACATGCTTTCCATCTTGTATATTTTGTCTATATTTTGTATTTTGTATAGACAGAGTCTGTTGTATAGACTCTTTGCTCAGTCGCTCTTGTAGTAGTGACACCAGATCTGGGTTGGTTCTCGTGTTGTTTTGTCTATTCAATCACTTTAGGGCCATCTTTTGTATATTTAGTACGTTGGTATGTATCTATGCTATTTGCCCTGCCTTTTCATTTATATCTTTCACTTTTCCTTAGTTTAATTATTATTTTTGTCTTCCGCATCGTTGGGTTTTGGCTTGTTTACAGGGCCGTTATGTAGATGCCATTATGGCCCAATTTTGATTTATGACAAATTGGTATCAGAGCTATAGGTTCACTGGTCTTTCCAGTACAAGAGCAAAGTTTCTAGTAGAGTCTCGTGGATCGGTACGTTTACGTCCGTATCCAATCTGTTAGAGTCTATAGGACATTCCTAGGAAGTATGTCATAATGTTTGATTCTTTGTCATGCGTCCTTGACTTGATAAACTTAGGATTATATTTGTTTCACTCTTTCCCAGATGGTTTGGACGAGATCTGTAGTAGGTGAGGACGAGGCCCATGCGCCTGCAGTTAGAGCCTTAGCTAGGGGACGGGGTAGAGGTCGACCCAGAGGTCGAGGTAGGGCACGAGTTGTGGTGCCAGCTCAGGCCTGGTCTAGACTACCGTCACCAAACTCTGAGGTTAGAGTGGATAAGGTACAGTATGAGCCAGAGCATGTGGGGCCAGCCTAGCATCTGGTAGGTTTTGTAGTTACTCCAGTGTTGCAGGACACCTTGGTTCAATTATTGGGGTTCCTCGAGGATATGACTCCGCCTGCAGCTTCGCCAGCCACTCTGATTGTTTCTCAGGTTAGAGATAAGGGTCATCCTTCAGCTCAGGCAGCACCACAAGGTTGAGGAGCACAACATGCTGTTGTGGCTCCCAGATTAGAGGTATTATTGGTTCCAATAGTTGCACCACCACTTTCAGCCGTGTCAGTTATGTATTCTGAGTACCAGAAAATGATGGGTAGGTTCTTGAGATTGGGTCCTCCGAGGTTTTCAGGTGCTTCGAGGGAGGATTCATAAATTTTTATGACTAGCTGCTAGGATAGGTTAAATAATTTGGCGTTAGATGAGTCACATGGAGCAGATTACACCACATTTTAGCTGGATGGTCCAATAAAATAATGGTGGAGGTCATATGTTACTTGCAGACCAACCGGGTCACCTTCACTTACTTGGGCCCAGTTCTTTACAGCTTTTCTGGAGAAGTATGTACCGCATAGCATGAGAGAGCAGTTGATGGATCACTTTTCTGGGTTGGACCAGGGCTCCATGACTGTGACTAAGTATTGTTATTGTTGACCTCCTCTTCTGCGGCAGTTTGGCCGCCGCTGCAGCACCGCGCCTATGACAAATTGTCCACAGGTGAGGCGATCGCTGGGACTTTAAATAAAGTTTTATTCTTTATTTCTCTTCATTTCAAAAACATTCCCTCTATAAATGTAAGCTCGTCTAAGTAGGAGAAACAACATTTCTAGGCAATTTAGTCCACACTTGAGGTAAAACTCTTTCCCCTCTCGTTTTATCCCGCGTCTAGGCCTTTAATTTGCATTTCATTCTTTAAATTGGGTTCTAAGTTGCACTACTCCTCTTCAATTAAAGTGATGAATTTCATACCATTTGAGGCCCGAATTCACTCTCATTCTCGCCCATTTTTGGGGCATGCATCCCGCTTTTCATTGGGAGCATGTTTATGAAATTTGTTTTCCATTTTGTTTAGCAGGACTCGGGGGTCCTTTTTTAACCTCGTTTTAGCTCGATTTTCATTAGACAAATATGGGTATAATTTTTCTCTTCTTGACATCTAGTTTATGTTTATGATAGTGTGGCGCATTCTGAGGCTATCTAGAAGGGAAAGACACGATTGATAGTTCGTACTTATAATTCATCCCCGAGGTAGGTTACAATTTTCTTATTTTAGACCTTGATTAGTTAGATTTTATATTTTATAAGTTAATTGAATGTTAGTGTAAGTTTTAGGTTATAATTAGGCTTAAATCCTATTTTTGTATATTTGTCCATTTTTCAGGACAGTAGAATAGAATTACCATATTTATCCTTAGTTTAGGGTGTTGTAGTCTTGTTCCATTGAGCCTAGGATCTTTAGTATAAGTTGAAAGGAGGTTTTAGAGGTAGAGTAGGTGTTTTGTTCATTTTGTATTATTGTTCTGCTTCCATTATTAATGTATAACTTTGGGCCTGAGGCCATAGCTCGGATTAGACAGAGTTCTAGATTATTATCTTGTTTGTAGGGTGTTTTGCCTTGTTTGATAGATATTACATGCATGTATTCTCTGTGGTGGCACATATATTCTCATACATACATCTACATGGCTAGTGGTACAGTTGTCACGACCCAATTTATCATGTCATGATGGCACCTATGACCCCCTGTAGGCGAACCAATCTTCGTAGCCTGGTATGGTTAGTAATGGGTCACTCTTAAGCAAGCATGCAGAAGAAGCATAAAAAATGGAAGCAAGATAAAGAAGTATAGAAATATAACAATCGAAATATCTATATATATATATATAGAAAGCTAAACCATCCCACAACCTGGTATCATAATATAAGAGTAGCTATTACATATACAGAGCATAAGAGGGTACAAAATACGAATATACAACTGTCTCTGAATAGCAAAAGAGTACATGGTACAAAAGATGAGATAAAAGTCAAGCCTCAGTCGCCAGGAGCTCACCCTAAGTCTTGGATGTCTGGAGGCACTGCACAAGTCTGCGTGGGATCAATGTCGATAGCTCACACTAGGATCTGCACTAAGAGATGCAAAAATATAGTATGAGCACTAATTGCAAATCAATTGGTACCCAGTAGGCATCATAGGCCGACTAAGCATATATAAGTTATAAAAGTAGTATAAAGCATATAAGAAGAAAGTAGTCACAGAAGCACATAGAGGAAATCACATGGAAGCTAAAAACAGATAGGAGACAAGGAGAATACAAACATGACATGCTAGCCACAAAAGATATAAATATAACAGAACATAGGTGAAAGGTTAGAGAACGCACCTGGATCCTTACAACAACAATATATAGAGAGAGTTCAAGAAATATGGCGGTATATTGGTAACCTCAATAAATAGGGAAGGAAGGAAAAGCAACTAAATGTAATCATGCTAGAAATACAACCCATAAAGTAGGGATAATCGAGCAATAACCCACAAGAAACCATAACATGAATAAGTGCTATGATAGAAGTGGGTAAACTAATCTACCTACAGTCCCAACGGGATCCCATACACTCGAGGAACACATACAAGTGAAAACAAATGCTATAGCATCCCATAATACTTGAGCGTACACTCAACAAACAACAAATAAGAGTGGAACCGTACACAAAATGAATTATATAAAGTGATATGATGAAACTAGGTTGTACCATATGCACCTCCTACGACGCCCGTAGGCCTAGTAGGTAGGACCCATAGAAGGCTTCCCCTTCTTACTTCTACGACCCCGTATACCCCTCCTCTGGCAATCTCGGCCTGTAGCCCTTAGTTCGGATCATAAAGATCCATGGTGGTCTCCGTGACCACATACAACTCTCAATATCTCAACAATTGTGCCTATAATCTATCTGGGTCTAAAATCAATAGGAAAAGTCATGTCTAGTGCTCCGAGCCAGTCAAGCCTAGTATTGTATCAAAATCAGTAGTAAATTAAATTTAGTACTTCGGCCCAGCTGAGTCTAGAATCAATGAGAAAATCATCTAAAACCCTCTTTTACTCCAATAAGATCCATAAAGCAATTTAAATCCATTTATAGTCATTTATATGGAAAACAAACCCTTAGGGCCATGCATAGTTAGAAAATAGGTGATTACTTGGCCCGCATCCATAGTAGTGGTAAAATCAAATGCAGAAAACCCTTTCTCATTATAATGATGATATGATCACAAACAATCAATAGCCCAATGGCTCACAATCAACCTATCGGCCCTACACAAGCTCAATCTACTATATAACATAGATAACCAGTTCCATAATTGCAAATCGATGTCCAGGACCCATGAACATTCCTAAATATCCCACCATCTCTGGTCCAAAGGAAAATACAAGGCTACATAGGGCTACAATGGTAACACTACTAAATGAGATCAATTACTAAATTGAATGTATGAAATAAGACGGACGAGAAGAAAGCGGACAAGGTCTGGGGTCCCAACCTAGTAAAACCAACCCAAAGATGCTAAATAATACAATTATAGCCTATATACGCGAAGTCTAAGGTAGGGAAGCCATAACCTACCTAGCGTCTGATGAATAGTTGTTGGGAAGCCTAAGCGTGAACTGCTCTGAGAAGCTTTGAATAGCTTACACACTATCAAGAATGTAATCTATGCATTAAAACAAAGATAACGGTACCCATATTGCAAAAAGTTTAGTCAGGTCCAAATCTGAGTTAAAAGCAAGCCTGTGGGCTCCATAACCCAAAACTATAAATAAAAGTTACCACAAGGTTCCCAATATTGCCAGGGCTACATGCTCGGAAATTGAGCAAAAAATAAGTAAAGAAAAGGCCTAAAATAGACCATATAAGAAGAGGGATTATCAAGCAAAAACTTTACATAATCAAGAAATAGAAACAGAGAATTACGTACCATGGAGGAAGGAAACAAGGTTAAGGATGAGGAACCCATGTCTCAACGAACAAGCAGGCCTAAACAGCAGCTACAACACAAAAGAACAACCCCAAGCTAAGCTAAGAAGCTTTAATAGAGGTTTTAGTCATGGAAAAGAAAAAATTGGGGAAGAAGAACTTACCAAAACGAGAAAGGAAGTGATAGAATTCACCAATAGAAGAAATCCCATGGCTATGAAATAATTTGGTACCAGTTTTAGGTGAGAGAATATGTTTTAGAGTGAGAGGGAAGAGGTGGAAATGGCTGAAAATTTGAGGAAGAGACTATTTATAGTGCAGGTTGCAGACCAGTGTGATCACGG
The DNA here is from genome assembly GCA_003996215.1 of Jaltomata sinuosa. Lineage (NCBI taxonomy): Eukaryota > Viridiplantae > Streptophyta > Magnoliopsida > Solanales > Solanaceae > Jaltomata > Jaltomata sinuosa. The sequence continues at coordinate 395,623 of QJPP01001084.1, forward strand.
TCTACCTGAGTGATTGCGCTAAAGGAGGTGGCAACGCACTGGTACAATTGCAGTCCCTCGGCACAATTGCGCTGAAGGAGTAACACGGGCACCTGTGTGATCATGGTGCCCAGGCATGATAGTTCTGAAGGAAAAAGGCGCCAGGGGCAAAATAGTAGTGCTCAGGAGCCAAGTGCGCGTTAGCGGTGCTTAGGCGAGATCACGCTGAGCACTGCTCTGGTGCAGAAATACCAGCAATTTGAAAATTCCCCCCGGAGGTTATAGGCACAATAAAAACTGGATACTCATAAACCAAACATATAACTAGAGTGGAAATGACCTTCTGGACTCAAAGGAATCGATGAAACTTCCATAGGAGGTTATTTTGAAGAAATGTTGACTCATGTCAACGCTTGTGATTTCCAACCAAACACCCAAAATGAGCTTGGCTCACCCGGGACCCAAACAAACTACCTACCTAACCCAAACTCAACATTTTGGAGCTGATGGAACCATCAAATTTTGAATCTGATGCTCCAATCATCGAAAGTTGACCAAAGTCAAAATTTTAACTTTAACGAGCCTGAAATCTCAAAAAGTGAGATAGAATCATACCAAAAGTTCTCAGGCCCCAACTAAAGGTCCAACTAGACTAAAATCCACATTCTAGAGTTAACATATATGTCTAAATTTGATTCTGAGCATGTTTGCTAAGAATGTTGACCGAAGTCAATAATTTCCTAAGTTAAGGCTCTACAAATGGTCATAACAACCTAACGAGTGGGCAGGGAACCAAACCGCTGGTCCCAACAAGTTATAAATAACTTGGGGCATCTACATTCAAGGTCTAACATTAAAAGAAAAGTGAAAATGCGACAATGATCGGAAGGGTCATTATAATAGTATTTTGAGAAAATATGAGTTTTTGACCGAAAACTGGGATTTTCTACTTTTACTATGGTTTCAGCTTCCAGAAAGATATTTCATGGGTCTTTACACTATTTTTTCAAAGAAATAAAAAAACCACTTTTATACTCAGTCTGAGGGACATTTTTGGACCTTTTCTCCGTTTACTTTCTGTTGATGAGTCTGAGGTACAATTTTGAGTGGTCTGAGGAACACATATCCGAGTTTTACTTTATTTCATATGTTGATGAGCCCTTGGGAATCCTGCTAAACAATTCAGGGAGCCTACAGGATGGCCAGCGAATAGTATTTCAGGGTTTTTACTTTATTGTATTAGCAACACTGCATCATGACATGCCATTATGTGTTACATCCGATTGTATATCCCTGCGTGTCTTATGATTTTTATTATTATTATTATTACTGTTAGTATAGATTATGCCACATTTCTATTAATAACTAGATTTAGGTGGATCCCGATAGCTAGCTTACTTTCTTGTATCCTATATTATATATTTTTATTATGAGCTTGGGCCCTATGATGCCTACTGAGTACAAACGTATTTTGGTACTCATACTATATTTCTTTATATTTTTTTGATAAAGCACCTAGTATGAGCCACCCTAGGTGACCATCTTTTTATTCGAGGCCAGCTGCTGTTTCGGATGGTGGTGAGCTCTTGGCACCCAAAGACTTTATTACTTTCCTTCTATCCAAAGTGTCTCTATTTTTGTATTTTGGTACACACAAGCTTCTTTTATAGCGTTATTTCTATTCTTAGAAACTCTTGTATTGGTAACACCAGGTCCCAAGTTTGGTTCTTATATATATATATATATTTCATCTTTCCCGATCTCTTTAGGACCATTTTTGTATATTCTGTATTGTTGGTATATATATATATATACTATTGGCCCATATCTTGTTATGTTTTATTTTCTACCTCTATATTTAAAGACTTATTTATAGTATCATGTTCTTTGGTTAGCTTGCCTTCTGGAGGGTTTTAGTGGGCACCATCATGGCCCATTTATGCGTTGTAACAAACCCTTCTGGAGGGTGTTGACCATTTTACCCTACCTTGTAGCTGTTTTATGATATTTGTGGTCTTCTAGAGAGGGTGGCATAGTTTCTTAGGTATTTGGTTGGGTTTTATGAGTGTTTTTTATTTTGAAAAGTTTTGAAATTGATATGATTGACTTTGGTCAACATTCATAGATTTAGACATTATACATTATATGAGAATTCTGTCAGTTTTTTTAGCTCTAGAATGTCATTTTTGGGCTAGTAGTACTTTTGGTTTGGGTCCCGAGGCGTTCGGGTGCATTTTGAGTAGTTGGTTAGAAAGTTGGCAATTAAGGCCTATAGTTGACTTTGGTCCATATTCATTAATAACGACCTTTATTAGTAAATTTTATTGTTCCATTGAGTACAGAATGTCAACTTTAGTCTAGTAAAATACTTGATTTTTCTTTATGGGATTTAGGATGTGCTCCGAGGGTCGATTCCATGTTTTGGGAAACAGTTGATATTTCTGGTGTCTAGTGCATCGCACCAACGACCCTTAGTCTACACCGGCAATGTTGCACCTGTACCAAGGCTCTTCTTCTATAGATCCTGGTTGGCTGGTCTATGATCGCTCCTGGGACAAGCTGGTTGCGCCAGTGGAGCCGCAGTAGTGAGGAATCTCCTCTTCTTTAAAGCCTCGACCACAACAACGGGATCGCACCTACAAAGAATGTTTGCTCCTGCATAACTCTACTATGTTAGTGGGTTCTGCAATTGAAATCATTTTTCCATACTTGCGGGACTGTGCCTCCAATTGAATCCTAGCAGGTGTAAAAATTGTTTTGTTATCATTGATCTTTTCTCCTTTCATTCTACTTCTTCCATAACACGTTTTGAAACTTGGGACTCAATTTTGGGAAATGTCAAAGGGGATCTTTTGAGGTTTCTTCATTGGGTAAGTTTCTTGTACTACTTTCATACATTTCCCATTATTATTTCATCACTTCACCTTCAAATCTTTGTTTTCAACTTAAAATTATGGGGGTTTTCCCGTTAAAGTTAAAGAATGGTGCTTCAATGATTTCAAGATCGATTTCAACTCCATTTTCTATGAAATTTCATATTTGAATTTCTTAAGCTTTAGGTAAATTACTTTTCCAATAAACTTTTCATTTTTCTCTTGTGAACTCAGGGTTGACTTTTAGGTTAACATTTTGGATCCAGATTAGAACCTTATCAATATGGATATCATTAGACTCATGTTATGTGTAGAACCTATTTTGATAAATTTGGTAGATTTTGTAGCTGTTCAAAAAAGGAAGGCTTGTTTCTGATTAAGTAGAGATTTGTGTGTCAGCTTCGAGGTATGTTATGTCTTAACTTTCTTCAGACCTTGCTTGGGTGGGGACTTATTATGTCAAGCATGCTATGGGTTGGGTGAAATCTTGGATTTGAGTACTAAATGAGATTTTTCTTTATTGTGATGCTCAAATTTGAGCTTATACTGTGTTAGGTGACATGAAACATAGATTCCTAGCTTGATACTGAGGCTCGTAGCATGTGTTCACGGATTTGTTATGATTCTGAGATCTTGGATGTATCAATTGTATTTGGTTTACTTTTACTTCCGTGTTCATGCATATTTATTCATGTCATGGTGTATAGAAATAATGGACTTGAAATAAATAATTTGAAAGAAATAATTTGAAAAGAAATGATTCAAAAGAAAAATGTGGTTTTGGTCCAGTTCATGTCTGACTCATTGATTCTGATTATTAGTTTCAGTTCGAGTCCGAGTCATTGCTATTGATTTTAGTCACGATTTGAGTCCGACCATGATACTTGGAAGTCGCAGTTTGAGTCCGGGCATGATATATGGATCTTGGAAATCTCCCATGGATCACACCTTTGTAGTAAGCCCCTGGAGGGGGTGTATATCGGTAGGCATTAGCTATTGCATATCATCATATATCATTTTATTGCAATATAATTTGGATTATTATTATGATTAAAATATATCATGTCGTTATTGATATTGAACTTCTGGACTTTTCTACATGTAGGATTATTTTAGTATTTTTTATTCAATATATTATCTACTTAAGCTCAGTCGGCCTATGATGCCAACTGAGTACAAGTGGACTATACTCACCCCTACTTTTATGTATCCTTTCGATGCATATCTAGGTATGAGTAGACCCTGTGGCTAGAGTTTGTGCTATTTGATACCATTTGAAGCATTGGTAACCTTCCACCTTTAGAGATCGACCCAACTTCCTCTATCCTTTTACTTTCTATCTATTTTACTTTCTAAGACAGTTTTGTATTTGTTTGGGCGTAGTGTATTAGAGTCTCTCTTGTACTTATGACTTCTGAGTCTTCGAGATTTTAGATTGATTTTTAAGTAATATTTGATGATATTTTGAGATTTTATTATTACTCATGCATATATATTTCATTTGTTTGCCTTTACTTTGACTATTATTGCTTTTTGAATTAGTCTCACCTACCCTAGTTGGGTTAGGGTAGGTGTCATCATAACCCTTGGGACATCAGGCATCACAACTTGGTATCAGAGTGCTAGATTAACCAGTTTTATATGTACAGTAGCAAGTATTTAGTAGAGTCTCACTAATCAGTACGACAACAATCATATCTATCTTCGGGAGGTTATGGGACATTATTAGAAAAATCCTATTCTTTGACTCCTTATCATGCGGTTTGTTTACTCTTTGAATTATAAACTTGTGTTTCATTCTCTCAATAGAAAGTGAGAACGATGTGAGCTTCTACTGATGAGGGTGTGCCTACACCCGCTGCTAGGGCTCTATCTAGGCGTTGAGGTTGTGTCAGAGGTAGATTATGTGGTCCAATACCAGCTAGGGGACATGCCAAGGTGGTATTTCCTGTGCCATAGATTAAGTATGAGGATATGGCATATTAGCCAGAGGGAGTGGGGAAAGTTCAGGTTCCACAAGGTTTTATAGCAACCTTATTGTTGCAGGATACTATTGTTCAAATTCTAAGTTTCTTGGAGGGTATGGCTCAGAGGAGAGTGTTGCGTCCAAACACACACCTAAGTGTATGATGTTTGACAAATAATATAGGACTTATAATTGCAGATATCAATCCCATATGTATTTAAAGAATTGATTATCTAATTTGAATTCTTATAGTTGCTATTTAGTAAGAAACAAATAATAAAGTGTGATTTTGTGTTTGAAAAGCAAATAAAAGTAAATTGGAGTAATTCGTAGATCATTGATTTTAAATTCAGATTAGAGGGATGATTTAGGTTTATGGTATTTTGACAATCCAGTTGAATCTTCAAATTATACATTTAGCTTATTCCCAGAGTTACTAGATGCGGGTTGATTTTTGCAATATTGAGTGTCTTTCCAAACAAACTCTACGCCTACTTGACTATTCCTAAAAATTATATTCCTACAGTCATCGGTCGAGAGTGAATTACATGTAACTTTTCTTCCTTAACAACTAAGTCAGGCTAACGGATATACTCCTCTCCACGTTAGTGAATCATCCCCCCTTCCTAATAGAGTTCATGATCAAGACCTACCTTTCCTTATGTAATGACCCTCTAGGTCATTTTCTTTCTTTTTATGAATTTTTTGCATTTTGAGCTATCCCTTAATCGCTACATGCCATTTATGACTTGCCAAGAGTGATGGTTTTGTCCTGGGTAGTTTGTTTGTGTTTTAAGCCTATTTCCCTATTTTGAAACTCTTAACGCTGAAAGAGTTTACTTTGGTCAACTTTCAGAGAAGAAGGGATCGAATGGAAATTCTGTCAATGTTTTTATCTCTGGAACATTGACTTTGGGCTAGTGGGAACTCTGGTTTGGGTCCTAAGGCTTCCAGACTCGTTTTTGGCACATAGGTAACTTTTAAGCAAAATTGGCAAAGTGTTAACTTCTTTGAATATTTCATCAAGATGACCTCCGTTGGTCATTTCAATGATTCTTTTGAGTCTAGAATGTTGTTTCTAGATAGGTAGAATATTTCATTTGTGTTCACAGGGTATCAAATGAATCTCGAGGGTCTATTCGGTGAAAATCTTGCCTTGGAAAATTATTGATGCATAGTTGTTGGTGCAGACCATTTTGGTGATTGTGATCGCGAGGTGACCCTCATATTCACAATGGTCTGACTTTTGACCATCACATTTGCGAGTGGTTCACCGCATTTACAATGAAGGTCGATTAGGATCCAATCCAGCTTGTTTTTCATATTTGTGACAAAGACTATCATGATCGCGATGGTCTCCCCTACTCCTTCTTCATGTGCGTAAGGGGTCCTTCGCATTCACAGACCCCAGGTAGCTATATAATGTTTTCCACTTTGTTTTCTCCTTAAAACATTCAAAAAAACCATTGTTGAGCAAGCTTAGGAGCTAGTTCTAAGGTGGTTGTTCAACAAAATTAATTCTGGTAATTTCGTTATGTTCCCCCGCTCTTTCCTGTTGTTTCTTTTGTGAATTTTCTTTGTCATTTCATAGAATTCCCTTATTAATCCTCTATGATCAAGTGAGTTTTAGGGCTGTTTTGGGATAGAATGAGTTCCATTTGTGCCTAAATTTTGGGTATGGGTTTAGAAACTTATTGCAAACATAATTGTGAATTTTATTTTCTATTTTGTTAAGCGAGCTCTGAGGGTCATTTTTGGGCCCGATTTCTAGCCCAATTTTTTGTATAGAAATATGGGTGTCATTAATCTCATCTTGACACTTATATTATGTTTATGATAGTATGGCAGCTCCTGTAGGATTTACAAAAGGGGAAGGCACACGATTGATGATTTGTGATTGTTGTTTGGCCCTGAGGTAGGTTAGAGTTCACTTTCTTTAGACCTAGCTTAGTTAGATTTTATATGATATAAGTTACTTGAGTGTTAGGGTAGATTTAGGTTAGAATTAGTTTTAAATCCTATTTTCATATATGTGTCCATTTTCAGGATAGTAGAATAGAGTAATCATGCTTATCCTTAGTTTAGGGCATTATAGCCTCGTTATGTTAGCTATGAATACTTAGTATGAGTTTTGAGGATATTTTAGAGGTAGAGTAGGCATTATCTATCTTGTTTACTTTATCGTCCTGTGTTTCCATATTTTCTTCTTTCGTTTACTGTGTAACTCTGGGCTGGAGGCCATAGCTCTGATCTAGATGGAGTTCCAGGTTGGTTGCCTTGTTTGGAGGGTGCTTTTGCCCTGTTTGTTATGTATATATATGCATGTACTCTCTGTGCTGGCACTTACATATTTTTGCATTTATGTACATGGCTCATGACGTGATTTAAAGGAGAAAAAATGGGTTTTTTGGCTTGGAAAGAGATTTCGCTCCCTTATTACATATCTTATGTTTTTAAAAAGGGATTTGTTTTACCTTACTACTGACTTTAATCTTTTTGAACTAAAATTCCCCATCTTTTACTGATTTGAGTTTCAGGAATTCATATTTATTTACTATTATGTTCGACTGTGATTCTGCGCTCATGCTTATTTACTGCCATGTTTGACTGGGATTCTGGACTCACATTTACTTACTGTTATGCCCGACTAGTATTTTGGAATCATATTGGATAGAAGTCATAATGCATTGCATCTATCTTATGTTGCATCGCATTTCATTCCTGCATATTCCTGCTTGGAGTGTCTATTTTCATTATTATTATTATCATCTTCACCATTACTCGGGTTACCTTCTTGCTTTCAGTTTTTTGTGATAACTAGATTTACGTGGATCCCAGTAGCTAGTTTACTTTCATGTATCTTATATTATATATCATCTTTCTGAGCTCGGTCGACTTATGATGCCTACTTAGTACCCCGTGTTTTAGTACTCATACTACACTTTTGCATCTTTTTCTGATGCAGCACCTAGTACGAGCCACCCTTGTTGACCATCCACTTATTCGTGGCTAGCTGCTATTCGGATTGTGGTGAGCTCTTGGTGATTAGAGAACTTTACTTTTTCCATCTAATCATATTGTTTATATTTTGTATTTCAGTAGACAATAGCATCTTGTATAGTGCTATTTCTATACTTAAACACTCTTGTAATGGTGATACCAGGTCTGGGGTTTGATTCTTATATATATTTCATCTTTCCTGGTCTCTATAGGGCTTTTTGATATATTTTGTAGTATTAGGTATATATCTATATTGTTAGCACGTATCTTCTTATGATATCTCTTTCTTTACTTATTTAAATACTTATTTATACTATCGTGTTCTTGGGTTGACTTGCCTACTGGGGGAGTTTAATAGGCGCCATCATGGACTGAATTTGGGTCATAAAAGAGTGGTATCAGAGCTTTTGGTTCACTGGTCTTACCAGTATTAGAGCAAATGTCTAGTAAATTCTCATAGATCAGTAGGATTAAATTCGTAACCAATCTGCGAGAGGCTATAGGGCATTCTTAAGGAAATATTTCCATCTTGATTGATTCCTTATAGTGTGTCCTTGACTCCATCAACTTATAAATATATTGTGTTTCACTCTTTCTCAGATGGTTCGGACAAGATCAATGATATGTGAGGACGAAGCCCCAACACCTACTGTTAGAGCCTTATATAGGGGATAGGGTAGAGGTCGACCCAGAGGTAGAGGTAGGGCACGGGCTGCAACACCAGCTCAGGCCTAATCTAGGGCATTGTTGCCATAGTTGGTTATTGAGGTAGAAGAGGTTTTGTATGAGCTAGAAGGCGTGCGGGCAACCTAGCATTCGACAAGTTTTGTGGCTACACTGGTCTTACAGGACACACTGGTTCATATTCTTGGATTTTTAGAAGGAATGAAATAGCCCAAGGCTTTACCAGGTACTCTTATTAGTTCACAGGTTAGGGATGAGGCTCAGATTTCAGCCTATGAAGTGGCACAGGGTTCTGGAAAGCAGCCTGCTATTGCGGCTCCTCCAATTGGAGGTATTGCTTATTATGTTGGTTGCTCTACCTATTTCATCTACTCCTGCTATGTCTTCTAAAGAGCAGAAGATATTGAGTAGGTTCATTCGACAGGGTCCCTGAGGTTTTCAGGTGATCCAGGAAAGGATGCCTATGAGTTTCTAGTTAGTTTCTAGTAGAGGTTACATAACCTCGGCTTGGTTGAGTCACATAGGACAGATTATACTAATTTTTAGCTAGATGGTACAACCAAATAGTTGTGGAGATCTAATATTACTTGTAGACTAGCCAGGTAACCTTCTGTGACTTGGGATCAGTTCTCCGAGGCCCTCTTGGAGTAGTATATACAATGCAGTATGAGTGAGCAGCTGAGGGATGACTTCACCCGATTAGAGCAGGGCTCTATGACTATTTCAGAGTATGAGGTCTACTTCTATAAGTTGGCTAGGCATGCCTTAATGATTCTTCCTACTGAGCATGAGAGGGTGCATTGCTTTGTTAAAGGGTTAAGTGTACAACTTTGGTTGTCTTAAGAGCACCTAGTGGTGTCTGGGGAGAGATTTGTTACCGTTGTGGATCATACTTTAACCATTGAGGATATTCATCGCTAGACCTATAAAGGCCACCGCAAGAGGCCCCACCATCAGGGTGGATTCAACTATTCCCAGTCTAGAGGTAGAGGCTCCTTTGGTAGGGGTCAACATCAGTAGTGTTTCCATCTTAGCCATCCTATTCAGGCAAAACTATAGATTACAGAGGGTCAGAGTGGTCAGGGTAGCCACATCTTGGTTCAGGCTTCATGGGGTGCTCATTTAGGGTATTCAATCCCTAGTGGCGAGTCTGGTTCTACGGGTTCTTCACTTTGTACATCAGCAGGTAGAGGGTGCTTTAAGTATGGTGAGTTAGGTCACTTTGCCTGGGACTGCCCTTGATTCAGGCAGGGTGGTCATCAGAGCTAGTCTGGTCAGCAGGTTCAGGCCCCCAGGGCTCTAGTGCCACCGGCAAAAGGTGGTGCACAGGGTATTAGGGGTTGTCCCCAGGGTGCTCAAGGTGGTCATAGTTTTCAGAGCCATATTTATTCATTTATGGGCCAGCCAGAGGCTGAGTCTTTAAATGATTTCATCACAAGTATGATCTCAGCCTGCCATCAATCAGCTTCTGCTTAGTTTCATCTAGGGTCTACATATTCTTATATTCCTGCATATTATGCTACGCGTCTGGAGTCTATTTGTGAGTTATTGCATGTGCCTATGTGTGTAGCTACCCCAGTAGGAGATTCTTTAGTAGTGGATCATGTATATCGGGCTTGTGTGGTAAGTATTCTGGGGTACAAAAATTGGGTAGACTTGATTGTGCTGGACATGGTTGATTTTGATATTATCTTGGGCATGGATTGGTTGTCTCCATATCATGCGATCTTGGATTTCGTCGCCAAGACTATTACTCTAATAATACATGGTATCCCTCCTATTTTATAAAAGGGTGCCGATAGCCACATGCCGAGGGAAGTTATATCTTTCCTGAGAGCCAAGTGGTTATTTGGGAAGGGGTTCTTGCCTTCTTTCTTTCATCCATGATAGTAGTTCTACCACACCTACTATTGAGTCAGTTCCCTTGGTTTGTGAGTATTCAGATGTGTTTTCTATCGATCTACTGGGTCTTACTCTTAATCGTGACATTAAATTTGGTATTGATGTTGAGTCGGGAACTCATCCCATTACTATTCTACCATATCAGATGGGGGAGCTTAAGGAGCAGCTCCAGGATCTTCTGAATAAAGTGACCACTAAGAATAGGTATTCGATGCCACATATTGATGATATTTTTGACCAACTACAAGGTGCAGCAGTGGTCTCTAAGATAGATTTGAGGTTAGGTTATCACCAGTTGAGGACCAGGGCAGTGGACATCCCAAAGATTGCATTTAGGACTCGATACTACCATTATGAGTTCCTAGTCATGTCTTTCGGGTTAACCAATGCCCCAATAACCTTTATGGAGTTGATGAACCGTGTGTTCAGAGCCTACCTAGATTCATTTATTATAGTGTTCATCAATGACATTCTTGTGTACTCGAGGAGTACGGAGGAACATAAGCATTATTTGAGTGTTATACTTTAGATATTGTGAGATCAGCAGTTGTATGCCAAATTTACTAAGTGTAAGTTTTATCTTGAGACTGTGGCATTCTTGTGGCACGTAGTCTCCAAGGATGAGATTATGGTGGATCCGACAAAGATTACGCCAGTTCTTGATTGGGCTAGGCCTACTTCTCATGTTGAGGTTTGTAGTTTTTTCGGGTTGGCAGGTTACTACAAATAGTTTATGGAGGGGTTTTCTTCTATAGAAGCTCTGTTGACTAGATTAACTCAAAGAATATCCCCTTCCCGTGGTTTGACTAGTGTGAGACGAGCTTTCTGAGGCTCATGGCCTTATTGACTTCAGCTTCAATTCTTATTCTTTTGGTTGAGGGCCAGAGGTTTACTGTTTACTGTGATGCTTCTGGAGTGGGTTTGGCTTGTGTATTAGTGCAGCAAGGCCGAATGGTTTCTTATGACTCCAGACAACTGAAGGCACACAAGAGGAACTACCCCACTCATGACATAGATTTAGCGGTGGTAGTCTTTGCATTGAAGATTTAGAGGCACTATTTGTATGGCGCACATTGTGAGATCTTTACTAACTATTGTAGTCTTCAGTACAATTTCAGCCAGAGAGATCAAAATTTGATGTAGCACAGGTGGTTGGAGTTACTAAAGGACTATGACATTTTTATTCTCTATGACCTGGGAAAGGAAAACATGGTAGTGGATGCCTTTAGCCGTAAGGTAGTGAGTATGGTAGCTTGGCATTCTTGACAAGAGAGGAGCAACCTTTAGCTTTGGATATCCAATCCTTGGATAATAGGTTGGTTAGACTTGCCATTTCTGAGCTGGGTAATATTCTTGCATGTGTTGAGGATAGGTATTCCTTGGTAGAGTAGATTCGGGCATAGCAGTTTGATGATGTGAGGTAGAGGATCATTCATGACAAGGTGCTGAGTGGCTTGTCTAGGAAGGCAAAGTTAGATTCAGAGGGTGTTCTAGGGATTGATGGTCATATCTATTTTCCTAGAGTTGATGATTTGGTCAGGTTGATCTTGGAGGAGGCTCATAATTCTAGGTATTCTATTTATCTCGCAGTAGATAAGAGGTACCTCAACTTGAGACAACACTACTTATGGTGTGGGATGAAGCAGGATATCTCCTATTTTGTGTCTAGGTGCTTAAATTGTCAGTAAATGAAGTACGAGCACTAGAGACCAGGTGGTTTGACTCAACAACTACCCATTCCTTAGTAGAAATAGGAGCAGATAGCTATGCACTTTTTGATAGACTTGCCACATACTTTGTGGAGATTTTGATTTTATTTAGGTCATCGTGGATAGGTTGGCAAAGTCTGCTCACTTTCTGTCGGTTTAAACTTCTTACAGTTCAGAGAGGTTGGCTTAGATTTACATCCGTGAGTTTGTATGTTACGTGGGGTGCCTATTTCTATCATTTCTAACCTTGGTACTTAGATTACTTTGTGTTTCTGGAAGTCTATTCAGAGAGATTTGGGTACCAAAATTGAGCATAGCACTGTTTTTCACCCGTAGACTGATGGTCAGTCAGAGCGTACTATTCTGATTTTTGAGGATATATTGCGAGCTTGTGTTATTGATTTTAGAGGTCGCTGGGACTAGTTCTTATCCTTGGCAGAGTTCACATATAATACTAGCTACTACTCTAGTATACAAATGGCTCTGTTTGAGGCATTGTATGGTAGGCGGTGTAGGTCTCTGTTAGGTTGGTTTGACGCCATTGAGGTTCGGTCATGGGGTACTAACTTTCTACATTATTCCATGGATAGGGTTTGGGTCATTTATGAGAGGCTTTGTACTTCCCAGAGTAGGCAAAAGAGTAATGCAGACCAAAGTGTTTAAGATTTAGAGTTTATGGTTGGTGATCGAGTATTCCTATAGGTGTAAACTATGAAAGGCATGATAAGGTTCAAGAGGAAGGACAAGCTTAGCCTTAGGTTCATTGGGCCATTTAAATCCTTCATCGGATTTGGAAGATAGCATATGAGTTGGCCTTGTCTCCTTCTCTTTCAGGTGTTTATCCTATTTTTCATGTTTGTATGCTGAGATGGTATGTTTTGGATGAGTAGCATGTGCTTCAGTGGGATTGAGTTTTGTTGGATGAATCACTAGCTTTCGAGGAGGAGCCTGCCATTATTTTTGATAGGCAGGTTAGGAGGTTGAGGTCCAAGGAGATTCTATCAGTTAAGGTTCAGCAGTGGAAGTGTCATGTCGAGCAGGCTACTTAGGAGATAAATACTGACATGCGGACCCATTATCCTCACCTTTTTAGCCTTCAGGTTCCTTCATTTCTTTAACTTTTGAGGACAAAAGTTCTTTTACTAGTGAATGTTGTAATGGTCCTCTAGGTCATTTTCTCTGTTTTTGTACTTTTTTGTGTTTTGAGCTTTTCCACAGCGGCTACAGATTATTTATGACTTGTCAGAACTAACAGTTTGGTTTTCAGGTAGTTCATTTATATTTTAAGACCATTTCTCTATTTTGAAACTCTCAAAGCTGAAAGAGTTGCCTTTTATCAACTTTCAGAGAAGATGGGCTTAGATGTAAATTCGATCAGCGTTGTTTGCTCTAAAATGTTATCTTTGGGCTAGTGGAATCTTTGGTTTGGGTCCCGAGGCTTTGGGACTCATTTTGGGCACTTGGGTAACTCTTAAGAAACATTGGCAAAGTGTTGACTTTGGTTAAGATTTCATCAAGACAACATCTGTTTGTTATTTTGATGATTCTATTGAGTTTGAAATGCCGTTTCCATTTGGGTAGCATATTTGGTTTATGTTCACTGAGTTCTGAACTAATCCTGAGGGTCCATACGGTGAAAATCTTGCCTTGGAAAATTGCTGGTGCACAGTTGTTGGTTCATACCATTTTGGTCATCGCGATAGTGAGGTGACCATCGCATTCGTGATTGTCTGACTTTTGACCTTTGTGTTCACGAGCAGTTCATCGCATTTGCAATGAAGGCTAGGTGGGACCCAGTCTAGCTTTTTCTTCACGTTAATAATGAAGATTGACTATCGTGATGGTCTCCCCTACTCCTTCTTTGCGTTCGTGAGTGGCCCTTCGTGTTTGCAATGAAGGACCCCTAGTAGCTAAATAATGTTATCCACTTTGTTTTCTCCTCAAAACATCCAAAAACTCCATTGTTAGAAAGCTTGGGAACTGGTTCTAAGGTAGTTGTTCAACCAAATTAATTCTGGTATGTTTGTTATGTTCCCCCGCTCTTGTCCTGTTGCTATTTTTGTGAATTTTCTTCTTGATTTTTGTCAAATTCCCTTGTTAATCCTCTATGATCAATTGACTTTCGGGGCTGTTTAGGACCCCCCAAATGAGTTCCATTTGCACCCAAATTTTGGGCATGGGTTTAGAAACCCATTGCCAACATAATTATAAATTTTATCTTCTGCTTCGTTAAGCAGGCCCTGAGGATTGTTTTTGGACCCAATGTTTGGCCTGAATTTTTGTATAGCAATATAGGTGTCATTTTTATTGTCTTGGTACCTAAATTATTTTAATGATAGCTTGGCAGCGTTCCGAAGTATTACAAAAGGGAAGGCACACAATTGATGGTTCGTGATTGCAGTTTGGCCCCGAGGTAGGTTATGGTGTATTTTATTTAGACTTGGCTTAGTTAGATTTTATATAATATAAGTTACTTGAATGTAAGGGTAGATTTAGGTTAGAATTAGGCTTAAATCCTATTTCTGCATATATGACCATTTTCGGGACCATATAATAGAATAATCATGCTTATCCTTAGTTTAGGGCACTATGGCCTCGTTATGTTAGCCTAGAATCCTTAGTATGAGTTTTGAAGAGGTTTTATATGTAGGGTAGGCATTATCTATCATTTTTACTTTATCTTCCTGTCTTTTCATATTTTTTTCTTTCGTTTACTATGCAATTATGGGCCCGAGACCATAGCCCAAATTTTTACCGAGTTCCACGTTGGTCGCCTTGTTTGGAGGGTGCTTTTGACCTATTTGTTATGTATGTATATGCATGTCCTCTTTGTGGTGGAACTTATATATTTCTGCATTCATGTACATGACTCATGACGTGATTTAAAGGATAAAAATTTGGGTTTTTCAGCTTGGAATGAGATTTTGTACCCTTATTACATATTTTATGTTTTTAGAAAGGGATTTGTTTTACTTTACTACTTACTTTAATCTTTTTGAACTAAAATTTCCCATCTTTTACTGATTTGAGTTATGGGAACTCATATTTATTTACTAATATGTTTGAGTGGGATTCTGAACTCATCCTTATTTATTGCCATGTCCGACCGGGATTCTGGGCTCACGTTTACTTATCATTATGTTCGACGGGGATTTTGGACTCATATTCCATAGATCTCATACTGCATTGCATCCATCTAATGTTGCATCGCATATCATTCCTGCATGTTCCTGCTTGGAGTGTCAATTTTCCTTATTATTATTATCTTATTTGTTAGACGGGTTACCTTCTTGCTTTCAGTTTCGTGTGATAACTAGATTTAGGAGGATCCTGATAGCTAGTTTACTTTCATGTATCTTATATTATATATAATCTTTCTGAGCTTGGTCAGCCTATGATGCCTACTGTGTACTCCATGTTTTGGAACTCATACTACATTTCTCCATCTTTTACAATACAAACCTAGTATGAGCCACCCTCGTAGACCATCCACTCCAACAACATCTTTTATAGAACTATTTTTGTAATTAGACGCTCTTATAACGGTGATACCAGGTCTGAGGGTTGATTATTGGATATATTTCATCTTTCCTGGTCTCTTTAGGGCTTTTTTTGTATATTTTGTAATGTTGGGTATATATCTATGTTGTTGGCCCATATCTTGTTATGATTTCTCTACCTCTTTATATATTAAACTATTTATTTATAGTTTCATGTTCTTAGGTTGGCTTGCCTACTTGGGGATCTAGTAGGTGCCATCATGGCCCGACATCGGGTCGTGACACCTTATTGAATACGTAATTTCCTTATTACTAGTCCAAACTATGCACCATAGATATTGTTTGATAGGTTGTCAAGCTTCCAAATAATTAAGACCAAGAAAAGATAAATAACTCAATAAAATAATGAAAATCAAACCAAACAATTTGATATATAAACCACAATTTTCATGTCATTAACCACAATCCTAGATACAATGAATTTAGTTACTCGTGAACTAATTACAATATAAAGAATTCATAAATAGATAGAGATTCGAACATGAAAAGTAATGAAAAGAGGAGTAAAACCTAAGAGGAGATGTTCCTCTGAAGTACATGTGTCTCCCTCTGCTAAAAACATGTTTTAAAATCAGATAAAAATTACTAAAATAGTATATATAGGGTATTGCGAGGTTTCAGTTCAGATCCAGGCAATGTCCTATTATTTGCCTATGACCTCACCTAGGGTGGTGTCTGGGGCGGCTCCATAGGACATTTTGGAAGACCATTTGTTTGGCTTATACATTTGTCCTATGGGGGTGCCTAGGATGGCTCCCAGAGCCCTTCCATAGTGCATTTATTGCCTTTTTTCTCTGATTCCTCTCTGTTAAGATGTCGTCTTGATATACTACCCTTGGGCATGATCCAGATCAATATACATGGCTTCTACACAAACTTCAAAGCTCCAATATCATCCCATTATGCTCCAAATCTGTGCAAATTCCATCATTCTTCATTCTTCATTCTACACACCAAAACAAGTTACGTAAGCATATTTAACATAAAGTAAGCTCAAAAGCGTATTAAAGTAAGTAAAATTTGAGGTAAACTATAGTATAAAATTATGAATTTTATCCTCACATCAACACCCCACGTAAACTCTTGCTCGTCCTCGAGTAAGTTCTATCGTTTAACTACGACTCTACTACAACTCCACAAACTGAAACAAGATTATTCTAGTTAAGACTACAATGACTACAATGGATTACAAGTCCTTATTCAAACATTCTTCATTCATTCAACATATTTAAAACTCATGAACAACAAAATCAAGACCTCCTAGCCTCAAGAACTGACTCAACGATATTAGCAAACACTCATAGATTCTCCAATAAGGAAATCAAACACTTCACTTATCTTTTATCAATCATGTGCCGATCACAACTAGAGAGTTATCATTCACAAGAATCCACAGTATCAGATGAATGTGTATAAGAATAAAGTTATGCTAACTCTCACAAAAGAATTCACATAAAACATACGATGAACCATAATCTTGCCCTTAGTGTACTACTCCACTAATATAAGAAAGTCAGACTTAAGATTAAGTAGGTTTTTGTTGTAATGTAGTCTAAAGGCGGGTAGGGACTATGTTGGCAATCAATAGTGACTATCATTCCTAAGCACTTTAATACATCATAAACTTTCCATTGTTTCACTCTTTCTTCAATCAACCAATCTTTGTTCTTTTACTCTTCTGACACATAGACTTTCTTTGTTTTACCATATTTTTAAGCAAGCATCACACACCATTAATAAGGAGAAATCAAACACATTTTTTTCTTTTTTTCTTTTACTTTTTCTACTCCCTATAAATATCATATGAACTTTTAAATTGCACCCTTAGACTTTTCTACATGTTTCCACTTAAACTCTTTCCTTTTTTCCGTTCTTACTCTTAAACTCTTTTTTTAAATCAATTAAAGCTCATAGGAGTTTTGGATCAAATTAAAGAGCAATTCAAGGAAAGGGATTAAGCTTCAGATGTAGCTACCAAAGAATAGGTTAATGGCTCGACGGGGCTAACTAGGATAATCAATTATGGGTAGGTTAAGCAAAGGATAGATATAAGCTTAATCAGAGAAATTCCTACATCATCTCTTAAACTTAACGCTCCTTATTTTATTTTACAAATACACGGGGTAAGTTCTAGACATCAATATGAAAACATGAAATATTAAAAACACATAACACATATGGCACATGTTCAATTCAAGAAGAATCCATGCAATAATATCAATGAAGCAACCCAAAAGAATTAAATTTTAAGCTAAAAAATCATACAAGAGTCAAGTAAAAGATCCTAGGTGTCTCAAAAGAAGTCATTCAATTTTTACAGCATGCTTTATAGTTCAAAACTAACTTGTGTCATTCAGTCAAGTGTAGCACTTAACTAGAGAACCTACTTTTCAATTGGTCCTAAAGACTCTCTAACTCCTAAAAATATAAAGGATTGTTAGTTCAAAGGGGGCCCTCCTCCGAAAAGAACCGAAAAGAAAAACCAATGAGTGGGCAAAGTATGCTCTATTAAAAAGCTAAAAACTAACCAAAACCTATCCTACTCTAATGAACAAAATAAAATCATTTTTTTGTTTTTACACTTTTTTTAAAAAAAAATTCAACTTTTCCCAAATAAAGAAAGAACTAAACACTAATAAAATAACACTAAAATCCTATAGCTTATTTCACCCTTAACAATTTTCAAAAGATATCCCACCTTATACTTAAAGTCATGCTTTGCCCTCAAAGTATCAAATAAGGTAAAATAAGGGGATTAAGAATACACTCTAAGGCTCTCTGGTGCCTACCTAGCAACATGTATCTCTCTGGTCTTTCATCAATGGGTGGATGACCTCACCACAATGCTTCAACCATGCTCATTAGCTTCTCAATCCAGGTACTCATATTACCCAAAATCTGCACACACACAAAAACAAAAACAAATATGACACTAAAAATAAAATTAATAATAAAAATAAGAAACTACCTCTATTACAACTTGGGTTGCCTTCCAAGATGGACCTACCATCGTGACACCACTCAACTTACAACTCAACCAAGTTCTCTCAATATCTTTCTCCCCATATGATTTATCTTTTTTCTATTCTTTACTTTAGGAGGATCACCATCATCATTCACATCTTTTCCTATCTTCACATCCCTTTTTGGGTCACAATTGGTCTATTTAAGAACATGCTTAGGTTCTCTCAATAATTTGGGCACTTTCATTTTCTGCACCTCAAACCATTCGGTGGTAGACTTTAAATTATTAACTTTTTCAGGCCCATGGTCATCCACCCCACACTTATTATTGACCACATATGTGATCATACACAAGTCTCTACAGTGTGACGGCATGGAGAGTAACTTGTACACTTTAAACATCATCTCCTCATCATCTTTCCTCATCTTTAGCTCTCTCTTCCTTACGTTAATTAATTCTCCACCAGTATCAAGGAATGGGCACCCCAGTATGATCGATACCTATTTATATGCATTAAAATCTAAAGCAATAAAGTCAGCATGAATTACAAATTTACATACCTTGATGAGCGTATTCTTAATTATTCCCTCCGGTTGAACACGGTATTGGTCTACTAGTTGTAGAGTGATGATGTTTGAGTATGGTTCTCCTAAACCAAATATCAGAAATAATGATAAGGGTATCAAATTGATACTTTCCCCAATATGACACAATGCATGTACAACCTCACTTTTTTCGATCTGTATGGGCAATGTAAAACTCTTTGGTCTTTAGGCTTTTGAGGGAGCTTGCTCAAGACCCATGAACTGCATTATTTGGTGAGTACAATTGTCTCAAACTCTGTGTATCATCTCTTACAATCCACCACGTCTATCATGTATTTTGCATATTTGGGTGTATCCATTAAGGCATCAACTAATGGAATGCTAATATGAAGTTTTTCGAAGATATCAAGGAGCTTGTTAAAATTTACATCATTCTTGCTCTTCTAAAACCTTTTAGGGAATGGTGGTGGAGGTATCTAAATTTCAAATTCAGGCTTCTCAACACCTTCTTTTTCCTCTACTTCATCTATAGGCATTCTCATGATTTGGCCAAGAAAAGTGAAGCATAGGGATCCATCCTTGTACCCTAACAAGATCTTGTAATTCATTCAGATTCAAGTGTTTGTTTACATTGTCTCACTTAGTTCTAAACCTCCTAACCATTCTTTTAATTTCAGGATTGAACGGAATCAAGGAGCTACCTTGAATTTGAATATTAGGCATAAACTACTTAAAACCAGTACTATAAAAAAAAGTGAAATCTGAATAGTTCAATAAAAAACTCAAAAAAACACCAATTTTAAATCAAATTCTCTGTAACTGCACCAAAAACATGTTGCGTCTAAATGCATATGTAAGTGTACGCGATTTGAAAAGTAATATAGGACTTGTAAGTCCATATATCAATACCATAAGAATTTTACAAATTGATTAACTAGTTTAAATTCTAATAGTTTCTATTCAGTAAGAAATAAATAATAGAGAGTTATTTTGTGTTTTAAAAGTAAATAAAAGTAAATTGGAGTAAATCATAGATTATTGATCTAAAATTGAGATTAAAGGGATGATCCAGGGTTATGGTATTTTGGTAATCTAGTTGGATTTTCAAATTATAAATTTAGTTAATTTCTTGAATTACTAGTTGCATACTGATATTAGCAATGTTGAACATCTTTCCAAAGAAATTATATGCCTACTTGACTATTCCTAATGCCTATATTCCTATGGTCATTGGTCGATAATGAAGTGCATGTGACTTGTCTTTCTTATAAACTGAGAAAGGCTAATGGGTATATTCTTATCCATATTAGTGAATCATTCCCCCTTCTCAATAGAGTTCACAACTAAGCCCTACCTTTTCTTAATGCATATGTAATTTCTCTATTCTTAGTCCAAACTATGCATCATAGATAGTGTTTGATAGGTTGTCAAGCTTTCAAATAATTAAGACTAAGAGAAGATAAGTAACTCAATAAAAAAAATAGAAATTTAAACAAACAATATGATATTCAACCCACAACTCTTATGTCCTTAGCCATAATCCTATATACTATGAGTTTAGCTACTCATAAACTAATTACAATATAAAGAATCCATGAATAGATAGAGATTCGAACATGAAAAGTAATGAAAAGATAAGAAAAACCTAAGAGGATATGTTCCTCTAAAGTACATATATCTCCCTCTTCTCAAAACATGGTTAAATATTTGATTAAAAAAAACTAAAAATAGTATCTATAGGGTTTTGGGGGGTTCAAGGTCAAATTTGGGTGTCCTCGATCGAACCAGTCCATAATGGCCAATTTTTTGGAATGTGGCCTTGCCTATTGAGGCTCCTGGGTGGATCCTAAGTTCACTGGTGCATTGGTGAGAATGCGTATGAGTTTTTGGTCAGTTTCTAAGAGAGATTTCATAATCTTAGGTTGGATGAGTCTCATGATATGAATTACACTACCTTTCATATGGTAGGGGTAGCAAAGAAATGATGGAGGTTGTATCTTAGTAATAGACCAGTGGATTTGCCTCCTATGACATGAACACATTTTTCTGAGGCTTTCCTTGGGAAGTATATGCCTCACAGGTTGAGAGAGAGCTTGAGACATGAGTTTGATAGTTTTTAGCAGGGTACCATTATGTTTACCGAGTATGAGATAAGGTTTCATGCCTTATCTAGGCATACCTTGATGATTATTATATTAGATGAGGAGCATATTAGGAAGTTCATGAAGGGATTAAATACTCTACTTCATTTGGCTACAGTACAGTTAGTGACCACTGGGGTACTTTCTAGCAGATAGTGGATCATGCTAGAAGTATTGAGGGTATTCATCGTGATAACAATGGTGTTGGTAGAAAGAAAGCTCATACTCATGGTGGTTTTAGCGGTTCATTATCTCAAAGTAGAGACTTCTTAGGTATGGGTAAGTGTTATAAGTATAGAAGACTGGTTCAGACTGCATTGGACATTACTGAAGGTGGTTATTCTAGGTCGAGTGCTCTTAGTGGTTAGAGTTTGGGTCAGACATCCAAGGCTTCCCATTCTAGATTATCAAGTTGCGGCAGTCGATCTAGTTTATTTAGGCCGTCTCAGTAATTTTCTATAATTAGTGGGTGCTTTGAGTGTAGAGATATTGTTCATTACACTATAGAGTGCCCCAGGCGTGGTAAGGGTCATCCAAAACTGAGTTCTTAGATGCAGACTTATCAGGCATCAACACCACATTCTAGATTAGGTGTGCAAGGTGGTAGAGGTGCATCTTTGTATGCAACAGATGGAGCTCAACCACTCGTGGTTGTGGTTGTGGAGTTACTCAGTTTAGAGATAGATGTGGTCATTGTTATGCATTTATAGGTAGCCTCAAGGCAGAGGCCTGTGATTCTATTATTACAAGTATCGTTCTAATTTTCCATCGGCCTGCTTCAGTATTATTTGACCTTGGTTCTACTTATTCATATGTGTCTGCCTATTTTGCTTTGGGTATTGGTATGGTGTGTGATTTCCTCTCTGTGCCTATTCATATTCCTACTTAATAGGTAATTCTTTAGTGGTGGATTGAGTATACTTATATTGTGTTGTGACACTTTTAAGGTATGATACTTGGGCAGATTTGATTAATCTAGATATGGTAGATTTTGATGTTATTTTCCTAGGGATTGGCTTTCTCTGTATCATGGTGGACTATTATGCAAAGGTAGTTACTTTAGATATGTCAGGTGTACTAAGGCTGGAGTAGAAGGGTACTCGGGGCTTGTATCCTAAGAGGGTTATTTCTTTCTTAGGGCTCAATGAATGGTGGAGAAGGGGTGTTTTTTTAATTTGGCGTATGTGCATAATAATAATGCTGACACACCTTCCTCGAAGTTAATAAGGGTGGTGAGAGAGTTTACATATGTGATCTTCTAGGTGTCCATCCTGATAGAGACATCAATTTTGCTATTGACTTGGAGCCAAGCACTAAGCCCATATCCCTTTCTCCTTATAGGATGATTCCAGTGGATTTGAAGGAGCTGAAGGACTACTTAAGAACTTGGTGATTAAAGGATTCATTAGGCCCTGTGTTTCACTTTGGGGTGCTTCATTGTTGTTTGTAAAGAAAAAAATGGGTTTATGTGTATGTGTATTGATTATCGGCAGTTAAACAAGGTGGCCATCAAGAATAAATATTCTCTTTTTTGCATTGATGATTTGTTTGATTAGCTCCTGGGTGCTTTGGTTTTTTTGAAGATTGACTCAGGGTCAAGGTACATAAGTTTAGGATTAGGGCTTTGGATATCTATAAGACAGATTTTAGGACACAATATGGCCATTACAAGTTCTTGGTGATGTCATTTGGGTTGACTAACGCCTTAGCAGTGTTTATGGAGTTGATGAATGAGCTTTTCAGCCATATATTGATTCCTTTGTGATTATGTTCATCAATGGTATCTTTGTGTATACCAAATTGAGGTGGATCATGTAAAGTATTTTAGGATTGTGGTCTAGAGGTTGAGGGATGAGAAGTTGAATGCTAAGTTCTCAAAGTGTGAGTTTTTGCTTAGTTCTATGTCATTTTTTGGACATATAATGTCCAAAAATGGTATTATGGTTGATCTGTCCAAGGTTAAGGTTTTTCGAGATTGGTCCAGGCCTACTTCAACTATTGAGAATAGGAGTTTTGTTAGTTTGGCCAGCCAATATTGATGGTTCCTGTATGGTTTCTCTTCTATTGTAGCTTCTTTGACCAAATTGACTTAGAAGAATGTTGTTTTTTAGTGTTCTGATGATTGTTAGGAGTGCTTTCAATATCTCAAGGATTTGTTGACTTTTGAACCTGTCTTGACCTTACATGTGAGAGGTGAAGGTTTTACTATGTATTATGATACTTTGGGTGTTGGCCTTGGTGGGATCTTGATGTAGAAAGGGAAGTTGATAGCTTATGCTTCAAAGAAGTTAAGATCCATTAGGAGAACTCATCCCACTCATGACTTAGAGTTAGTAGTGGTAGTGTTTGTTTTGAAGTTGTGGTGGTATCACCTGTATGGGGTTAATTTCAAGGTGTACACCGATCATCATAGTCTAAAGTTATATATTTAACCAGTATGATTTGAATTTGAGAAAGCATATGTGGTTGGAGTTGTTGAAGGACTACTACATAAGTATTCTTTATTATCCGGGCAAGGCTAATATAGTGGTAGATGCATTAAGTAGGAAGGCAATGATTATAGGTAGTCTTGCTTTTTTTTGTTGCTGAGAAGCAACCTTTGGCTATAGATGTTAAGTGTTTGGCCAATACCTTTATCAGACTTGATATTTCTGAGCTTAGTAGAGTTCTTACTTGTGTTGAGAAACGGTCTTTGTTGTGGGACAAGATTAATGATAGGCCATTTGAGGATGAAAAATTGTTCATTATTTGGGACAAGTTATTGAGTGGTAATGCTAAGAAAGCAATTCTTGATCTGGAGGATGTTTTATGGATTAAGGGTTAGATTTTTGTTCATAAAGTTGGTGATTTGACTAGATTTATCATGGAAGAGGCTCATAGTTTGAGGTATTCTGTTCATTCGGGTGCAGCCATGATGTACCACGAATTGAAACAACATTATTAGTGGTGTAGGATGAAGAAAGACATCGTGGAGTTTGTGGTTAAGCGTTTGAATTATCAGCAAGTGAAGTATGAGCACTAGATATCGGGTGGTATGACTTTAAGGATGCCTATACCTGAGTAGAAATGAGAGCATATTGATAAGTCGGTAATCTACCAACTTATTGAGACTTTACTCATGAATTATTTCTATAATTTGATAAGATTTAGAGGTTCTTATGACCTTTATTGATGTCTATGCAGGTGCTTATGATCAAAGATGAAAAACGAGGAAATGAACCCAAAAAGAGCCAAAAAGGAGTTAAATGTGAAGTGAGCAAGCAAAACAAAGATTTTGCTGAGAGATGTGGCCCTCGTGCGACACACACTTGGCTTGGGGAGAACCCCACCCCAATCGCATGAAACTTCCCAATTTGCTGAGTCACTGGGTCACTGAAGCAGGATGTGTGACGCGCACATCACAACGTGCAAACCGCACATCGCGCCGCATACCGCCTGAAGGGCATTTTTGTCCAAAGTTATGTGACATTTTGGGAATGTTTATATATCAAATTTAGGCACATTTGTAAAGGATTTCACCTAGCACTAAGTTTTTAAAACAATTTTCTTAGCCTTGTGAACAAGTTTTCCCTTCTAAGAACAAGAAGAGGGTTTCTCACAATTCCTTCTTCCCAATTCTTAGAACCACCATTTGTTTACAAATTGAGCTTGGATATTAAGAAATGTAGCTTGAATGGAAGGGAAATTGAATTACCCATTTGGTATATCTCTTTTCTTAAGCTTGAGTAGCTAAACCTCTTATCTAAGGATGTGTTGATGATGGGTACTTGATAAATGGGTGTGGGTGTTGTTAATTCTTGCTTATAAATGCTTATTTGACATAGGCCTAGTGATTTTACAATATTTTAACTCTAAAATTGGTGGTTGCAAACATTGATTTTCTTTACTTGGTTATGGTTTTGCTTGAAAGAGGAGATCATAGCTTCGAATGTGAAATTTCTAGTAGGAACTTGGGCTTCCATTTAGATTGAGGCTAGAAATATCTAAAATCAACGTAATCACCCACTTAAGGGTTTAAAGCTAGAAATAGTATGAACTCCCTAAACAATAGCTTGGTTGTTTATTGATTAATCAATAATGCTTGACTTAAGGTTGTTGAATATATGGTTGTTGATCGTGAGATAAATAACCATACCTAAGATCAAGGTTACCCATGTTGTTTAGCATGAATAAGAATTCACCCTATCCCATGTTTGAGTCCCATTTGACACACATCCCTAGTCTTTCTCTCTATTGTCTACACTCTATTTTACGTTATTGCTTTATTTTGTTAAATTGCAAAATTGTGACAGATTCCCAATTCCACCCTTTTTATATTACTCACTCTCGTTGTGAACTATTTTTTATAATCACCTAGGCTAAACTCTAAATTCTCAGTGGGATCGACCCTGACATCCGTTGGGAAGAATAAATATGTTTTGCTCTGACGATCATTGATACCTCCTAATTGGAGAGTTCGTTTGAGCGTTATCAAAAATGGCGCCGTTGCTGGGGAATTAAGTTGTTTAGCCTTTTTGATTGTAAATTTGAAATCACCTTGAGAGTGTTTATTTCTTTTTACTTTGTTTGTTATTTGTGTTGTGATTGAGCAGGCTAGTGCATGAGCGAGGTAGGTGACAATGATAGTGTCAACGGAGGCTACATGGACGCAGAAGTTGTTTAGCCTGTGATACAAATGGCAGTAGGTGCAATCCGCCTACCCCCCCATAGTTGGAAATGCGGTATTTCACGTTACTAGCACAATGCTCAATTTGATCCAAATGAAGGGTATGTTTGGAAGAGCAGCCCATGAAGATTCCAACCAACACATCCATAATTTTGTGGAGATATTCCAACCGTTCATATTCAAAAATATCTCCCAAGAATCCAATTGATTATGACTATTCCCCTTCTCTCTAATGGGGTAAGCCACGGCATAGTTGGAGAAATTGCCAGATAGGTTCATTACCTCTTAGGCTGAGTTGGTAAATGCCTTCACTACTAGATTTTGCCCTCCATCATGGATGATGCAGCTGTGGGATAAAATTACCAACCTCCGCCAACTACTTGTTGATTCCTTGCATGAGGTATGGGCAAGATTTAAGAAGAAGCTCGTGTTATGTCCTAACCATGGATTTCCGGACAACGTCTTGCTACAAAGCTTCTTGAGATCCTTGAACTCGATGAACAAGTCCATCGCCAACAATCTTGGAGGTAGACCCTTCATGGATCTATAATATCCTCTTGCCTCAGCCTTTCTATAGATGGTGACTAAGACCAACCAAGATTGGCAGACAAGGAAGTCGGATGTCCCTTCCTCGGTTACACCCTCATATGTCTTAACAAATGAGATAAGAAAGAAAGATGAAGAGCAGGAAGAGACCATGGCTAAAATGTTGACTCAAATAGACTTGCTTGCTAAGAACATGATGTGGGCAGGTGGTTCTAAGACTGTAAAGGTTGTGAGTACACTGGAGATAAAGGTTAGTGATGATGAGCTATTAGCCATCATGGATGGTAAACATTGCTATTTGTCGGCGGGTTCTCATCTCGCGTATTATCGCCCAAGGGATGAGAATCAAGGTTGGAACAGGGATAAGGATAGAGATGGCAATTGGAGACACCGAGACAAGTATGGTGATAGATACAACCACTAAAGTTCAAACCCATTTGTGCCTCCAAACAAGTCGAATTCCTTATACAATCCCACCTCAAGAAACCCCAGTCATTCAAAGATAGAGGACATGTTGTCCTTGGTTTTGAAGAAAGTGGACTCGACAAACACCGGGGTTAGTGAACTAAAATCAATGTGCCAACATTGCATCAAACTGTGAGCTCTTATTTGGCCTCGATCAAGCATCTTGAGGCACAAATGAATCACCTGTCCACCCAAATGAATCCGAGGATAAAAGGCACGCTTCCTAGTGACACTATGATCAATCCCAAAAATGATGCACATGTTATGGTTGTTGCTACTAGGAGTGGTAGGATGAGTGGTGTAGTAGACAAGCCCATTGAGGACCTTGCTAAAAAGCTGGATGTTGTGGCAAAGAACCTGTTGTTGAAGCCGTTATTGAGCCAAGTGATAAAGAAAAAAGATCGTGCGTGATAGTGATGTTATGGAACCAGGGGTTGCGGTAAAGCTTGATGCACCCAATGTCCCAGTAAGTGTTGATTTTGATGAAGAGAGGCAGGAGGCTGAATATCCTCCCCAAGTTGCTATTGATGTGGAGGAGGATCCCCCTCTTGTGCAAAGTGTGCCGACCATACTACCCAAGGGACCTCTTCTGTACCCTCAAAGACTTAACAAGAAGAAGGAAGATCACAAGTTTAGCAAGTTTGTTGACATGTTTAGCAAGCTATCGATAAATATTCCATTAGTTGAAGCTTTGGTGCAAATGTAGGGATATTCAAAATTTATGAAAAGAGTTGCTTAAAAAAAGATGGTTGTCGATATGGGAACCATCGAGATATCACACAATTGTAGCACCATGATGACAAGCAATGTTACTACAAAGTGAGACGATCCTGGGGCATTCACCATACCATGTACTATTGGGCTCTTTGTGTTCCGTAAAGCCTTGTGTGATATAAGGGCGAGCATCAACTTAATTCCCCTAGAAATTTTCAACAAGTGAGGATTGGGTACGCCCAAACCTACATCTATGAGACTTCTCATGGCTGATGGTCTATTAATCATCCAGTAGGAATCCTATTTAATGTATTATTACAGATCGACAGGTTTATTCTCATGGTGGACTTTGGGATATTGGATTGTGAAGTTGATGTTAAGGTGCCCATTATCTTGGGGTGACCACTATAGGCCACGCGGAGAGCACTTATCAATGTTGAACTTGGTGAGCTCAAATTTTGAGTTGGAAATGAAGTAGTGATGTTCAGCGTATGCCAACCCATAAGACTCCCGGATGACTTGAGAGTAATTTCAGTGATAGAGTTAGGGGGAAAGCTTGATCATACCTTTGAACAACGTGAAATAGGCAAGACGCCCAAGATTGAAGAATTGCAAAGTTGGCAATATGTTAATGTTTTGAGGTCATTGAAGGAGAAATTCCCTTTATTGGGATGGGGCCATGCCAACTAGATTGGCTTGATATCCAACAACGACTAGGTTAAGGTACAATCATTAAGCTGCGATGTTAAATCAAGCTCTTCTTAGGAGGAAACCCAAGTGTCTTTACTTTGATTTAATTTACATTTTCGTTGTTTTTAATTTGTTTTAGGAATGCAAGGAATAAAGGAATGAACAAGTGGAAAAATATGGTAAAATAGAGATGTGCGGAGGTCCGTGCAGTTCGCATAAGCCATTGTGCGCATCGCATGGCCCAACACATGCCAAACCAGGAAGCTGGGAAGAAAAACAGAAATTGGAGGTGATGTGCACTGGGCTGCACGGTCTGCATGAACCCAAGTGCGCATTGCACCTCCATCGCATGATGAAGCAGAAGCCTTGGCCAAATGAAAGGCATAAAAGTGAGGTGCAAAATGACATGTGGTCCGCACCAGCGCTGGTGTGAATCACACGTCGTGCCGCACCAAGGTAAAATTCAAATTGTTATTGACCTAACCCATTGACCTACCTGACCCAGAGACCGACCCGACCGATTTTCTTCTTCTTTTCCACTTTAAATTTGCCACCCCGCTCCTCTTTCTCACCCAAACTTATCAACCAATTCACCACTTGTCTCCGCCATTGGTTCTCTCGGAAAGTTGTTGGGTCACCATTGTTGCACCTTCAAAAACTTCAATTTTTGCCTCTCTTTGCTCAATATTCACTTGTGGTAAGTTCCCCGATATTAAATACATGTTTTATATTTATTGGGAACTCATATTGTGAAGCATGCTAGTTTAAATTGCCATGTTGATTTTTGGGTGAGATCCAAAATTCTTGGGGTCCCCAATTTTGAATTGTATTGTTAATTTTGTTTAAGATCAACTTGGCAGACCTTGATATTGTTATGAAGCATGTTTAATGTAGTAGTTTTTTGCCTTGAAAATTTGTGTTTGTGGGTGAAGTCTGAGTAACCCATTTGTGATTAATGCATGATTTAGCCCAATGATTGATTGGGTGACGTCATTCTTAAGGGAAAATCATCATTTTTCATAATGTTTGGCCAAAAATTGCTGATTAGGGCTGAAATTTGCTACTATTGTGTACCCATGATCTTTGGGAACTATATTGTTGGGTGTATGATCTTGTGCAGAGAGGAATAAATTGTCGATTGATCTTTTATGCCCAATTGTGCAATTGAAGGCTTGATGTTCCCAATGATAGATGGGGTAACGTCCTTGTTAAGGGAAATCATTGAGTTTTTTTTGCTTGATGATTGAGCCAATGGAAGTTCGGGGAAGTCTAATTACCCAGTTCTATTGTGTGGTCATGATACCCCTTACCCCCAAGTACGTAAAGTAAATCTTGCTCTATGAATCACATACATAATTCATAAGAACAAAAGGAACCAAAAATTTCAATTGTGCCTTTGTGCATTTTGCATGTGATGCGTAGATCCTAAAGTGTGGAATGCACAAGGCATTGCATCATGTTAAAATAGGGTGAAAATTCACTATGATGATATGCAGCGATTGGTGCGACACACAATCTAGTAGATGCAGTTAGCACCAACTTCGCATATCACAGTTGAAACCACTAAGGGTTTCTTTTAGCTTATGCGATAACACATGCAACGCACACTTTAGATGGTGCGGTCCGCACGTGGTTCACATGAGCCAATAGTCACCTTATTTATTTTTCTACTCTTTTGCATTCTGATCTTTTTTGTTTGTTAATTTCTTTTTCGCTCTAGTATGGAACATGCATACCTGGGCTTGCCACTAACATCCATTTGCAAGAATATTTCTTCCACCATGTTGCTCCAAAAGATGTGTTATTTAGATCGAGCTTCAACATCCGCAAATGAGACCTTGCCTACACAAATTGAGGGTCGTACCGAGTCAGAAGTACGCTTTGGCCTAAAAGGGGTGGAACCATACGATGTGAGTTTTCGAGAGAAGAGGTCGATTTTTGAAGAAAAAGGGATGAAGGTTGAAGCATTTGAAAATGACTTCCCAAACATACCCAAATAATTCTGTGAAAGAGCCTGGGACCATTATGCCAAAACTCCTACACCATATGTCCCAGAGTTGGTGCGGGAATTTTATGCATCCTACCGAGCTAGGCAGGATATTTTTAACATCGGGATCCAGTTAGCAAGCTCCCATGACTCGATTCTGTTTGGGTGAGGGGAAAATTAATAGATATCACTCCAGCGGCCATCCACTTTTCTATGTGGCATGATGATCCAATCACAGAGTCATAGTACATGGAATACTTAGCTACAAAAGAAGACCAATATGAGTGGGTTCCGAGTGTTATTGCTGAAGGAACTCCTTTATGGTCCATGACAAATGTCACACCCCAAGACTACACCCTGGACGTGACACGGTGCTTAGATTCACAAGTTACCCCAAGTTAACCCATGGCCTGGCATACTACTGAGATATAGACTGAAAGATAATGCCGAAGCTGAAATGTACTGAGCTCTTTTAAAAATATTATAACAAAGTAAACTTTCCTAACTGAGATACAAGAGAGTTTGAAAACTGATACAACAAACTAACTGAATGTCTAACTGTATATGAAGCCTCTATTAACAACGACTATAGTTAGCCGGGACATGACTCCCAACTATCTCTAACCAATACATCCAACTAAAAATAAACTGCTATGACTACTACTGACTGGAGTTCCCAAATAAGAAGAACTCATCCTCAACTACTGGCTGGAAGTTGCGATCTGTCTAACCATAATCCTGGAATCTAGCACTGAAACCTACATCATAAAATGGTGCAGTACAAGGAAGGTATGCGGTCAGTACTTTTAATGTACCGAGCATGTGAGATAATGCACTAACTTAAAATCTCGAGAAAACATGTATATACTGAAATCATGGTTGAATACTGGACTGAGTATAAACATATTTAAATGCATAGGTCAAGCTGTAGAGCATAAGCTCTTTTACTAAAGAAGATGTAAATCGTGTTTCTGAACTATAACTGTGAAATCATGATATTTTAAGATAAGTAAAACTATTACTTAGGGATCCATAGACTGAGAAGATGTATTATGTCTGTAAATTATGAAATAGTGCAACTGAGCTGAAAACCATGAGTCATGCTAAAATTCATGTTTAAAGTAAATCCTTAGGAGAGTTTCTTCTACTAAATATGCTGAAAACACTGAGATACTATTCTGAATGCAAGTTGAAAGATATAAGTTGATGCAATGACCAAGTATATAAGCATGTAACTGTATAATACTGAACTGAACTGGATAACTGAATACAAGTTCATGCAATAATGAATGTGGATTGTGGGAGCTACTATTACCCGACATACCCTAAGCAGAGCTAACTATGGGGCCAACCTGTAATCCAGGATGTAAGGATGTTCATACCTTGCACAGGGTACAAACAAATCTGATGTGGATCTACTAAACTGATGTCCACAAGGGACAAGGGTTACCATCCTAAAGATGACAACTGACCTCTTTTATACCTACGGTGGCGCCGTAGTTCTGGGACTTAGGGACTGCTACTAAAGGTTACAACCTAAAGCTGACAGTGGAGCCTTCATCTTTTTCGTCCGCTTGATACTAAGCCTACTCCCAACTGAATGTAAAGCAATGAATGCACCTGAAACACTGGATAGCTCAAATAATGATAAATCTGAGAATAAAGCATAAACCTAAGGCTGAAAGCATTCTATTCTTCTGAAAAGATGCAGGCTGTTTACTGACTGATTTCATTCTTTTAAAACTGAGTACTAGTAGACTAGGCTAAATTCTGAAGAAAAGCCACTTCATATGAAACCACTACATTTTCATGCTAAATTCTTGAAAAGAAAGCTAATTCATGCAGAAGATACTGTAAATCCAGTTCCATCTCAATTCTAAGGATTTTAAGAAAATATTCGTAAAAATTTATGAAACATCATTTAAACATGTACGGGAAACATGTAGGATCATAAGGAGTTCAATTCTGTAAAAACATGCATAGTTGGGTATGAACCCTAGAATCATAATTTATAGAAATCATAACTGAAAACTGATCTTTGGGCATGAGGGTGAAAGGATATCCTCATTGAATACCCACAAACCTGATTACTGAAGAATTTCTAGGGCTGGAACTGAGGGATGAAAACTTGGAGAAGAAATCTGAAGGAAAACCCTTGAGAGAATTTCTTGCTTGAGCTTCTATGATCTTGCTTGCTTTAAACCCTAGGTGTCTTGCCTTAGAGTTTTGAGAGAATAATTCTAGAGATTGATCGATGTTTTTCTGAGGAATAACCCCCTTTGGGTTTGTAAAAGAAAAGGGGAAAATCCTAAGGTAAGGAAAGGACCAAACTACCTTCAACTTAAATGCTGAAAAAAATGTAGAAAGGTCGCTGGACGGCTTGTCCCACAACCCTTCATGGCTCCCATAGGCCGTCGGACTCAATTGTAGCCCTTACAGGGGTCAAAATGGCTCACTGGTTGATTCCCATGCTCTTTCCACCACGGGGGGTCATGGTCACCACGGGTGTCGTCCAGCCCGTCAGAGTTTGCCACGCCCGTAGGCCAGCCCGTCAGAGTTTGCCACGCCCGTAGGCCAGCCCGTTGGATTTTGGCAGCTGACAGTGCTTCACTAAAGTGCTCATAACTTTTTACTCCGGACTCGGATTAATAAGCGGTTGCTGGCGTTGGAAAGATAATTGAAATATCTTTAATTTGGTGGGTACTAGGCCCTCTAACTTTTTATATTCCAGGATATGGTCATTTGAAGTTGATCCTAGTTAGAACTTACATGAAAACTTAATCGGTAGAAAGACTTTCAACTTAACTTTGAGCTAGAGGCTCTTTATGACTTTATTTCATATCTAATACACCTTCCAACTCAAGAATTGCCATTAAGACTTGTATTCATAGAAAATTCATTAGTTTGAGTGAAGAATGATTTGGATCTTAACTTAGAATTTTATGGGGTGTTACAATATCTCTCCCTTGGGATCATTCATCCTCGAATGAAGACTAACTACAATGAAGTTATGGGGAAAGGGCTACAATCCCACCGACTGAGTTCTAAATGCTGGAGTACTTACATGGTAACTGATTTCTGACTGAAACATGGGCTGAGCTAGGTTCGTGAGGCATGTATGCATACTGAGATTATATGAACACTGATAGAAATTGAAACTAAATGGCCAACATGATAACTGGTCTGGAGTAAGAGTAGAGACTTAGTTGAAACTCATAAATAATGAACATATTCTTAGAAATCATAGTTAGCTGAAAGGAACATAAAACTGCGAGGAGTAACTGTACGAGAAAACTATTCCCTTTTAAATCAAACTTACTAGTGTGGATTAAGCTTAATGGGAAGCCTCTTGGTATCAGGAAATGGATACTGCCAGGTCTGAACAGATCATTTATGAGGACTCTCGCAAAATCATGAAGAGGCGGCTGAGCACGAACCATAAGTGTAAACCTAGAACATGTAAGTATTGAGGTCTGAGCCTAACTGCTTGGTTTCACTATGTTCATACCTAACTTGGAGGCACAAAGTGCTACACCTAGTATGGTAATGTTATTCTGATACCTGTCCTCCAATTAGAGGCTTACTCTTGGCTATGAACACTGAATCTGAACTGACCATCATTAATAAGGATAAGGGGTACTGCTGAAACCTAGCGAGACTTAGTCACTTAAGATGATACTTAGGAACATGAGTGTAAAGGGCATGAGTACTTCACATACTGAGCAAATAATGCCTGAATAGAGGATTATTCTGAGCATACATGTTATAACCACTCATCACTAGTTTGGGTGTAACTCCATAAAGCTTTGAGCAAGGACATCATAAGAATGAGTCTTTCAAAAGATCCGATCTGAGCATCTACATGATACAGCCTGATGCTATTAGCCATTAAGGCATAACTGGAGGACTGAGAGCATAGAACTTAGCATATAGTGAGTGATGGGATTATATATAATCAGCCTCTTGACATGAAGCTGAAATTCATGGAATCATAAAGTAAGACTGGGATTGTTGTCTGAAGCAAATTTCTGGTGGTTTTTGGAGCTAAGCATGGACATGAATTTGTATAGAGTGCATAAACTTAGTCATGGATATTGCACAAATACATCTGAGTATCGTTTCATCTTGACTAAAGTGCTAGGAAATCCGTTAGAATAAGAATGGATTGATATCCCATCATAGATCTTTCTAGAATTCTATACTAGTTGAATCACAAGACTCGACTTGGTTCCTTATTCCATCACTCCCTTTTAATTCAAAGTCACCCCTTTAGGTGTTGGGATGTAGGAGTTAAAAGAGTAGGGAAGGTACTAGAATGCCCCTCACTTAAAAGAAAATTGCAGATTATTCCTTCACCGGATTGGCTACCCGACGAGGGTCGGTATGGACCAGGGTGGTCTGATCCTTTGGCAAGTCCCCATGATGGCTCCCATGGCCCATCATGTTGATGATGGATGTGGTGATAGCCCATCAGGGCTTAGGATGCCTAGGGGGCACTGGTGGTTTTGCACGGCCCGTCGAATATTCAACACCCGTAGGGACTTCTATCGGGCTAAAGCTGGCTGGACAAAGCCATTGGGATCTTCCCACGGTGACCTTGACGGGCCATCAGACCTCCGACACCCACGGGTAAGCCCGTGGCGGATGACACTGCAGGTGAATTTCTGAGCTTTTATCAGTTTCTGGGTTTTAAATGTTAGTCTGAGATCTGGGGTGTTACAATAACCACCCAAAACAACTGAATTAAAACCATACTAAGGGTATCAATATCGTATATCTATACTCCCCTAAATTCATTTCTTAAGAACACCATATAATATACACAAAGCCTCCTCCAAAATGAACAACCTGAAAATTTCTAAACTAGTCACACATAGTACCATAATATCTCTAAATATCATGCAACAACATACTTTTCTGGGTACACCTCTACCTTTATAATGCTTAATGTTCTTCTTTACCTCATGACTTAGTCAAGATTTCCTGGTTTATCTAGGGGTCACATATACATCATACCTGCACCACCAAACTTTATGGCAAGTTAATCAACTTAAATATCTGCACATATTATGTCAGGTCTACCAGGTCAATTCCATAAGACTAGCATCACCACCCCTATCTTATAGTTACTATACTTCTAAATTCATACACCTGGATCTGCCGTCATTCTGCTACTTATGGCTCATCACACCTCAATTCACACTAACCCTTGAGTAAATGTACTACCCAAATGCTTAGGGAACCATACTTTTTAGCTAAGATGCTATCCATAGTAAAGTTTCTGAAAGAGGGCCTGAGAACACATTCTACTACATGCTCAATCTGACGAATGGAAAATGATACATGCTTTTGGATTAGTAGACTTTACGCACTAGTGAGCTCCTCTTGATCCCTTGTATAGTGTCTCAATTTTCTGATGGCTTTATCTGAGAGCATCTCACTCATAGGGAGCTAAACTTTACTATTTTCACCACCTCGAAGATGAGGCATGATCGGAGGAATTGGATTAACGCACGAATCTACATAAGTTTCTGAAGGAACAACTTTACTGCACGGTCTGGAGTATGAAAGAAGGGA
Organism: Jaltomata sinuosa; assembly: GCA_003996215.1. NCBI lineage: Eukaryota > Viridiplantae > Streptophyta > Magnoliopsida > Solanales > Solanaceae > Jaltomata > Jaltomata sinuosa. The sequence goes on from QJPP01001084.1 coordinate 431,592, forward strand.
AACATTTCCTAAATGCCCTGTAGCCTCCTGATTATAAGTGTGGTGCACAACACACCCATAAGCAAGACTCTACTAGACACGGCTTCACAGACAGCCGAGAAAACATGAACTTTGTGCTCTGCTACCATGTTTGTCATGCCTCGAGCCTACACCCTGGATGCGACACATTGCTTAGAGTAAAAAATGACCCCAAGCTAACCCATGGCCTTGCATACTTTTGAGATATAGACTGAAAGATAATGTGAAAGCTGAAATGTACTCAGCTCTTTTAAAAATATTATAACAAAGTAAACTTTCATAACTAAGATATAAGAGTGTTTGAAAACTGATATAACTAACTGATTGACAGTCTAACTGTTTATGAAGACTTTATTAACACTGACTATAGTTAGCCAGGACATGACCCCCAACTATCTTTAATCAATACATCTAATTAAAAATAAACTGCTATGACAACTACTGACTTGAGTTCCCAAATAAGGAGAACTCATCCTCAACTGTTGGCTGGTAGCTGCGATCAGTTTGACCATAATCCTGGAAGCTAGCACTGAAACCTATATTATAAAATGATGTAACACAAGGAAAGTATGCGGTCAGTACTTTAAATGTACTCAGCATGTGAGATAATTCACTAAATTAAAACCATGAGAAAACATGTATAAACTAAAAGCATGGTTGAATAGTGTACTGAGTATAAACATCAGAAAATGCATAGGTGAAGCTGTAGAGCATAATCTCTTTTACTAAAGAGGATGTAAATCGTGTTTTTGAACTGTAACTGTGAAACCATGATATTTTAAGATAAGTAAAACTGTTACTTAAGGATCCATAGACTGAGAAGATAAATTATGTCAGTAAATTATTAAATAGTACAACTGAGCTGAAAACCATGCGTTATGCTAAAATTCATGTTTAAAGTAAATCCTTAGGGAAGTTTCTTCTACTGAACATGTTGAAAACACTGAGATATTGTTCTGAATGCAAGCTAAAAGATATAAGATGATGCAATGACCAAGTATATAAACATATAACTGTATAATACTAACCTGAACTGGATAACTGAAAACAAGGTCATGCAATAATGAATATGGATTGTGAGAGCTACTATTAACCGACATACCCCAAGCTGAGCTAACTATAGGGCCTACTTTTAATCCTGGTTGGAAAGATAATCATACCTTGCCAAGGGTATAAACAAATCTGACATGGATCCACTAAACCGATGCCTACAAGGGATAAGGGTGACCAGCCTAAAGCTGACAACTGACCCCTTTTATACCTACAGTGGCACCGTAGTTCTGGGACTTAGGGACTTCTACTAAAGGTCTCAGCCTAAATCTAACCGCTGAGCCTTCATCCCTTTGTCCGCTCAGTACTAAGCCTACTCCCAACTGAATGTAAAGCAATGAATGCAACTGAAACACTGGCTAGCTCAAATACTGATAAATCTGAGAATAAAATAAAATGGCAAGGCTGAAAGCATTCTATTCTTCTTAAAAGCTGTAGGATAATAACTGATTGATTTCATGCTTTTTAAACTGAGTACTAGTAGACTAGGTTGAATTCTGAAGAAAAGCCACTTCATGTGAAACCACTATAATTTCATGTTAAGTTCTTGAAAAGAAAGCTAATTTATGCAGAAGATACTGTAAATCCAGTTTCATCTCAATTCCAAGGATTTTAAGAAAATATCCATAAAACTTTATGAAACATCACTCAAAAATGTCCGAGAAACATATATTATCATAAGGAGTTCAATTCTGTAAAAACATGCATAGTTGGGTATGAATCCTAGAATCATAATTTATAGAAGTCATAACTGAAAACTGATCTTTAGGCATGAGGGTGAAAGGAGATCCTCATTGAATACCCACATACCTGATTACTGAAGAATTTCTAGGGCTAGAACTGAGGGATGAAATCTGAAGGAAAACCTTTGAGAGACTTTCTTTCTTGAGCTTCTATGATCTTGTTTGCTTGAAACCCTAGGTATCTTGCCTTAGTGTTTTGAGAGAATAATTCTAGAGATTGATCGATGTTATTCTAAGGAATAACTCCGTTTGGGTTTTTAAAATACAATAATAAAATCCCGTGGTAAGGAAAGGACCAAACTACCTTCAACTTAAATGCTGAAAAAAATGTAGAAAGGTCGCCAGACGGCTTGTTCCACAGCCCGTCGTGGCTCCTATGGGCTGTCAGACCCAATCGTGGCCCTTGCAAGGGTAAAAAAGGCTCACTGTTTGATTCTCACTCTCTTTCCACCATGGCCCATCATGGTCATCACGGGCGTTGGCCAGCCCTTCAGAGTTTCCCACGCCCATCGGCCAGCCCGTCAGATTTTTGCAGCTGAAAGTACTTTACTAAAGTGCTCATAAAGTTTTATTATGGACTCAGATTAACAAGCGGTTAGTGGTGTTGGAAATATAATTTAAATAACTTTAATTTGGTAGGTACTAGGCTACCTAACTCTTTATATTCCAGGAGATATGGTCATTTAAAGATGACCCTAGTTAGAACTTACATGAAAACCTAATCGGTAGAAAGGCTTTCAACTTTAATTTGAGCTAGAGGTTCTTTATGACTTTAATTCATATCTAATACATCTCCCAACTGAATAATTGACATTAATACTTGTATTCATAGAAATTTCATCAGTGTGGATCTAACCAGATGTGAAGAATGATTTGGATCTTAGCTTAGAATTTCTGGGGTGTTACAAGAAAGGGGCCTATTCATCGCTCTGAACTCAAGTTTGAAGCTCGGATGTGGTTAGATTTTGTATGCTCACAGCTCATTCCAACTGGACAAAATACACAGGTGACTATAGGAGTGGCTATCCTAATCACTTACATCATGACCATTCGCCAGTTGCATGAAGCGGATTTAATCGCCGAGCAAATCAAGTGGAGAGTAAGACAAGAGAGTACCTCCATGTCCTTCCCTATTCTCATTAGCTACTTGTGCTTCCAAGTGAATTGTCCGTTGATTCTCTCTCTGGATACAATTAGCCAAGCCACCAAAATGATCCAATTGAAAAGTAGGCCAAAAATAGATGCCCCTCATGTTAAGATAAGACACCTCGCTCATGGAACTATCTCAAGCAATGATCATGATGAAGTGGTGACCTAACATTATTTGGGCGCTTCCTCCCTCTTCTAAGAAGCATCAAATACCTCCCCTGTGAATCCCAAAGCCACCTCATCCTTAGGTAACTTACTCAAGCTCAATCATTTTATGCACAAAAATAAGGAGAGCCTAGGAAGGATAGCTAAGTACATTCCACGCATGATTCAAGCCACCATAAAATTGGATTTAAAGCCACTAGTGTCAACTGTGAACAAGATCTGTGCTAAAATAGATGTCTGGAAGAAGAGGTTGATGAGCTTAGGCAAGCTATACCACATGTTGGGTAGAGGCCTAATTGGGATCTTAATTTGTCGGCCCCATACATCCTTTTCAAGGTGTGCTAGCCCTCCGGATGATTGGTGTACCGGCTGGGACCAATAGGATAATGATGTTGCATCTGCAATCCAATCATGGTGTCTCGAGCTATCATCTGAGCAATATCTGGATCCTCCTGACTCACTATAGCCTGAATGGAGGCATCTACCTAGACCAAGTTTGATACCACGACCACCTTCTTATCATGATTTGATGACCTCTGAGGACATATGGTACTAGATGACCCATTTGGTCCGCTTAAGCTGCCACTTGACCCAGTGTATGCATACATTCCATAGCCAGCATTACCACCACTGCAACCTCAGGGACCACCTCAGCGATTCTATTTAAGGAGGCATCAACGCCATCAGTAGTATAATCAAGGAGTTTTTGCACTCGTTCTCATTTGTATAATTTTTTTTGCATCGAGGGCCATGCATGCTTTAAGTTTGGGAATGTTTGTAATTATTTATGGTATGGAGCTTGATTATGATGATATTACCTTTGTCGGGCCTTTTCTTTATATTTTGAGCTTAATTTTGCCCTCGATGGGCTTGATTTTTAATGTTTAGATGTGTGCCGGGTTAGTCTTACACGATTCCATTATCTTGTTACTTGTGCCTTGAAAATGCACTAAGGGCCTATGGTAAGGCTTGTTTCTAGAATGATTTATTAGCGTGAAAAAATTGGTTATCGCCTTGTTAATAGTAGTTTAGCAATAATATCCGAGAGTTTTCTTAATACCATAGTTCTTTCCGAAGGAGCAAAGTTTTCTTCTTTTATTTTCTTTTTCTTTTTGTTTCTTTTGGTGTCGAACAGGGTTGGTGTTTCCCTATGATAGATTGAGAGGTGACTTTCTTAAGGAAAAATGCCAAGTTTTAGTTTAAATTTGAGTCCGTAGTGTGCTTGTCTCGAAATGGACCCACCAAAAAAAAACTTGGCAAGATGTTTTTGAAAATGAAAGGAAAGAGGGAAAATGAATTTTTGAGGAAAACATTCTCTTGTAATTACTTGCAAAATCTCGCCTTGGCTTGATCTATAATGAGTGTGTAATGAACTCGAAATAGCTTATTGAAAGTCATTTGTCCCAATTGATTTTGAGACTAATGAAAGAAATCTTGTGGCATGATGCCTTGTGTGGTGAGGCTTTACCTTGATTGTTGTGCATATATGTCATCTAGAGCTTACCCTAAATATGATTCAAGGCAAAATTCTAGGTGTGATCGAGCTTGGAAAATGACCTTAGGACCTCTTTGAACAACTACTTCATCCAAATGACTTCCCTCAACATCAATTCTAGTGAGCCTATTTGAGCTTGTTACTGTCCTTTGGCACCTTGTTTAACACCATGACCTTTTTGAAATCTCTCTCTTGGCACCCGTTCTCCCAAGTTGCTTGAAAAGTGAAAAGATGGATAAAATCCTATGTTTGGGGGAGGGGGATTTGAAAGACAATATAGGCAAATGCCTAAGTTTGGGGGTGTATGTGATTAATGAGGAGAAGAAAATGGATTCACTTCAAGTGCAAGGTAGCACCATGAAGTTGAATTGAAAATTCGCTCCAAAAATTCAATCAAATGAGCAAAATAAAAAGAAAGAATTGGTTCTACCAAATGAAGGTGATACAAGGAGTTGAATGATCATGATTGAAAATGAGAAGCTTGGGTTGTGCGAGGGAGAAATAAGTTGAAGTGAAAAGTCAAAAATGCGAGAGGTGTTCGAAATGATAACAAAGAGCATTTGAGAGGTGTAGTCACTTGAACCAAATGAAATCCTCACCTTAGCCCCATCCAATATCGTAACCCGCAAGTCCTTGGTGATTCCAAGCTTGACTACCCTACATTAGTGAAAATCTAAATGAAAGGAAAGCCTATAGGTCGACATGTGTGCACTTTAACTTTCTTGAGAGAGTGAGAGTCTTTTCTTTGTTCTCCTATAATCCCTTTATTTTGTGAATTGCATGATTGTGAGTGGGATTCTCTCTTGTGGTGAGTGGCATCATGCACTCGAATTGAATCATAAAGTCTCTATTTCAATTAAGAGGAATGAATGAGACAAGTTGTGTGGCGAATCTCGAGGCAAACCTTGATGGTCCATGACAATGACTTGAGATGATTTGTATCTTGTTTGAATGACCAAATTCCCTTGATTTTAAATGAGAAATGAAGTCCTTTTGATAAAGGTTTTGAAATGATCTGTTGTCTTGATGATGTGGTGGTTCAAATTGAGATGAGCACAATTGTTGAGTCTTTTTTTGAGTCTTCTTGTTCGTTATTTTTCTTAGTTTTTAGAATAGAGTAGTCTTTTGTGCCTTAATTGAGTCTAGAGCATAATTCTTTCATTACCTTGTGAGCATCTTGCTTGAGGACAAGCAATAGTTCAAGTTTGAGGGTTTGATAAGTCGGTAATCTACCAACTTATTGAGCCTTTACTCATGAATTATTGCTATATTTTGATAAGATTTAGAGGTTCTTATGACCTTTATTAATGTCTATGCAGGTTCTTATGATCAAAGATGAAAAACAAGGAAATGAATCCGAAAAGGAGTGAAGTGTGAAGTGAGCAAGAAAAACAAAGATTTTGCTGAGAGATATGGCCCTCGTGCGACACATACTTGGCTTAAGGTGGACCGCACCTCCCACTGCATAGAGATGAAAGCTGACTGAAGAATCTGTTGAGGGGTGAAGTCGATATGCGATATGTATAATGCCTTGTGCGAACTGCACCCCCTTCGCATGAAGCTGCCTAATTTGCTGAGTCACTGGATCACTGAAGCAGGGTGTGCGATGCACACATCAGAATGTGCGAACCGCACGTTATGCTGCATACCGCCTGAAGGGAATTTTTTTCCAAAGTTAAGTGATGTTTTGGGAATGTTTATATACCCTATATAGGTACAATTGTAAGGGAGTTAAGCTAGCACTGAGTTTTTAAAACAATTTTCTCAGCTTTGTCAACAAGTTTTTCCTTCTAAGAACAATAAGAGGGTTTCTCACAATTCCTTGTTCCCAATTCTTAGAACCACTATTTGTGTACAAATTGATCTTGGATATTGAGAAATTTAGCTTGAATGGAAGGGAAATTAAATTACCCATTTGGTAAATCTCTTTCCTTAAGCATGGGTAGCTAAACCTCTTATCTAAGGATGTGTTGATGATGGGTACTTGATAAATGGGTGTGGGTGTTGTTAATTCTTGCTTATAAATGATTATTTGACATGGGTCTAGTGATTCCACCATATTTTAACCCTAAAATTGGTGGTTGCAAACATTGATTTTCCTTACTTTGTTATGGTTTTGCTTGAAAGGGAAGATTATAGCTTTCGATGTGAAATTATTACTAGGAACTTGGGCTTCTATTTAGATTGAGGCTAGAAATAACTCAAATCAACGAAATTACCCACTTAAGGGTCTAAAGCTAGAAATAGTATGACCTCCCTAAAAAATAGATTGGTTGTTTATTGATTAATCAATAGTTCTTGACTTAAGGCGGTTGAATATATGGTTATTGATCGAGAGATAAATAACCATACCTAAAACCAAGGTTACACATGCAGTTTAGCATGAATATGCATTCACCATATCCCATGTTCGAGTCTCATTTGACACACATCCCTAGTCATCCTCTCTATTGTCTACACCCCATTTTACTTTATTGCTTTATTTTGTTGAATTGCAAAATTGTGACAGATTCCTAATATCCCCTTTTTTATATTACTCACTCTTGATATGAACTCTATTTTATAATCACCTAGGATTAACTCTAAATTATATGTGGGATCGACCCCGACATCCATTGGGAACTTTAAATATGTTTTGCTCTTACGATCGCCAATACCTCCTAATAAGAGAGTATGTTTGAGCATTATCATGTATCACTATGGATTTCATGGTTGGGTTGCCTCAAACTTTGGGGATGTATGACTACATTTGGGTGATTATGGACAAATTGACCAAATCAGCTCATTTTGTTCGAGTGAAGGTGAACTATAATGCTGAGAAGTTAGCAAAGATCTACATTTGAGCGATACTTCAGTTTCATGTTGTGTCCATTTCTATCATTTTAGATAGGGGTACTCAGTTCACTTTGCACTTTAGAGTTCTTTATAGCATGAGTTGGGTACTCAGTTGGAGATGAGTACAACTTTTCACCCACATATGAATAGTTAGTCAGAGCGGACTATTCAGGTTTTGGAGGATATGCTTTGAGCTTGTGTGATTAATTTTGATGGTCATTGGGACTAGTTCTTGCCTTTGGTGAAGTTTTTCTACAATAACAATTACCATTCTAGCATTCAGATGGCACCTTTTGAGGCTTTATATGGGAGGAAGTATAGATCCCTGATTGGTTGGTTTGATTCCTTTGAGTTTAGGCCTTGAGGCATGAATTTGTTGTAGGTTTTGATAGATAGAGTGAAGTTAATTCAGGACCAACTTTTGACATCCTAGAGTAGATAGAAAAGTTATCTTAATAAAAGGTTCATGACTTAGAGTTCATGGTTAGTGAGCATGTTTTATTGAGGGTATCACCCATGAAAGGTGTGATGAGATTTGAGAAGAAGGGCAAGATTAGCCCTAGGATTATTGGTCCTTTTGAGATTCTTTGGCGTATTGGGGAGGTGGCCAATGAATTGGCTTTTCCTCTGAGTCATTCAACTGTGGATCAAGTTTTCCATGTATTTATGTTGAAGAAGTACCAATCCAATGGATCTCATGTGATTGGGTGGGACTCGGTGGATTTGGATAAAAATCTGACTTTTGAGAAAGTATCATAGATATTTTGAATAGGCAAACTAAAAAGTTGAGGTCTAGGGAGATAACTTCAGTAAAGGTTCAATGGAAGAATTTTTTGGTTAAGTAGTTACATGGTAGACAGAGTCAAACTTGGAGAATATATATTCCCAGCTTTTTGACAGTTCAGGTACCTTCATTACTCTTACGTTCGAGGATCAATGTGTGTTTTAGTGTTGGATAACGTAACAACTTTCATAGTGTTTTGGAATTTTTATGGATTTTTATTATTTTACCCCTCCCTGTAGTTGTATTATGATATTTGTAGTCTGCAAAAGTGGGTGGCATGGTTCCTGAGGTCTTTGGTTGAGTTCTATGTGAGTTTTTTTATTTTGGAAGATTTTGAAGTGATACGGTTGACTTTAGTCAATATTTAGAGATTTAGACGTTGTATGAGGATTCTATCAGTTATGTTAGCTCCAAAATGCCATTTTTAGGCTTGTAGCACCTTTGGTTTGGGTTCTGAGGTGTTCAGGTGCATTTTGAGTAGTTGGTTAGAAAGTTGGAAGTTAAGGCCTATAGTTGACTTTGGTCTAAATTCATTGATAATGACCTTCGTTGGTAAATTTGATGGTTTTATTAAGTTTGAAATGATGATTTTAGTCTAGTAGCATTTTTGGTTTGTGTTCTAGGGGTTTCGAGTGTCTTTTGGGGGTCGATTCCAAGTTTTGGGAAATAGTTGATGTTGCTGGTGTCTAGTGAGTCGCACCAGCGGCCCCTTATCTGCACCAGTAATGTTTCGCCTGTGGCCAAGGCACCGCTCTTGTGGAGCCTGCTCATGCCTACAAAGTTGTTGTGGCGAGGAATCTCGCCTTCTACAAAGCCGGCTCACCTTGGAGCTCACAACTCGTGTAGAACCTTAACTTCAATGGCAAGATCACACCTGCGGAACTCCACGTGGTTAGTGGGTTTTATAGTGGCGGTCATTTTTTCATGCCTATGGGACTACTCCTATGATCGAATCCCAATAGGTGCAGAAATCTCTGTTGTGATCCTTGGTCTTTTCTCCTTTTATTCTATTTTTTCCATAACACGTTTTTGGAGCTGGGACTCAATTTTGGCAATTTCAAAGGGGATTTTTTTAGGTTTCTTCATTGGGTAATTTTCTTGTACTACATTCATATATTTCTCAATGATTATTTCATCATTTGTCCTTCAAATCTTGGTGTTCAACTTAAAATTTTGGAGTTTTTCCAGTAAAGTTAAAGAATGGTGCTTCAATGATTTCAAGGTCCATTTCAACTACATTTTTATGTAATTTTATATTTTAACTCCTTAAGCTTTGAGTAAATTGCTTTTCTAATAAAATTCTAGTTTTTCCCTTGTGAGCTCGGAGTTGACTTTTAAGTTAACTTTTTTAGACCCAGATTAGAACCTTAGAAATATGAATATATTATTGGACTCGTGTTTACTTGTAGAACCTGATTTTTATATATTAGGCATGATCCAAAAGTTATTTAAAAAGGGAATGCTCATGTGTGATCAAGTAAAGACTTGCGGGTCAGCTTCGCGGTTAGTTATGGCTTCAAATTTTATAGACTTTGCTTGGGTGGGCACTTGTCGTGTAAAGCGTGTTAGGGGTTGGTTGAAATCATGGGTTTGAATACTTAATGAGATGGATTTTAATTATGATACCCAAATTGGGGCTTATACTATGTTGGGTGACAAAGAACTTAGATTCCTAGCTTAATGTTGAGGCTCATAACTTGTGTTCACCGATTTGTTATCATTCTGAGATCTTGAACATTTATATTGTATTTGTTTTACTTTTGCTTCTTTGTTCATGCATGTTTATTCATCTCATAATGCATGAAAATAATGGATTTGAAGGAAATAATTTGAAAGAAATAATTTGAAAAGAAATGATTCAAAATAAAAACATGGATTTGGTATCAGTTTGAGTCTGGTTCATTGATACTGATTACTAGTCTTGGTTTGAGTCTGAGTCATTGATATTTATTTTAGTCTCGGATCAAGTTTGATCATGATATATGGATCTTGCAAATTCCCCATGGGTCCCCCTTCGCATTAAACTTCTAGAGAGGGTGTATATCGACAGGCATTAGCCATAGCATATCACCTTATTTCATTGCATTGCATTATCATTTGGATTATTTTTGTGATTGAGATATATCGTGTTGTTATTGATATTGAACTTCTAGACTTTTTTGTGTGCAGGATTATTTTAGTATTCTTTATTCTATATAGTATCTACTTAAGCTTAGTCAGCCTATGATGTCTACTGAGTACATATGGACCTTACTCACCCCAACTTTTCTACATCCTTCCAATGCAGATCCAGGTACAGGTGGACCCTGCAGATAGAGTTCGTGCTTTTTGGTACCATTTAAAGTTGTGGTGAGCTTCTATCTTCAGAGATCGATCCAACTTCCTCTATCTTTTTACTTTTTGACTCTTTTACTTTCTAAGTGAGTTTTTTATTGGTTTGAGCATACTATATTAGAGTCTCTCTTGTATTTATGACTTCTGAGTCTTGGAAATTTTGGATTGATTTGTTCAGTAACATTTGACAATGATTTGAGATTTTATTACTACTTATGCATATAGATTTCACATCATTGCCTTTACTTCAAATATTATTTCTTTTTGATTTAGGCTTACCTACTATTGTTGAGTTTGGGTAGGTACGATCACAACACTTGGGACTTCGGGTTATGACAGTTTCCCTTACTAGTACTTGAAGGACCTCCCTTGTAGTTTCTTGTTCTTCAATTACTGCTACTATATATTATTTCGTGTAGTTCATTTATAGTATTATTTTATTATAGTACTGTCGTTCTATTGTCTGATGTTTTGGTTACTATATACTATCTCTTGTACTTTCATTACATCTTTTTTAGACTATCTTTGTCTTGAGACGAAGGTCATTCGGAAATAACCCTCTTTATCTCATCTCTAAGATAGAGGTAAGGTCTACATTCACTCCACACTCCCCAAACCTTACTTTGTGAAACTATACTGGGTATGTTGTTGTTGTTTTTGTTAGACTCATATTTACTCATAGATTATCTTCTTGACAGTTTAGGAGTATTTTTAGGCTGTTTAGAAAGGAAAGGCACATTTATAATGGTTCAAGGCATTTTTGCTTGGCATTCAAGGTAAGTTATGACTTACTTTTCTCAAACTTATATATGGTAGGTACTTATTGTGTAAAATATATTATGGATTGGGAAAAATAGTAGGTTGAAGTATTGTAATGATATGATTTGATGTTGTGATACCCAAAATAAGGTTTTTGCCGAGAAATGGCTTGAGACTTGGAAATTATATCATTTTAATGTTATACTTGGTTTCATACGTTCAATATTATATGATGGGTTGTTTTGCCATGATAGGCATCATTTGGAGGGTTAGTTGATTGACTGAGAAAGTATGACCAATGGGAACGAGTTTGAGGGCAATTATTGATTGATGAGGCTTGTAGCATGTGTATCGTGTTGAGAAAAATATTTTTATATACTTGTTGAATTTGAAACTTAATTTATTACTATGATCATGAATATTCATTCATTCTCATTGGTCACGATATTGGTATTGTGAAAAGACTATGTTTTAGAAAAAAAAATGCTCTCTTTTTATGTGTTTGAGGGGAAATAGTTCTGGATGAGTGATTCTTGATTTGTTATGTATTACAGAATATAGTTCCGAAAGAGTGCTATGATGGTGCTCAATCGAAAATGGTTCCAGGTGGGTATATGGACCTCGCGAGTTCTTTATGGACCCCACCTCACAGCATACCATGATGTAGAGGGGGTGTATACTGGTAGGATCATAGTCCATTTCATTGCATTTCAAATCATTGATTGTTGTATTGTCTCTTTATAATGTGTTTGTTTGAACAATTGGGACTTTTATTGGAACCATTTTGATTGCCTTTTCAATATAAGATCCTTCCAAACGGATTCCGTTGTGTGTGTCGGGTTATTAAACATTCTTTACGAAATATAGTTACTACTTATGGTCAGTCATGCTATGATGCCTACTGGATACTAGTAGTTTTGTACTCACTCTAAACTTCTACATCTTTTTTAATGCACATCCTAGTACAACTCATACTTGTTAACTCTGATCATTTGAAGTGCTTGTGACATGAATTTTTCACTATAGGAAATATACTTTAATGATCAATTCTTAACCAAGGGACATAAATCTGATCGTTATAAGTGTACATTTAGCGTACAATTTTATTTTTCGTCTCTAAAGATAATTTTTAGTGCAACATCAATGAGAGAATAATATTTAGACCTTCAAAGTATAATATCTTGTCGTTAAAATTAAGCAAAATGAAAAAAGGCACTACAAATTCCCTCATTTTCCCCAACCCACCCTCCGCCCCCAAAAATCCCTTTAATCTTTCTCTCCATTTTGTGTCACGACCCGACTTCTCAAGTCATGATGGCGTCTACAATCCCCCCAGTAGGCGAACCAATTCCCGTAGCCCAGAACGATTAGTAATGAGATACCACCTAACCAATACGCAAAATAAGGAGAAATAAGGGGAAGCAGAATATAAAGATAGGGACAAAGCGGAAGCAACAACCTGAATTTATACATAATGAAACTAAACCAACCCCAAAACTTGGTATCGATAGTACATAAGCTTCTAATAGGATACAAGTGCTAGAAGTAGCAAAACGATAAGTATAATTGTCTCTAAATATACAAAGAGTAACAGTACAAAAGAAAAGATGTGGTCAAGCCCCGACCGTCATGCGCTCACCCTAGTTTCGGATATCCAAAAGTTGCATGAGTCTCCAAGGCGATCAATGGCGAAAGCTCAACTAATATCTGCACAAGAAAGATGCAGAAGTGTAGTATGAGCATTAATTGCTAATAAACGGGTACCTAGTAGGCATCATCGGCCGACTAAGCACATATAAGATATAAAACCAGTAATTAGCAGATAGCAAGAAAGCAGTCACGGAAGCAATAGATAAAGCACAAGGAGCTAGCACGAAAAATAGACAACCGGGAGTTATACGCAAGTAATGCTAGCCTAGAAGATATGCATAACACAGACACACAGGTGTAAGAAGGAAGAATTCACCTGGGATCCTTGCAACAATAGTATAAGTAAAGAGAGAGAGAGAGTTGAGAAAATGGCGGTATACTTGTAACCTCGAGTAAGGAGGAAAGCAGTCCAACATAATCAACTAGAAGCCATACAATAACAGAATCATACTTAAAAACCATAAACTCTCAAGATAAGCATAAACTGGGATCAATCTCATAATTACAAACCTAGAATTGTATAAATAATCCACAAGGAACAGGAGCTACTAATCAACTCCTAATAAATAATAGAACTAGAAACCCACAATCTTCTCAGAAGACCGCACAATAGTGCCTCAATAATACAAGACTCACTAGCCCCTCAATACTCAAGCCCAAGACTAGCAGTCTCAATAGGCTAACACTTCCCAATCCACAAGAACCAAGGACCATAACAATCTATATAAACTGACAGGAATATATAATCTACCTATATTCCCCCACAGTCGCCCATACAACCGAGGAACACAATCAAGTGAAAAGAAACCCTTCGGCCGCCCATACAGAGAGTACACTGAACACACAGCAAACTAGGGTGGAATCTGAGTGAAATATGCATGATGATGATAATGATGGAACCGATAATAGTAATTCTGTATGCACCTCCCCCGACACTCAGGTAGGAGGACCCATTCTGGGACATACTCGCTATACACTATCTAACACCATATACCCCTCCTTCGGCACGCTTGGCCCCTTGGCCAGGTCTTGGAATGGCAGGGCCCATGGAGGTCCCAAACCACATAAAGTAATGAATGCGAAATCTCAGAGAATAAGAACCTCAAAGTACGTGCCCGAGATTGAACCGAGTCTAAAATAGTAGCCAAATCTCAATAACCCTTACAAAGGGTGCCCGGAGTACTTCCGAGTCTTAATCAGTAGTAAAAGTGTCAATAACACTCTCAAAGGGTGCCCAGAGCGGATCTGGGTCTAAACCAGTAATAAAATTGAGTCTAGTGCTTCGGTCCTTCCGATTATAGTATTAGTAGGAAATCAAGTCTGAAATCATCCAAATCACATTTTATCATCATTTATACCAAAAACGGGCCCCCATGGCCATGAAAGGTTTAGAAAACCATCTATAGTAGGCCTGAAGCCAAAAGAGTGATAAAATATGCAGGGAAAAACTTTTTTCATGGATGATATGCTCGCACATAAATATAAAATTAGCCTGATGACTCACAAACTTTCCTACCGGCCCTGCACAGGCTCAACAGCTCTACAACAGACATAACCAGCCTAAGATAAAAGCTTTCTGTTTGGGACTCGCGGACATTCCCAAATAACCCTCAATCTATGTTCCATAGTCAATACAAGGCCACACAGCACCACAAGGGTTATATACAATACTGATACGAATACTACAATCATTGTATAAAATAAACAAACAGAAAAGGTGGACAAGGTCTTGGGTACCAATCCTATAACAACCCACCCAAGGATACTAATTAATGCAGTTATAGCCTATATATGAAGAGTCTAGGTAGGGAAGACCATAACCTACCTGTCATCCGATGACTAGCTACGTGAACGGCGTCGTCCAGACTCAAACTGCTCTGGGAAGCTCCAATTCATGAAATCACTATCAATACAATAATCTAAACATTAACACGAGACTAATAATATCCAAAATGCCATAATAAGAGTCGGGTCTAAATCTGGGTCACAAATGGGCTTGTTGTCCCCGCAACCCAAAACCAGAAATGAAAAACACTCATGTGTTCCTTACTATCCCGGGAGTATATGCTCAATGTTTGAGTGAATTTGGCCAAGGTTAATGGCACAAAACAACCCACTAAAAAGGGAAGATTCAAGGATGAAATCCAGAAATTAATCGAAAGATACTCACCACAACTACAGGAACAAGCTAAGGAAGTGAAAACTCTGATCCCATGAACATGCAAGCCCAAGAAACAGATTCTACACAGAATTTACAAGCTTTGAGAAATATCAACAATGGAGGTTTATGCCATGAAGAATGAGCAAGTTTTTGGGATGAAGAACTTACCAAAATCGACCAAGAAGCAAAACTTTCCAACCAAATTGATGAATTCTCCAAACTATGATTGAAAGGAGTACTTTGGTAGAGGTGATTATGTATTTGGAGTTGGGAATAAAAGAGAAATGGAGCTAGAAAAACGAAGGGCCAAGAAAATAACTGTTGGCACGTTGGTAAGCGACAACAGTGCTAAACAACGCCATCGCGCAAGAGGAGGGCTAAGCACCTCGGTGACATCGCGCCAACAGGGCGCCATTGCGTACCCACGGGCGGAAACTTGAGCGCTATCGTACTGGCAAGCCGTCATCGGTGATACGCCCAAATTACAACTCCAATTATGAAGCGTAAGCGGTCATCGCCAAATATAGAACCCAACAGAGGTTGGGGTCGATCCCACACGGAATAAGGTGCAAATTAAGTCGTTAGTGAATTAGATGACTAGTATTCAATAGTTTCCGGTAAATAGGGGGGTTTGTGCGAACAATATTTGATCAAAACAAATAATAATGTACGATGAATAATCAATATGAGAGTGAACTAGGGAAGTGTTCACCATGGCGTCGTAACAATGTCGACTCAAAGCTTAACCGGGTTCTTTCTATATGCATGTCACAATGTGATTGAATTAGTGGTATCATCTAAACGTTTCTCAACCAAATAGACGAATTTTCTTTTCAATTCTCTCGAACTTGAAAAGGTGAGCTTTTAGATTTCAATCCTAAACATCAAGTAGATTAATCTAGTTACAACATTAATCATAAGACGAGAAGTGATGGTCTCGAATCCTCGTAGTTAATCAAATTTCCCGGTTTTAATCTCTTTACTCAAGCAAATTAAACCTAGGCATGTTCTAATGTTTGCAACCGCTAGAAAACGTTAATAATGAATGATTAACAACGTGACAACATAAATATTGAACCCGACTCTACCCGGAATCTATATTGCTACTTTTGCCATGGCTCCCACAACCCTAGTTGTGGGAAGTTAGTTACTCATGCTATTAGGAGAAGAGAAAAAAATCATATTCATAATAAAGAGAAAAGATTCTTACAATATAATGAACACAAGCTTCAATTATCCAAGAACAAGAAACCAAGATCCCAAGAACAATGGAAGAACAAGATGATGAAGAAGAAAAATGTGTAGTGTCGTGTTTTCTCTCCAAAAACTCGCTCAAAAGTCGACTAAAAATATCCTAGAACTATTGGGTAATGAATGAATAAAATAAACCTAACATAGGGTATTTATAGTAGCCCAGGAAATAAAGTCCAAAACTAAAACGTTCGGATTCCGCGTCGCATAAACGGCCCACCCTGACGGACCGTCACAGGCGTGACTGGCCGTCACGGTGGCCGTCACCACTAGGAAGTGGTACTGCCTCACTTGACGGTCAGGCTGACGGACCGTCACCTTGGTGACGGGCCGTCACGGTGGCCGTCACCACTAGGCAGTGGTGCTGCCTCACTTGACGGTTGTCTTGACAGTCCGTCACCTTGGTGACTGGCCGTCACGGTGGCCGTCACTCTTATCCAGAGGGTCTTTTTGCTCGTATTTCCTTCTGTTTTTATGTTTGTCTCTCTTTCCTGCAAACATAACATAAAACATCAAAAATGACGACGGTTGCTTGAGAATTTACGGTTATTCTTAGTTTAAAGGAGTCAAATGTGCCGTAGAATGGCGACACATCAACACCCTCAACTTAGACGTTCGCTTGTCCTCAAGCAACATGACATAAAAGAAAAACAATAAGACGACTCAACTAAGAAAACAAACTCGTGTCTCTAGCAACTCATGGTCATTCGACGCTTATTCAATTTTAAATTAAGCTCCCTAGTAGCACACAAATGTATGAAACGTTAACTTGCAAGGATCCAAACATTGTCATTCCGATATGATAGAATGTTCTACATACACACGCGCAGCTATCCTAACAGTCAATAGACAATATAAAAATCTTGGTGTCCTCACCACAAAGAAGTCCCACACACAAGATTTGGGACTAGGTAAGGCGCTCATACTCACAAATGATTTCAAACAATGCACATGCGATGCCATAAGCTTGCCCTTACTATTCTATTTCAGTTTTTCAGAAAGCCGCTCAAAATCACTACAGGACTTGTTTTGGCTTGTAATGAGGCTTCGGGTGCAGGTAGGATACGTTTGGGGAATAGTGACTAAACCCTCCTTGGAATCACCGACCTACTATTTCCACATAACTTTACTTTGTCCATCCTTATTCACCTCTTTATTCCCTTCTTTCTAGCTACAGGTGCGGCCTCTTTATTTTGACACTTCTTTTTATTTCTTTTTCATTCTTTTTCATCTTTTTTTTTTTCGTTTCTTTATCTTTCTTTTCTTAGACACACACCCGGAATTTTTATTCTATCCACAACCAATCTTATCCATCCTATTTTTCTTATTA
The DNA here is from genome assembly GCA_003996215.1 of Jaltomata sinuosa. NCBI lineage: Eukaryota > Viridiplantae > Streptophyta > Magnoliopsida > Solanales > Solanaceae > Jaltomata > Jaltomata sinuosa. Next base: position 449,316 of record QJPP01001084.1, read on the forward strand.
TTTACCTCTATAGTAGCCACCCTCAACTTAGGCTGGTTGCCTGAGTTGAGGTGCACAATATCCAAGGAAGGACCAGGGCCAAAACAGGGATTCAAAGTTCAACAAGAACGGTGACAGGTTATTGAAAGAATAGGGTCAATTATGGCTCAACAGGGTTCAAGAGGGATTATTTGCATTTGGACGGTCTTATAGGCTAAGTGGACTGCACACAAAAAGGGCATGTGATCCTTTCCTAAGCAACCAACTTCAAACTTAACAAAATAGACCGGGCAAGTTCTAGATGCATTCACAGAGTAAGAATTTATAACAATAAGCTCACACACACTTGGCACCAAGAAACCACACCACTACTAACTATCGAAACAACAGCTCGGCTTAAGCATACTTATTCCAATCATAACCACACAATGACATTCAAGGATCCAGACAGTCAATCGTTTCAAACATAAGGGGGCACATTTTTTTTTAAAAACGCCATGCTTGCTACAGACACTAGAAAACAACTAAAATTTAAACGACAACCTAAACATGCCAGTTCTACTAGATAGCACACCGGAGGGAAAAGAAACACGGCAACAAAAGCCCTCAGTGGTGAAAGACTCACAGGTATCCCAACACCCTCAACTTAGACTCATGCATTGTCCCCAATGCATACATGTGAAAGCTAAACCTGTGAGAGAAAGGAATACCTGTGAATCCCATAGGACTCAGAGTCTGGCATGATGTTGGAGACCGCCAGGGTCTCCAAAGCAGGCGAAATTGATGGAATAGGTGCCAGCTACCCTATCCCATTGAGCTCCAACTTTCTCTTTTATCGGCTCCGCAGCTAGTCGCGACAACTTCTTTACTCTTTCTAACTCTTTTCCTTTGCTGGTTTTCTTGCGGTGTTTTCTTTTTCTTGATTTGTTCTCACCGCCTTCCTCTATAGGTTTCTCTTCTCGCAGCATCATTCTCACAACAGCTAGAGTCTCGACAGGACCCTTCTCCTCCACATGCACATCCGCAGGGGCTTCATCAACAATATTTATAACCGAGACCACTCTCATGTCTCTTGGTGGCTTCATCACTTTACACGCATCAAACTTGACCAATTCATTATTTAATCTGAATGTCAGTTCATTTCTTTCCATGTCGACCAACACTTTTGCAGTGGCTAACAATGGTCATCCCAAGATTATGGGAACTTCAATGTCCACTTCGCAATCCAAGATCACAAAGCCAGCCGGGAATATAAACTTACCAACCTTTACCAGCACATCAGACAATATTCCCACCGGTCGCTTTACTGAACGGTCAGCCATTAGCACCCTTAAGGTAGTTGGTTTGGGTGCTCCCAAACCCAATTGTTTATAGATTGCTAGCGGCATCAAATTGATGCTAGCACCAAGATCACACAAGGCTTTCTCAAAGTTGAATTTCCCAATAGTACAGGGAACAGTAAAACCACCTGGATCTTCCTTCTTTTCCACTAACGATCTTGAAGACATAGCACTGCAATGGTGGAGGTTATCTTCTGGTTCAAAGCTCACTGACCTCTTCTTGGAAATCAAATCCTTCATGAACTTGGCATATTCGGGCATTTGTTCAAGAGCGTCCACCAATGGGATGTTCACTGATATCTGCTTGAGCATGGTCATGAAATTCAGGAACTTGCTATCTTCCACTTTCTTCTTCAACCGTTGTGGGAAAGGTGGTGGTGGCCGTGGTATCATAGTTGGAAGCTTTTCAACTTCCTTGCTTTTATCCGTGCGCCTTTGAGTAGCATCCTCTACCACCTTGTCATCCGCAAAATCATCTTTCTGAGTCTGAATTACCGGATGTGATTCCGATAATATTTTACCGCTTCTCGTAGTGATCACCATACAACTTTCGTCCTTTCTCGGGTTTGGAATGGTGTCACTCGGCAAGGTACCTGTCTTCCTTTGATTTAGAGATGCCGAGATTTGACCAACTTGTTGTTCCAATTGCTTGATCGAGGTGGAATGTGAATCCACTACCTGACTCATTGTTTATAATTCCGTCCTCATCTCTTTTACCGCGGAGTCGGTAGATTCCACCTTCAGCAGCATCTTAGCCATCATGTTCTCTAGTTTGGACGTCCCTGTCTCGGTGTTAGCTCTTTCCCGGTTACCAGGTGGTACATACAACCCACCTCCGTCAGTTTTATTCTTCCAGTTCCCCTGCTCGCGGTCTCTGTAGCCAGCTTTTTCATAGTAGTTGTCTCTTTGATAGTTCCGACCTTGGTTTCCCTGACCATTGGCCTGGAAACCACCCAAATAATTTGCCTCCTCATCAGGTTCAAACTCTGCTGCTCTACCTTGGGAACCCACAACTTTCACTTTCTCAATACCTCCTGACAACAAATGCTTTGTCAGTAGGTCCATTTGCGTCTTCAGATGGGCCATATCTTGGTCCCGCTCTTCCTCCTTCCTGCGCTGCTCTGCTGACATACCAACTGCATAAGTGCTAGCTGCTACCTCTGTATCACGTGTATGCCAGGCCCTGTTGGTTTTGGTGAGCCTGTCAAAAATAGCTGTGGCATTGGCAAAAGTGAGACCAATAAACGCTCCACCTGCTGCATTATCCAGTGTCGGCTTGGTAGCCGAATTTAGTGCCCTGTAAAACGTCTGAATCAGGAAATTGTCGGTCAACTGATGGTTAGGGAATTGTGTCAGCTTCTTCTTGAACCGCAACCACGTCTCATGTAACGCCTCATGAGGTTGTTGTCCAAAATTGCTGATTTCATCCCTCAACTGTATCATCCTAGAGGGAGGAAAGAACCTTTCTAGGAAAGCTCCTTTCAACTCTCCCCAGGTTGTGATAGAGTCGGGGGTTAGCTCTGTCAACCATAACGCTGCCTCATCAGACAGAGACAACGGAAACAACCTGAGCCTGATCGCTGTCTGACTTACTCCAGGCAATTCGAACGACTTGCAGATACCCACAAAATTCATCAGGTGCCGGTTTGGATCGTCACCAGCAACACCACGGAACAGTCCTCTCAGATTCAACAGCTGAATCATTGTGCTAGTAATGTTGAACTTGGCCCCGAGTGCTAGCGGAGGAAACACAATAGCGCCCGTGGCACCAACTCCATCTAAGTCGACCTCCTCATCATTCAACTCAATGTCGACCTCAAGACCACCAGCATTCAAACGTTGTTGGGCTTGCTGAGCTGCAGCGAGTCTCGCTGCCTCTTGTTGTTGTTCATTCATGTTTCGCCTTATCGTTCTTGCAAGCTCGGGATCGTAGGTTAATATTGGTTCACCCGAGTGTCGGGTACTTGGCATGCACAACTATGTACCCTGTAACAACAAAAACAACAAATAAAAGTAAAAGCAGGAAATATGACTAAGAGTCAAATAAACACACCGGACTTAATAAACAACCGTAGTCCCCGGCAACGGCGCCAAAATTTGATACACCCAAATTACAACTCCAATTACAAAGCGTAAGCGGTCGTCGTCAAATATAGAACTCAACAGAGGTTGGGGTCGATCCCACAGGGCATAAGGTGCAAATTAAGTCGTTAGTGAATTAGATGACTAGTAATCAATAGTTTCCGGTAAATAGGGGGGTTTGTGCGAACAATATTTGATCAAAACAAATAATAATGTACGATGAATAATCAATATGAGATTGAACTAGGGAAGTGTTCACCATGGCGTCGTAACAATGTCGACTCAAAGCTTAACCGGGTTCTTTCTATATGCATGTCACGATGTGATTGAATTAGTGGTATCATCTAAACGTTTCTCAACCAAATAGAAGAATTTCCTTTTCAATTCTCTCGAACTTGAAAAGGTGAGCTTTTAGATTTCAATCCTAAACATCAAGTAGATTAATCTAGTTACAGCATTAATCATAAGACGAGAAGTGATGGTCTCGAATCCTCGTAGTTAATCAAATTTCCCGGTTTTAATCTCTTTACTCAAGCAAATTAAACCTAGGCATGTTCTAATGTTTGCAACCGCTAGAAAATGTTAATAATGAATGATTAACAACGTGACAACATAAATATTGAACCCGACTCTACCCGGAATCTATATTGTTACTTTTGCCATGGCTCCCACAACCCTAGTTGTGGGAAGTTAGTTACTCATGCTATTAGGAGAAGAGAAGAAAATCATATTCATAATAAAGAGAAAAGATTCTTACAATATAATAAACACAAGCTTCAATTATCCAAGAACAAGAAACCAAGATCCCATGAACAATGGAAGAACAAGATGATGAAGAAGAAAAACGTGTAGTGTCGTGTTTTCTCTCCAAAAACTCGCTCAAAAGTCGACTAAGAATATCCTAGAACTATTGGGTAATGAATGAATAAAATAAACCTAACATAGGGTATTTATAGTAGCCCAGGAAATAAAGTCCAAAAATAAAATGTTCGGATTCCGTGTCGTATTGACGGCCCACCCTGACGGACCGTCACAGGCGTGACTGGCCGTCACGGTAGCCATCACTCTTATCCAGAGGGTCTTTTTGCTCGTATTTCCTTTCGTTTCTATATTTGTCTCTCTTTCCTGCAAACATAACATAAAACATCAAAAACGACGATGGTTGCTTGAGAACTTACGGTTATTCTTAGTTTAAAGGAGTCAAATGTGCCGTAGAATGGTGGCACATCAATCGGCGCTGATGGCATGCACAGGCTAGCGTGATCGTGCTGCCTGTGCGCCATTGGCGCTGAAGGGCTGGCCTGCAACCAAAACTAGCAAAAACTCAAACTCATACGGGGCATTCCGGGCATGATCGGAATCCGATACTCAAAAACCAACAATGCTATTAGAGTGGAAATGACGTTACGGAATCAAAAAAATAGATGAAACTCCCATACGAGGTCATCTCGGAGGAATGTTGAACAATTTCAACACTAACTAACGCCAACCAAACATCTTAAATGTGCCCAGATCACCCAGGACCCGAACTAACCAACTACCTAACACAAACTCGACATTCTGGAGCTGAAAACGCTGACAGAATTTCCATCCGAGGCTGTCTACTCCAAATGTTGACCAAAGTCAACCAAGCAAGCCCAACTAGCTTGAAAACAAAGAAGGAGAGAGAATTCGAAGTTGAAAATCTCCTGGATCCCGACCCATAGTTCAACTAAACCAAAGTTCACGCTCCGGAGCTAACAGAACTTTCGGAATTTGATTCTGAGCACATTCACCAAAATTGTTGACTAAAGTCAACGATTTCCAAAGCCTAAAGCTCTAAAACAAGAATGACCAATTAGACAAAATAGACGGCTCGGGCACAGAACTACCTGTCCCAGCAAGCCATAAATGACTTGGGGCCACTACACGCATGCTCTAACGGTACAAGAAACGTAAACAAGTGTAAATGACCAGAACAGTCATTACATCATCCACTATAAAAAAGACTTTCACCCCTGAAAGTCAGGAAAGAAGGAAAGACTAGGAACTTAAGAATAGAAGATACACAGCCCACACTACTTTATCAGATACCCAGGGTAGCCTCCACGACCAGATGGCACCCAACAGAACAGAACCCATAAAAGCAACCAATCCAAAAACCCCTTACTAGCCAAGCTAGAATCCAATTCAAACTTCAAGACACCAAGGGTCTGCTAACCCAAACTAAACCTCAAGAATCTCAACCAAAAAACACCAGAACAACACTGAAACCAGAGAAGCCAGGCGACCAAAACATAGAACTCGAATCTTCAAAACCATGACCAAGTTTACTAGAAAAATCCATCACCCTAACTTCTAACTCATGAACCAGCTGATCGGTAAAACCTTTTTATTCTGAACTGAATCCTTTTGCACAACGAATAGGAAGCTTCCAGTAAGTCGAACACTCAAACCACCCTTGAAGCATCAACTGACACACCAGAGATCCATAGTCCCCGCTTATACTTTACTATGAACGAAGCCATTCTTTTTACTCAAACTCCTTCCAAGACAATCTATAACCTACTATCCTTTGACATCCAAAACACTAACCCAAAGAACATACTCAAAAATTATAGTAGTTTTACCCCAACTGACCACCGACCAACGGACGGATACCTCTACTAACATCAAAGACAATAATTGAACCCAGTTGAACAACCCATGTAAACTCGACTGAAGCTTGCATATCCAAGTTAGGAAAGGTATTTATGAATACCTTGTGTTGCAGAGAAAGTTCCAAACGGTAGAACGAAACCAACCTCGCTGAACCAGACCCAATCTGAATCAACTGAATACGAAGGCACCAGGAAATCTGCCCAACAAACCCAAACTAGAATGAAGATCTTGCAAGGAGTGTGGTAAGCCTACCACGAAGCCCGAAATCACCAACTAAGATCCAAACTCTAATAATACTCAACACAACTCAAATTTGAATTCTCCTTACAACTCTCACCTCAGGAAAAAGTCCACCATGCCATGAATATCAATTCAAACACCCTGAAGGCAAACAAAAAGGTGCTTAGGGTTCAAAGTTGCCATCTAGCCATAGAAATCCTTACATAAACCTTCAATTCATCCCTTTGGCTCAAATTAACCCCTCTACTGTATGAGCAAACAAACCAACCATCTTGGAGCACACAATATACCAAACTTCTAGCCCATACTGGTCGAGTCTAACCAACACTAGAATCTCATATAAAAGGCAACCCTTGAAGACCCAACTAAACAAGCATTTCAAACTCTCGGTAACAAAGACAATGATCAATCTCAAAGTACCATTAGAACTTAAAATAGCCTTGTTAGCCTCAACTGGAACAACCTAATCACATATAGCATACACCACTGTTGAATCTCCAACTTACACTGCTAAATCTGTCCAACTATGGTAGAAGGAACCTCGTACTATCTTGGACATCGCTTATATCTGGAATGTCCAGCCTAACTCAAACATTCCCAAGGACTAGGTGTTAAGGCAAACTGTCACCCATAACGGAAAATAGGTAAGCTAAGTTGTCCAAACTCAATTCCTTCCAACCCAAGAAGTAGCAATCAAAAGAACCAACCACGAACCATATGGAGTAGTTTATCTAGCCTAAGATTCTAAAACACAACTTTAAAATTACCAACCAAAGCCTTTGTCGAACCCGTATACTACCAATGAACCCTTAGGAACCAAAGCCAACTAGGCTTTGAATAACAAGTCATCCAATCTGTAGATGATGCTGAACCCCAAACCGCTCAAAGAAAAAGCCACTGTAATCTATAAACAAACGAATTAAATCACCAATACACAACCCAAGGCAAACATTCATCGTCACCTCAGTCAACTACTAAAACACATAAGAACGAACAAGTAGTCATCTCACTCTTTTTCAAACTAAAAAACCCTTCCTTAACATTTACTGAACCCTAAAGAGGAACCTATTAATAGTTTTGGAGGAGATGTCACAGGGACACCTCACACAAGTACGCTCTCAATAGAGGGCAGGAAAACAACTCCTTGACCTTTCTGGCATCTACTCTCCTATATGGCTTGGTAGTTCGCATAGAATTCTCTCACAATCAGCGGTTGGTAATTCAGGAGTTCTCATCCAACCCAACTGGTAGTACCAAAAAATTTTATCAAGATATGGGAAGTTCTTGAGCTTGAAATGATCTATCCTCCATTGCTTAGTGATAGGCCATCTCAAATTCCCCCATGCTGCCACCTCGAGCCCGTAATCAAATATATTCTTTGACTCTTTGATATTCCACCTAGCTTTCTCTCGAGCGAGTACCAGAATTGTACCAGGGCCTGTTGAGTGGGTGAAAAAGTCTCCCTTGCTAGAGTGGTGGTCTCTATATCAGACTCAACATCACCCTCTACATCTTTGACCGAATTGTGCTCAAACCCAGATTGATTGTCATTTCTTGACTCGTTCCCAGTTCCTGTGCCACTAGACACCTGGGTAGCTAGTTCATGCCCTCCTTTAGCTGGTGAAGGAGCATGGTCCTTTTCCGTGCTAGAACTAGCTGAGTTGGGAGAATATACTTGCTCCTCTGTAGGTTCATTTCTTCCTTCCTCTTCATACTGGGGGGAAAGAGATACTATCAACTTTCTTTGGGTTGCCCGGACGAGAGTGTGTTATCTGAATCACTCTTCTCGACTTCAGAATTAGATTAATCCTTTACTCGATACTTGACTGAAGTATCCTTTGCTTTCTGGGGGGCTCCGTATCGGAGTGGTGTTTTTGGTTCCATAGTAATTGTGAATCTTAAACTAGCTTCCCACGCTGATCAGGGATACGATGTCTCATTACTTGGGATGTGGGAATGAGCCAGTGTCTCCTTGCATCTTTGTTCGTGGCTTCACGCCCAATTACCACGCCCGTTGGAGCTGCGATGGCCCGTTATGTAGGGCATAAAAATGGGACAGACCATAAATTTCTCAATACTTAGCATCTTTTTAGCTTGGAATCCCTAGTCCCATGAGCATGGCACCTACGATGGACCGTCACAGAGCCCGTGGGATCCCTTTTAACCTGCAGTTCTTGCAATTTTGTTTTCATCTCACCATTTCCTACATATTCAACACACATTAGTCCATGGGTTGCCTCCCATGCAGCGCTTGATTTAACGTTGCAGCATTACGCGAGTGTTTTGGCTATTCAGACTTCACCAAAATACTTTATAAAAGAACAAATAAGAAGAAAAATCCATGTGTTGCCTCCCATGCAGTGCCTGATTTAACGTCGCGGCACGACGCAGGTTGCTTGATTACTCATGCTTCATCAAGCTCCTTGGGTGCGACAAACTCATCAAGGCTCCAGGCTTCAATTGTTTTGAGCTCCTCTTCTGTACCAAAATAAGCTTTAATCCATTGTCCATTAGCCTTGAACCTTTTTCCTTGATGATTCTCAAGTTCAACGGATCCGTAAGGAAACACTTTTACCACCTTGAATGGTCCAATCTACTTGGACTTCAACTTGCTAGGAAACAAGTGAAGTCTAGAATTGAAAAGCAACACCAAGTCACTCGGATGGAAGTTTCTCTTTTCTATCTTCCGGTCATGATACAATTTAATCTTCTCTTTATATAAGGCTGAACTCTCGTGTGCATTAGGCGGAACTCATCCAACTCATTCAATTGCCCAAACCGTTGCAATGATGCTTCAGACCAATCTAAGTTTAGTTTCTTCAACGCCTACATGGCCTTATGCTCTAACTCAACTGAAAAATGGCACGCCTTCCCAAACACAAGCTGATATGGTGACATACCTATTGGCATCTTGAATGCAGTCCGGTATGCCCACAAAGCATCATCTAGTTTCTGCGACCAATCCCTTCTATTGGCATTGACAGTCTTGGACAGGATTGACTTTATTTCACGGTTGGAGACTTCCACTTGCCCACTAGTCTACGGATGATAGGGGGTTGTAACATTATGTTTCACTCCATATTTCTCTAGTAAAGCCCAAAACAGCTTGTTGCAAAAGTGAGAACCTCCATCATAATGATTGTCCTTGGTGTACCGAATCTGGAGAAGATGTTCTTTTTCAAGAACATTGTGACACACTTACCCTCATTACTGGGAAATGCAACCGCCTCCACCCATTTTGATTCATAGTCAATAGCCACCAATATGTACCAGTTTCCATTAGACAACACAAACAGGCCCATGAATTCAATACCCCAAACATCAAATAGCTCTATCGCAAGGATGGGATTAAGAGGAACCTCATGTTTCCTTGATATACCTCCTTATCTTTGACACCTGTTGCAAGCATTAGCGAACTCATGGGCATTTTTTTGAATAGTCGTCCAATAGTAGCTGCATTGCAAGATCTTATGTGCGGTCCGGATACCACTATGATGTCCCCGAATAGGGGATGAATGGGAAGCCTTTAGTATCTCCATCATCTCTGCTTCAGGCACACATCTCCGGATCATAGTATCGGGACACACACGGAATAAGAATGGCTCCTCACAGAAGAATTTCTTGACGTCACACATGAACTTTCTTCTTTGGTGAACAGATATATTAGGAGGCACCAAATCAATTGCCAAATAGTTGGCAATGTCAGCAAACCATGGAATCAAATCTTGAGAGGCAGCCAACACTTGCTCTTCCGGAAACCAATCATCAATTTCTTGTGTATCATCAAGATTTAGCATAGCTTTTTCCTCTAACCTAGACAAGTGATCTGCTACCTGATTCTCTGTGCCCTTCCCATCTTTGACCTCAAAGTCAAACTCTTGTAGAAGCAACACCCATATAATCAGCCTCGGCTTAGCATCTTCCTTCGCCATGAGGTAATAAAGAGATGCATAGTCCGTATGCACCAATACCTTGGTGCCAAGCAAATAGTATCTGAACTTCTCAAATGCAAAGACCACAACAAGCAGCTCTTGTTTGGTAACAGTATAACTCTTTTGAGTAGGATTAAGGTCTTTGCTAGCATAGTATATGGGATGAAGAATTTTTTTACGCCTTTGGCCTAGGGGTGCTCTTAGCGCCACTCCACTAGCATCCCATATAACCTCAAAAGGCTGAGACCAATCTGGAGAAATAATGATGGGAGCTGAGACCAACTTTTCTTTAAGGCACTCGAATACCTTCAGACATGATTCATCACACACAAACTTTACCTCCTTCTCCAATAATTTGCACAATGGATTTGCAATTTTGGAGAAGACCTTGATAAACCTCCTATAGAAACTAGCATGCCCCAAAAAGCTTCAAATCCCCTTCATAGAAACTGGTGGAGGCAATTTTTCAATCACCTCAATCTTTGCTTTGTCGACCTCAATACCCTTCTTGGAGATCCGATGGCCAAGAACTATACCCTCTTTCACCATGAAGTGATATTTTTCTGAATTAAGTACCAAGTTGCATTCTTCACACCTCTTTAGTACACAATTGAGATGATTCAAACATTCTTCAAAAGAATAACCTACCAGTGAGAAGTCATACATGAACACCTCAATAGCGTCCTCCACCATTTCAGAGAAGATAGATATCATACAACGCTGAAAAGTCGCTGGTGCGTTGCATAGACCAAAAGGCATCCTCTTAAATGTAAATATCCCATATGGACAGGTGAAAGTGGTCTTCTCTTGTTCTTCAAGTGCAATTGAAATCTTATTGTAGCACAAATAATCATCAAGTAAACAATATTATCCTCTGCCAGCAAGACGGTCTAACATCCGATCCATGAATAGCATCGAAAAATGATCTTTTTCAGCCCAAGCGTTCAGCTTCCTATAATCCATGAATATACACCAGCCTCTAACTGGCCTCATTAAGATCAACTCATTCTTCGCATTTGGGACTACAGTAATCCCACCCTTCTTCGGCACACATTGAACATGGCTCATCCTTTTGTTGTCCGCAATAGGGTAAACCACACCTGCATCCAGCCACTTAATAATCTCCTTCTTGACAACCTCTTACATAGGCTGGTTTAACCTACACTGGTGTTCAATACTTGGAATGCAATCTGGGGCTAGCTAAATTTTATAAGTGCAGATTCCAAGAGGAATCCCAATGATGTCGGCAATAGACCAACCAATGGCCCTTTTGAATTTTATCAACACAGACACTAGAGCTTCAACTTGTCCTTATCCTAAGTCTGCAGCAATAATAACTGGAAAGGTCTCATTATCTCCTAAGAACACATATCGAAGATGAGATGGAAGCGCCTTGAGTTCGAAGACTAGAGGCTCCTTAATAGATGGTCTGGCAGGCGGTGTCTGTCTATTCTTCAGGTCCAAATCAAGCTTTTTTGGAGCGTAGGTATAGACCTCATACCTGTAAGTGCTTCAACCATATAATCATATTCTTCAATGTTATCTCCATCAAAATTCCTAATCACAGCTGCTAATGCCTCATCATCAAGTCTCTCCTTAACAGGCACAATTAGCTGATCCTCATCAACCACATTAATAAAAGAAACCAATCGCATGTTGTCATGATGCTTCATAGACTGGCAAACATTAAAAGTAACTACCTCATCATTCAATCTAAACTTTATCTTCCCAGTCTCTAAATCAACTAACGCACATCCGGTAGTAAGGAATGGTCGTCCCAAAGTGATAGGAACCTTAAAATCCACCTCGCAGTCAAGAACCACAAAGTCCACAGGGAAGATGAAAGTATCAACTTTCACAAGCACATCATAGAGAATGCCTATAGGCCTTTTCACTGTGCGATCTGCCATAATAAGCCCCATTGTTGTCAGTTTGGGGGATCTTAAGTCCAACTGATTAAACACTTCTAGTGGAATTCGATTGATACTAGCACCAAGATCACATAGCATTTTAGCAAAGTAGAATGCTCCAATCGTACAAGGGATAGTAAAAGCTCTAGGATCTTCCTTTTTCTGCACCAAAGAACGGGAGGCTATCGCACTACAATGGTGCAGATTATCAGCTGGCTCAAAACTCACAGTTCTCTTCCTAGTAACGAGATCCTTTATTAATTTAGCATATCCAGGCATCTGCTCCAATGATTCAACTAAAGGAATATTGATTGAAAGTTGTTTCAGCATGGAGATGAACTTGTGAAATTTGCCATCCTCAAATTTTTTCTTCAATCTTTGTGGGTAAGGTGGAGGAGGCAATGGCATGGGCTTCAAGACTGGTGCAACCTCTTTGTACTTTTATTTTGACTCAGAAGACTTCCTCTCACTTGGCCCTTCACCCCTATCCTTTTTCTCAGGCTCGACCACAATTTTAGTATCATCCTTTTAAGACTCGGCCAGCTCATCAACAACTATAGGAATAGGAGGGTCAATAGTCTATTTTCCACTTTGAGTAGTCACAGCCATAACATGTCGATCATTTTTTGTATTCTGAATGGTTTCACTTGGGAGAGTACCCTTTTGATGCAGATTTATGCTAGTAAACATCTTGTGCATCTGGGTTTCAAGCTATTTTATGGCAACAAAATGAGCCTCCACTTTCTGACTCATACCTGAAAGGTCATCTTGCATCTCTTTCATGATTGCATCCGTAGAATCAACCTTTTGAAATACTTTGTTGAGAAGCTCCCTCATGGTTAGTTGTTCATGTCTATCTTCACGATTTCCAGGAGGGACATACAGACCACTTCTATCATTCTTGTAGCTATCCTTTTTATACCTGTCACCATCCCTGTCTCTAGCTTTGCATCTGTCTCAGTAACCGAAACAATTATAGTGGTCATCTCTATCTCTGTTTTGACCTTGATTCCCTTGTCCAAAGGCCCAGAAACCCGCTCCTTGATTATTTAGATAACGAAGCTCCTCATCAGATGAGTAATCATCTGGCCTTGGTGCTTTTCCTTGTGAGTCGATGGATTACACCTTCTCTACTCTCTCATCTAGGATTTTCTTTGCAATCAACCCAATGCTCATCTTCATCTCAGCGACTTCTTGCTTGAGCTCCTGCAATTCTTGAGAATCAATGGACTTACCAACTGCAAATATACCTGGTGGACTCTCAACCTCTCCAGTATGCCATGACCTGTTGGTCTTAGTAACCATATGAAGCATCTCAGAAGCTTCAATATACGAATTCTCCATGAATGATCCACCAGTTATAGTGTCGGCAAATGCTTTTGTGTTGGCGTTCAATGCTGTGTAGAAGATCTCCATCACATGCCTTGAAGGGATTTCTGTCATGACCCGAAATCGAGCCATGATGGCGTCAACATAACCCCCCAGTAGACAAGCCTATCCAAACATGCGGAAAATAATAAATAATAATGTAACTAAAGATAAGCGGAAGATATAACAAGAGATAGGGCCAAAAGCATATATATACATACCAACGTACACAATATTCAAAAGATGGCCCTAAAGTGACCAAAAAAGACAAAAAAAACCCGAACACCAACCCGGACCTGGTGTCACTCGTACAAGAGTGACTAAAGCAAGGAGTAGCTATACAATAACCTTTTTCTATCTAAAATACAAAATATAGATAGGAAGTACAAGACGAAAAGCAAGTAAAGTCTCCAAAAATGCCGGGAGCTCACTGCGATCCGAACAGTAATGGGCCTCGAACGATAGGAGATCAACGAGGATGGCTCGTACTAGGTGTTGCATCAGAAAAAGAGATGCAGAGTGTAGTATGAGTACCAAGACAATGGGTACTCAGTAGGCATCATAGGCCGACCGAGCGCAGAAAGATAATATATAAATATAGATCATAGGAAAACAGCTAATTGTACAGGGATCCTCCTAATTCTAGTTATAAAGCCAGAGACATGCCAGTGAATAAAAGAAAAGGGAAACAACATCAAGCCAAACCAGAGTCCATCCACATGCCAAAGCAACTGTAATGTGATGCACGATGATGCATGTATGAATGCAATATAATATAAACCTGGAATACTGCATTGGGCGCCCGAAATACCGCATCGGACTATGCATATGTATAAATGAAATAGTAAAATACCTGGAATAATGCATTGAGGGTCCAAATTACCGCATCGGACTAACATGTATATAAAGAGCAAGTAAAAAATCCAGAATAATCCATTGAGGGTCCGGAATATCGCATCGGACTATAAGTTTATATACAGAAAATAGTAGTTCCTCTTTCCCTCTCAAAAACAAAGGTGATACTCAAAATAGCTTGATTTAGTCCAAAATTCATCACAACAATAGAAAAACCTCTTTTCAAACCCAAAAGCCTTTAAAAATCCATTCCGTACTGTACCAATGATATGCCATGCGATATGAGTATGAATGTTCACAAGCAGAGGAATAATCACACCATCAGATCAAACAGGGAAAAGATACCCTCCAAAACAAGAGAACTGACCTGGAATCCATCCAAATCCTAGCCATGGCCTCGGGCCTACAGTTACATACAACGATAGAATAAAGCAGTAAAGCAGAAAATAAAAGTGGAGAAATAGCGAGATATCCCTATTCTATCTCTAAAGCCTTCTAAAAGAATGCTAAGGGTCTTAAACTAGTCAGGTAGAAGAAACAATCTCCTAGGCTAAGGATAACATACAATCCTATTTCTAAAAACTAGAAATGGCTAATTAACATGATAAACAAGATTTAAGCCTAAAGTCAATCTAATAATCCAACCTAGAGTTCCAGTAACATACAGATATATATAATCCAACTAAACTCAGTCTAGAAGGTAAACTGTAACCTACCTTGGGGCCAAACGGCAAGCACGAACCATCACTCGTGTGCCTTCCCCTTCCGAACAGCCTCAGAAAGCTGCCATGCTATCAATAACATAAACTAGATGTCAAGACGAGAACAATGACACCCATATTGCTATACGGAAAATCGGGTCAAAAATTAGGTCGGAAAAATGACCTCGGGGCCCATGTAATGAAACAGAAAACAAATTTTGCAATTATGCTCGCGGTGGGTTAAGGAACCCATGCCCAAAATTTGGGCGCGAATGGAGCTCGATTCAGAGCCCAAAATATCCCCGAAGTGCTACTAATTTACGGAATTTAGACGGAAAAACTCAAATTTAAAGGCGGGAACCTACCTCGACAAGAGGGATACGTCTCGGAGATGAGTTGCATGGGTTCAAGAACATGTAGCCTCCAAAGATCAGATTTCTAATAATCTCACCCCAATTCTAAGAATTTAAGCAACAAGGGGATTTAGCGGAAGATATACGGAAATTTACACGAAACGAGGAGAGGGTTGACGTGGGAACTTACCAAATGAAAGGCACTGAGCTGGGAAGCTGGAATTCAGAGCTGCGAAGCTCAACAATGGTGTTTTCTAAGAATGAAAAAAATAGTAATGGAGTTAAAGTTTTAAATAACATCCAGGGGTCCTTTATCGCCATCACGACAGGACCCCCGCGTTCGCGGAGAACAGCAAGCCCTACCATCGCGAACACGATGGCTTGGGCCGCGTTCGTCAAGAGGAAGCCAAGTCGGGTCCCAACCAGCTTCACATCTTCGCGAACGCGATGGTCAAGAAACTAAACCATCGCGAACGCAATTGGGTCTTCACGATTGCGAAGGGCAAAGTTGTCTTCAACTTAATACAGCAACCAGCAAAAACACCAAGTCCAAAAATCTTCCGATGGACCCTCGGGATTCATTTGGAACCTCATGAACACAAATCAACCATGCTACCCTACCAGAAATGGCATTCCAGACTCAATTGAATCGACAAATCTCCCAACGGAGATCGTTTTAACTAAAAGTGGGCCCCACGTCCAAAACCAACTCGAAACTAAAAACCCAAAAATGAGCCTAGAATCCTCAGTACCCAAACCAAAAGTCTCCCTAGCCCAAAGTTTACATTCTGGAGCTAACGGTGCTGACAGAATTCTCATTCGAGGTCGTCTTCTCCGAATGTTGACCAAAGTCAACCCTACCAGCCAAACTAACTCCAAAACTCCTAAAGCCACACAAAATCACACCGGAAGCACTCAGGCCCAAACCAATGGTCCCACTAGACCAAAATCCCCGTTCCGGAGCCAACGAAACTATCGGAATTCAATTCTGAGTGTGTTTACCAAGAAAGTTGACCAAAGTAAAAGGTTTACCAACTTTAAAAGCTAAATTAGGGAAATGGTGATAACGACCTAATGAATGGCCCGGGCACCAAACCGTCAGTCCCGGCAAGTCATAAATGACATGGAGTCGCTGAAGGAAAACTTGAAAGGCAGAAAAAGCATGGAAAAATGGGAAATGACCTATACGGTCATTACAATATCCACTACTAAAAGAACTTTCATCCGCAAAAGTTAGAATAAGTATAGTACCTGAAGACTCAAAAAAATGAGGATAACGGGTCTGCATATCGGTCTTGATCTCCCAAGTAGCCTCCTTCACAGGACGATGCTGCCACTGAACCTTAACTGACGGAATCTCCTTGGACCTCAACTTCCTCACCTGCCTGTCCAAAATAGCAACAGGCTCCTCCTCACACGCTAAGGACTCATCCAACTGAACCGACTCCAACTGAAGCACGTGAGACTCATCTTGAATGTACAGCCGCAGCATAGAAACATAAAACACCAGATGAATACTAGAGAGAGCAGGAGGTAAGGCCAACTCATAAGCAACTTCTCCAATACGGCGAAGGATCTCAAATTGACCAATGAACCTTGGATTGAGCTTACCCTTCCTGCCAAACTGCATCACACCCTTCATGGGCGATATCCAAAGGAACACACTATCACCAACCATAAACTCGAGATCTTGAACTCTTCGGTCAGCATAACTCTTTTGCCTACTCTGGGAAGTACGAAGCCTCTCTTGTATAACCCAAACTCTATCCATAGAATCACGAACCAAATTAGTACCCCACGGCCTAACCTCAAAAGCATCAAATCAACCCACCAAAGATTTGCACTGCCTACCATAAAAAGCCTTGAATGGAGCCATCTGGATGCTAGAATGGTAATTATTATTATATGCAAACTCTGCCAAGGCCAAACACTGGTCCCACTGACCCCCAAAATCAATAACACAGGCTCATAACATATCCTCCAGAACCTGAATGGTATGCTCTGACTGGCCGTCTGTCAGCGGATGAAAGGCAGTGCTATGCTCAACTCTAGTACCCAACTCTCTCTGAATAGACTGCCAAAATTGTGAAGTGAACTGAGTACCTCAATAGGAAATTATAGAAACTGGCACCCCATGCAAATAGACAATCTCTCGAATATAGATCTGGGACAACCTCTCGGAACTGTAGAAGTCTGAACTGGGAGAAAGTGAGTAGACTTCGTGAACCTGTCCACGACAACCCAAATAACATCAAACCTCTACAAGGTATGTGGCAATTCGACTACAAAGTCCATGGATATACCCTCCCACTTCCACTCTGGAATAGGTAGCCTTTGTGATAAACCACCTGACATCTAGTGCTCGAACATCACCTGCTTGCAGTTCAAGCACCTGGATACAAAAGCCAAAATATCCCTCTTCATCCCACACCACCAGTAGTGCTACCTCAAGTCACGATACATCTTAGCTACCTCAGGATGAATGGAATATCTGGAGCAGTGAGCCGCCTCTAATATCAATCTGACTAGGTCACCAACTCTTGGAACACAAATACGACCCTCGATCCTTAGAACACCCTCTGAATCTAAAGTCACCTTCCTAGCCTCACCACTCAACACCTTGTCACGCATGATCCTCAATCTCGCATCATCAAACTATTGTGCTCTAATCTGCTCCTACAAGGAAGACCTACCCTCAACACAAGCAAAAATATGGCCCAACTCAGAAATGTCAAGTTGAACGAACCTATTAGCCAAGGACTGAATGTCCCAAGCTAAAGGTTTCTCCTCTGTAGCTAAGAAAGTCAAGCTACCCATACTCACTGCCTTTCGGCTCAAGGCATCCACCAACATGTTTGCCTTTAGAGCTTACAAGAAACGAGGAGAGGGGTGACAGGGGAACTTACCAGATGAAAGGCACTGATCTAGGAAGCTAGAATTCAGAGCTTTGAAGCTCAACAATGGTGTTTTCTCTGAATGCAAGAAATAAGAATGGAGTTGAAGTTTTAAATAACTACCAGGGGTCTTTCATCACGATCGCGACAGGACCCCTGCGTTCGCATAGAACAGCCAGCCCAACCATCACGAATGCGATGGCCCGAGCTGCCTTCGCGAAGATAAATCCAAGTCGGGTCCTAGCCGGCTTCATTACGAATGTGAAGAAACTCTTCGCGAATGCGATGGTTAAGAAACTCGACAAATATGAATGTGATAGGGTCTTCGCGATCGCGAACAGCAAAGTTGTATGCAACTTAATGCAGCAACTAGGAAAAACATCAAGTCCAAAATTCTTTCGATGGACCCTCGGGATTCATCCGGAACCCCATGAACACAAACCAACCATGCTACCCTACCTACAACGACATTCCCAGCTCAATGGAATCGATGAAACTCCCAACGGAGATTGTTTTAATGAAAAGTGGGGCCCATGCCTAAAATCAACTCGAAACTTAAAACCCAAATACGATCCCAAAAGCCTCAGGACCCGAACCAAATGTCCCCTAGCCTAAAGTCGATATTTTGGAGCTAACAGCACTGAAGGAATTCTCATCCGAGACCGTCTTCTCTGAATGTTGACCAAAGTCAACCCTACCAGCTAAACTGACTCCAAAACACCCAAAGCCACACAAAATCACACCGGAAGCACTCAGGCCCAAACCAATGGTCCCACTAGACCAAAATCTCCATTCTGAAGCCAACAAAACTGTCAAAATTTGATTCTGAGTGTGTTTACCAAGAAAGTTGACCGAAGTCAAACGTTTACCAACTTTAAAAGTTAAAATAGGAAAATGGTCATAATGACCTAACGAACATCCCAGGCACCAAATCGTCAGTCCCGGTAAATCATAAATGACCTGGAGCACTAAGGGAAACTCAAAATGTAGATAAGGCATGCAAAAATGGAAAATGACCTGGAGGGTCATTATAATTTTGTGCTTCAGAACTTGTTTCAACTTCTTATTGAACCTCAACCAAGTATCATATAATGCCTCTGCAGGTAGCTGCTTGAAATTGTAGACTTTTTGCTTCAGATGCAACATCCTTGATAGAGGAAAGAACCACTCCAGAAACTGAGTCTTCAACTCGTGCCATGTTTATATTTTATTATCGGGAAATTCTGAGAGCAACACAGTTGCCTCTCCAGTCAATGAAAATGGAAACAGTCTCAGTCTAATAGCATCTTGCCCCACTCCTGGTAGATTATAAGCTTTGCAAATTTGAGAAAAGTTTTTCACATGTAGATTTGCATCTTCTGTATGCTTTCCAGTATATAGTCCCTTCAGGTTCAGCAACTGGATCATGGTGCTGGTGATATCAAAGTTCATTCCCTCAGTCAGTGGTGGCAACACTATGGGTTCAGTAATGCCCAATTCCTCCACCTCATCATTATCACCATCATAGTAGTGAGGGGCATGCCTTGGTTGTTGTATCTGTCGGCCCCTATTCTGTGGTAAATTATGTCTAGTTGTTGCCTCATCTCTCACAGCTTGTTGTCATGCTTGCCTTGATTGCTCATCTGCCGCATTTTGAGCTGTAACATTTGCTGCAATTGTAGAATCTTCAGCAGTAAGGGCATCTTCCCCTACCTTTTTCTCTTCTTTACTTCAGCCAACAACTGATCTGTGATCTTCTCGGGTGTCTCATGCTCTCCCTCTTTAGCCATGTTTCTTAGATTTTTGGAGAGTTCAAGATCATATAGGATTAAGGGGTTTCCTTGATTCCTTGTGCTGGGCATGTACAGGTGTGCAACCTGCGTCACAAAACAAAAACAACAGAAAAATTAAAATTTGGAAATAAGGACTAATAGTGAAATAAACACAATCTCTTTTAATCCTAAACCGTATTCCCCGGCAATGGTGCCAAAATTTGATGCGCCCAAATTATACCTCTTTTTAGAAGCACAAGCGGTTGCTATTCAAATATAGAACCCAACGAAAGTTGGGGTCCATCCCACATGAAATATGGTAGGACTATGGGTGATTAGTGTTTACTTTCACTCTTAGCTGTTTATTTCCCTTGGAAGGGGGGTTTTAAGTAACAGCGAGTTATCGTAACTTAGATTTGTAATATGTAACAATTTTCAATTTCAACGGTTGTTATCAGTAAGAGAAGCGACTATGGTAGTGTTCCCCATGAGATCATAACGTAGTAAGGCGGTTGTACTTAGTAAACTTGCTTGGTGCTTAGCATGCATAATCAGTAAGTTAGGTTCACCTAAATCCTTGGTCCGGCAGATAGATGAATTTCACCACATACCTTGGTCCATCCATGGGTGCATGATTTACTAACCCTTACCCAGGATCCCAGATTATCTATTCTTGGACAAGGTCAAGCTATTAGATGAGGGTTGATAGCCTCAAATCTGCATTGTTGACAACTTTTTTTCCATCCATTACCTTCTTAGTCTGGAAAGTAAGGATAAGGCGAGTTCTAACACTGCGCACCATTAAAAAGCAATCAAAATGAAGGGACGAACAATACATGCATAAACACTGCCCTAGAATTACCAAGTACTTTGCCTACTTCGTTAATCCTTCATCGATCCCACAACCTAGTTGTGGATTTAGCTACTTATATTCATAAGTAAACAATCAATGGTTGTTGGAACAATCATGAGTAGATACTTACGATAAGAAATAAAGAAATCCAAAATCTTTAATGAAATCTCAAGAACACTTCAATTAATTAAGAAGAATATTTAATCTCAAGACTTGTGTTATAATGTCAAACCCAGCGTAACAATGTAGTGATTGTACAACAATAATGAGTAACAACCAAAAATAACACCTAAGGGGAAGTATTTATAGACAAAGAGACCAAATTCTAACTACTCTAGGAAAGTTAGATGCAACTACTGCCGATGGGATGCCCCACAGGCCATCGTGGATGCAACGGGCATCGTGGGTGCCCATCGGGTCTCTTCAGGTCATGATTTCAGGCCTTCTTCCTTTATACCATGAGTGGCTAGGATGGGACGTCGTGAGTGTGACGCCCATCATGGTTTCCCATCGGCTGCACTTGCTTTCACAAACGACATCAAATCCAACAAAATATACGTAAGGACTCCCAAAAATCCTTAGTTTTAAGCGTCGAAAGTAGCGTGAAATTCCCGCACATCAGGATGGTATACCAGATGATAATCTGATAGTCTCACTGCCATGTGGCAGAGGCATTGTGGGAATAGGTATAAAAGTGTGATGAGAAGTAGTGAATCGTCTAGGACTATGATAATCAGTGGGATTCCCAGTTCCATAGGGGATAGAAGCTGGTGGAGAATAGCGAATTTATGGCGAAGATGAAAGACGGCCTAGAATATCGTCATGCTCTACAGGCTTCCTAGAGTTCTTCCTAGACTTGCTAGTAATCTTACTAGGAAGACCTTGATCACCATCACCTGATGACATCTGTAAACTAACAAACTTAACTTAAAAAAGCTTAACTTAAAAAAACTAAGATTCAAGGACCTAATTCAAGAAGTTAAAGTTGAAAACTAATTCAAGATTCTAAAACAAAATCCAAAACTAATTCAAGAACCTATTTCAAATTCAAAGTTTCCAAATTCAAGTTAATAATCTAATTGAAGAACCTAATTTCAAATTCAATCAACTAGCTAATTCAAGTTTAAAAGAGAACCTAAAGTTGAAAACTTCTTAACCCAAAACTAACAATTTAAATTAACAAACTTAACTTAAAAAAACTTAACTCAAAAAAATTAAGATTCAAGAACCTAATTCAATAAATTAAAGTTGAAAACTAATTCAAGATTCTAAAACAAAATCCAAAATTAATTCAAGAACCTATTTCAAATTAAAAGTTCCCAAATTCAAGATTCTAAAATAAAATCCAAAATTAATTCAAGAACCTATTTCAAATTCAAAGTTCCCAAACTCAAGTTAATAATCTAATTCAAGAACCTAATTCCAAATTCAAGAACCTATATAATTCATGTTCAAAAAAAACCTAAAGTTGAAAACTTCTTAACCCAAAACTAACAATTTAAACTAACAAACTTAACATAAAAAAGCATAACTTAAAAAAAACTAAGATTCAAGAACCTAATTCAAGAAGTTAAAGTTGAAAACTAATTCAAGATTCCAAAACAAAATCCAAAACTAATTCAAAAAACTATTTCAAATTCAAAGTTTCCAAATTCAAGTTAATAATCTAATTGAAGAACCTAATTTCAAATTCAATCAACTAGCTAATTCAAGTTTAAAAGAGAACCTAAAGTTGAAAACTTCTTAACCCAAAACTAACAATTTAAACTAACAAACTTAACTGAAAAAAGTTAAACTTAAAAAAACTAAGATTCAAGAAATTAATTCAAGAGGTTAAATTTGAAAACTAATTAAAGATTTTAAAACAAAATCTAAAACTAATTCAAGAACCTATTTCAAATTCAAAGTTCCCAAATTCATGTTAATAATCTAATTCAAGAATCTAATTCCAAATTCAAGAACCTATATAATTCAAGTTCAAAAAAGTACCTAAAGTTGAAAACTTCTTAACCCAAAACTAACAAATTTAACTTAAAATAGTTTAACTTAAAAAAACTAAGATCAAGAACATTATTCAAGAAGTTATATTTGAAAAGTAATTCAAGATTTGAAAACCAAATCCAAAATTAATTCAAGTAACCTATTTCAAATTCAAAGTTCCCAAATTCAATTTAATAATCTAATTCAAGAACCTAATTCCAAATTCAAGAACCTATATAATTCAAGTTCAAAAAAAACCTAAGGTTGAAAACTTCTTAACCCAAAATTAACAATTTAAACTAACAAACTTAACATAAAAAAGCATAACTTAAAAAAAACTAAGACTCAAGAACCTAATTCAAGAAGTTAAAGTTGAAAACTAATTTAAGATTCTAAAACAAAACACAAAACTAATTCAAGAACCTATTTCAACTTCAAAGTTTTCAAATTCAAGCTAATAATCTAATTCAAGAACCTAATTCCAAATTCAAGCAACTAGCTAATTCAAGTTTAAAAAAGAACCTAAAGTTGAAAACTTCTTAACCCAAAACTAACAAACGTAATTCAAAAATGCTAAACTTAAAGAAACTAAGATTCAAGAAACTAATTCAAGAGGTTAAAGTTAAAAACTAATTAAGGATTCTAAAACAAAATCCAAAACTAATTCAAGAACCTATTTCAAATTCAAAGTTCCCAAATTCATGTTAATAATCTAATTCAAGAATCTAATACCAAATTCAAGAACCTATGTAATTCAAGTTCAAAAAAGAACCTAAAGTTGAAAACTTCTTAACCCAAAACTAACAAACTTAACTTAAAAAAGTTTAACTTAAAAAAACTAAGATTCAAGAACATAATTCAAGAAGTTAAATTTGAAAAGTAATTCGAGATTCAAAAACAAAATCCAAAATTAATTCAAGTAACCTATTTCAAATTCAAATTTTCCAAATTCAAGTTAATAATCTAATTCAAGAACCTAATTCCAAATTCAAGAACCTATATAATTCAAGTTTTAAAAAGAACCTAAAGTTAAAAACTGTTAACTCAAAACTAATAATTTAAACTAACAAACTCAACTTAAAAAAAGCTTAACTTAAAAAAACTAAGGTTCAAGAACCTAATTCAAGAAGTTAAAGTTGAAAACTAATTCAAGATTCTAAAGCAAAATCCAAAACTAATTCAAGAACCTATTTCAAATTCAATGTTCCCAAATTCAAGTTAATAATCTAATTCAAGAACCTAATTCCAAATTCAAGTACCTAGAGAATTCCAGTTCAAAGAAGAACCTAAATTTGAAAACTTCTAACCCAAAACTAACAATTTAAACTAACAAACTTAACTTAAAAAAGCTTAACTCAAAAAAACTAAGATTCAAGAAGTTAAAATTGAAAACTAATTCGAAATTCTAAAAAAAAATCCAAAACTAATTCAAGAACTTATTTCAAATTCTGATCATAATTTCCCGTATGAATACTGTGTCGAACATGAAACTTGTGATTGGTAGTAAAACACCGATTCACTCGTTGAGACAAAGTTCCCAAATTCAAGTTAATAATCTAATTCAAGAACCTAATTCCAAATTCAAGAACCTATATAATTTAAGTTCAATAAAGAACCTAAAGTTTAAAACTTCTTCACCCAAAACTAACAATTTAAACTAACAAACTTAACTTAAAAAAGCTTAACTTAAAAAAACTAAGATTCAAGAACCTAATTCAAGAAGTTAAGGTTGAAAACTAATTCAAGATTTTAAAACAAAATCCAAAATTAATTCAAGAACCTGTTTCAAATTAAAAGTTCCCAAATTTAAGATTCTAAAACAAAATCTAAAACTAATTCAATAACCTATTTCAAATTCAAAGTTCCCAAATTCAAGTTAATAATCTAATTCAAGAACCTAATTCCAAATTCAAGAACCTATATAATTCAAGTTCAAAAAAGAACCTAAAGTTGAAAACTTCTGAACCCAAAACTAATAATTTAAACTAACAAACTTAACATAAAAAAGCATAACTTAAAAAACCTAAGATTCAAGAACCTAATTCAAGAAGTTAAAGTTGAAAACTAATTCAAGATTCTAAAACAAAACCCATAACTAATTCAAGAACCTATTTCAAATTCAAAGTTCCCAAATTCAAGTTAATAATCTAATTTAAGAACCTAATTCCAAATTCAAGAACCTATATAATTCAGGTCAAAAAATAACCTAAAGTTTAAAACTTCTTAACCCAAAACTAACAATTTAAACTAACAAAGTTAACTTAAAACAACTTAACTTAAAAAAACTAAGATTGAAGAACCTAATTCAACAAGTTAAAGTTGAAAACTAATTCAAGATTCTTAAACAAAATCCAAAATTAATTCAAGAACCTATTTTAAATTCAAACTTTCCAAATTCAAGATTCTAAAATAAAATTCAAAATTAATTCAATATTTGTCACGACCTTATTTCTCGGTCATGATGGCACCTACAAAACCCTAGTAGGCGAACCAATCCCCGTAGCCCGAAACGGTTAGTAATGGGCTACTTTCTAACAGTTTAAGTGGAAGAACAAATAAATAAGCGGAAGCAAGGGAACAAGATGAATAAACTGGATAATAGGAGTAATATAAATACAAAGAGAAAGCTAAACTAAACCCAAAACCTGGTATCATAGCGTATAGAAGCCTGACTACATAAGGAGTACAAGGGTCCAAAAGAAATATATATACACAAGTTGTCTCTGAGTAGTAACAGAGTGCAGAATATACAAAAGATAAACTAAAGTCAAGCTCTGAATGCCAAAAGCTCACCCTCAGGCTGGATGATCCAAAAACAGTACCTCGCACGAGTCTACGGCGCTCTAACGGTGATGGCCCTCACTAGGATCTGCACCAGAAGATGCAGAGTATAGAGTGAGCACCAAATGCGAAGCACAAGGTACCATGTAGGTATCATAGGTCGACTGGGCACATATAAGGTAAAAGAGCAATAGCAAACAGAATAGAAGTAAACAGTTACAAAAATCAATGAAAAGGTACACAAGAACTAGCCTAGAGGGAAGACAACATAAAGCAACATACAAGGCTAGCAAGTAGAACATATACACAACAGGCATGGGTGAAAGTAAGAATGAGACACCTGGGATCCTTTCCAAAAACAGTATATATGCATCAGTTCTAAAAATGGACGGTATACCGGTAACCTCAAGTATAAAGTATGGGAGAGAAGAATAAAGGTAGACATGCTCGGGAAACAAAATCAATAACCAAGCTAATCATGACAATCTCAATCCAGAAATAACAACCTTGTTGTAACCAATCGCATACTTATAACTGTAATAGTGTAACAAGAGTCTACCTACAGTCGAATGGCCGCCCATAAAACCGGGGAACACAAACAAGTGAAAAAAAAACCTCCGGTATCCCATACTACTGTAGCGTACAATCAGCAAATAGAAAACAACGGTGGAACCTCAAGCAATGAATGATATGATGCATGATAACCTCAGGGTGAAATAGAACTCTGTATGTACCTCCACCGGTGCCGATCGGGCCTAGCAGGTAGGTTCCATGGAAGGACAGAACTCTTATACCTCTACTCCACCATATACCCTCCCCCTGTCACATGCAGCCCAAAACGACAAGGTCCATGGAGGTCCTGGACACCATACCAAAACTCTGAATCAAAGTGTGTCCTCCGGAATCACGTCCGGGTTCAATCCAGTGGTTAAGTCTCAAATATGCATGGCTAGACCCTGTCTAGGACTAAAACAGTGAAAAAATGCCTCAAACCCGCCATCCCAAGGGTGCTCGAGCATAACTGGGTCTAAAACAGTAGTAAAATATCTCAGATGCTCGACTTAGCCGAGCCTAAAGTCATTTCAAATCAGTAAGAAAACTCAACTAGCACTCTGACCTGGTCGAGTCTAGAAATAGTAGTAAGATCATGATGAAAACCATATTTTTAATCTCCCTTTTACCCCTAGAAGATCCACGTATCAAGTCAAATCATTTCCAAATCCAATTTCATTGAAAATGGGCCCCCGGGGCCATGCAAGTCTAAGATAACAGTCTCAGTAGGCCCAAAGCCCAAACCATAGTAAAATGTGGGAAAATCTTTTTGTATGCATGGAAATGATATGATCAACACACAATAGCCGCCCAGCAGCTCACAATAACCTATCGGCCCTACACAAGCTCCCGAAGCTACTCAACAAGCATAACCAGCCTAGAAGGATAATTCTATGTCCAGGACTCATGGACATTCCCAATGATCCCACCGTCTATGTTCCATATTCAACAAGGCCTCACAGGACCACAAGGGTAATAATATCATGTAATAAGAGTACTACACACAACGGAGGAAAGAAATGGGACGGATCATAGAAAAGCGATCAACGTCTGTGGTACCAACCTAATAACCCAACCCAAGGACACCAACTAGTACAATTTTATCCGATATATAAGTCTAGGAGTTTAGACCGTAACCTACTTGTCGTCCAATTACAAGCTGTGGGAACAATGATATACGGGGCCGATCTGCTCCAAGAAGCTCCGAACGAGAATCAAACTATTAAATTCATGAATAAAATCTTAAAATGAGTCTAACAATACCCATATTGCTACTATTGTAGCCAATTTGATATTCAGGTCAAAAGTGGCCCCACAGGGCCCACACCACAAACCTAAAGTGAAAAGAACAACAATGACCCCAACGATACCAAGAAGGCATGCTCCAAATTTGAGCACAAATGGCCAAGGGAAGGGCGCCAAAACAGCCCGCAAAAGTTGGGGTTTAAAAAATAGAATTTCGAAAATAAAAAAAAATTAAGCAAGAATTACTTACCACAATGATGGAATTCAGGCCAAGATGAAGAATTCTTCACCCTCACGAGCATGCACAAGCTTTGGGGCAGCCACTACACGAGAATTTCCTAGATTTGAAGAAGGACAATAATGGAGGAATTAAGAAAATTCAAGTGAGGAAGAAGCTTACCAAGAGACGAAGAAACACGGAAAAATCCACAAGCAATTGATTCCCTAAGGTTCAGAATTGATTTAGAGCAAAATGGTGGAGAGAAATTTGAGTTTTAGAGTGAGAAAGTTTGAGAAAGAAAGCTGGAAAAATGAAATAACAGCAATTTATAGTTGCTGGAAAATGGCCAGCGCCATCGGCGCTGAAGTCCTGCCACAGGCCAGTGCGATCGTGTTGCCTGGGCGCTGTTGGCGCTGAAGGCTGTCCTGCAACTATTTTTCTGCAATTTTTTAAAACTCTCCGGGGCATTCCGGGCACAATCAAAAACCGATACTCAAAAACTAATAATGCTAATAGAATGGAAACAACATTCCGGACTCAATAAAATCGATGAAACGTCTATACGAGGTCATTTCAGAGAAATGTTGACCCAAGTCAACACTAGCTAAAAGGAACTCAAGGGCTTAAAATGAGTCCGGCTCACCTGAAACCCAAACAAACCACCTTCCTAGCCCAAACTCAACATTCTGGAGCTGATGGAATTGTCGAATTTCAAATCCGACACCCTGATCATCAAAAGTCACCCGAAGTTACACTTTCAGCTCTAAATGGCCTAAAAACAGAGAAAGCAATACCAAACCCACACCGGAAGTTCTCAGGACTCAACTAAAGGTCCAACTAGACCAAACTCAATGCTCTGGAGCTAACAGAACTGTCAGAATTCAATTCCGAGCACGTTAGCTAAGAATGTTGACTAAAGTCAACGGTATTCTATGTTTAAGCTCTAAAATAGGTAAATGGCCAAAACGACCAAACGAACGACTAGGGCACCGAACTACAAGTCCCAGCAAGCCATAAATGACTTTTGGCCACTACAAGAGATATCTAATAGTATAACCAATGCAAAAACGCAAAGATGACCAAAAGGGTCATCACAACATCCACTACTAAAAAGACTTTCATCCTCGGAAGTCAATAAAAAGGGAGTACATGAAGGCTCGAACAACTGTGGATACTAAGAACGCATCTCACTACTACTAAAAAGGCTTTTGTCCTCGAAAGTCAAGAAGAAGGGAGTCCCTAAAGGCTCGAACAATTGTGGATACTAAGCATGAAGCTCACTCTCGTGTCTCCCAAGTAGCCTCCTCGACCAGATGATGTCTCCACTGAACCTTCACAACCAGAATATCTCTAGATCTCAACCTTCTGATATCCCTGGCCAGAATAGGTATCGGCTCCTCAACAAATGATAACCTCTCGTCTAACTGAACTGAATCCCAATGCAACACATGAGACTCATCTAGTATATACCAGCGCAACATCGAGATATGAAAAAATAGGTGAACAGCAGAAAACATCGGCGGCAAAGCCAATATGTAGGCAAAACTACCAATCCTTTGTAGAATCTCAAAAGGCTCAATAAACCTGGGGCTAAGCTTGCCCTGCCGACCAAATCTCATCACGCCCTTCACGGACGATACTCGAAGAAAGACCAAGTCACCAACACTGAACTCCAAGGCACGAAGTCTACAATCAGCGTAGCTCTTCTGCCTATTCTGGGTTGCTCTAAGCCTGTCCTGAATCAAACGAACTCAGTCCAAGGAATCCCTAAGCAAATCTATACTCTGCGGTCTAGACTATAACCCATCAAACCAACCAATCAACTATCTACAATGCCTACCATATAAGGCCTCGAAATGTTCCATGTGGATGCTCGAATGGAAGCTATTATTATAAACAAACTCGGCCAAACACACAAACTAATCCCTTGAACCCCCAAAGTCAAGTACACAAGCCTGTAGCATGTCCTCCAGGACCTAAATAGTCCTCTTGGACTGGCCATCTGTCTGAGGGAGAAATGCGGTTCTAAGTTGAACCTCCGTACCCAAATCTCTCTTTATAGCTCACCACAACTTAGACGTGAACCGAGTACCGTGTTCTGAAATGATAAAAGCTGGTACCCCATGCAACCAAACAATCTCATGAATGTAGATTTGAGCTAGCCTCTCAGCACCGTAGGAAGTCTAAACCAGAAAGAAGTGTGCGGACTTAGTCAGCCTATTAACGATCACCCAAATAGAGTCAAACCCACAAGAAGTATGAGGTAAACCCATAATGAAGTCCATAGTAATTCCTTCCCTCTTCAACTCAGGAATGGGATGTCGCTTCATCAAACCATTCGGTCTCTTATGCTCGAACTTCACCTGCTGAGAATTCAAGCACCGAGATACAAACTCTACTATGTCCCGCTTTATACCACACCACCAGTAAAGCTATCTCAAATATCTATACATTTTTGTCGCGCTAGGGTGAATGGAATATCTAGAACAATGTGCCTCATGGAGTATCAATTGAATCAAGTCACAAACCCTCGGAACACAAAGTCGACCATCGAATCTTAGAATACCATCAGAACCCAAAGTAACCTAGTTGGCCTTACCCTAAACTACCTGATCACGAAGGTCGTACGAACCTTGATCCTCAAACTTTTGGTTCTGAATCTGATCAACTAGAGTAGAACGAACCTCAACACTTGCAAGCACTATGCTAGGATCCAATAAGTCAAGCCAAACCAATCGGTTAGCCAAGTACTGGATGTCTAAGGCGAATATGCTCTCAGAAACTGAAAGTGAATCTAGGCTACCCATATTAACCGCCTTCTGACTCAAGGCATCTGCTACCACGTTTGCCTTGCCCGGATGGTATAGAATAGTTCAATCGTAGTCCTTCAGTAGCTCAATCCATCTCCTCTGCCTCGAGTTTAGCTCCCATTGACTCGTGATGTACTGAGGACTATGGTGATTGCTGAATATCTCACAATGAACTCCATATAAGTAGTGCCTCCAGATCTTGAGCATGAAGACTACCACCGCCAACTCCAAGTCATGAGTGGGGTAGTTGCGCTCGTGAACCTTCAACTGTCTCGATGCATATGCTATCACTCTACCCTGCTGCATCAAGACACAACCAAGTCCGACCCCTGAAGTATCACAATACACGAAGAAACTCTAACCCTCAACCGGAAAAGTCAGAACTGGAGCAGAAGTCAATAAGGCCTTAAGCCTCTGGAAGCTATCCTTGCACTGATCCAACCACTGGAATGGGATATCCTTCATAGTCAGCTTAGTCAAAGGTGCTGCTATAGAAGAAAATCCCTCAACAAACCATCTATAGTACCCGGCTAACCCAACAAAGCTACGGACCTCAGTAGGAGTAGTAGGTCTAGGCCAATCATGAGCCGCAGAAATATTACCTGGATCAACTCTAATCCAATCCTTAGACACCATGTGTCCTAGGAATGCAACTGACTCAAGCCAAAACTCACACTTTGAGAACTTGGCATGAAGCTGATGATCTCTCAAAGTCTGAAGTATAGTCCTCAAATGCTGCTCATGCTCGTCCCTACTTCTCGAGTATATCAAAATATCATCAATGAAGACTATCACGAACATATCCAAGTACGGGCTAAGCACCCTATAAATCAAATCCATAAAGGCTGTGGGGGCATTAGTCAACCCGAAAGACATCACCAGGAACTCATAATGGTCATAACGTGTCCTGAATGCTGTCTTAGGAATGTCCTCAACCCTAATCCTCAACTGATGGTAGCCGGAAGTCAAATCAATCTTTGAAAACATGGATGAACCCTGGAGCTGATCAAACAAGTCATCAATCCTTGGCATCGGATACCTATTCTTCACTATCACCTTATTCAACTGCCGATAGTCAATACACATCCGTATCGACCCATCCTTCTTCTTCACAAAGATGACAAGAGCACCCTAAAGAGACACACTCGGTCTAATGAACCCTTTAGCTAACAAATCCTGGAGTTGCTCCTTAAGCTGTCTCAACTCAGCAGGAGCCATACGATAGGGAGGAATAGAAATGGGCCTGCTGCATGGCTCTAACTCAATGGTAAAATCAACGTCTCTCTCAGGTGGAAGGCCTGGAAAGTCGGTAGGAAACACATCTAGGAAGTCTCTAACCAAAGGAAAAGACTCAGGAGATGAAGGGTCAACAATAGCATCTCGTACATATGCTAGATAAGCTAAACACCCACGGGAAATAAACTTCCTAGCTTGTAGGCAAGAGATGATCCCAGATGATGCATGGCTAACAGAATGCTTCCACACAACCGGGGATACACCAGGCACAACTATGGTAACGGTCTTGGCATAACAATCCAAAATTGCATGGTGAGGGGATAACCATTCCATGCCTAGTATCACATCAAAGTCTAACATATCAAGACTCATCAAGTCACCCCAAGTCTCCAAATCACCAACAGATATCACACAGGATCTCACAATCTGATCTTCTACTAAAGAATCTCCTATTGGGGTCAAAACAGAAACAACAACAGATAATGGCTCACTAGCCAACCCAAACAAGGCAGAAAGTAGGCAGATATAAATGAACAAGTAGATCAAGGATCAAACAAAGCATAAGCTAGCTGACAACATACATAAATCGTACCTGTGATCACGGCATCCGAGGCCTCTGCCTCTGGTCTCCCAAGGACCGAATCGACGATGACCTCCACCTGCCCGACCGCTATCCCTACCACCTACTCTCTCATGTGGTGCACCACCCCTAGCCTGACAACCACCCTCTCTAGATAGAGGTTGAACTGCTCGCAATGGCTTAGCCGACTGAACTGTACCCTGCTAAGGGAAATCTCTGGCAAAGTGACCAACCACACCATAAGTGTAATAAGCCTCTGACAACCTACTAGATCAAGATGAACCAGCAGAACCAAAATGGCCACCACGTCCTGATGCCCCCAAAGCTGTACCACTCAAAGACTGACCATTATAGCCCTGATGGCTGCTCTGACTCTGCTCGAACTGGGTACAACCAGAAGTATGAAGTGAAGCCTGAACTAGTCGACTGGACTGACCCTGGTGCTATTATGGCTGATAACCCTGGCCCTATTGGCTTGAACCCTTACCACCATGCCTGAAACCACTGTAGCCACCCTGAAGTCGAGGCCTCTTATCTCTGGCCTCGGTGTCATGATGATGCAAATCCTCAACTGTACGAGCATAGTCAGCAATAGTCTGGAATGACTGACCGCTACCAACTAGCATCTCTGTAGGCTCTCTGAACTCTCTATGTAGCCCCAAAACAAATCTATGGACCCTGTCCGCATCAGTAGGCATAATCATAGCTCCAAACGAAGCGAGTTAATGAAACGGGTCTCGTACTCTGAGATAGTCACAGAATCCTGAGAAAGTCTAGTGAACTCCTCTCTTCGACGCTCTCTGTCACTCTGTGGTAAGAACTTGGCCATAAAGGCCTCATAGAACTTGGACCAGGCCAAGGGAGGTGATGTAGAAGTCCTTAAGCAACCTGTGCCATCCATCATAACTTTGTTGGACCCTCCAGCTAATATGAAGTATACCTAACCCCGTGAGTCTCTAATAACCCCAAATGATGAAACATCTACTCACAGGTGGTAATGAAATCATGTAGGTCCTGACCCGATATACCAGTGAATCTCGGCAGTGCCAATCTCAGAAACCTACTCAAGGCCTTCTGCTCCATCTCTGTCATAGTAGGGCGAGGAGCAAGAGGCTGGGCAACTGATAGGACTGGAACAATCTCAGCATGGGGAGCCGCTGTAGCAAGTTGAGCTCCTGAACTTGAAACACCCAAGGCTCCCCCCTGAGTGGATGTCTGGGTTGTCTCAGAAGAACGCTCCCTAATCATACCTAAGAGTTGAACAAGTAAACCCCAAATATCCAAAGACTTAGCTGGGGATAAAGCTGGAACAGAAACTGATGCAGGAGCTAGTACTGTAGCTGGTGGTACCTGGGCTACCCCTGGGTCCATATGTTGCTACTCTGGAGCGAACTCTGGCTCGTAGTCATACTCGGGATCTTCCTCAACCCTAGTTGGTGCCTCTGCTCTGGGGCATCCATGACCCCTACCTTTACCCTTGCATCATAGCGTATAAAAGCCCGACTACATAAAGAGTACAAGGGTCCAAAAGAAATATATATACACAAGTTGTCTCCGAGTAGTAACAAAGTGCAAAATATACAAAAGATAAACTAAAGTCAAGCTCTGAATGCCAAGATCTCACCCTCAGCCTGGATGATCCAAAAACAACACCCCGCACGAGTCTCTGGTGCTCTACCGGTAATGGCCCTCACTAGGATCTGCACTAGAAGATGCAGAGTATAGAGTGAGCACTAAATGCAAAGTATAAGGTACCCAGTAGGTATCATAGGCCGACTGGGCACATATAAGGTAAAAGAGCAATAGCATAAAAAATAGAAGTAAACAGTCACATAAATCCATTAAAGGGTACACAAAAACTAGCCTAGAGGGAAGACAACAAAAAGCAACATACAAGGCTAGCAAGTAGAACATATACACAATAGGCACGGGTGAAAGTAAGAACGATGCACCTGGGATCCTCGCCAAAAATAGTATATATGCACCAGTTCTAAAAATGGGCGGTATACCGGTAACCTCAAGTATAAAGTATGGAAGAGAAGAATAAAGGTAGACATGCTCGTGAAACAAAATCAATAACCAAGATAATCATGACAATCTCAATCTAGAACTAATAACATTGCGGTAACCAATCTCATACTTATAACTGTTATAGAGTAACAAGAGTCTACCTACAGTCCCTCGACTGCCCAAGTAATCAGGGAACGCAAAAAAGTGAAAACAAACCCTCTGGCATCCCATACTACCAAAGCGTACAATCAGCAAATAGAAAACAAGGGTGGAACCTCAAGCAATGAATGATATGATGCATGATAGCCTCATGGTGAAATAGAACTCTGTATGTACCTCCTTCGGTGCCGATCGAGCCTAGAAGGTACGTTCGATGGAAGGACACTGCCCATATACCTCTACTCCACCGTATACCTTCCCCGAGGCACACGCATCCCAAAGCCTCAGTCCTAGAGTGGCAAGGTCCATGGAGGTCTCGGACCTCATACTAAAACTCAAAATCAAAATGTGTCCTCCGAAATCGAGTTTGGGTTCAAGCTAGTGGCTAAGTCTCAAATATACATGCCTAGACCCTGTCTAGGAATAAAACAGTGAAAAGATGCCTCAAACCCCACCCCCTAAGGGCGCCCGAGTATAACTTGGTCTAAAACAGTAGTAAAGAATCTCAGATGCTCGACTCGGCCAAGCCAAAAGTCATTTTAAATTAGTAAGAAAACTCAGCTAGCACTCCGACCCGGTCGAGTCTAGAAATAGTAGTAAGATCATGATAAAAACCATATTTTTAATCTCCCTTTTTTTCCAAGAAGATCCATGTATCAAGTCAAATCATTTTCAAGTCCAATTTCTTTAAAAACGGGCCCATGAGGCCATGCAAGTTTAAGAAAATAGTCTCAGTAGGCTCGAAGCCCAAATCATAGTAAAATGTGGGAAAATATCTTTGTATGCATGGAAATGATATGATCAACACACAATAGCCGCCCAGCAGCTCACAACAACCTATCGGCCCTGCATAGGCTTCCAAAGCTACTCAGCAAGCATAACAATCCTAGAAGGATAATTCTATGTCCGGGACTCACAGACATTCCCAATGATCCCACCGTCTATGTTACAGAGTCACAAGACCTCATAGGACCACAAGGGTAATAATATCATGTAATAAGAGTACTATACACAATGGAGGAAAAAAATGGGATGGATCATGGAAAAGCGGTCAAGGTCTGTGGTACCAACCTAATAACCCAACCCAAGGATGCCAACTAGTACAATTTTACCCGATATATGCTAAGTCTAGGAGTTTAGATCATAACCTACCTGTCGTTCGATGACAAGCTGCGGGAACGATGATATACGGGGTCGAGCTGCTCTGAGACGCTCCAAACGAGAATCAAACTATCAAATTCATGAATAAAATATTAAAATAAGTCTAAGAAAATTGGCCAAGTAAAGGGCACCAAAACAGCCCACAAAAGTTGGGGTTTAAAGAATAGAATTTTGAAAATAAAAACGGAAATTAAGCAAGACTTACTTACCGCAAGGATGGAATTCAGGCCAAGATGAAGAATTCTTCACCCTCACGAGCATGCACAAGCTTTGGGGCAGCCACTACACGAGAATTTCCAAGCTTGGAAGAAGGACATAAATGGAGGAATTAAGAAAATTCAAGTGAGGAAGAAGCTTACCAAGAGACGAAAAAACACGGAAAATACACAAGCAATTGATTCCCTAAGGTTCAGAATTGATTTAGAGCAAAATGGTGTAGAGAAATTTGAGTTTTAGAGTGAAAAGGTTTGAGAAAGAAAGCTGGAAAAATGAAATAACCGCAATTTATAGCTGCTGGAATATGGCCAGTGCCATCGGCACTGAAGGCCTGCCATAGGCCAGCGCGATTAGACTGCCTGGGAGTCATTGGCGCTGAAGGCTGGCCTGCAACTATTTTTCTGCAATTTTTGAAAACTCTCCGAGGCATTCCGGGCATAATCGAAACCCGATACTCAAAAACCAATAATGCTAATAGAGTGGAAACGACGTTTTGGACCCAACGGAATTGACGAAACTTCCATATGAGGTAGTTTCAGTTAAATGTTGACCCAAGTCAACACTAGCTAAAAGAAACTCAAGGGATCGAAATGAGTCCGGCTTACCAAGAACCCAAACCAACCACCTTCCTAGCCCAAACTCAACATTCCGGAGCTGATGGAATTGTCAGATTTCGAATCTGACACTCCAATCATCGAAAGTCACCCGAAGTTACACTTTCAGCTCAAAATGGCCTGAAAATAGAGAAAGCAATACCAAACCCACACCAGAATTTCTCAAGCCTCAACTAAAGGTCACACTAGACCAAACTCAATGCTCCAAAGCTAACGAAACTGTCAGAATTCAATTCTGAGGACGTTAGCTAAGAATTTGACTAAAGTCAACGATATTCTAAGTTTAAGCTATAAAATAGGCAAACGGCCAAAATGACCAAATGAACGACCATGCAACCGAACTACCAGTCCCAACAAGACATAAATGACTTGGGGCCACTACAAGAGAGCTCTAACAGTACAAAAAATGCAAAAACGCAAAGACGACCAGAAGGGTCATCACAAGATCCTATTTCAAATTCAAAGTTCTAAAATTCAAGTTAATAATCTAATATAAGAACAACAACAACAACAACAACAACATACCAAGTGTATTCCCACAGCGTGGGGTCTGGGGAGGGTAGAGTGTACGCAGACCATACCACTACCTCAGAGGTGAGGTAGAGAGGCTGTTTCCGATAGACCCCCGGCTCAAGATAAAACAGTCTAAAATTAGGCTAAAAAGGACGTAACAATGATACAGGATAAAAAACAAGATAAAACTATAAGAGACGATAGGAAGCTCTAATATAAGAACCTACTTCCAAATTCAAGAACCAATATAATTCAAGTTCAAAAAAGAACCTAAAGTTGAAAATTTCTTAACCCAAAACTAACAATTTAAACTAACAAACTTAACATAAAAAAACATAAATTAAAAAAAACTAAGATTCAAGAACCTAATTCAAGAAGCTAAAGTTGAAAACTAATTCAACATTCTAAAACAAAACCCAAAACTAATTCAAGAACCTATTTCGAATTCAAAGTTCTCAATTCAAGTTAATAATCTAATTCAAGAACCTAATTCCAAATTCAAGTACCTAGCTAATTCAAGTTCAAAAAAGAACCAAAATTTGAAAACCTCTTAACACAAAACTAACAATTTAAACTAACAAACTTAACTTAAAAAAGCTAAACTTAAAAAAACAAAGATTCAAGAAACTAATTCAAGAAGTTAAAGTTGAAAACTAATTAATGATTCTAAAACAAAATCCAAAACTAATTCAAGAACCTATTTCAAATTCAAAGTTCCCAAATTCAAGTCAATAATCTAATCCAAGAACCTAATTCCAAATTCAAGAACCTATATAATTCAAGTTCAAAAAAGAACATAAAGTTGAAAACTTCTTAACCCAAACTAACAATTTAAACTAATAAACTTAACTTAAAAAAGTTTAACTTAAAAAAACTAAGATTCAAGAACTTAATTCAAGAAGTTAAATATGAAAACTAATTCAAAATTCTAAAACAAAATTCAAAATTAATTCAAGAACCTATTTCAAATTCGAAGTTCCCAAATTCAAGTTAATAATCTAATTCAAGAACCTAATATCAAATTCAAGAACCTATATAATTCAGGTTTAAAAAAGAACCTAAAGTTGAAAACTTATTAACCTAAAACTAACAATTTAAACAAATAAACTTGACTTAAAAAAGCTTAACTTAAAAAAACTAAGATTCAAGAACCTAATTCAAGAAGTTAAAGTTGAAAACTAATTCAACATCCTAAAACAAAATCCAAAACTAATTCAAGAACTTATTTCAAATTCAAAATTCCCAAATTCAATTTAATAATCCAATTCAAGAACCTAATTCCAAATTCAAGTACCTAGCTAATTCAAGTTCAAAGAAGAACCTAAATTTTAAAACTTCTTAACCCAAAATTAATAATTTAAACTAACAAACTTAACTTAAAAAAGCTTAACTTAAAAAAAAAAAATTCAAGAACCTAATTCAAGAAATTAAAGTTGAAAACGAATTCAAGATTCTAAAAAAAATTCAAAACTAATTCAAGAACTTATTTCAAATCCAAAGTTCCCAAATTCAAGTTAATAATCTAATTCAAGAACCTAATTCCAAATTCAAGAACCTATATAATTCAAGTTCAAAAAAGAACCTAAAGTTTAAAACTTCTTAACCCAAAACTAACAATTTAAACTAACAAACTTAACTTAAAAACCTTACTTAAAAAAACTAAAATTCAAGAATCTAATTCAAGAAGTTAAAGTTAAAAACTAATTCAAGATTCTAAAACAAAATCGAAATTTAATTCAAGAACCTATTTCAAATTCAAATTTCCCAAATTCAAGATTCTAAAACAAAATCCAAAACTAATTCAAGAAACAATTTCAAATTCAAAATTCCCAAATTCAAGTTAATAATCTAATTCAAGAACCTAATTCCAAATTCAAGAACTAATATAATTCAAGTTCAAAAAAAAACCTAAAGTTGAAAAATTCTTAACCCAAAACTAACAATTTAAACTAACAAACTTAACCTTAAAAAGCTTAACTTATAAAAGCGACGGATAACGTCTCTTTTGTCCGTCACTTTTTTTTAAATGAGTTGTTCACGTGTTGATCGAAAAGCTACAGACAAAAGCGATGTTGTCCGTCGCTTTCCTATTTTTTTAATATAAATTAAAATTTAAAGAACGTGAAGGATAGCGTCGTTATTTTAAAATTATTTTAATTTTTTTAGTAATTGTGACGCTGTCTGTCGCTTTTATTATAAAATAAATATTAATTATTTTTAAATATTGGCTCAAAAATCTACGAAAAAAGTGAAGGATAAAGAGACGTTGTCCGTCTTTTTTGTAAAAAAATAATTATAAATTAAAAAACATAGAAAAGTGACAGACAGCGTCGCTTTTCGGTAGCGACGTTGTCCGTCACTTTTCTATCCATCTCTTTTTGAGTTGTTTTTAGTAGTGCTAGGACCGCTCCTAGCACCACTCCACTAGCGTCGCACATGACCTCAAAAGGCTGAGACAAATCAGGTGAAATAATAATGGGAGCAGAGATCAATGTTTCCTTCAGGAACTCGAATTCCTTCAGACATGCATCATCAAAAACAAACTTCATTTCCTTCTCCAATAACTTGCACAAGGGATGTGGGATTTTAGAAAAGTCTTTGATAAACCTGTGATAGAAACCAGCATGCCCCAAAAAGCTTTGAATACCCTCTACAGAAATTGGTGGAGGCAATTTTTTAATCACCTATATCTTCGCTTTGTCGACCTCAATACCCCTTCTTGGAAATCTGATGGCCAAGCACTATACCCTCTTTGACCATGAAGTGACACTTCTCCCAATTTAGCACTAGGTTGCACTCCTTACATATTTTCAGCGCACAACTCAGATTAGCCAAACAATCATCAAAAGATTTGCCAACTACAGAAAAATCATCCATGAACACCTCAATAGTATCCTCCACCATATTTGAGAAAATCGACATCATACATTACTAAAATGTTGTTGGTGCATTGCATAACCCAAATGGAATCCTCTTGAACACAAACGTCCCATATTGACAGGTTAAATTGGTCTTTTCTTGGTCTTCAGGAGCAATCAAAATCCGATTATATCCTGAATAACCATCAAGAAAACAATACCATCCTCTGCCAGCAAGGCGGTCTAACATTTGATCTATGAACGATATCGGAAAATGGTTTTTCTTGGTCCAAGCATTCAGTTTCCTATAATCCATGCATACACTCCAGCCTGTAATTGGTTTCAGTGGAATCAACTCATTCTTAGCATTTGGGACCACAATAATTCCACCCTTTTTAAGCACACACTGAAACGGGCTCACCCACTTGCTATCTTCAATATGGTAAACCACACATGCATCTAACCACTTGATGATTTCCTTCTTAACAATCTCTTGCATAGGTTGATTCAACTTACGCTGGTGTTTAACACTCAGAATGCAATATGGCGCGAGCTGAATTTTAGGAGTGCAGATTCTAGGCGGAATCCCAATGATGTCCGCAATGGACCAACCAATGGCCCTCTTAAACTTTCTCAAAATATTAACCAGAGCTTCGACCTTCCCTTCATCTAAGTCTACAACAATTATAACTGGCAAGGTGTCATTAGCTCCCAAGAACACATATCGGAGGTGAAAAGGAAGTACTTTGAGCTTCAAAACCGAAGGCTCCTCAATAGACGGTCTAGCTGGTGGAGTCTGTTGATTCTTCAGGTCAAAATCAAGTTTCTTTGGAGCATAAGCGTACGACCCCATTCCAGCAAGTGCTTCTACCATATCATCATACTCATCAATATCATCTTCGTCAAAATTTATAATAACTGTTGCAAGTGCTTCAACCCCAAGTTTCTCTTTAACATGCTCTATTAGCTTCAACTCATCAACCACGTCTATCACGCGTAATGTCATCATGATGTTTCATAGACTGAAATACATTGAAAGTTACTACCTCATCATTAAATATAAATTTCATTTGCCCAGTCGCCAAATCAACTAAGGCACATTCGGTGGAAAGGAATAGGCGTCCCAAGATGATGGGAACCTCAAAATCTACCTCACAATCAAGAATCACAAAATCTGCAGGAAAGATGAAAGTGTCAAGTTTCACAAGTACATCATAGAGAATTTTGACTGGTCGTTTCATCGTATGATCTGCCATAAGAAGCCACATTGTAGTCGGTTTAGGGGCTCCTTAGCCCAACTATTTAAACACTACCAGTAGCATCATATTAATACTAGCACCCAGATCGCACAATGCTTTAGTAAAGTAGAATTCTCCAATCGTGCAAGGAATAGTGAAGGCTCCAGGATCCTCTTTTTTTTGCACCAGAGAACGCGAGGCTATTGCACTACAATGGTGCAAATTATCAGTTGGCTCAAAAGTCATAGTTCTCTTCTTTGTCACTAGATCATTCATGAACTCTTCATACCCAAGAATCTGCTCCAATGCTTCAACCAACAGAATATTCACTGAAAGCTATTTTTGCATAGAGATGAACTTGCGATATTTAACTTCCTCAGCCTTTTTGACCAGCCTCTTAGGTAGGGTAGAGGTAGAAATGGCATGGGCTTCAAGACCTGTGGGACCTCTTTATTCTTCTCCATGGCATTAATAGACTTTTTCTCACTTGGACTTCCAATGGTATCCTTTTCCTCTGAATCGACTACAATCTCAACATCATCTTTTTCAAGCTCAGTTGACTCATCAACAACTAAAGGAATAGGAGAATCAACAGTCAATTTATCACTTCAAGTAGTCACAACCATGCATTGTCAATCATTCTTTGGATTCTGAATTGTGTCACTTAGGAGAGTACCCTTCTAAAGTGGGTTTAAAGTCACAGACATTTGGTTTATCTGTGTTTCAATCTGCTTTATGGTGACAGAATGAGACTCTACCTTTTGATTCATGCCTGAGAGGTCAGTGCATATCTCCTTCATACTTCTATCCATAGAATCAACCTTTTGCAATACCTTGGTAATCAACTCTCTCATTGATATTTGTTCAGGCCCTGATTCGCGATTTCTAAAAGGGATATACAGGCCGCTTCTACCATTCTTATAGACATCCCTCTTTTTCCAATCACTATCTCTACCCCTACTCCTACCTATGTATCCAGACCAATTGTAGTTGTCGTCTTTGTCCCTATTATTATCTTAATCTCTATTCCGACCCTAATTTCCTTGGCCATTAGCCCAAAAACCCGGCACTTGATCATTCAGATAATTATCTTCTTCATCAGAGTTGTACTCATCCTTTCTCGTGCTTTGCCTTGTAACCTACAACCTTCTCCTTCTCCAGACCGCTATTAAGCATTTGTTTTGCGATTAGATCTACAGTTGTTTGTAAGCTTGTGAAACCCTATTTAATTTCCTGCAATTCTTGATAGTCAATGGATTTCCCAACTGTATAAGTCCCTGTCGAGCTCTCAGTTTCTCTCATATGCCAGGCCCTGTTAATCTTGGTAACCCTATCAAGCATCTCAGCAGCTTTGACATAAGTATTTTCCATGGATGCTCCCCTGGTTACTGTATTGGCATCGGATACCTATTCTTCACTGTCACCTTATTCAACTGCCGATAGTCAATACACATCCGCATCGACCCATCCTTCTTCTTCACGAAGAGGACAAGAGCACCCTAAGGAGACACACTCGGTCTAATGAACCCTTTAGCTAACAAATTCTGGAGTTGCTCCTTAAGCCGTCTCAACTCAGCAGGAGCCATACGGTAGGGAGGAATAGAAATGGGCCTGCTGCCCGGCTCTAACTTAATGGAAAAATCAACGTCTCTCTCAGGTGGAAGGCCTGGCAAGTTGGTAGGAAACACATCTAGGAAGTCTCTAACCACAGGAAAAGACTCAAGAGATGAAGGGTCAGCACTAGCATCTCGGACATATGCTAGATAAGCTAAACACCAACGAGAAATCAACTTCCTAGCTTGTAGGCAAGAGATGATCCCAGATGGTGCATGACTAATAAAACCCTGCCACACAACCGGGGATACATCGGGCACGGCTATGGTAACGGTCTTGGCATAACAATCCAAAATTGCATGGTGAGGGGATAACCAGTCCATACCCAGTATCATATCAAATTCTAACATATCAAGTATCATCAAGTCACCCTAAGTCTCCAAATCACCAACAGATATCACACAGAATCTCACAATTTGATCTTCTACTAAAGAATCTCGTACTGGGGTCAAAATAGAAACAACAACAGATAATGGCTCACTAGCCAACCCCAAACAAGGTAGAAAGTAGGCAAATATATACGAACAAGTAGATCCAGGATCAAACAAAGCATAAGCTGGCTGACAACATACATAAATCATAACTGTGATCACGACCTCCACCTGCCCAACTGCTATCCCTACCACCTACTCTGCCACGTGGGGCACCACCCCTAGCCTGACCACCCCCCCTTCGAGATGGAGGCTGAACTGCTCGTAACAGCTTAGCCGGCTGAACTGTACCCTGCTAGCGGCAATATCTGGCAAAGTGACCAACCACACCATAAGTGTAATAAGCCTCTGACAACCTACTCGATCAGTATGAACCACCAGAACCCAAATGGCCACCACGGCCTGATGCCTCCAAAGTTGTACCTCTTGAAGACTGACCTCTATAGCCCTGATGGCTGCTCAGACCCTGCTCGAACTGGGTACTACCGGAAGTATGAAGTGAAGCCTAAACTAGTCGACTGGACTGACCCTGGTGCTATTGTAGTTGATAACCCTGGCCCTGTTGGCCTGAACCTCTACCACTATGCCTGATACCACTGTAGCCACCCTGATGTCGAGGCCTATTATCTCTGGCCTCGGTGTCATGACGATGCAACTCCTCAACTGTACGAGCATAGTCAGCAATAGCCTGGAATGACTGACCGCTAGCAACTAGTATCTCTGCAGGCTCTCTGAACTCTCTTTGTATCCCTCAAACAAATCTATGGACCCTGTCCGCCTCAGTAGGCATAATCATGGCTCCAAACGGAGC
The DNA here is from genome assembly GCA_003996215.1 of Jaltomata sinuosa. Taxonomy (NCBI): domain Eukaryota; kingdom Viridiplantae; phylum Streptophyta; class Magnoliopsida; order Solanales; family Solanaceae; genus Jaltomata; species Jaltomata sinuosa. The sequence continues at coordinate 493,243 of QJPP01001084.1, forward strand.
GAGTTGATGGAAACAGGTCTCGTACTCTGAGATAGTCATAGAATCCTAAGAAAGTCTAGTGAACTCCTCCCTTCGACGCTCTCTGTCACTCTGTGGCAAGAACATGGCCATAAAGGCCTCATAGAACTTGGACCAGGCCAAGGGAGGTGATGTAGAAGGCCTCAAGCAACCTGTGCCCTCCATCATAACTTCGCTGGACCCTCCAGTTGATATGAAGTATAACTAACCCTGTGAGTCTCTAATAACCCCAAATGATGAAACTTCTACTCACAGGTAGTAATGAAATCATGTAGGTCCTGACCCGATATACCAGTGAATCTCGACGGTGCCAATCTCATAAACCTACTCAAGGCCTTCTACTCCATCTCTATCATTGTAGGGCGAGGAGCAAGAGGCTGGGCAACTGATAGGACTGGAACAACCTCAGCATGAGGAGCCGCAGTAGCAGGCTGCGCTCCTGAACATGAAACACCTAAGGCTCCCCCCTGATCGGATGTCTGGGTTGTCTCAGAAGAACGCTCCCTAATCATACCTAAGAGCTGAACAAGTAAACCCCAAATATCCAAAGACTGAGCTGGGGATAAAGCTGGCAACGAAACTGATGCAGGAGCTGGTACTGTAGCTGGTGGTACCTGGGCTACCCCTGGGTCCATATGCTGCTACTCTGGAGAGAACTCTGGCTCGTAGTCATACTCGAGCTCTTTCTCAACCCTAGCAACCGTAGCTGGTGCCTCTGCTCTTGGGCATCCATGACCCCTACCTCTACCCTTGTGACCAACCCGACCCCTAAATGGAGTCGGAGGTTCAGAAGCAAGAGGCTCTCCTCCACCAAAAGCTGAAGATCTCGTACGAACCATCTGCGAAAGAGTGAGCCAGAATAAGTGAGATTTCTAGAAACTTTCAAGGTTACTACACACGAGATAGAAAAAAAAAGTCCAATTCTTCCTAAGATGTCACTATAGCCTCCCGAAGATTAAGTACGGATGTCTCTGCCCCGATCCGCAGGACTCTACTAGACATTGGCTCCTATGACACTGGTGAACCTAGAGCTCTGATACCAAGCTGTCATGACCCGATTTCTCGGTCATGATGGCACCTACAACCCCCCAGTAGGCGAACCAATCCTCGTAGCCCGGAACAGTTAGTAATGGGCTACCTTCTAATAGTTTAAGAGAAAGAACAAATAAATAAGCGGAACAAAGGGAACAAGATGAATAAACTGGATAACAGGAGTAATACAAAAACAAATTGGAAGCTAAACCAAACCCAAAACCTTGTATAGAAGCCCGACTACATAAGGAGTACAAGGGTCCAAAAGAAATATATATACACAAGTTGTCTCCGAGTAGTAAAAGAGTGTAGAATATACAAAAGATAAACTAAAGTCAAGATCTGAATGCCAAGAGCTCACCCTCAGCCTGGATGATCCAAAAACAACACCCCGCACGAGTCTCTGGTGCTCTACCGGTAATGGCCCTCACTAGGATCTGCACTAGAAGATGCAGAGTATAGAGTAAGCACTAAATGCGAAGCATAAGGTACCCAGTAGGTATCATAGGCTGACTGGGCACATATAAGGTAAAAGAGAAATAGTATAAAAAATAGAAGTAAACAGTCACAGAAAACAATAAAAAGGTACACAAGAACTAGCCTACAGGGAAGACAACAGAAAGTAACATATAAGGCTAGCAAGTAGAACATATACACAACAGGCACGGGTGAAAGTAAGAACGATGCACCTGGGATCCTCGCCAAAAATAGTATATATGCATCAGTTCTAAAAATGGGCGATATACCGGTAACCTCAAGTATAAAGTATGGGAGAGAAGAATAAAGGTAGACATGCTCGGGAAACAAAATCAATAACCAAGCTAATCATGACAATATCAATCTAGAACTAACAACATTGCGGTAACCAATCTCATACTTATAACTGTAATACAGTAACAAGAGTCTACCTACAATCCCTCGACCGCCCAAACAATCAGGGAATGCAAAAAAGTGAAAACAAACCCTGTGGCATCCCATACTACCAAAGCGTACAATTAGCAAATATCAAACAAGGGTGGAACCTCAAGCAATGAATGATATGATGCATGATAACCTCTGGGTGAAATAGAACTCTGTATGTACCTCATCTGGTGCCGATCGGGCCTAGCAGGTAGGTTCCATGGAAGGAAACAGCCTGTATACCTCTACTCCACCGTATACCCTCCCCGGGGCATACGCATACAAAGCCTCAGGCCTAGAGTGGCAAGGTCTATGGAGGTCCCGGACCTCATACTAAAACTCAAAATCAAAATGTGTCCTCCGAAATCGAGTTTGGGTTCAAGCTAGTGGCTAAGTCTCAAATATGCATGCCTAGACCATGTCTAGGAATAAAACAGTGAAAAGATGCCTCAAACCCCACCCCCCAAGGGCGCCCGAGCATAACTTGGTCTAAAACAGTAGTAAAGTATCTCAGATGCTCGACTCGGCCAAGCCAAAAGTCATTTTAAATTAGTAAGAAAACTCAGCTAGCACTCTGACCCGGTCGAGTCTAGCAATAGTAGTAAGATCATGATAAAAACCATATTTTTAATCTCCCTTTTTTCCCAAGAAGATCCATGTATCAAGTCAAATCATTTCCAAGTCCAATTTCTTTAAAAACGGGCCCATGAGGCCATGCAAGTTTAAGAAAATAGTCTCAGTAGGCTCGAAGCCCAAATCATAGTAAAATGTGGGAAAATATCTTTATATGCATGAAAATGATATGATCAACACACAATAGCCGCCCAACAGCTCACAACAACTTATCGGCCCTGCACAAGCTCCCGAAGCTCATCAGCAAGCATAACCAGCCTAGAAGGATAATTCTATGTTCGGGACTAGCAGATATTCCCAATGATCCCACCGTCTATGTTCCAAAGTCAACAAGATATCATAGGACCACAAGGGTAATAATATCATGTAATAAGAGTACTATACACAATGGAGGAAAGAAATGGGATGGATCATGGAAAAGCGGTCAAGGTCTGTGGTACCAACCTAATAACCCAACCCAAGAATGTCAACTAGTACAATTTTACTCGATATATGCTAAGTCTAGGAGTTTAGATCATACCCTACCTGTCGTCCGATGACAAGCTGCGGGAATGATGATATTCGGGGTCGAGCTGCTCTGAGACGCTCCGAACGAAAATCAAACTATCAAATTTATGAATAAAATATTAAAACAAGTCTAACAATATCCATATTGCTACAATTATAGCCGGGTCAATATCCGGGTCAAAAGTGGCCTCTTGGGGCCCACACTCGAAACCAAAAGCTAAAAGAACCTCAATGACCCCAACAATGCCAAGAAGGCATGCTCCAATTTTGAGCACAAATGGCCAAGTAAAGGGCACCAAAACATCCCACAAAAGTTGGGGTTTAAAGAATAGAATTTGGAAAATAAAAACATAAATTAAGCAAGAATTACTTACCACAAGGATGGAATTCAGGCCAAGACGAAGAATTCTTCACCCTCACGAGCATGCACAAGCTTTGGGGCAGCCACTACACGAGAATTTCCAAGCTTGGAAGAAGGACATAAATGGAGGAATTAAGAAAATTCAAGTGAGGAAGAAGCTTACCAAGAAACGAAGAAACACGGAAAATAGACAAGCAATTGATTCCCTAAGGTTCAGAATTGATTTAGAGCAAAATGGTGGAGAGAAATTTGAGTTTTAGAGTGAGAAGGTTTGAGAAAGAAAGCTGGAAAAATGAAATAACAGCAATTTATAGCTGCTGGAAAATGGCCAATGCCATCGGCACTGAAGGCCTGCCACAGGACAGCGCGATCACACTGCCTGGGCGCCGTTGGAACTGAAGGATGGCCTGCAACTATTTTTTTGCAATTTTTGAAAACTCTCCGAGGCATTCCGGGTACAATCGAAACCCGATACTCAAAAACCAATAATGCTAATAGAGTGGAAACGACGTTTCAGACTCAACGGAATTGATGAAACATCCATACGAGGTTGTTTCAGTGAAATGTTGACCCAAGTCAACACTAGCTAAAAGAAACTCAAGGGATCAAAATGAGTCCGGCACACCAAGAACCCAAACCAACCACCTTCCTAGACCAAACTCAACATTCCAGAGCTGATGGAATTGTCGGATTTCGAATCTGACACTCCAATCATCGAAAGTCACCCTAAGTTACACTTTCATCTCAAAATGGCCTGAAAAAAGAGAAAGCAATACCAAACCCACACCAGAAGTTCTCAGGCCTCAACTAAAGGTCCAACTAGACCAAACACAATGCTCCAAAGTTAATGGAACTGTCAGAATTCAATTCTGAGGACGTTAGCTAAGAATTTTGACTAAAGTCAACGATCTTCTATGTTTAAGCTCTAAAATAGGCAAACGGCCAAAATGACCAAATGAACGACCAGGGTACCGAACTACCGGTCCCAACAAGACATAAATGACTTGGGGCCACTACAAGAGAGCTATAACAGTACAACGAATGCAAAAACGCAAAGATGACTATAAGGGTCATCACAAGATCCTATTTCAAATTCGAAGTTCCAAAATTCAGGTTAATAATTTAATTCAAGAACCAATATAATTCAAGTTCAAAAAAGAACCTAAAGTTGAAAATTTCTTAACCCAAAACTAACAATTTAAACTAACAAACTTAACATAAAAAAATATAACTTAAAAAAACTAAGATTCAAAAACCTAATTCAAGAAGTTAAAGTTGAAAACTAATTCAACATTCTAAAACAAAATCCAAAACTAATTCAAGAACCTATTTCGAATTCAAAGTTCTCAAATTCAAGTTAATAATCTAATTCAAGAATCTAATTCCAAATTCAAGTACCTAGCTAATTCAAGTTCAAAAAAGAACCTAAAGTTGAAAACTTGTTAATATAAAATTAACAATTTAAACTAACAAACTTAACTTAAAAAAGCTAAACTTAATAAAACTAAGATTCAAGAAACTAATTCAAGAAGTTAAAGTTGAAAACTAATTAAAGATTCTAAAACAAAATCCAAAGCTAATTCAAGAACCTATTTCAAATTCAAAGTTCCCAAATTCAAGTTAATAATCTAATCCAAGAACCTAATTCCAAATTCAAGAACCTATATAATTCAAGTTCAAAAAAGAACATAAAGTTGAAAACTTCTTAACCCAAACTAACAATTTAAACTAATAAACTTAACTTAAAAAAGTTTAACTTAACAAAACTAAGATTCAAGAACTTAATTCAAGAAGTTAAATATGAAAACTAATTCAAAATTCTAAAACAAAATTCAAAATTAATTCAAGAACCTATTTCAAATTCGAAGTTCCCAAATTCAAGTTAATAATCTAATTCAAGAACCTAATATCAAATTCAAGAACCTATATAATTCAGGTTCAAAAAAGAACCTAAAGTTGAAAACTTCTTAACCTAAAACTAACAATTTAAACTAACAAACTTAACTTAATAAAGCTTAACTTAAAAAAACTAAGATTCAAGAACCTAATTCAATAGGTAAAAGTTGAAAACTAATTCAAGATCCTAAAACAAAATCCAAAACTAATTCAAGAACTTATTTCAAATTCAAAATTCCCAAATTCAAGTTAATAATCCAATTCAAGAACCTAATTCCAAATTCAAGTACCTAGCTAATTCAAGTTCAAAGAAGAACCTAAATTTAAAAACTCCTTAACCCAAAACTAACAATTTAAACTAACAAACTTAACTTAAAAAAGCTTAACTTAAAAAAACTAAAATTCAAAAATCTTATTCAAGAAGTTAAAGTTGAAAACTAATTCAAGATTCTAAAAAAAATTCAAAACTAATTCAAGAACTTATTTCAAATTCAAAGTTCCCAAATTCAAGTTAATAATCTAATTCAAGAACCTAATTCCAAATTCAAGAACCTATATAATTCAAGTTCAAAAAAGAACCTAAAGTTTAAAACTTCTTAACCCAAAACTAACAATTTAAACTAACAAACTTAACTTAAAAAACCTTAATTAAAAAAACTAAGATTCAAAAATCTAATTCAAGAAGTTAAAGTTGAAAACTAAATCAAGATTCTATAACAAAATCGAAAATTAATTCAAGAACCTATTTCAAATTCAAAGTTCACAAATTCAAGATTCTAAAACAAAATCAAAAACTAATTCAAGAAACAATTTCAAATTCAAAATTCCCAAATTCAAGTTAATAATCTAATTCAAGAACCTAATTTCAAATTCAAGTATCTAGATAATTCAAGTTCAAAAAAGAACCTTAAGTAGAAAACTTCTTAACCCAAAACTAACAATTTAAACTAACAAACTTAACTTGAAAAAACTAAACTTAAAAAAACTAAGATTCAAGAACCTAATTCAAGAAGTTAAAGTTGAAAACTAATTCAAGATTCTAAAACAAAATCCAAAACTAATTCAAGAATCTATTTCAAATTCAAAGTTTCCAAATTCAAGTTAATAATCTAATTCATGAACCTAATTCCAAATTCAAGAACCTATATAATTCAAGTTCAAAAAAGAACCTAAAGTTGAAAACTTCTTAACTCAAAACTAATAATTTAAACTAACAAACTTAACGTAAAAAACCTTAAAAAACTAAGATTCAAGAACCTAATTCAAGAAGTTTAAGTTGAAAACTAATTCAAGATTCTAAAACAAAATCAAAAACTAATTCAAGATTCTATTTCAAATTCAATGTTCCCAAATTCAAGTTAATAATCTAATTCAATAACCTAATTCTAAATTCAAGAACTTAGATAATTCAAGTTCAAAAAAGAATCTAAAGTTGAAAACTTCTTAACCCAAAACTAACAATTTAAACTAACAAACTTAACCTTAAAAAGCTTAACTTAAGAAAGCGATGGACAACGTCTCTTTTGTCCGTCCCTTTTTTTAAATGAGTTGTTCACGTGTTGATCGAAAAGAGACGGACAAAAGCGATGTTGTCCGTCGCTTTCCTATTTTTTTAATATAAATTAAAATTTAAAGAAAGTGAAGGATAGCGTCGTTATTTTAAAATTATTTTAATTTTTTTAGTAATTGTGACGTTGTCCGTCGCTTTTATTACAAAATAAATATTAAATATTTTTAAATAATTTGGCTAAAAAATCTACGAAAAAAGCGAAGGATAAAGAGATGTTGTCCGTCTTTTTTGTAAAAAAATAATTATAAATTAAAAAAAATAGAAAAGTGACAAACAGGGTCGCTTTTCGCTAGCGACGTTGTCCGTCGCTTTTCTATCCGGCTCTTTTTGAGTTGTTTTTAGTAGTGCTAGGACCGCTCCTAGCGCCACTCCACTAGCATCGCACATGACCTCAAAAGGCTGAGACAAATTAGGTGAAATAATAATGGGAGCAGGGATCAACGTTTCCTTCAGGAACTCGAATGTCTTCAGACATGCATCATCAAAAACAAACTTCATCTCCTTCTCCAATAACTTGCACAAGGGATGTGGGATTTTAGAAAATTCTTTAATAAACCTGCGATAGAAACCATCACGCCCCAAAATTCTTCGAATACCCTTCACAGAAATTTGTGGATGCAATTATTTAATCACCTCTATCTTCACTTTGTCGACCTCAATACCCCTTCTTGGAAATCCGATGGCCAAGAACTATACCCTCTTTGACCATGAAGTGACACTTCTCCCAATTTAGCACTAGGTTGCACTCCTCACATCTTTTCAGCGCACAGCTCAGATGAGCCAAAGAGTCATCGAAAGAGTCACCAACTATAGAAAAATCATCCATGAACACCTCAATAGTGTCCTCCACCATATTTGAGAAAATCGACATCATACATTACTAAAATGTTGTTGGTGCATTGCATAACCCAAATGGCATCCTCTTGAACCCAAACGTCTCATATTGACAGGTTAAAGTGGTCTTTTCTTGGTCTTCAGGAGCAATCGAAATCCGATTATATCCTTAATAACCATCAAGAAAACAATACCATCCTCTGCCAGCAAGACGGTCTAACATTTGAAATCTATGAACGGTATCGGAAAATGGTTTTTCTTGGTCCAAGCATTCAGTTTCCTATAATTAATGCATACACACCAGCATGTAATTGGTTTCAGTGGAATCAACTCATTCTTAGCATTTGGGACCACAATAATTCCACCCTTTTTCAGCACACACTGAAATGGGCTCACCCACTTGCTATCTGCAATAGGGTAAACCACACTTGTATCTAACCACTTGATGATTTTATTTTTAACAATCTCTTGCATAGGTTGATTCAACCTACGCTGTTGTTCAACACTCAAAATGCAATATGGCGCGAGCTGAATTTTAGGAGTGCAGATTCTAGGCAAAATCCCAATGATTTCAGCAATGGACCAACCAATGGCCCTCTTAAACTTTCTCAAAATATAAAATAGAGCTTCGACCTTCCCTTCGTCTAAGTCTGCAACAATTATAATTGTCAAGGTGTCATTAGCTCCCAAGAACACATATCGGAGGTGAAAAGGAAGTACTTTGAGCTCCAAAACCGAAGGCTCCTCAATAGATGGTCTAGCTGGTGGAGTCTGTTGATTCTTCAGGTCAAAATCAAGTTTCTTTGGAGCATAAGTGTGCGACCCCATTCCAGCAAGTGCTTCTACCATATCATCATACTCATCAATATCATCTTCGTCAAAATTCATAATAACTGTTGCAAGTGCTTCAACCCCAAGTTTCTATTCAACAGGCTCTATTAGCTACAACTCATCAACCACGTCTATCACTGATATTACGCGTATGTCATCATGATGTTTCATAGACTAACAGACATTGAAAGTTACTACCTCATCATTAAATCTGAATTTTATTTGCCCAGTCTCCAAATCAATTAAGGCACATTTGGTGGCAAGGAATAGGCGTCCCAAGATGATGGGAATCTCAAAATCTACCTCACAATCAAGAATCACAAAATCTGCAGGAAAGATGAAAGTATAAAGTTTCACAAGTACACATAGAGAATTTCGACTAGCCGTTTCACCGTGTGATCTACCATAAGAAGCCACATTGTAGTCGGTTTGGGGGCTCCTTAGCCCAACTATCTGAACACTGCCAGAAGCATCAGATTAATACTAGCACCCAGATCTCATAATGCTTGAGCAAAGTAGAATGCTCCAATCGTGCAAGGAATAGTGAAGGCTCCAGTCTTTTTTTTGCACCAGAGAACGCGAGGCTATTTCACTACAATGGTGCAAATTATCAGTTGGCTCAAAAGTCATAGTTCTCCTCTTTGTCACTAGATCATTAATGAACTCTTCATACCTAAGCATCTCCTCCAATGCTTCAACCAACGGAATATTCACTGAAAGCTATTTTAGCATAGAGATGAACTTGTGATATTTAACTTCCTCAGCCTTTTTGACCAGCCTCTATGGGTAGGGTAGAGGTAGAAATGGCATGGGATTCAAGACCTGTGGGACCTCTTTATTCTTCTCCTTGGCATTAATAGACTTTTTATCACTTGGACTCCAATGGTATCCTTTTCCTCTGAATTGACTACAATCTCAGCATCATTTTTTTTAGGCTCAGCCGACTCATCAACAACTAAAGGAACAGGAGAATCAACAGTTGATTTATCACTTTAAGTAGTCATAACCATGCACTGTCGATCATTCTTTGGATTCTGAATTGTGTCACTTAGGAGAGTACCCTTCTGACGTGGGTTTAAAGTCACAGACATTTGGTTCATCTGTGTTTTAATCTGCTTTATGGTGATAGAATGAGACTCTACCTTTTGATTCATGCCTGAGAGGTCAGTGCACATCTCCTTCATACTTCTATCCGTAGAATCAACCTTTTGCAATACCTTAGTAATCAACTCTCTCATTGATATTTGTTCAGGCGCTGATTTGCGATTTCTAAGAGGGATATACAGGCCGCTTCTATCATTCTTATAGACATCCCTCTTGTTCCAATCACTATCTCTACCCCTACTCCTATCTATGTATCCAGACCAATTGTAGTTGCCGTCTTTATCCCTATTATTATCTTAATCTCTATTCCGACCTTAATTTCCTTGGCCATTAGCCCGAAAACCCACCACTTGATCATTCAGATAATTATCTTCTTCATCAGAGTTGTACTCATCCTGTCTCATGCTTTGCCTTGTAACCTATAACCTTCTCCTTCTCCAGACCGCTATTAAGCATTTGTTTTGCGATTAGATCTACAATTGTTTGTAAGCTTGTGAAACCCTATTTAATTTCCTGCAATTCTTGATAGTCAATGGATTTCCCAACTATATAAGTCCCTGTCAAGATCTCAGCTTGTCTCATATGCCAGGCCCTGTTCGTCTTGGTAACCCTATCAAGCATCTCAGCAGCTTTGACATAAGTATTCTCCATGGATGCTCCCCAAGTTACTGTATCTGCTACTTCCTTTGTGTTTGAGTTCAATGCTCTATAGAAGATCTCCATCAAAAGGTCCAAAGGGATTCTGTTATTCAGAACCTGCTTCCGCTTTTGTTGAACCTAAGTCATGTCTTATACAATGCCTCCATGGGAAGCTGCTTGAAATTATAGATCTCCTGCTTAAGATGCAACATCCTTGATGGAGGGAAGAACCTCTCTAGAAATTGATTTCTCAGTTCAAGCCATGTGAATATTGAAGCATCAGATAGTTCCGCAAGCCACATTGTTGCCTCTCAGGTCAGAGAAAATGGAAAGAGCTGCAATCTTATAGCATCATGATCCACTCCTGGAAGGTTGTAACCCTTGAATATCCCCGTAAAGTTCATCAAGTGCAAGTTCTCATCATCAATAGGCTTGCCAGCAAATAATCCCTCCAGGTTCAACAGCTGGATCATAGTGCTCATAATATCAAACTTTGTACCATCGAGAAATGGTGTCAACACTATGGGGCCAGTTGTACTTGTATCATCATTATCAATAATGTACCGAGGGACATGTTGAGGTCGCTGTCAGCCTCTATTTCCTCTTGGTGCGACTGGATCTTGAGGTATGTTATGCCGTGCTACCCTATCTCTCGCAGCTTGAGCAATTAGTGCAGCTTGACGAGCAGCTTCTTGTCATGCTTACCTTGCTTGCTCAGCTGCCGTATTTTAAGCTGCAAGGTCTGTGGCAATTTGAGAATCTTCTGCAATTTGGGCATCTTCTGCTTCCGTTTTCCTTTGTTGTTCTTCAGCCAACATCCATTTTGTGGCCTATTCAGGTGTCTCAAAAACTCCCTCCTTACCCATGTTTCGTAGAGTCCTTTGGAGTTTCGGATCAAATGAAATCAGGGGATTGCCTTGACTCCTTGTACTTGGCATGCACAATTGTGCAACCTGTGAAACAAAACAAAAACAACAGAAAAAGTAAAATCAGAAAATAAGGACTAATAGTGAAATAAACACAATTTCTCTTAATCCTAAATCGTATTACCCAACAATGGCGCTAAAATTCTATACGCCCAAATTACACCTCCTTTTAGAAACATAAAACGGTCGTTGTTCAAATATAGAACCTAACCAAGGTTAGGATCGATCCCACATGGAATATGGTAGGATTAGGGTCAACTATGATTATACATGCTCTTAGCCGTTTATTTCCCTCGAAGGGGGTTTTTAAGTAACAAGTAAGGCTTGTAAATAATTGAGTAACAATTAATCATCAAGTATCAATATTGTTGCGATTAAAGAGAAAAGATGGACTAGGAGAGTGTTCCACATGAGTTCATAATGCTATAAGTGTTGTACTAGCAATCTATTCTGGTGCTTAGCATGCAAGATCGGTAAGTTAGGTCCACCTAAATGGTTGGTCCCCTAGATAGATGAATTTCACTATGCAACTTGGTCCGTCTACGGGTGTATACTTTACTAACCCTTACCCTTGATCCCAGATTAGCTTTTCCTAGACAAGGTCAAGCTATTAGATGAAGCTTGATAACCTCAAATCTCCATTGTAACCAAACCTTTTCTCATTCGTTACCTCCTTGATCCGGCAAGTAAGAATAAGGCAAATTCTAACGTTTGCAATCATTAAAAAGCAATCAAAGCGAAGGGAAGAAAAATACATGTATAAACACCATCATAGAATTGCGTAGTACTTTGCCTACTTTGTTAATCTGTTATAGTTCTCAAAAGTCTAGTTGTGGATTTAGCTACTCATGTTCATTAGTAAATAATCAGAAGTTGTTGATACATTCATGATCATAGACTTACAAAAAGAAGTAAAGAAATCCAGAAACTTGAATAGATGAAGATGAAATCAAGAATCAAGAACTATGAATATGTTTATCTCTCAAAACCAAGAACAAATCAATACCAAAAGTTTACGAATGTGTTTCCTACAAAATATAGAGTATAAAACGTAAAAGAAAACCTAGAAAAGGTATTTATAGACATAAGAAATCCTATCCTAAATGATCTAGGAGAACTGGAATCGGTAGGGATCATGACTTGGTTGACAACCCGTCATTCCAAATGACGGTTCATGGTTTGTTGGGGTCAACCGTGGTCTTGAAGTGTCAACATCATCTATTATGGGAAACCACAGAAGGAACCACGAGTCGTAAAGTCAATCTATGATTCGTTGAATGACTCATGGTTTTATACTCCCTTATTGCACCTTCTCTCATCAAAAACCACGAGTCCAATAGGTGAGTTCATGCTCTGGAATTACGGTTCGTGCAGTGACACGTGCTTTCTACTCTTCATTTTGCATGTCTACAGTTCATCTGATCTACGAGTAAACAGGACGGGTCGTGGTTTAGAATAATGACTCGTATAATGACTCGTTCATTTTTCCATGATTTGCACTCCTGCCGAACCTTGTTTCACGACTCACTAGAGGGGCCTATAGTTCCGAGCCATGGACCGTCACTCCACTCGTAATCCTTGTAGACATCAACTTTTCAGGCCAAATTTTAGCACTTTGGCTATGGAATCTATTCTCCTGCACACTTAACAAAAACCATCAAATCTACCAACAAAATTCTAAAGAACATGCACTAATCCTAAGTATTAAGCGTCGAAAGTGCAACAAAACCACGACACATCAACACTCTCAACTTAAAACCGTTGCTTTTCCTCAAGTGACAAACCAAAACTATTCTAGAATGATGCTTGAGTAAACGAAAACTAGAAACTACAACACATTCATATGGCTCCTTATGAGGCACTTTATGGGTAGAGGTGTAGATCTCCTATTGGTTGGTTTAAGGTAGGTAAAGCATCTTTGATAGGAATACTTCATTCATAAGACTATGGATAAAGTTCAACTTATTAAGGAAAAGTTGAAGACCGATCGAGTCGACAGAAATCATATGCAAATGTTAGGAGGAGAGACTTAGAGTTTGAGGTGGATGATTGGGTGTTCTTGAAGGTATTTTCCATGAAGGGTGTGATGAGATTTGGGACAAAAGGGAAGCTTAGTCCCCAATATATATGTCCCTAAAGGATTCTGAGGAGAGTTTGTATTGTGGCTTATGAGTAAGAGTTGCCAACCACGCTAGAAACAATTCATCGGTCTTCAATGTTTCCTTATTGAAGAAGTGTGTTGGCGATCCAACCTTGATTGTAACTTTAGAGTATGTGGGTGTGAAGGATAGCCTCACATGAAGAATTCTCCATTGAGATTCTTGATCATGAAGTTTGAAGGTTGAGAAACAAAGAAGTCGCTTCGGTGAAGGTTCTTTGGAGGAACCAGTTAGTTGAGGGACCTACAGGGGACGATGAAGCAGCCATGAAGACCAAGTACCCTCATCTCTTTCCTTCCAATCTAGTTTCAGCTTGAGGAAATAGTTTCCACCTTAGTATGTCCCTCCAATTCTACTTCATTAGCCTTTCTCATGATCATAACATACATTCATGTTCTACAATGTTAGTTTAGTCATGTTTTTTAGTTAAAACTCAATTTTTATGATTGTTCTTCATATTTCATGTCCTGTTGGTTATTACCACAGTTTTCTCTCTCTATATTCTGCTTGTTAATCTTCATTCGAGGATGAATGATCACAAGGGGGAGATATTGTAACACCCCTGAATCTAAACTCGCTTTTAAACTCAGAAAAATATGCATTTTAGTAAATTTTAGGCTCCACAGGCACGTGTCACGGGCCATGCCAGGAACGACGGACTGTTAGGCTAGCCATGGGAGAAGCCCTATTATCCTCAATACTAGTGGGCATTCATCATGGGCATCAAAAGTCTGATAGGCCATGGGACCCACTATGGGAATCCCCCAGTAGCCCGACCCTATCTCCCCTCTGTCCCGATGGGAGGTCACAATGGGCATCCCTTGTCTCATGGGTCATGGGACCCCAACTTGGGATTGGACTAAAAGCCTAGTCAACCCTATCCCTCTTCGACAACCAGGTCTGATGGGCCATCGCAGGTCCGACGCCTGTCGAGTAGTCCTTCCCGCGAAAATTTTCCTAAACCTTTTCTATTTTATGTCACTGGTATTTCGGTCTTTTCTCTATTCTTTTAACTCCTAAGTTAAGTAATTTTGGGAAATTTTAGAAGGGTTTTATTCCCAATCAGCCTAAATCCTCTTCCATTCTCTAAATCAAGTTCCAAAAGAGGAAGAGCTCAATTCTCCCAAGCTTCAAGTTAGGGTTCCATCTTCACGTCCTCATCTCAAAGATATAGACTAAGAAAACTTCATATTCAGGTATGTGGGTATTCAATAAGGGATTTATTTTACCTTTATGCCTAAAACCCTTAATTTTACTTTGGATTTATGAAACTATGAAATTAGGGTTCTTACCCAATTTGTGAAATTAATCAGTTATGAAATAGGGCTAATAATCAGTTTTTCTGAGCTACTAGTTAAGGGCACCACTACAGCGATGGGATTTCCGCTGCAGCTAGACCGCCATACCGGTTAGAGTGCCGCCACAGCATGGTCTAGTAAGATCATTAAAACTCAACATAGTGAGCCCTTATTCACCATACTGAGTCCACTGCAGCAAAGAAGTGTCCGCTGCAATGAATGTTGCAAACTAGAATACCTGCTTTAGATCACATATTGTAAGTTTCACCTCAAACACTCTAAGAACTAGTTTGACACGCCCCGAGGCTACCCCCTGGATGTGACACGGTGCTTAGTATCACAAGTGAATCCAAGATAACCCATGGCATGGCATATCTATGCAAAAAATCATATTTAAAGCATGCATTGTGCGGGAGCTAAAACAATCATTATCTAAAATTGAGGAAGAACCCAAAAGTCTAAATATATATATAGTTTATTGTTGACTGAAAAAAACAATACTAACAACTGCTGGAACTAGTCTATGTCTGAAAGCCTTCTAACTGAATGGGAGTTGCTGGGACATGCCCCCAGCTAACTCAAACAAATCTGAGACTGAAAGTTAATACTGAAGATATAAGCATGTCTATCATCCTCGAACTAATGAGGACTCACCACTGAACTGCTGAGTACGGACTGGAAGTTAAACTAAGTGGTGTCTGGATGTTGAGCACCTGAACGTACTTCATAAAATGATGTAGCACTAAAGTATGCGTCAGAACTTTGAATATACTGAGCATGCATGATATAGGCTAAGTGAACAACATAATAACTAAGCATAGAAGTAGATACACTAGAACATAACTAAGAGCTAAGCTGGATGCAATGACCAATTATAAATCATGTAAATAAAACATGTTGAACTAATACTGAAGTAAATACAAGATAAATGGTCAATGCAACATGAGTATGATTATGGGAGCTACTATTAATTGACATACTCCAAGCTGAGATAACTATGGGGCCGACATGTAACCCTGGATGGAAGGGTGTTCATACCTTGCCAAGGGTACTAACAAGTCTGACGTGGATCCACTACTAATATCCACAAGGGACGAGGAGGTGCAACCTAGTCGGATAACTGACTCCTTCAATACCTACGGTGGTGCCGTAGTTCTGGGACTTGGGGACTTCTACTAAAGGTCTTAGTCTAAACTGACAGCTAAACCTTCATCCCCTTGTTCGCTCGGTACTAAGTCTACTCCCAACTCACTATAAGCAACAATGTACTGAAATGATGGATAGCTCAAAATACTTGAAATCAACTAAGAATGCAACATAAATATACTGAGGGATATGGCATTCGATTTTTGATGCATGAGCATAAAACTAATCTGCCTAGTAAGCTTAATTCATGAAGTACTGTAAGTATACAAACTAGGGTTTTTGAATATCGTACATAGAACAATATTAATTTTCCAAAAACATGTAGTCAATACTATAGAGGTTGTAGGAACTGAATTTCAATAATTCCCTAAGATTTTGGAACCCTAGGTCTGAACAACTCATGGAGAAAACTGAAGACTGACTGGAATCTAGGGACCAACTAGTGAAATCCCACATACCTGGTAAAGAAATCTATGGAGAAATCCTTGGATTTTTGGGGCTGAACATTATGAAGACCTTTGTTTGTTCTTGGGAGAAAACTGTCGCCTCTTTCTCTTATTTTCTTTCTAAGGTTGAAGAATTTCAAAGAATAGATGTTTTAGGTAGTTTGTGACTAATTAACTAGGCGTAGTGTAGTAAAAACATCATATCGTAGGATTTAAAAGAGGTAGGAAAAGTTCATAATACCCCTGGGAAATTTAAAAGAAATTCTGCAGAAAATCGCAACTCAGTGATCACGACTCAAATTGACAGACCGTACTCCTAGATAACGGACCGTAAACTGAGTGATGGTCCTACCTAGGAGTTTTAGGGGTTCTCTGGTCTCAGGAACTATGACTCCAAAGGATGGACCATACTTTTAAAAGATGGATTATCATGTGCCCATGGTTCTTGGGACTTTGACCTTGTCTGGGGATTCCACGAGTCAAAGGACGGACCGTGGTTCGGAAGTACGATCCATTACCTGACTCGTGATTCCTGGGAAAAGGGCCAAGGGTCTATGAAGTTATGGTTCCATAAGTCAACATGATGATCCGTGGTCCTGGACTACAGCCCGTGGTCTGACTTGTGGTCCCTGAGCCCTAGACTGATGGTCCTCTGATTAAGGGAAACCATGAGTGACAGGACAGACCATGGTTCAAAACTACGGTCCGTGGTTCATGAAAACTTGAATTTTTTAAAAAAATATTATTTTCCACTGGTTTTCTGAGCTTAGTCTGGGCATGAAAGTTCTGGGGTATTACAATATCTCCCCCTTGGGATCATTCTTACTCGAATGAAGACTAAACAAGATGAGGATGGAGGGAAAGAGCTGCAATCCCCTCCAACTAAGTACTAGAAACTTATATCTAACTAAACTAAGTTCCATGAACATGCAAACATGCTAAATGTAAGTGTAACTGAGGGAACAAAGTACTAAGACTGAATTACAGAAGAGTAAACTAAGAGACTAGAGAGGAACTATTACCTCAAGCTGAAACTGAATAGGAGGGAAAGAGGTGAGGGTAATTGGACAGTATGGTTGCTTCTACTTCCAAAGTATCTCCCTCTATGGACTGATTACTCCACAAAACATTCACTGAAGCGACTTCTTTGTTTCTCGACCTATGAACCTGACGGTCAAGAATCTCAAGTGGAACCTCCTCATAGGTTAGGCTATCGTTCACAGCCACACTCTCTAAAGGTACTATCAATGCTGGATCACCCACATACTGCTTCAACAAGGAAATATGAAAGACTGGATGAACCGCTTCTAGTTCTGCTGATAACTCTAACTCATAAGCCATATTACCAACCCTTTTCAGGATTGTTTAAGGACCTATATACCTGGGACTGAGCTTCCCTTTCTTGGCAAATATCATCACTCCCTTCATAGGTGATACTTTCAGGAAAACCAAATTATCAATTTCAAACTCTAAGTCCTTTCTCATAACATCTGCATAGGACTTCTGACGACTCTGAGCTATTTATAGTATATCTATGATGAGCTGAACTTTCTCCATAGCCTCATGAACTGAATTTGCTCCAATCAAGGCTGCTTCACCTACTTTGAACCAGCCAACAAGTGATCTATATCTATGCTGATAGAGTGCCTCATATGGGGCCATATGGATGCTGGAATGGAAGCTGCTATTGTAGGCGAACTCTATGAGAAGCTGGTGATCATTCCAACTACCCTTAAAGTAAATCACTCAGGCTCTCAACATATACTCTAAGGTCTGCATGGTACATTTTGCCTGACCATCTGTCTGCGGATGAAATGTTGTAATAAGATTAACCTGAGTACTAAGACCTTTCTGAAATGATCTCCAGAAATGAGACATAAACTAAGGACCTCTATCTGAGATGATAGACAAGGGAACTCCATGCAACCTACCTATCTCACTTATGTAGAGCCTGGCATAATCCTCCACTGAATCTATAGTCTTGACTGCCAAGAAGTGAGTTGACTTAGTAACTCTGTCCACTATCACCCAAATGGAGTCATGCTGCCTACGAGTACGAGGTAAACCTTTAATGAAATCCATATTGACCACTTCCTACTTCCAAGTAGGAATGCTAATCTCCTTATTCACACTCCCTGATTTCTGATGTTCCACCTTAACTTGCTGATAGTTGGGACACTTAGCCATGAAATCTACGATGTCTCTCTTCATGCCATTCCACCAATAGACTTCTCGTAGATCACGGTACATCTTAGTGGCACACGAATAAATAGAATATTTAGAATTATGGGCTTCGATAAGGATATGCTACCTCAACTCACCCACATTCGGAACACATAAGCGACCCTAGTAATAGAGCATACAATCTCCCCCCTTGGGAGAAAACCTCGACTCTCTGTTGATGAACTGCACATTTCAGTTGAAACAATATGGGATCACTATCCTATTTCTCTTTAACCTCCACTACCAATGAAGATTCTGACCCATTCTGGACTATCACACCACCATCTGGCGTGTCCATGAGGCAAACTCCTAAGCGAGCAAGCCTATGAACATCTTTGGCTAATTCTTTCTTCTCTTCCTCAACATGTGACACACTAACCATGGACAACCTACTGAGGGAATCAACTACTAAATTAGCCTTACCTGGAGGGTAGAGCACATTCATATCATAATCCTTGAGGAACTCAAACCATCTCCTCGGGCGAAGATTCAACTCTTTCTGGGTGAACACATACTGGAAGCTCTTATGATATGTGAACACATCAACATGAACACTCTACAAATAGTATCTCCAGATCTTTAGGGCAAACACAACCACTGCAACCTCGAGGTCATGAGTCAGGTAAATATTTTCATGGACCTTAAGTTATCTTGAAGCATAAGCTATGACCTTACCCTACTACATCAAAACACAACCCAGGATGACTCTAGAGGCATTGTAATAAACCATATAACCATTTGAACCCTCTAGTAGAGTCAAGACAGGAGCTGTAGTCAACCTAGTTTTCAGTTTGAAGAAGCTCTTCTCACATTCATCTGACCGATTAAACTTGACCTTTTTCTGAGTCAAATTGGTCAATGGGGAAGCTATGGATGAAAATCTTTCAACAAATCTCCAATAGTAACCGGCCAAACCATAGAAACTTTTGATGTCAATCATAGAAGTGGGTCTATGCCAGTGCTTTACTGCCTCTATTTTTGGGAATCAACACGGATCCCTTCCAGACTGTAACCAGAATCCACACTTGTTGAACTTAGCGAATAGTTGGCAAACTTTGAGAGTTTACAGAAACCCTCAGATGAGTCACATGCTCCTTCTCATTCCAAGAGTAAATGGGGATATCATCAATGAAAACAATGACAAACAAGTCCAAATATTGTTTGAACACCCTGTTCATTAAGTCTATAAAAGCTGCAGGAGCATTGGTTAGTCCAAAAGACATGACTACAAATTCGTAGTGACCATACCAATTCTTGAAGGCTGTCTTCCAGATGTCACTATCTCTGATTCTGAGGTGATGATAGCCAGATATGAGGTCTATCTTAGAAAAGCAATTAGCACCCTGAAGCTAGTCGAACAAGTCATCAATCCTGGGGATAGGATATTTGTTCTTGATTGTGACTTTGTTCAACTGACGGTAGTCAATGTACATCCTGAGAGAACCATGTTTCTTACGCATGAATAACACTGGAGCACCCCATGGAGAGATGCTGGGTCTGATGAAGCCCTTATCTAAAAGGTCTTTTTCAACTATTCTTTCAATTCCTTAAGCTTAAAAAGAGCTATTCTGTAAGGAGGAATCAAAATAGGCTGGGTATCTGGAAAGAGATCTATTCCAAAGTCGATTTCACATTTGGGAGGAACTCCGGGAGATCTTCTGGAACACTTCTGGAAATTCATTCACTTCTGGGACTGACTCAAGAGTTGGGGTCTCGAAGCTTGAATCCTTAACCTGAATAACATGATAAATGAACACTTTGGAAATTATTTTTCTGGCCTTAAGGTAACAGATAAACTGACCTACATGCACTGAGTTACTACCCTTCCACTCTAAGACTGGCTCGTTAGGAAACTAAAACCGAATGATCCTAGTTCTATAATTGACTGAGTCATAACATGAATGTAACCAATCCATTCCTATAATGATATCAAAATCCACCATTTCTAACTCTACAAGATCTGCTGAGGTGACTTTATGGGAAACTATGGCAGGGCAATTTATGTATACCCATCTAGCTATAACTGGGTGACCAACTAGAGTAGAGACTGAGAAGGGTTCTGGGAGAACATCTGATCTGACCTCGAAATTTACTGCAGTGTAAGGAGTTACAAATAAAAGTGTATCCCCTAGATCTAACAATGCATAAATATCGATATTAAAGACTCAAAACGTACCCGTGACCACATCAGGAGAATCCTCCTGGTCCTATAAAGACTGAAGTGCATACAGTCTGTTCTGGGATAGACCAAAACCTATTCAAGATGAGGCACCCTACTGAGTGGGGCGACCTATCGTAGTTGTTATAGAACCAGTCTGAGTCTATGGGCGAACATCCTTACCCTTTTGAGAAGATATTGGACAATCCCTCATCATGTGGCCTGGTTTACCACACCCAATGTAGTTTCCACTACCTGCCATGTACTCACCTTGGTGGTTCCTACCACACTTTCTACACACTGGGTTAGTGCGCCCACTAGTAACCGTACCTTGAGACTTAGAGCCAGACGCTCTATCCCATCGATCCTTCTTGAACTTAGGCATTGGGGCACTAGCAGAAGCTGGAGCTGGATTTGAATTTTTTTAGCAATATTGAGAGCAGTTGCCACCGTCTACCCTCTGCTGATAGTGGCTATAATCACTTGTCCTAGCCCTCTTAGCATCTCCTCCCCTTTTCATAATCTTCTTCTCCTCAATTTGTTGAGCATAAGTTACTAACCTAGAAAAGTCCATCTCCTTAATTAGCATGTCCATATTGCATTCCTTGACCACATCATTAGATACTCCAGACATGAACTTGCTTATATGAGCTCTAGAGTCATCTACCATTGCCGGAGCATACTTGGATAGCTGAGTGAACTTCAGATCATAATCCTTTATGGTCATATAATTCTGCTTCAGGTTGATGAACTCCTGAACCTTGGCTTCCCTGAGATCTAGTGGGAAGAACCGATCCAGAAAATCAGTCTTGAAAAGATCCCAAGTCACTGGTCCTGCATTTTCACAACGAGATTTCTTATATTGCTGGTACCAAGTGTAGGCCACTCCTTTCACCTGATAAGCGGCCAAGTCTGTACCCTCGGTTGGGGTGACACCCATAATGCTTGTAACTTTCTAAACAACCTCTAAGAACTCTTAGGGATCCTCTTCTGGCTTGGACCCATGAAACTCTGGAGGGTTTATCCGAGTGAAGTCTCGGATTCTAGTTGCAGTAGTATTAACTTAAGACAGATCTAGTGACGCTACCTGTTGATTGACCTGGGCGGTCATGGCCTGAGCAAGCACTTGAAAAGCACCCTTGAATTCAGCATGCGTAACTTGCTCGTTCAATGGGTCTGCTGGAGCTGCTGGCTGATTTCTAGCATTAGCTCTTCTAGGAGACATTTTTCTGAAATGCAAAGAGCATGAGTTGGAATAGAAGGAGAATAAAATAGACTTCATACTCTATAACACGAGCTGGAAAAGAAAGAAGGGAAGTTATTCCTAATGACGTCTCATAGATCCTCCCCCATAAGTGTGGCACGCTTCACACCCTTGAAGAAGACTCTACTCGATGAGGCTTTCAGACATCCTAGGACACTTAATCCTTATTTTCTGATACCAAGTTTGTCATGCCCCGAGGATACCCCCTGGACTTGACACGGTGCTTAGTGTCACAAGTGACCTCAAGCTAACCCATGGCATGGAATATCTATGCAAAAAATCAAATTTAAAGCATGCATTGTGTGGGAGCTAAAATAATCATTATCTGAAAATGAGAAGAACCCAAAAATCTGAATATATATATATATATATTTTAGTGTTCACTGAAAAAAAACAATACTAACAACTGTTGAAACTAGTCTATGTCTGAAATACTTCTAACTGAATAGGAGTTACTGGGACATGCCCCCAGTAACTCTAACAAATCTGAGACTGAAATTAAATACAGAACATATAAGCATGTCTATCGTCCTCGAATTAATGAGGACTCACCACTGAACTGTTGATTACGGACTGGAAGTCTAACTAAGCACAGTTTTGATGTTGAACGCCTGAACCTATATCTTAAAATGATATTGCACAAAAGTATACGTCAGTACTTTGAATGTATTGTTTATGCGGGATATAGGCTAAGCTGAAAAATATAATAACTGAGCATAGAAGTAGATATACTTAAACATAACCAAGAGCTAAGCTTCATGCAATGACCAATTATAAATCATAAAGATAAAACACACTGAACTTATTACTGAATTAAATACTGGATAAATGGTCAATGCAACATGAGTATGATTGTGGGAGCTACCATTAACCGACATACCCCAAGCTGAGCTAACTGTGGGGCAAACATGTAACCCTTGATGGAAGAGTGTTCATACCTTGCCAAGGGTACTAACAAACCTGACGTGGATCCACTACTAATGTCCATAAGGGACGAGGAGGTGCATCCTAGTCTTGACAGTTGACTTCTTCAATACATATGGTGGCACCTAAACCTTCATCCCCTAATTTGCTTGGTACTAAGTCTACTGCAACCAAATTATAAGCAACAATGTACTGAAATGATGGATAGCTCAAAATACTGTAAATCAACTGAGAATGCAACATAAATATACTGAGGGATATGGCATACAAATTCTGATGCATGAGCATATAACTAATCTACCTAGTAAGCTTAATTCATGAAGTACTATAAGTATAAAAACTAGGGTTTCTGATCATCGTACATAGAACTATACTAATTCTCCAAGAAACATGAAGTCAATACCATAGAGATTGTAGGAACTGAATTTCAATAAATTCCTAAGATTTTGGAACCTTAGGTCTGAACAATTAATGGAGAAAACTGAAGACTGAAGAAAATGGAAGAATGACTTGAATCTAGGGACCTAATGGGTGAAAGGGACCCACTAGTGAAATCCCACATACCTGGTGAAGAAATCTATGGAGAAATCCTTTGATTTTTGGGGCTGAACTTGATGAATACCTTTGCTTGTTCTTGGGAGAAAACTGTCACCTCTTTCTCTTATTTTCTTTCTAAGTTTGAAGAATTTAGGAGAATAGATGTTTTAGGTAGTTTGTGACTAATTAACTAGGCTTAGAGTAGTCAAAACTTCGTATCTTAGGCTTTAAAAAAGGCAGGAAAAGTCTGGAATACACCAGGTAAACTTAAAACAAATTTCGCAGAAAATTGCAACTCAGGGATCACAACTCAAAATAATGGACCGTACTCCTAGACGATGGACTGCCAACTGAGTCGTGGTACTACTTAGGAGTTGTAGGGATTCTCTGGTCTCAGGAACAATGAATCCACAAGATGGACCGTACTCCTAGAAGACATTTCGTCATGTGGCCCGTGGTTCCTGGGACTTTGGCCTGGTCTGGGGATTCCATAAGTCAAATGATGGACCGTGGTTCAGAAGTACGGTTCGTGACCTGACTCATTATTCCTAGGACAAGGGCCAAAGGTCTCTGAGGTTCTGGTTCCTTGAGTCAACAGGATGATTTATGGTCCTGGACTACGACCCGTGGTTTGACTCGTGGTCCCTTAGTCCTGGACTGATAGTCCTCTAATTAAGGAAAACCATGAGTTACAGGATGAACCGTGGTTCCAAACTATGGTCCGTGGTCTTCAACTGTGGTTCCTGGAAACTTGAATTTTTTCTGAAATTTTTATTTTCTACTGGTTTTCTGAGCTTAGTCTGGGCATGGAAGTTCTGGGGTATTACAAGTTCCAAATCTCTAGATAGGTGATTTTCCCAAGGCTAGGGCTATCTTTCCTTTGAGGTGAGTTTATTCCACCAATCTTTTTGTCTAGTAATCCTCTAACATCATAGAATTAGTAGGGAGGACTTTAATGGTGAAATTGTGGGTTAGAACCCTAGGTTTATAAAAAGTATGGGAAAATATATGGGTAGATGTTATTATAATCTAGAATAATTCTAATTTTTAAATTAATGCTTCCTAGCATGAAATTATTGTCCTTGAATATGAATTGTGGGAATGAGGGACCTAGAGTCCAATAAAAATAGAACCTTTAGCATAAAAACTGCTTTAAAGGGAATGAAGAGAGTAGAAACTCCATGAGTTAAGGTAATGTGAATATTGGTGAATAGATAGTGATGAATTGGCCCTTGGGTAAAGTATTAGACCTTAAAGAAGGGTAGAATTAAGTGGGTTTGAATTTTCAAATTTAATCTGTGAAGTGTAAATGATTGAATACTCTTGTATTTGTTTGTTTTAGAGTTTGAGCATTTTGAGGCATTGAGGAAAGGAAAGGCTCACGTGAATTAGCTTGTTGATCAAATTCTTTGGTTAAGGAAGGTTATGGTTTATATGGAGTTAGACTTGATTTAGCTTCTTGTATGTGTTATAAATTGATAAACCATAATGATTGGTCTACAAACATAGTCTATGGTTGATAACTATTGGCTTGACAACACTTGTTTGAATAAGATGTTTAAATTGTTTAAAGCCTATCTTTAAATTACTTGTGGTGATGATGTGCACTTGTGATATTCATTGAGTACTTTTTGTTATTATCTTGAGAGATGCTTGAAATAAGAACATACAAGATATGTTGATGAGGATTGAGAATATACATACTATTCCGGTGATGAGTGGATCGAGTGTAATGTGAGCTTACAAACAGGCAGTTTGTTATGTATCGGGTACCATGCCAGTATGGTACATGGAACCTAGGACATTCCCTAAAATTCATGACTAGTTGGGAAAGATTGAAGTCCTTTTAGCATGTGTGTCCATATGCGTGAAAGTTGTTAGTTCAAGTATGGTTTAGAGTGAGACTGATGAGATACAGAGGCTATATAGCTGCAAAATTATTATAGACATGGATCCAAGATTTTTTTGTGACTTCTTTATATTGCATAATTCTGTGATGACTTATTATGTCTATTTTGGTGACTTATACGTCCTCTAATTATTGATATTTATATGACTAGATGTGGATGATTTGCCTAGCTGTTGTGATCAAATCTGAGTTCTTGGTTATATAATGTTTTACCTGTCTACTTGCCTTATTTGATTCATGATATATACTTGTTACGAATTTGGGTCAAATTATGATACCTACCAATACATAGTATTTGTACCGATGCTACTTCTACACTTTCTATTAAGTGCAGGCTGTGTTTCAGAGAACTCATCATGACCTCATAGTTAGCAGACTAATCTGAGGGTAAGCGACTCGTAGCCAGGCCACCATAAACCTTCTTAGTGACAAATGTCCATTTTTCCATACATTGTTTATTTTATTAGTTGTTTTTGGCTACTCTTAGATATTGTTTAGTTATATTTCTTATATGGTGACTTTTGGACCTTGGGAATGTAATAGTTAGTTTTTCTCTTATTTATTTATTTATTTATTGATAGTTAAGACTTTTATTATTATATCTTGAAATCTTTTAAAATGTGTTAAATGAATCTTTTATGGCATGGGTTATCTGGTAAGATATGGTTCACCCACTAGGGGGTTAGTGTGGGTTCCAATCATAATGGTTTTGGTCATGAAAAAGTTGTTATTAGGGTTTTAGGTTCGTTGATCTCATCGTACAAGGAAATGTCTAGTAGAATGTTGAAGAATGGTACAAAGATGTCTAAACTTCTCTTCTAGAGGCTACGAGGCAATAGGAAAATTCAATTCTTTCTTTATTTCGTGCTTTTACTTCATTTCAATTAGTATCTGGAAATCCAAATTGGTATATGACCTCTTCATTCCATTCTCTTATAGATGGTATGGACACATGTAACAGAGGTATATACGTCAACCGCTGGGGTTGCAGCTCGTGGTAGGGGATGAGCAAAATGAGGTGGTAGAGGTAGGGGATGAGAAGCAGTGCCTTCCAGGGGAAAGGCTGAGGCTGTTGGATAGGTTCAAGATAGGTCTGAGTCCTCCACACCACCAGAGGACCATGTTGGGTTAGCAGAGGAATCAATGACAACAGTTCAGCAAGGTGTTATGCCTCCTTTGACATCATTAGATATTCTAGCACAGGTACTGACTTTATTGAGCAGATTGGCAGCAACTGGGCCAGCATTCGCAACTCTAAAAGGTTATACTCTAGTGGTCCATCATGTTGGTGTTGTGGCATTAATTATTGATGACATTTCTAATATGGGAGTATTTTCGACATCGGTGACCAGACCAGTGATGACTGGAGAAGAGCACAAGCTTTTTGGAGGTTCACCAAGATGATACCTCTAGTTTTTTACGATACCATGTTTGAGGATGCATATGAGTTTATTATTGACTTTCATAAGAGACTCCACAAGATTAGGGCAGTAGAGAGATATGTGGTGGAGTTTGATACTTTCCAGCTATTGGGGAATGCAAAGTTATGGTGGAGAGATTTTGTAAAGTGCATTCAAGTTGAGCCACCTCCATTTACTTGGACTCAGTTTTACTCTATCTTTATGGAGAAATATGTTCCCTGTACCTTGCGAGATAGGAGGCATGATGATTTCAATAGTATCGAGCTAGGCAGATCTTCTATTACAGCCTATGATGCTTGGTTTCACTTGTTGTCTAGGTATTCCTTACAGCTACTTCCCACAGAGAAAGAGAGGATTTATCGGTTTGTAAAGAGATGAATATGGGACTTTAGCTATAAACTCTTCAGATGGTGTATTATAAGATAACATTTCAGGAGATGGTTAAGTATGGCCAAATGTGGAGAGGGTGAAGCAAGATAGTTATGCATACACTATTTAGAAGAAGGCCCAAAAGGGTGGTAGTTATAGTGGCTGCTTCTCTAAGGTCCCTATTTCTTAGAGGTACTCAGAATGCCCTATTTAGTTAGACATGTAGGTATTAGCTGGGGGTCCATCAGGGGCCAACTAGACTTCTTCATATCATAGTTGTTATATCACTTTTGCGGCTTCAGCTTAATGGACAAAATTGGATAAGGCATGTTATGAGTGTGGTGAGGTTAGGCACATTAAGAGATGGTGCACTAAGTTCAAACAAAGTGGCCAATCAGTTCACCAGTAGGTTCCCGAGCTCTAGCTCCAGCAGGTAAGGGAGGTGGTTCACATAGTAAGGATCATCCTCAGTTTGGGTGTGGTGGTCATACAATATGTAGAGGTGGTACCAGCCACCTGGGGTGGTGGGAATACTAGTAGAGGTGGTACTCAGCCTGGCAGAGATGGTACAAAGGTAGGTTTTCAGACTTATTTTTTGATTTCCTAGGTAGAACTGAGCTAGATGTGTCTTATGTAGTCATTATAGGTACTATTCTAGTCTATGATTAGATGGCTACAGGTTTATTTGATCCTGATTCCACCTTTCCTGTGTGTCAACCTATTTTGTTATGGGTCTGGATATGATATGTGACTTACTCGATGTTCTTGTTTATGTTTCTAATCCTGTTGGTGATTCAGTAATTGTAGATAGGGTCTAACATTCTTGTCTTGTAACATTCATAGGGTATAAAACTTGAGTAGACTTAGTGATTCTAGATATGGTTGACTTTGATATTATTTTAGGGATAAGTCGGTTGTACTTATCATGTAAAATTAGACTGTAATGCTAAGATAATAACTATAGTTATGCCGAGTATGTCTAGGCTTGAGTGGAAGGGTGATTGCCGCCATGTTTCTAAAAAGATTATATCTTTTATTCATGCCAAGAAGCTTATAGAGAGGGGATTTCAAGTGTTTTTGGCTATAACGACCCTCCCAGTCATTGTAGGGTGGTTATGCCCATAAGTACTTTGTTAGAGTTCCCCTAGTGAATTGAGAAAATAAAATCTCAAGGTGGGGTGGTTTAAAACTAAAAACTGGTGTTGTGTGTTGTCGTGGTGTATTAATTTTCACCGTGTTGTTATTTGAGGTGTAGTATTCCGTTAGGGGGTGACCTAGTAATCTAGACCTTCGTAGAAAATTCTAAGACTACGAGTTAGTTCGTAGCATGTCATTTTAGTTTTTGTTGAGTTTGGATCATTTCGTGATATCTTAAGTATGAAAAGTGTATTGTGAAATAGATCTTATGTTTAGTTTTATTGAGCTACTAATTCATGACCTCTGTAGTAATGAAATTTCTTTTATAGTGAGACCATCATAGTAGTCAGAGTCCCACCATAATAGAGCAAGGCAATTCACTAGAGTTTGCCGTAGCAAGCCTTATTTTGCTATAGTGGTCCCACCGTAGTAAGAAACGGTCTGCTGCAGTGAGTGTTAGGAGGCAAAATGCTTGTTTAAGTCAGTTATTTTGAGTTTTGCATCATAAAATTCAAAATTTCATTCTAGAACTCTAGAGAAGCAATTTTTCAAGCCTAGGGTGGATTTTCTAATTGAGGAAATTTATTTGAACAATCTCTTCAGCCAGTAATCCATTAATATCATAGTATTTCTAGGGATATTGTAATGGTTGAATTATGGGTTAGAACCCTATGTTTCTGAAAAATATGGGAAACACTATGGGTAGATGTAATAATCATCCAAAATGCTTCTAGGGTGTAGATAAGCACTTCCTAGCTTGGAATTGGTGTTCTTAAACATGAAATATAGATATTGGGAACCTTGAGTTCTATTAAAATTGGACCATTAGCATAAAAATTGCTTAGAAAGGGGAAATTAAAGTAGAAACTGTATGAATAATGATAATATGAACATTATGGGACTAGTTAATGGTTAACTGATGCTTGAGTAATGTTATAGACCTCAAATAAGGGTAGAACTAGTGAGTTTGATTTCCCAAATCTTGAAATTAAAGTGTAGATGATTGATTGCTCTTGTATTTGTTTATTTTAGACTTTTAACATTTTGAAGTGGTGAGGAAGGGAAAGGATCATGTGATTGAGCTTGCTTAATCCAGATTCTTTGGTTGAGATAGGTTATGGTTTATGTAGAGATAGACTTTAATTAGTAGCTTGTATGTGTTGTAAACTGATGATGTATGTTTGATTGGTATTTAGACGTAGTCTGTAATTGATATTTGTTTGCTTGACACTACTAGTATGAATAAGTTGTTTAATTGTTGAAGTCTTTGTTAAAATGATATATGATTATGATGTACACTTGTGATATTCATTGTGTACTTGCCTTTATTATCTTGAAAGATATGTTGAGAGGAATAAAGAATATACATACCATTATTACGATTTCAGTGGCTCAAGTCTGATGGGAGCTTATAGATAAACAGTTATATTAGTGGTTCGAGTTCGATTAGAGCTTATAAATGAGCAGTTATATGAGTGGCTCGAGTTTGATTGGAGCTTATGGACGAGCAATTGTATGAGTGGCACATGGATTCTACGTTGTCCACTACAGGTCATTACCAGTTAGGTAAAATAAGTCCCTTAGCATGTGCGTATAGATGTATGTTCAGATGAGTGACTAGTTAAGAAATTGTAACAACCCTTATAGTGATTTTTGGATTCTCTTGCATTTTGACTGTTTTTCCCCTCCTCATAGTTATATTTTGATATTTATGATTTGCGGAAGTGGGTGGCATCGTCCCCGAGATGTTTGGTTGGTTTGTAAGGGAGTTTTTCATTTTGAAAGGCCTTAAAGTTGATATAGTTGACTTTGGTCAACATTTGAGTGTGGAGTATCATATGAAAATTATGTCAGTTCTGTTAGCTTTGGAATGTTATTTTTAGGCTAGTAGCACTATTAGTTCGGGTGCTGAGGCTTTCGGTTGCATTTTGAGTCTTTGGTTGGAAAATTAGAAATTCTGGCCTAGTGTTGACTTTGGTCAACAATCTTTGAAAATGACCTCCATTGGTAAATCAAAAAAATCCATTGGGTCCAAAAGGTATTTTATGATCAATTTTCACTATTTGTTACCGTCTGTAGGGTTCTAGATGAGTTTCGGGTGTCAAAAGCATGTTTTTGAAATGCAGATTTTTACTGGTATCTGGTATGAACGCGATCGAGCTCTTATAGCGTGATAGTGATAAAGAAAAATTTGGATCAGTGCAATAGTGCTAAAGTTTTAGGGCGCTGTTTAGCATGATGGTGCACCAGCAGCGCGATAGAGCTAAAGGAATTGGCCTCCTTTAGCGCTATTGCGCTGCTTTATTGCGATAGAGCTTAGCGTGCTATTGTGACTAAAATTAGATTTTTTCTTTCTGTTTTGGTCACTTCCTTCTTCCATTGTTGGACCTCTAGAGCTCCATTTTGGGTAATTTTTAGTTCATTTTTTTTGTCTTGGAAAGGGGTAAGTTCCCAAACCTTGAATTTGTGTTTTCCCCATTATTTTTACCTTGAATTTTGGGTTAATTATAGATTAGGGATTGAAATTGAAAATATTATCTAACTCCATTTTCATCCAAACTTCACCTTTGTGATCCATAACCTTAGGGTAAGCTTTCTATGCTAGTTTTACACTTTTCCCAATAATTATTTCATGATTTTACCTTTGAATCTTGGTTTTTCACACTTGGATGTTGGGTTTTTTCGGGTAAAGTTAAAGTTTGACAAATAGATGATTTTAGCTCGATTTTAATCCTATTTTTGGTAAAATTTTATATTCAAACTCCTTATGCCATGGATAAACTGAATTTCTAATAAATTTCTTGTTTTCACTTTTCGGGCTTAGGGTTGACTTTTGGGGTTGTCTTTTTTGGAACCTGTCTAGAACCTTAGCTATATGGGTATCATTGTATTCGTGTTTATGTGTACAACTTGTTTTTGATAGAGTGGTTACATTCTGAGGTGATTCGTAATGCACAGGCTCAAGTGTGATCATGTAGAGTCTTGTTGTTTGGCTTCAAGGTAAGTTCTGGCTTAACTTTTCTTAGACTCTGCTTGGGTGGGAACTTATCATGTAAAGCATGCTATGGGTTGGGTGAAATTATGGATTTGAGTACTAAATAGTAGAATTATCTCCGTGATGCCTAAATTGGGGCTTATACTGTGCTGGGGGATAAGGAACTTAGATTCCTAAATTGATGTTGAGGCTTGCAGCTTGTGTTCATGAGTTGATTGATATCTTGAGATTTCATATTATTATGTTGTGTTGTATCATTCTATCATACAGACATAAATATGTATTCATCTCATGGCTCATTGGTTGTACTATTAGAAATATTGATTTTGAAAGAAGATGGATAAATTTTTATGTAAAACCCCTATCCAATGCGATATTTTGGATGGAGATTCACTTTTATAAACTTGATCCGATGTGACATTCTAGATTAGGTATTGATGTTAATTGCATTCGAGGCAAAATTTCGGACAAGGTATATTGATTTTGTGAGTCCCTTATGGGTCCTACCATTTAGCTTAGACTTAGAAGAGGGTGTATACTGGTAGGCATGGCCATTGCTTCTCATACCATATAATTACATTGAATTATCATTTGAATTGTTATTTTGTTTAAGATCCTTCGTGTTGTTATTGATATTAAATTGCTTGGACTTTTCTGCGTGCAAAGTTATTTTAGTTTTCTTTATTTGATATAGTAACTACTTAAGCTCGGTCAGCCTATGATGCCTACTGAGTACAAGTAAATTCTACTCACTCCTACTTTTCTATATTCTTTTGATGGAGATCCTAGCATGAGTGTTCAACATGACCTTTCATTCGTGTATATTTTATAGATTCGAAGGTTTGGTGAGCTCCCATTCTCGATGACTTTTCCAGCTTTCTCTATCATTTACTTCTGTCTTTTCTCACTTATTAGAAAGTTTGGATTCGTGGTATTTTTGACACCATATTAGAGTCGCTCATGGGATAGATTGTATTTCATTTTGATCTATTTATCGTAGTTGAGACTTTTTATTAATTGTTGTGTTATTTTTCTGTTATTGTTATATTTATTCAATTATTTGGCTAGGATTACCTACCATGGTTGGGTGTGGTAGGTGCCATCACAAACCTTTAATTTTGGTCGTGACAAGTTGGTATCAGAGCTCTAAGTTCACTAGTCTTATGAGTACCAAAGCCAATGTCTAGTAGAGTCTCGCGAATCGATATGGTGACATCCATATCAATATTTTGGAGGCTATGTGACATTCTTAAGAAAATTCTAATCTTTGACTCTTTATCGTTTTACTTGTTCATTCCGTGATTACTAAGTTTATATTTAAATCCCTCACAGAAGGTGAGGATGCGATATTCTGCTATTGAGGGTAATGAGTCGGCACCCGCTGTTGGGCCCCTAGCTATGGTTCTAGGTAGGGGTCGCATCCATGGCAGAGGCAGAGGTAAAGATCATGAGGTAGCTCCAGCTAGAGGATGTGCCATGGCGGTTTCCCCTGAGCCAGAGGTTGAGTTTGAGGATACAGCCCATCAGACGGAGGGTATGGGACCAGTCTAAGTTCCTTTGAGTTTTATTGCTACTCCCATGCTATAGGATACCATGATTCAACTTTTGAGTTTTTTGGAGGGTATGTCATAGAAAGGAGCTCTACCTATCAAACCTGATGGATAACAGATTAGAGACGGGGTTCAGCCTCTAAGGGGGGTATTTGTTTAGGGTTTTAAGACTCTAGGGGCACAACCTGCTACTGCTATGGTTCCCTATATTGATGCCTTACCAGTCAGACTTGTTAGTTCACCGGTTATGCCTAGGCCAATTATGATAGTGGATGAGCAGAAGTTGTTTGATAGGCTCGTGAGATTGGGTCCTCCCAAGTTCAGTGGATCACCTAAAGAGGATGTTTATGTATTTCTGTTTAGCTGTTAGGAGAGGTTGCATAACCTCAGTTTGGTTGAGTCTCATGGAGTGGATTACTCTATATTTAAGTTGGTTGGGGCAGCAAAGCAGTGGTGGAGGTCTTATCTTTTTTGCAGGCCAGCAGGATCACTTACCTTGACTTGGACACAGTTTTTTAAAAACATTTCTAAAGAAGTATGTACCTCATAGTTTGAGGGAGAGGTTGAGAGATGAGTTTGATGTATTAGAGTAGGGTTCTATGTCCATCATGGAGTATGAGGCTCATTTCCATTCCATGTCTAGGCATGCCTTGATGAGTATTTTGACAGAGAAAGAGCAGGTTATGAAATTTGTGAAAGGGTTGACTACTTCTCTTCAGCTGGTTACAACACAATTGGTGACTATTGGGGGTACTTTTAAGCAGATAGTTTACCAAGCGAAGAGTATTAAGAGTATTTGTCATGGGTCCTAGGAGGGTAGTAGTAAGAAGTTTCACAGACAGGGTGATCTTGATGGGTATTCATCTTGAGGGAGAGACTTTTCAAGTAGGGGTCAGCATTATCAGCAGGGGTGACAAATTCACACAGCATTGCAGGATTCTGACAGT
This sequence comes from Jaltomata sinuosa, assembly GCA_003996215.1. Taxonomy (NCBI): domain Eukaryota; kingdom Viridiplantae; phylum Streptophyta; class Magnoliopsida; order Solanales; family Solanaceae; genus Jaltomata; species Jaltomata sinuosa. The sequence continues at coordinate 526,977 of QJPP01001084.1, forward strand.
GGTTATTCAGGTTCTGGTGTATTTGTTAGTCATGGTTTATGTCGGCTATCTAGAGGTGCTCATTCTGGTTTTTCTAGTCTGGATGGTTACTCTAGTCCATTGAGGTAGATAAAGCGCTCAACTTTAGGAAGGGGTTGTTTTGATTGTGGAGATTCAGGTCATTTTGCATAGGATTTCCCTAGGGGTAGGCAGGACCATCCCCATCAGGGTCCTTAGATACAAACTTATTAGGCACTGGTACCACCGGCTATAGGAGGTATACAGAGTAGTAGAGGTGGTTCTCGAGACACTAAGGGTTGAGACCAAGGGGCTTATGGTGGTGGTTGAGGAGTTTCTTAGTCTGGAGGTAGACGTGGTCAGTGTTATACATTCTCGAGTAGACCCGAGGTAGAGGCCTCTGATGCAGTAATTACACGTATCGTCCCAGTTTGCCATCAACCTTCTTCAATATTATTTAATTGTGGTTCTACTTATTTATGTGTATTCATATTTTTCTTTGGGTTTTGACATGATGTGTGCGTCTCTTTCTTTGCCTTTTCGCGTCTCTATCACTCTAGGTGATTCTTTAGTGGCGGATCAGGTGTTCCAATCTTGCATTGTAACTCTTTCATGGTGTGATACCTGGGTAGACTTGATTATCCTTGATATGGTTTATTTTGATGATAGTTTGGGTATGGATTTGATCTCTCCACATCATTCTCTCATGGATTGTCAAGGCAAGACTGTTACTTTGGTGATACCAGGTATACTCAAGTTGGAGTGGAAGGGAACTCAGGGTTCATATACTAAGAGTGTTATTTCTTTTCTTTGGGATTAGCAGATGGTTGAGAAGGGGTGCCTTTCTTATTTAGCATATGTGCATGATACTTGTGTTGACTCACCTTCTTTGGATTCGATGAGGGTGGTGAGAGAGTTTCCATATGTGTTCCTTATGGACCTTCCAGGTGTCCCTCTAGATAGGGACATTGATTTTTCTATTTATTTAGAGATGGGCACCAGGCCTATTTCCATCCCTCCTTATAGGATGTCTCCGGCAAAATTGAAGGACTTGAAGGATTTACTTCAGCACTTGTTGGGTAAAGGTTTCATATGGCCTAGTGTTTCTACTTGGGGTGCCCCGATATTATTTGTTAAGAAAAAGGATGGGTCTATGCGTATGTGTATTGATTATCAACAGTTGAATAAGGTAACCATCAAGAATAAGTATTCCTTTTTGCGCATCGATGACTTATTTGATCAGCTTCAAGGTGCTTCAGTATTTTCAAAGATTGACTTGAGGTTTGGATACCACCTGTTGAGGATTAGAGCTTTGGATATCCCTAAGACAGCTTTTAGAACCCAGTATAGACATTATGAATTTTTTGTGCAAGCCTTTTGTTTAACTAACACCCCAACATAATTTATAGAGTTGATGAATGGGGTATTTTGACTGTATCTTGATTCCTTTGTGATTGTTTACATTGATGACATCTTGGGGTATTCCAGGAGCGAGGTGGATCATGTAGAGCATTTGAGAATTGTACTCCAGAGATTGACGGATGAGAAGTTGTATGCTAATTTCTAGAAGTGTGAGTTTTGTCTTAATTCTGCGGCATTTTTGGGTCATAGCATGTCTAAGGATGGTATTATGGTTGATTTAGACAAGATTGAGGTCATTCGAGATTGAACTAGGCCGACTTCACCTACTCAGATTAGAAGTTTTATTGGGTTGGCTGGTTACTACAGGTGGTCTGTGAGGGTCTATCTTTTATTATAGCTCCTTTGACCAAGTTGTCGTAGAATAATGTTGTTTTTTCAGTGGTCCAAAGAGTGTGAGGAGAGATTTTAAAAGCTCAAGGCTTTGTTGACTTGAACACCTATTTTGACCTTACCTGTGAAAGGTGAGGGTTTCACTGGGTAGTGTAATGCTTCGGGAGTTGGACTTGGTCGTGTTTTGATGGAAGAAGAGAAGGTGGTACCATATTCTTCGAGATAGTTTAAAATCCATGAGAAGAACTACCTCACTCATGATTGGAGTTGGCGGCGGTAGTATTTGTTTAGAAGTTGTGGCAACACTATTTGTATGGAGTTCATTGGGAGGTGTATAATGATAATCGTAGCCTTCAGTATATCTTTAACCAGAAGAATTTGTATGTGAGACAGGGCGTGTGATTGGAGGTATTGAAAGACTATGATATGACTATTCTCTATCACCCGGGAAAGGACAATATAGTTGCGGATGCATTGAGTATGAAGTCAATTAGTATGGGTAGTCTTACTATGTTGGTGGCTGAGGAGTAACCTTTGGCGATGAATGTTCAACTTTTGGCTATTAGCTTTCTAAAACATGATATTTTTTAGCCTAGTAGGGTGCTTGCTTGTATTGAGGAACGATTCTTGTTATGGGATCAGATTAAGGATAGGCAGTTTGAAGATGGGAAATTATGCATAATTCGGGATAAGGTTTTGAGTGGTGAAGCTATCCCATAGATCCTTATTGAACTTAGGCATTGGGGCACTAGCAGAAGCTGGAGCTGGAATTGAATTTTTCTAGCAATATTAAGAGCGGTTGCAACCGTCTGACCTCTGCTGATAGTGGCTATAATCACCTGTCCTAGCCCTCTTAGCATCTCCTCCCCTTTTCTTAATCTTCTCCTCCTCAATTTGTTGAGCATAAGTTACTAACCTGGAGAAGTCCATCTCCTTAATGAGCATGGCCGTGTTGCATTCCTTGACCACATCATTAGATACTCCAGACACGAACTTTCTCATATGAGCTCTAGAGTCAGCTACAATTGCCGGAGCATGCTTGTATAGCTGAGTGAACTTTAGAGCATAATCCTTTATGGTCATGTCATTCTACTTTAGGTTGATGAACTTCTGAACCATGGCTTTCCTGAGCTCTAGTGGGAAGAACCGGTCCAGAAAAGCAGTCTTGAAAAGATCCCAAGTCACTAGTCCTGCATTTGCATAACGAGATTCCTTCTATTGCTGGTACCAAGTGTAGGCCACTCCTTTCAGCTGATAAGTAGCCAAGTCTGCACCCTCGGCTGGGGTGACACCCATAATGCTTGTAACTTTCTGAACATCGTCTAAGAACTCTTGGGGATCCTCTTCTAGCTTGGACCCATGAAACTCTAGAGGGTTCATCTGAGTGAAGTCTTGAATTCTTGCTGCAACAGTATTAACCTGAGATGGAGCTAGTGCCGCTGCCTGCTGATTGACCTGGGCGGTCATGGCCTGAGAAAGCACTTGAAAAGCACCCCTGAATTCAGCATGTGTAACTTGCTCGTTCAATGGGTCTGCTGGAGATGCTGGCTGATTCCTAGCATTAGCTCTTCTAGGAGGCATTTTTCTGAAATACAAGGAGCATGATTTGGAATAGAAGGAGATTAAAATAGAGTTCATACTCTATAGCACGAGCTGGAAAATAAAGAAGCGAAGTCATTCCTAATGACACCTCATAACTTCTCCCCCATAAGTGTGGCACGCTTCACACCCTTGAAGAAGACTCTACTCGATGTGATTTTCAAACATCCTAGGACACTTAATCCTTATACTCTGATACCAAGTTTGTCATGCCCTGAGGCTACCCCGTGGACGTGACACGGTTCTTAGTGTCACAAGTGACCCCAAGCTAACCTATGGCATGGAATATCTATGCAAAAAATCAGATTTAAAGCATGCATTGTGTGGGAGCTAAAACAATCATTATCTAAAAATGAGGAAGAACCCAAAAGTCTGAATATACATAGAGTTTATTGTTGACTGGAAAAAAAACAATACTAACAACTGTTGAAACTAGTCTATGTCTGAAAGTCTTCTAACTGAATAAGAGTTGCTGGGACATGCCCCCAGCTAACTCTAAGAAATCTGAGACTGAAAGTAAATACTGAACATATAAGCTTGTTTATCATGCTCGACCTAATGAGGACTCACCACTGAACTATTGAGTACGGACTGGAAGTCGAATTAAGTGCAGTCTGGATGTTGAGCGCCTGAACCTATATCATAAAATGATGTAGCATAAAAGTATGTGTCACTACTTTGAATGTAATGATCATGCGGGATATAGGCTAAGCTAAGAAACACAATAACTGAGAATAGAAGTAGATATACTTGAACATAACTAAGAGCTAAGCTTGATGCAATGACCAATTATAAATTATAAAGATAAAACATGTTGAACTTAATACTGAAGTAAATACTGAATAAATGGTCAATGCAACATGAGTATGACTGTGGGAGCTACTATTAACCGACATACCCCAAGATGAGCTAACTGTGGGGCCAACCTATAACCCTTGATTGAAGGGTGTTCATACCTTGCCAAGGGTACTAACAAGTCTGAAGTGGATCCCCAACTAATGTCCACAAGGGATGAGGAGGTTCATCCTAGTCTTGACAGCTGACTTCTTCAATACATACGGTGGCACAGTAGTTCTTGGACTTGGGGACTGGTACTAAAGGTCTTAGCCTAAACTGACATCTAAACTTTCATCCCCTAGTTCGCTCGGTACTAACTCTACTCCAAACTGAATATAAGCAACAATGTACAAAAATAATGGATAGCTCAAAATACTGGAAATCAACTGAGAATGCAACATAAATATACTGAGGGATATGGCATTCAAATTCTGATGCATGAGCATATAACTAATCTGCCTAGTAAGCTTAATTCATGAAGTACTTTAAGTATACAAACCAGGGTTTTTGAACATCATACATAGAACTATACTAATTCTCCAAGAAACATTTAGTCAATACCGTAGAGGTTGTAGGAACTGAATTTCAATAAATTCCTAAGATTTTGGAACCATAGGTCTGAACAATTCATGGAGAAAACTGAAGACTGAAGAAAGCTAAAGACTGACTAGAATCAAGGGACCTAATGGGTGAAAGGGACCCACTAGTGAAATCCCACATACCTAGTGCAGAAATCTATGGAGAAATCCTTGGATTTTTGGGGCTGAACTTGATGAATACCTTTGCTTGTTCTTGGGAAAAAACTGTCGCCTTTTTCTCTTATTTCTTTCTAAGGTTGAAGAATTTAGGAGAATAGATGTTTTAGGTAGTTTATGACAAATTAACTAGTCTTAGAGTAGTCAAAACATCGTATCTGAGGCTTTAAAAGAGGCAGGAAAAGTCTGGAATACACCTGGGAAAGATAAAAGAAATTTCACAGAAATTGCAACTCAGGGATCACAACTCGAAATAACTGACCGTACTCCTAGACGATAGACCGTCAGCTTAGTCATGGTCCTACCTAGGAGTTTTAGGGGTTCTCTGGTCTCAGGAACTATGAATTCATAGGATATACCGTACTCCTAGAAGACAGTTCGTCATGTGGCCCATGGTTCCTGGGACTTTGGCCTGGTCGGGGGATTCCATGAGTCAAAGGATGGATCGTAGTTCAAAAGTACAGTTTGTGACCTGACTCATTAGTCCTAGGACAAGTGCCAAGGGTCTCTTAGGTTCTGGTTCCATGAGTAAACAGTACGTTGTGGTCCTGGACTACGTCCCGTGGTCTGACTCGTGGTCCCTTATCCCTGGATTGATGGTCCTCTGATAAGGGAAACCACGAGTGACAGGACAGACCATGGTTCCAAACTATGGTCCGTGGTCTTGAACTTTGGTTCCTGGAAACTTGAATTTTTTTTAAAATTTTTTTTTCTACTAGTTTTCTGAGCATAGTCTGGGCATGGAAGTTCTGGGGTATTACAAGTTCCAAATCTCTAGATAGGTTATTTTCCCAAGGATAGGGCTATCTTTCCTTTGAGGTGAGTTTATTCCACCAATCTTTTTGTCTAGTTATCCTCTATAATCATAGAATTAGTGGGGAGGATTTTAATGGTGAAATTGTGGGTTAGAACCCTAGGTTTATAAAAAGTATGGGAAAATCTATGGGTAGTTGTTATTATCATCTAGAATTCTTCTACTTCTATTGGTGAATAGATAGTGAAGAATTGGCCCTTGGATAACGTATTAGACCTTAAAGAAGGGTAGAATTAAGTGGGTTTGAATTTTCAAAGTTAATCTGTGAAGTGTAAATGATTGAATACTCTTGTATTTGTTTGTTTTAGAGTTTGAGCATTTTGAGGCATTGAGGAAAGGAAAGGATCACGTGATTAGAGTTAGACTTGATTTAGCTTCTTTGGTTGAGGTAGGTTATGGTTTATATGGAGTTAGACTTGATTTAGCTTGTTGTATGTGTTATAAATTGATAAAGCATATTGATTGGTCTACATGCATAGTCTATGGTTGATAACTGTTGGCTTTACAACACTTGTTTGAATAAGATGTTTAAATTGTTTAAGGCCTATCTTTAAATTAATTGTGGTGATGATGTGCACTTGTGATATTCATTGCGTACGTTTTGTTATTATCTTGAGTGATACCTGAAATGAGAACATACAAGATATGTTGATGAGGATTGAGAATATACATACTATTCTGGTGATGAGTGGCTCGAGTGTAATGTGAGCTTACAAACAAGCAGTTTGTTATGGATCGGGTACCATGCTGGTATGGTACATGGACCCTAGGCCATTCCCTACAGTTCATGGCTAGTTGGGAAATATTAAAGTCCTTTTAGCAGGTGTGTCCATATGAGTGAAAGTTGTTAGTTCAAGTATGGTTTAGAGTGAGACTGATGAGATACAAAGGCTATATAGCTACAAAATTATTATAGACATGGATCCAAGATTTTGTTGTGACTTCTTTATAATGCATAATTTTGTGATGACTTATTATGTCTATTTTGGTGACTTATACGTCCTCTAGTTATTGATATTTATATGACTAGATGTGGGTTATTTGCCTAGCTGTTGTGATCAATTTGAGTTCTTGGTTATATAATGTTGTACCTGTCTACTTGCCTTATTTGATTCATGATATATACTTGTTACGAATTTGAGTCAACTTATGATACCTACCAGTATATGGTATTTGTACTGATGCTACTTCTAAACTTTCTATTTAGTGCAGACTGTGTTTCAGAGACTTCATCATGACCTCGTAACTAGCATAGTTAGCAGACTAATCTGAGGGTAAGCGACTCGTAGCCAGGCCACCATAAACCTTCTTAGTGACAAATGTCTATCTTTCCATACATTGTTTGTTTTATTAGTTGTTTTTCGCTACTCTTAGATATTGTTTAGTTAGAGTTCTTGCATGGTGACTTTTGGATATTGGCGATGTAAATATTTAGTTTTCCTCTTATTTATTTATTGATATTTAAGACTTTTATTATTATATCTTGAAAGCTCTTAAAATGTGTTAAATGAATCTTTTATGGAATGGGTTAGCTGGTAAGATATGGTTCGCCCACTAGGGGGTTAGTGTGGGTTCCAATCATAATGGTTTTGGTCATGAAAAAGTTGTTATCAGAGTTTTAGGTTCGTTGATCTCATCGTATAAGGAAATGTCTAGTAGAGTCTTGTAGAATGGGAAGGTCATGAAAATGCTCTTCGAGAGGCTACGAGGCAATAGGAAAATTCAATTCTTTCTTTATTTCATGCTATTACTTTATTTCAATTGGTATCTTGCAATCCAAATTGGTATATGACCTCTTCATTCCTTTCTCTCATAGATGCTAAGGACACATGTAACAGAGGCATATACGTCAATCGCTGGGGTTGTAGCTCGTGGTAGGGGATGAGCAAGAGGAGGTGGTAGAGGTAGGGGATGAAAAGCAACACCTTCCAGGGGAAGGGCTACGGCTGTTGGACAGGTTCAAGATAGTTCTGAGTCCTCCACACCACCAGAGGACCATGCTAGGTTAGTAGGGGAAGCAATGGCACCAGTTCAGCAAGGTGTTATGCCTCCTTTGACATCATTAGATATTCTAACATAGGTCTTGACTTTATTGAGCAGACTGGCAGTGACTGGGCCAGCATTCGCAACTCTAGAAGGTTAGACTCCAAAGGTCCAGCATGTTGTTGTTGTGGAATTAGTGATTGATGACGTTTCTAATATGGGAGTATTTTTGACATCGGGGACCAGACCAGTGATGACTGGAGAAGAGCACAAGTTATTTGGAGGTTCACCAAGATGATACCTCTAGTTTTCTACGAAACCAAGTTTGAGGATGTATATGAGTTTATTATTGACTTTCATAAGAGACTCCACAAGATTAGGGCAGTAGAGAGATATGGGGTGGAGTTTGATACTTTTCAGCTACTGGGGGATGCAATGTTATGGTGGAGAGCTTTTGTGAAGTGCATTCAAGTTGAGCCACCTCTATTGACTTGGACTCAGTTTTACTCTATCTTTATTTAGAAATATGTTTCCCGTACCTTGCGAGATAGGAGGCGTGATGAGTTCAATAGTATCAACATAGGAAGATCTTCTATTACAGCCTATGATGCCTGGTTTTACTTGATGTGTAGGTATTCCTTACAACTGCTTCCCACAGAGAAAGAGAGGATTTATCGGTTTGTAAAGAGATGAATGTGGTACTTTAGCTATCAACTCTTCAGATGGTGTATTTTAAGATGACATTTCAGGAGATGGTTAAGTATGGCCGAATATCGAGAGGGTGAAGCAAGATAGTTATGCATACACTATTTAGAAGACGGCCCAAAAGGGTGGTAGTTATAGTGGTTGCTTCTTTAAGGGCCCAGTTTCTTAGAGGTACTCAGGATGCCCTATTCAGTTAGACATGTAGGTATTAGCTGGGGGTCCGTCAGGGGCCAACTAGACTTCTTCATATCATAGTTTTTATATCCCTTCTGCGGCTTCAGCTTAGTCGACAAAATTGGATAAGGCATTTATGAGTGTGGTGAAGTTGGTCATATTAGGAGATGGTGCCTAAGATCAAACAAAGTGGCCAATCAGTTCACCAGTAGGTTCCCGAGATCTAGCTCCAGCAGGTAGGAGAGGTGGTTCACATAGTAGTGATTATCCTAAGGTTGGGTGTGGTGGCCATATAATATATAGAGGTGGTACCAGCCACCTGGTGTGGTGGGAATACTAATAGAGGTGGTACTCAGCCTGGAAGAGGTGGTACACATGTAGGTGGTCAGACTCATTTTTTGATTTCCTAGGTAGAACTGAGCTAGATGTGTCTTATGTAGTCTTTATAGGTACTATTCTAGTCTATGATCAGATGGCTACAGGTTTATTTGATCCTGATTCCACCTTTCCTATGTGTCAACCTATTTTTTTATGGGTCCGTATATGATATGTGACTTACTCAATGTTCTTGTTTATGTTTCTAATCATGTTGGTGATTCAATCATTGTAGATAGGGTCTAACATTCTTGTCTTGTAACATTCATAGGGTATAAAACTTGAGTAGACTTACTGATTCTAGATATGGTTGACTTTGATATTATTTTAAGGATAAGTTGGTTGTCTCCTTATCATGTAAACTTAGACTATAATTCTAAGATAATAACTATAGTTATGCCGGGTATGTCTAGGCTTGAGTGGAAGGGTGATTGCAGCCATGTTCCTAAAAAGATTATATCCTTTATTCATGCCAAGAAGTTTATAGAGAGGGGATTTCTAGTATTTTTGGCTATAATGAACCTCCCAGTTATTGTAAGGTGGTTAGGCCCATAAATACTTTGTTAGAGTTACCCTAGTGAATTGAGAAAATAAAATCTCAAGGTGGGGTGGTTTGAAACTAAAAACTGGTGTTGTGTGTTGTCGTGGAGTATTAATTTTCACCGTGTTGTTATTTGAGGTGTAGTATTCCATTAGGGGGTGACCTAGTAATCTAGACCTTCGTAGAAAATTCTAAGACTATGAGTTAGTCCATAGCATGTCATTTTAGTTGTGATTGAGTTTGGACCATTTTGTGATATCTTAAGTATGAAAAGTGTATTGTGAAATAGGTCTATGTTTAGTTTTTTTGAGCTACTAATTCATGACCTCTGTAGTAATGAAATTTCTTTTATAGTGAGACCATCATAGTAGTCAGAGTCCCACCATAAAGGAGCTAGGCAATTCACTAGAGTTTGCCGTAGCAAGCCTTATTTTGCTATAGTGGTCCCACCGTAGTAAGAAACGGTCTGTTGCAGTGAGTGTTAGGAGGCAAAATGCTTGTTTAAGTCAGTTATTTTGAGTTTTGCATCATAAAATTCAAAATTTCATTCTAGAACTCTAGAGAGGCAATTTTTCAAGCCTAGGGTGGATTTTCTAATTGAGAAAATTTATTCGATCAATCTCTTCAGCCAGTAATCCATTAATATCATAGAATTTCTAGGGATATTGTAATGGTTGAATTATGGGTTAGAACCGTATGTTTATGAAAAATATGGGAAACACTATGGGTAGATGTCATAATCATCTAAAATGCTTCTAGGGTGTAGATAAGCACTTCCTAGCTTGGAATTGGTGTTCTTAAACATGAAATATAGAGATTGAGAAACTTGAGTTCTATTAAAATGGGACCATAAGCATAAAAATTGCTTAGAAAGGGGAAATTAGAGTAGAAACTGTAAGAATAATGATAATATGAACATTATAGGACAAGTCAATGGTTAACTGATGCTTAATTAATGTTATAGACCTCGAATAAGGGTAGAACTAGTGAGTTTGATTTCCCAAAGCTTGAAATTAAAGTGTAGATGATTGATTGCTCTTGTATTTGTTTATTTTAGACTTTTAACGTTCTGAGATGGTGAGGAAGGGAAAGGCTCCTGTGATTGAGCTTGCTTAATTCGAATTCTTTGGTTGAGATAGGTTATGGTTTATGTGGAGATAGACTTTAATTAGTAGCTTGTATGTGTTGTAAACTGATGATGTATGTTTGATTGGTATTTAGACGTAGTCTGTAATTGATATTTGTTTGCTTGACAGTACTAGTATGAATAAGTTGTTTAATTGTTGAAGTCTTTCTTAAAATGATATGGGATTGTGATGTACACTTGTGATATTCATTGTGTACGTGCCTTTATTATCTTGTAAGATATGTTGAGTGGAATAAATAATATACATACCATTATTACGAATTGAGTGGCTCTAGTCTGATGGGAGCTTATAGATAAGCAGTTATATTAGTGGATCGAGTTCGATTAGAGCTTGTAAATGAGCAGTTATATGAGTGGCTCGAGTTAGATGGGCGCTTATGGATGAGCAATTGTATGAGTGGCACATGGATTCTAGGTTGTCCACTACAGGTCATTACTAGTTGGGTAAAATAAGTCCCTTAGCATGTGCGTATAGATGTATGTTTAGGATGAGTGACTAGTTAAGAAATTGTAACAACCCTCATAGTGATTTTTGGATTTTCTTTCATTTTGACTATTTTTCCCCTCCTCGTAGTTATACTTTGGTATTTGTGATTTGCGAAAGTGGGTGGCATGGTCCCGAAGATGTTTGGTTGGTTTGTAAGGGAGTTTTTCATTTTGAAAGGCCTTAAAGTTGATATGGTTGACTTTGGTCCACATTTGGAGTGTGGAGTATCGTATTGAAATTTTTTCAGTTTCATTAGCTTTGGAATGTTATTTTTAAGCTAGTAGCACTATTAGTTCTGGTGCTGAGGCTTTCGGTTGCGTTTTGAGTCGTTAGTTGGAAAATTAAAAATTCTGGCCTACTGTTGACTTTGGTCAAAAATCTTTGAAAATGACCTCCATTTGTAAATCAAAAAAATCCATTGGGTCCAAAAGGTATTTTATGATCAATTTTCACTATTTGTTACCGTCTGTAGGGTTCCAGATGAGTTTCAGGTGTCAAAAGCATGTTTTTGAAATGCAGATTTTTACTGGTATCTGGTATGAACATGATCGAGCTCTTATAGCGTGATAGTGCTAAGAATAATTTGGATCAGTGCAATAGCGTTGAGGTTCTAGGGAGCTGTTCAACTTGATGGTGCAACAGTAGCGCGATAACGCTAAAGGAATTGGCCTCCTTTAGCGCGATTGCGCTGCTTTAGTGCGATAGATCTTAGCGTGCTATAGTGACTTAAATTAGAATTTCCTTTCCATTTTTGTCACTTCCTTCTTCCATTGTTGGACCTCTAGATCTCTATTTTGTGTGATTTTTAGTGCATTTTTTTTGTCTTGGAAAGGGGTAAGTTCCCAAACCTTGAATTTGTGTTTTCCCCATTATTTTTAACTTGAATTTAGGGTTAATTATAGATTAGGGATTGAAATTGAAAGTATTATCTAACTCCATTTTTATCCAAACTTCACCTTTGTGATCCTTAATCTTTGGGTAAGCTTTCTATGCTAGTTTTACACTTTTCCCAATAATTATTTCATGATTTTACCTTTGAATCTTATTTTTTCCAACTTGGATGTTGGGTTTTTTCCCGGTAAAGTTAAAATTTGACAAATTGATCATTTTAGCTCGATTTTAATCCTACTTTTGGTAAAATTTTATACTCAAACTCCTTACGCAATGGATAAACTGAATTTCTAATAAATTTATTATTTTCACATTCGGGTTTAGGGTTGACTTTGTGGTTGACTTTTTTGGACCCTGTCTAGAACCTTAGCTATATAGGTATCATTGTATTCGTGTTTATGTGTAGAAATTATTTTTGATATAGTGGTTACATTCTGAGGTGATTCGTAAAAGAAAGGCTCAAGTGAGGTCACGTAGAGTCTTGTTGTTTGGCTTCAAGGTAAGTTCTGGCTTAACTTTCCTTAGACTTTGCTTGGTGGGAACTTCTCGTGTAAATCGTGCTATGGGTTGGGTGCAATTATATATTTGAGTACTAAATAGTAGAATTATCTCTGTGATGCCTAAATTGGGGCTTATACAGTGCTGGGGGATAAGGAACTTAGATTCCTAAATTGATGTTGAGGCTTGCAGCTTGTGTTCATGAGTTGATTGATATCTTGAGATTTCATATTATTATTTTTTGTTGTATCATTCTATCATACTGACATACATATGCATTCATCTCATGGCTCATTGGCTGTACTATTAGAAATATTTATTTTGAAAGAAGATGGACAAATTTTTATGTAAAAACCCGATCCAATGCGACATTCTGGATGGAGATTCACTTTTATAAACTCGATCCGATGTGACATTCTGGATTAGGTATTGATGTTAATTGCATTCGAGGTAGAATTTCGGACAGGGCATATTGATGTTGTGAGTCCCCTATGGGTCCTACCTTTTAGCATAGACTTAGAAGAGGGTGTATACCGCTAGGCATTTCTATTTCATCTCATACCAGATCATTACATTGCATTATCATTTGAATTTCTATTTTGTTTAAGATCATTCGTGTTGTTATTGATATTAAATTGCTTGGACTTTTCTGCGTGCAAAGTTATTTTTGTATTCTTCATTTGATATAGTAACTACTTAAGCTCGGGCAGCCTATGATGCCTACTGAGTACAAGTAAATTGTACTCACTCCTACTTTTCTGTATTCTTTCGATGCATATCCTAGCATGAGTGTTCAACACGACCCTTGATTCATGTATTCCTACTTTTTTGTATTCTTTTGATGCAGATCCTAGCATGAGTGTTCAACAGGCCCCATGATTCGTGTAAATTTTATAGATTCAAAGGTCTGGTGAGCTCCCATTCTCGAAGACTTTTCCAGCTTTCTCTATCATTTAGTTCTACCTTTTCTAACTTCTTAGAAAGTTTGGATTCGTGGTATTTTTGACACCATATTAGAGTCGCTCATGTGATAGATTGTATTTCATTTGGATCTATTTATCATAGTTGAGACTTTTTATTAATTGTTGTGTTATATTCTTGTTATTGTTGTATTTATTCCATTGTTTGGCTAGGCTTACCAACCATGGTTGGGTGGGGTAGGTGCCATCATAACCCTTTAGTTTGGGTCGTGACAAGTTGGTATCAGAGCTCTAAGTTCACTAGTCTTATGAGTACAAAAGCTAGTGTCTAGTAGAGTCTCGCAAATCGATATGTTCATGTCCATATCTATCTTTTGGAGGCTATGTGACATTCTTAAGAAAATTCTAATCTTTGACTCTTTATCGTGCGACTTGTTCATTCTGTGTTTACTAAGTTTATATTTAATCTCTCACAGAAGGTGAGGATGCGATCTTCTTCTATTGAGGGTAATGACTAGGCACCCGCTATTGGGCCCCTATCTAAGGTTCTAGGTAGGGGTCGCTGCTATGGAAGAGGTTGAGGTAAAGATCATGGGGTAGCTCTAGCTAGAGGATGTTCCATGGCGGTTTCCCTGAGCCAGAGGTTGAGTTTGAGGATGCAGCCCATCAAACGGAGGGTATGGGACCATCCTAAGTTCCTCTGAGTTTTATTGCTACTCCTATGGTATATGATACCATGATTCAACTTTTGAGTTTTTTGGAGGGTATGTCATAGAAAAGATCTCTACCTATCAAACCTGACGGATTACAGATTAGAGATGGGGTTCAGCCTCTAGAGGGGGTACATGTTTAGGGTTTTTAGACTCTAGGGGCACAACCTGTTACTGCTATGGCTCCCTATATTGATTCCTTACAAGTCAGACTTGTTACTTCACCGGTTATGCCTAGGCCAATTATGATATTGGATGAGCATAAGTTGTTTTTATAGGCTCGTGAGATTGGGTCCTCCCAAGTTCAGTGGTGCACCTAAAGAGGATGCTTATGAGTTTCTGGTAAGCTGTCAGTAGAGGTTGCATAACCTCAATTTGGTTGAGTCTCATGGAGTGGATTACTCTATATTTTAGTTGGTTAGGACAGCAAAGCAGTTGTGGAGGTCTTATCTTTTTTGCAGGCCATCAGAATCACTTACCTTGACTTGGATACAGTTTTTTAAAAACATTTCTTGAGAAGTATGTACCTCACAGTTTGAGGTAGAGGTTAAGAGATGAGTTTGATGTATTAGAGAAGGGTTCTATGTCTGTCATAGAGTATGAGGCTCATTTCCATTCCACTTCTAGGCATGCCTTGATGAGTATTTTGATAGAGGAAGAGCAGGTTATGAAATTTGTGAAAGGGTTGGCTACTTCTCTTCAGCTGGTTACAACACAGTTGGTGACTACTGGGGGGTACTTTTAAGCAGATAGTTTACCAAGCGAAGAGTATTGAGAGTATTTGTCATGGGGCCTAGGAGGGTAGTGGTAAGAAGCTTCGCAGATAGGGTGATCTTGATGGGTCTTCATCTCGAGGCAGAGACTTCTCAAATAGGGGTCAGCATTATCAGCAGGGCAGACCAATTCACAAAACATTGCAGGATTATGACCGTGGTTATTCAGGTTCTGGTGCATCTGTTAGTCATTGTTTAGGTCGGCTATCTAGAGGTGCTCATTCAACTTTTTCTATTCTGGGTGGTTACTCTAGTCCATTGGGGTAGATTAAGCACTCAACTTTAGGAAGGGGTTGTTTTGATTATAGAGATTCAGGTCATTTTGCATAGGAGTTCCCCAAGGTTAGGTAGGGCCATCCCCATCAAGGTTCTTAGATACAAACTTATTAGGCGCTAGTACCACCGGTTAGAGCAGGTATACAGAGTAGTAGAGGTGGTTCTCGAGATACTAAGGATTGAGCCCAAGGGGTTTATGGTGGTGGTTGAGGAGTTTCTTAGTCTGGAGGTGGATGTGGTCAGTGTTATACATTCTCGAGTAGACCCGAGGTAGAGGCCTCTGATGTAGTAATTACAGGTATCGTCCCAGTTTACCATCAACCTTCTTCAATATTATTTAATTGTGGTTCTACTTATTCATGTGTCTTCATATTTTTCATTGCGTTTTGACATGATGTGTGAGTCTCTTGCGATGCCTATTCGCGTCTCTATCACTATAGGTGATTCTTTAGTGTCGGATCAGGTGTACCAATCTTGCATTGTAACTCTTTTGTGGTGTGATACCTGGGTAGACTTTATTATCCTTGATATGGTTGATTTTGATGTTATTTTAGGTATGGATTGGATCTCTCAAATAATAATCTCATGGATTGTCAAGGCAAGACTGTTACTTTGGTGATGCTAGGTATACTCAGTTTGGAGTGGAAGGGCACTCAGGGTTCATATCCTAAAAGTGTTATTTCTTTTCTTTGGGATTAGAAGATGGTTGAGAAAGGGTGTCTTTCTTATTTAGCATATGTGCATGATACTTGTGCTGACTCACCTTCTTTGGATTCGGTGAGGGTGGTGAGAGAGTTTCCAAATGTGTTCCTTATGGACCATCCAGGTGTCCCTCTTGATAGGGACATTGATTTTGCTATTTATTTAGAGCTGGGCACCAGGCCTATTTCCATCCCTTCTTATAGGATGGCTCCGGCAAAATTGAAGGACTTGAAGGATTTACTTCAGGACTTGTTGGGTAAAGGTTTCATAAGGCCTAGTGTTTCTACTTGGGGTGCCCCGATATTATTTTTTAAGAAAAAGGATGGGTCTATGCGTATGTGTATTGATTATCAACAGTTGAACAAGGTAACCATCAAGAATAAGTATGCCCTTTCGCGCATTGATGACTTGTTTGATCAGCTTCAAGGTGCTTCAGTATTTTCGAAGATTGACTTGAGGTTTGAATACCACCAATTGAGGATTAGAGCTTTGGATATCCCTAAGACAACTTTTAGAATCCAATATAGACATTATGAGTTTTTGGTAATATCCTTTGGTTTAACTAACACCCCAACAAAATTTATAGAGTTGATGAATGGGGTGTTTTGGCCGTATCTTGATTCCTTTGTGATTGTTTACATTTATGACATCTTGGTGTATTCCAGGAATTAGGCAGATCATGTAGAGCATTTGAGAATTGTACTCCAGAGATTGACGGATGAGAAGTTGTATGCTAAGTTCTTGAAGTGTCAGTTTTGGCTTAATTCTGTGGCATTTTTGGGTCATATCATGTCTAAAGATGGTATTATGGTTTATTCGACCAAGATTGAGGCCTTTCGAGATTGAACTAGGCCGACTTCACCTACTGAGATTAGAAGTTTTATTGGGTTGGCTGGTTACTACAGGCGGTCTGTGCGGGGTCTCTCTTCTATTACAACTCCTTTGACCAAGTTTATATAGAATAATGTTGTTTTTCAGTGGTCCAAAGAGTGTGAGGAGAGATTTTAAAAGCTCAAGGCTTTGTTGACTTACCTGTGAAAGGTGAGGGTTTCACTGTGTAGTGTAATGCTTCGGGAGTTGGACTTGGTCGTGTTTTGATGCAAAAAGAGAAGGTTGTATCATATTCTTCGAGATAGTTGAAAATCCATGAGAATAACTACCTCACTTATGACTTGGAGTTGGCGGTGGTAGAATTTGTTTTGAAGTGTGGCAACACTATTTGTATGGAGTTCATTGGGAGGTGTACACTGATAATCGTAGCCTGAATATCTTTAACCAGAAGGATTTGAATGTGAGACAGGGCATGTGGTTGGAGTTATTGAAAGACTATGATATGACTATTCTCTATCACCCGGGCAAGGCTAATATTGTTGCGGATGTATTGAGTAGGAAGGCAGTTAGTATGGGTAGTCTTTTTATGCTGGTGGCCGAAGAGTAACCTATGGCGATGAATATTCAGCTTTTGGCTATTAGCTTTGTAAAACATCATATTTCTGAGCTTAATAGGGTGCTTGCTTGTATTGAGGCATGGTTCTTGTTATGGGATCAGATTAAGGATAGGCAGTTAGAAGATGGGAAATTATGCATAATTCGAGATAAGGTGTTGAGTGGTGAAGTTAAGGAAGCGATTCTTGATCCGGAGGGTGTTTTGAGGATTAAGGGTTGGATTTGTGTTCCTAAAGTGGGTGACTTGACTAAATTGATCATGTAATAGGCTCACAGTTAAAGGTATTCTATTCATCTAGGTACGGCTAAGATGTATCATGACTAGAAGAAGCATTATTAGTGGTGTTGGATGAAAAAGGACATTATGGTGTTTGTGGCTAAGTGTTTGAATTGTCAACAAGTGAAATATGAGCATTAGAGACCGGTTGGCATGACTCAGCAAATGACTATACCTGAGCAAAAATAGAAGCATATCAATATGGTCTATTTGGTTGGATTGCCTCAGACATCTGGGAAGTTTGACTCCATTTGGGTGATTTTGGATAGATTGACCAAATCAAACTATTTTGTTCCCGCAAAGGTGACCTACATTATGGAGAAGTTGGTGAATATCAACATTCGAGAGATAGTTTGGTTGCATGGTGTACCTATTTTCATCATTTCAGATACGGGTACTTAGTTCACATCTTACTTTTGGAGTTCTATGTAGCGCTAGTTGGGTACTCAGCTAGAGATGAGCACAACCTTTCACTCCCAAATAGACAGTTACTTGGAGTGGACTATTCAGGTTTTAGAGGATATATTTCGGGCTTATGTGATCAATTTTGGTGGTCATTGGGAATAGTTCTTGACTTTGGTAGAGTTTGCCTATAATAATATCTATCATTCTAACATTCAGATAGCACCATTCGAGGCTTTGTATGGGATGAAGTGTAGATCTCTGGTGGATTGGTTTGATTCCTTTGAGGTAAGGCCTTGGGGTACGAACTTGTTGTGAGATTCTTTGGATAGGGTAAAATTGATTCAAGACCGGCTCTTGGCAGCCTAGAGTAGGCAAAAGAGCTATGCTGATAGGAGGGCTCGCAACTTTGAGTTCATGGTTGGTGAGGAGGTTTTGTTGAAAGTATCCCCTGTTAAAGGTGTGATGAGGTTTGGGAAGAAGGACAAGCTAAGTCCGAGGTTTATTGGCCCTTTTTAGAATCTTCAGCGCATTGGGGAGGTAGCTTATGAGTTAGCCTTCCCTCCGAGTCTTTTAGTTGTTCACCCTATTTTTCATGTTTCGATGTAGAAGGAGTACGATTATGATGGTTCTCATGTGATTAGTTGGGATTCAGTGGATTTGGATCATAATATGACTTTTGAAGAGGAGCCTAAGCTATCTTGGATAGGCAAAATAGAAAGTTGAGATCCAAGGAGATAACATCAGTGAAGGTTTGGTGGAAGTATCATTCGGTCAAGGAGACCAATTAGGAGATAGAGTCATACATGCGAAGAAGATATCCCTAGCTTTTTGGTAGTTCAAGTACCTTCCTTGCCCTTTCGTTCATGGACGAACGTGTATTTTAGTGGTGGATAATGCAACAACCCTTATAGTGACATTTGGATTTTCTTGCATTTTGAGTTTTTTCCCCTCCTCGTAGTTGTATTTTGGTATTGTGGTCTGTTGAAGTGGGTGGCACTGTCCTTGAGATGTTTGGTTTATTTTTAAGGGAGTTTTTTTATTTTGAAAGGTCCTCGAGATGTGGCACGGTCCCCAACATATTTGGTTAATTTGATCAACATTTAGAGTTTGAAGTGTTGTATGAGAATTTCAATATTTCTGTTAGCCCCAGAATGTCATTTTTAGGCTAGTAGCACTGTTGGTTTGGGTCTTGAGGATTTTGGTTACGTTTTGTGTCATTAGTTAAAATGTTGGAGAATATGGCCTAGTGTTGACTTTGGTCAACATTCTTCGAAAATGACCTCCGTTGGTGAATCCTATGATTCCATCAGGTCTAAAATATGTTTACGATTAATTTGCACTATTGGTTCATGTCTATAGGGTTTCAGATAAGTTTCGGGTGTCACAAGCATTTTTTTAAAATTGCAGATTTTTGCTTGTATTTGGTATCAGCGCGATCGTGCCCTTATAGCACGATAGTGCTGAAGAAACATTGGGATCAGCGTGACAATGTTGAGGTATCATGATACTACTATTGGTTTATGGCGCTTTTTAGTGCGATAACGCACCAGTAGTGCGATAGCGCTGAAGGAATTGGCCTCCTTTAGCGCGATCGTGCCCACTATAGCACGGTAGTGCTTAGTATGCTACAATGACTTATATCAAAATTTTACTTTCCATTTTTGTCACTTCTTTCTTCCATTGTTAGACCTCTAGAGCTCCATTTTAGGTGATTTTTGGTGTATTTTTTTCGTCTTGGAAAGGGGTAACTTCCCAAACCTTGAATTTGTGTTTTCCCCATTATTTTTACCTTGAAATATTAGGTTAATTCTAGATTAGGAATTGAAATTGAAAGTATTATCTTGCTCCATTTTCAATCAAACTTCACCTTTGTGATCCTTAACCTTTGGGTAAACTTTCTATGCTAGTTTTACACTTTCCCCAACAATTATTTCATGATTTTACCTTTGAATCTTAGTTTTTCTAACTTGGAATTTGAGGGCCTTCTCGGTAAAGTTAAAGTTTGACAAATTGATGATTTCAACCTCTATTGTAATCCCGTTTTCAATAAAATTTTATATTTCAACTCCTTATGCCTTGGGTAAACTAAATTTCCTATTTTTCCCTTTCAAGCTTGGGGTTGACTTTTGTGGACTGGTCTAAAACCTTAGCTATATGGTATCATTGTATTCGTGTTTATGTGTAGAACTTATTTTTAAAAAAGTGGTTGCGTTCAGAGGCAATTCGTAAAGGAAAGGGTCGAGTGTGATCACGTAGAGTCTTGTTGTTCGACTTCGAGGTAGGTTATGGCTTAACTTTCTTTAGACTTTTCTTGGGTTGGAACTTATTAGGTAAAGTGTGCTATGGGTTGGGTGATATTATAGATTTGAGTACTAAATGAGTAGAATTATCTCTGTGACACCCAACTTGGGGCTTATACTGTGTTGGGGATAAGGAACTTAGATTCCTAAATTGATGTTGAGACTTGTAGCATGTATTCATGAGTTGATTGATATCTCGAGATTTATATTCTTGCATTATTGTTGTATTATTCTATCATACTGATCATACGTATGCATTCATCTCATGGCTTATTGGTTGTTCTATTAGAAACATTTATTTTGAAAGAAGATGGACAATTTTTTTATGTAAAAACCCTATCCGATGCAACATTATGGATGAGGTATTGATATTGATTGCATCCGAGGTGGAATTCTGGTCGGGATATATGGATTTTGCGAGTCCTTACTTTGTCCTACCTTTCAGCAAAGACTGAGAAGGGGGTGTATACCGGTAGGCATAGCCATTATATCTCATACAATAAATTTACATTGCATTATCATTTGAATTGTTATTTTGTTTAAGATCATTTGTGTTGTTATTGATATTGAATTATTGGGACTTTTCCGCTTGCAGGGTTATTTTTTTATTCTTTATTTTATATAGTAATTATGTAAGCTAGGTCAGCCTATAATGTCTACTGAGTACAAATGGACCGTACTCACTCTTACTTTTCTAAATCCTTTTGATACAGATCCTAGCATGAGGGTTCAACGCGACCCTTGATTCATGCAGATTTAGCAGATTCAAAGCTTTGGTGAGCTCCTATTCTAAGAGACTTTCTCGGCTTCCTTTATTATTTACTTCTATCTTTGCGCACTTTTTACATATATTAGATTCATGGTATTTTGGACACCATATTATATTCACTCATTTACCTATGACTTCTGAGTTTCTAGGATAAATTGTATTTCATTTGGATCTATTTATCATAGTTGTGACCTTATATTCATTGTTGTGTTGTTTTTCCCTTATTATTGTATTTATTGCATTGTTTTGCTTGGCTGACCTACCATGGTTGGACGGGTTAGGTGCCATCACATCCCTTTAGTTTTAGGTCATGACAAAAATATTTAAGACTGTCTAGCATGTGCGTATCGATGAGTGAGACTGATTAGATACATAGGCTATACAGTTTTAAATTAGTATGGGATATAATCCCATTATTGGGATATAATTGCATTATCTTTGCAGAGTTTGTGATGACTATTATATATAATTTTCGGTGACTTACATGTCTAGTGTTGTTTGATATTGATATATTTGGATTTAGATTATTTATTTGGCTGTTGTGACTACTTGACTATCTGAGTTATTTGTTATATGTTGTTGTACTGGTCTACTTATTTTATTTGACTCATGACATATACTTGTTACTAATTTAAGTCGGCCTATGATACCTACTAGTACATATTGTTTGTACTTATGCTACTCCCGCACATTCTTTGATTGCAGACTGTGCTAGAGACTTCGATGCAACTTCGCATCTAGAATAGCTAGTTGGCCGCTTCGAGGGTGAGCTACTCAGATTTAGGTTTCCACGAATCTTTTTAGTGACATATGTCTATTTCTTGGGACAATGTTTATTTATTAGTTATTTCTGACTAATCTTAGACAGGTTTAGTTAGGGTTCTTTGTACGATGACTTTTGGATCTTAAGGATGTAATAGTTAGTTTCTCTACTTTTAATTTAGTTGATATTAATAAACTTTTATTTCATCTTTGAATTGCATTAAATGGTTTACTGGGTTGGTTATGGCTTTGGTTAGTTAGTAAGGCATGGTTCTGTCACCGAGAGATTAGTGTGGATGCCACACACTAATGGCCATTTGGGTCATGACACTAGCACACCTTTGGGATACTTGTGCTGAAGCCCCATCCATCTTGTCAATTTATGCAGTCTATAATTTCTTGGAGGTTTTTCCTATGGATTTATATGGCATGCCACTAGACCTTGATATTGATTTTTTGCATTGACTTTAATCTTGAGACTCGTCTTATTTCTTTTCTGCCATATCGTATGGTACCGACAGAGTTGAGGGATTTTAAAGTTTTGTTGCAGGACCTTCATAATAAGGGGTTTATTCATTCGAGTACATCCCCGTGGGGTGCTTCTATGTTATTTGTAAAAAAACATGGGAGTATGCATATGTGCATTGACTATGGTAAGCTGAACAAAGTCACTTTTTGGAATAATTACCCTCTTCCCCATATAGATGACTTGTTTAATTAGCTTCAAGGTGCATCTATCTTCTCTATGATTGACTTGAGGTATTGGTATCATCTGCAAAATATTCGGGCTGAGGAAATTCCTAAGACTTCTTTTCAGACCAGGTATGGGCGTTACGAGTTTTGAGTGATGTCCTTTGGGCTTACTAATGCCCCAACTGCTTTTATTAGTTTGATGAATGGAATCTTTAAGCCATATTTGGATTCATTTGTTGTTGTGTTTATTGATGAAATTCTGGTGTATTCAAAGAGTAAGGAAGAGCATGAGAACCATTTGAAAGTTATGTTGGGGTTGTTGAAGGAGAAGCAATTGTATGGTAAGTTTTTTAAATACGTGTTTTTATTTACATATTTGTACTTATTGGGGCATGCAGTTTCAAAGGATCAAATTATCGTTGGTCCACAAAAAGTGGACGCAATTAAGATATGGGCTAGGCCCACTTCAGTGATAGAGAACCGTAGCTTTATGGGGTTGGCCAGCTACTATCATCGGTTCATAAAGACAAGCTCTAATTAAGGACAGGAGTAAAATATAATCTACCTACAGTCCCAATGGCCGCCCATACAACCGAGGAACATAATCAAGTTAAAGCAAACCCTCTGGCATCCCATACTACTAGAGGGTACAATCAACAAATAGCAAACAAGGGTGGTATCTCAAATAATGAATGATATGATGCATGAAAATCTCATGGTGAAATAGAACCTCTGTATATACCTCCTCCGGCGTCGATCGGGCCCAGCAGGTAGGTTCCATGGAAGGACTCATCCCTTATACCTCTACTCAACTATATACCCTTCCCCCAGTACACGTAGCCCAAAGCCCCTTGCCCATAGCGGCAAGGTCCATAGAGGTCCCGGACCCCATACTAAAACTTAGAATCAAAATGTGCCCTCCAAAATCGAGTTCGGGTTCAAGCCAGTGTCTAAGTCTCAAATATGCATGCCCGACTTTGACTCGGGTCTAAAACAATAGTAGTAATCTTAAAATACCCTCTCAAAAGATGCCCGAAGTATACTCGGGTCTAATTAGTGATCAAAGTCTCAGTAACCCTGTCAAATGGTGCCCGGAGTGTGGCTGTGTCTAAAACTGTAGTAAATAAAATGTAGTGCTCTGCCCGGTAAAGAATAGTATCAGTAATAAAATTAAGTCTGGTGCTCTGCCCGGCAGAGACTAGTACCATTAATAAAATCAGTGCGAAATCATCCAAAATCCTGTTTTCCAACTTAAATGCTGAAAAACGTGTAGAAAAGTCGTCGGATGGGGCTTCCCATGGGCCGTAGGACCCAATCATGGGCTTCACGTGGATCAAACAAGCTCACTGGTTGGTTTCCATGCCCTTCCATAATGGACCGTCGTGGTCACCACGGGAGTCTGGGACACCCGTCAGAATTTGCCATGCCTGTCGGCCACCCCATCAGAATTTTGATAGCTGATAGTGCTTCACTAAAATGCCCAGAAGCTTTTACTCCAGACTTTTATTAACGAATGTTGCGTCTTTGGAAATATAATTCAAATACCTTTAATTTGGTGGGTACTAGGACACTTAACTCTTTATATACTAGGAGAAATAGGTATCTTAAGTTGACCCTAGTTAGAACTTACATGAAAACTAAGTCGGTAGAAAGGCTTTCAACTTAACTTTGAGCTAGAAGTTCCTTATGACTTTAATTCATATCTAATACACTTCCAAAACTTAAGAATTGATCTTAATACTCATTTTCATAGAAAGTTCATCGGTTCTGATCTAACCATATATGAAAAATAGTTCAAATCTTAGTGTAAAACTTTTGGGGTGTTGCAATATCTCCCCCTTGGGATCATTCATCCTCGAATGAAGACTAACTAGGCTGAAGTTATAGGGAGAGGGATACAATCCCACCGATTGAGTTGTAAAAGTTGAAGTACTGACATGATAACTTATTTCTGACTGAAATATTAACTGAGCTGGGATCGTGAGTCATGTATGCATACTGAGAGCATAAGATCACTGACAGGACATAAAATTAAATATCCAACATGATAAATGGTCTAGATTGAAAGTAGGGACTTAGCTGAAACTCACAAGGAACACAAATGTGTTTTTTGTTTCCGATTTTGGGTTGCGGGGCCTACAGGCTCGTTTGTGACCCGAATTTCAACCTGGTTGTGCTTATGGCATTATGGATATTGTTAGTATTGTTTTTACGTATTGATTATTGTCTTGATATTAGTTTTTCAAATTAGAACTTCCCGGAGCAGTTTGAGCCTAGACGACGCCGTCCCCACAGCTATTTATCGGACGATAGGTAGGTTATGGCTTCCCCTATCTAGACTCTACGTATATAGGCTATAACTGCATTAATTAACATCCTTGGGTGGGTTGTTATAAGTTGGTACCCCAAACCTTGTCCTCTTTGTTCGTTCGTTTATTTCATACATTATTTGTAGTATCTGCGTAGTATTGTATATTACCCTTGTGGTCATGTGCGGCGCATACCCAGTATAAGGAGTCAAGGAAATTCCCTGATTCCATTCTATCCCAAACTCCCACGAACTTTGAGAAACATGGTTAAGGAGGGAGTTTTTGAGACACCTGAACTGGCTACAACACAAAAGTTGGCCGAAGAATAGCAGAGGCAAAAGGCAGAAGAAGACACTCAAATTGTGCAACATACGCAAGCTGCAGATGTACTAGCTCAACATAATGCTCAAGATAAGCAAGCATGGAAAGCTATAAAAGAAGCTTCTCTTCAAGTTGCACTAGATGCTCAGGCTGCGAGAGATTAGGAAGCCTGATGCAATATATATCAAGATATGATTGGTCTGAGAGGGAATAGGGTCTCCAGACTCAACAACACTGACACATCCCTTGACACAATCTTGATGATAATGATGTTGATGACATAGGGACAACAGGCCCCATTGTATGGTCACCGCTACCCGTTGGTACAAAGTTCGATATTATAAGCACTATGATTCAGCTGCTGAACCTAAAGGGATTATTTGCTGGAAAGCCCACTGATGATGCAAACTTGTACTTGAAGAAATTTGTGGAGATCTGTAAGGCTTACAACCTTCTAGTTGTAGATCAATATGATATAAGATTGTGGATCTTTTTATTCTGTTTGACTAGAGAAGCAATACTTTATCTTGACGAACTACCTGATGCTTTAATATACACATGGCTAGAACTGAGGAGTTAGTTTATGGAGAGAGGTTCTTCCCCTATCAAGGATGTTTCAGATAAAGCAGGAGGTCTATAATTTCAAGAAGATACCCATGGAGGCCCTGTATGAAACATGGCTTAGGTTCAACAAGAAGCTGAAAAAGATACCATATCACAGAATCCTTGCGGATTATTTGTTAGAGATTTTCTATAGAGCGCTGAATGCAAACACCAAGGCAGTAGATGATACATTCACTAGAGGAGTGTTCATGGAAAATACGTACATCGACGCTTCTGGGATACTTGATCAAGTTACAAAGACAAACAAGTCCTGGCATACGAGAGAGGGTGAGAGCTCGGCAGGAACTTATGCAGTTGGGACATCCATTCACCATCAGGAGTTGCAGGAGATTAGATAGGATTTCGCAGGGTTAAAAATAACTGTAAATCTGATTACGAAACAAATTCTTAATAATGGAGCAGAAAAGGTGAATGTTGTAGGTTCACAAGGTAAAGCACCTAGACAGGATGGGCATGAAATTGATGAAGAAGCTAATTATTTGAATGATGAAGTGGTGGGTTTCGGGGCCAATGGCCTAGGAAATCAAGGTCGGAATAGAGATAGATATGAAAACTACAAGTGGCCTGGCTATAGAGACATGTGTAGGGGTAGAGATAGGGATGGTGACTGGCATAAGAAGGATGGCTACAAGAATGATAGAAGCGGCCTATATATCCCTCCTGGTAACCTTGAAGTAGGATCTGATTAGCTAACTGTCAAAGAAATGATCGCTAAGGTCTTATAGAAGTTTGAGTCAATTGATAGAAACTTGAAGGAGATGCATGCTGACATCTCATGCATGAAATTCAGGGTGAATGATAAGGAAGTCACATTTAACCTGTGCCAATCTATGAAGCACCATGATGATATATGGGTGGTCTCAGTCATTGATATTGTTGATGAAGAGCAGTTATCATTTTCGGTTGAGAAGAGACTTGATGTTAAAGCTCTTACAGCCATGATTATGAACTTTGATGGGGATGACATTGATGAATATGATGACATGGTGGAAGCACTTACTGGTATGGCTTCCTACTTTTATGCTCCAAAGAAGTTTGATCTAGACTTGAAGAATAGAGTAACCCCACCAGCAAGACCATCTATATAGGAGCCTCGAGTCTTGGAGCTCAAGGCACTTCCTTCACACTTGCGTTATGCTTTTTAGTGATCCAACAACACTTTGCCTGTGATTATTACAGCTAACTTAGGGGAAGGGCAAGTTGAAGCACTTGTTTCTATACTGAATAGTTCAAAAGGGCCATTAGGTGGTCTATTGTTTACATTATTGGTATTCCACCAGGCATATGCACGCACAAAATTTAGCTTGAGCCATATTTTGTTTCGAGTATAGAGCATCAGGGTAGGTTGAATCAGCCTATGTAAGAAGTTGCCAAGAAGGAGGTCATCAAGTGGCTATATGCAGGTGTGATATACCCTATTGCGGATAGCAAGTTGGTGTGCCCGGTTTAGTGCATGCCGAAAAATGGTGGAATCACTGTGGTTCCAAATGCTATGAATGAGTTGATTCCTATGAGACTAGATACAGGCTGGCTTGTGTGCATCGATTATAGAAAGCAAAACTCGTGGACTGAGAAGGATCATTTTCCAATGCCATTCATGGATTAGATGTTAGACCATCTTGCTGGTAAAGGATCATACTATTTTCTTGATGGGTACTCAGGATACAATCAGACTTCTATTGCTTCTGAAGACCAAGAGACGACCAGGTTCACTTGTCCATATGGGACATTTTCTTTCAAGAGGATGCCATTTATATTATGTAATGCACCAGCAACCTTTCAGAGATGTATGATATCAATTTTCTCCAATATGGTGGAGGAAACTATTGAGGTATTCATGGATGATTTCTCTGTGGTTGGTGACTCATTTGATGATTGTTTATCCCATCTGAGATGTGTGCTGCAAAGATGTGAAGAGTGTAACTTGGTATTGAACTGGGAGAAGTGTCATTTTATGGTCAAGGAAGGTATTGTGATAGGCCACTGAATTACAAAGAAAAGGATTGAGGTTGACAAGGCTAAGATAGAGGTGATTGAAAAATTCCCTCCTCGAATTTCAATAAAGGGTATTCAAAGTTTCTTAGGGCATGGTAGATTTTATCGCAGGTTTACAAAGAACTTCTCTAAGATTGCACATCCCTTTTGCAAACTGTTAGATAAAGATGTGAAGTTTGTGTTCGATGAGGCGTGTCTGAAGGCATTCGAGTGCCTAAAATTGTAGTTGATCTTAGACCCATTATTGTTGCGTCTAATTTGTCTGAGCCATTTGAGGTAATGTGTGATGCTAGTGGAGTAGCGCTAGGAGCAGTATTAGGCCAGAGACGAGAGAAGATTCTGCACTCGATTTACTATGCCAGCAAAGCACTCAATCTAGCCCAAAAGAACTACATTGTGAATTAACAGGAGCTACTAGCTGTGGTGTTTGCTTTTGAAATGTTCAGATCATATTTGCTTGGCACCAAAGTGATTGTGTATATAAACCATGCAGCTCTTAGGTATCTTCTGGCAAAAAAGGATGCTAAGACAAGGTTGATTCATTGGGTGCTGCTGTTGAAAGCATTTGACTTTGAAGTCAAGTATCGCAAAGGTACTGACAATCATGTGGCTGATCACTTTTCTAGACTTAAAGTTGGGGTTATTGCAGTTAAAAGATGAGCTTGAGATTGATGATTCCTTCCCAGATGAACAGGTGTTGGCCGCGTCTCAGGATTTGAACCCATTGTATGCAGATATTGCCAACTACTTAGCAAGTGACATAGTTCCCCCGGACTTGACAGTCCATCAACAGAGGAAGTTCATGTCTGATGTGAAGAAGTTTTTCTGGGAAGAGCCATACTTGTTCAGTATATGTGGTGACACAATGATTCAGAGATGCATAGCTGAATCTGAGATGGAGAACATACTTGAGGCTTTCCATTCCTCTCCTGTAGGGGGCATCATAGTGGCACCCAAACAGCCCACAAGATTCTGCAATGCGCTACTATTGGCTATCTCTCCACAAAAATGCTCATGAGTACGCCAGGGCCTGTAGTCGATGCCAACGGGAAGGAGGGATATCAAGGAAGCATGAGCTTCCTCTCACTCATATCATCGTGATTGAACTATTTGATGTATGGGGAATCGATTTCATGGGTCCTTTTTTGATGTCGAATGGTATGAGGTATATACAGGTTGCTGTTGAATTTGTGTTAGAATGGGTGAAGGTGGTAGCACTTCCCAGCATAAAAGAAAGAGTGTCACAACGTTCTTGAAAAATAATATCTTCTGCAAATTTGGTACACCGTTAGCTATTATCAGTGATGGAGGGTCTCATTTTTGCAATAAGCTATTCAGAGCTCTACTCGAGAAATATGGGGTGTGGAACAGTGTGGTGACACCTTACCATCCGCAGACGAGTGGGCAAGTAGAGGTCTCCAACCGGGATATTAAATCCATCCTTAAAACGATGGTGAATATGTACAAAACAACTTGGTGTAGGAAGCTAGATGATGCCCTATGGACGTATTAGACAGCCTACAGGACTCCTATAGGCATGTCACCTTACAAGCTTATTCATCTTCCGGTAGAGCTTGAGAATAAGGCCATGTGGGCACTTAAGAAGCTGAACTTGGACTGGTGTGTTGCATCCTATTAGTGGCTTGGCTAGTTTAATGAACTTGATGAATTCCGCCTTAATGCTTATGAGTGTTCAACACTGTATAAGGAGAAGATGAAGATGTACCATGACCAGAAGATTGAGAAAAGATATTTTCAGCCGGTGAGCTGGTCCTTCTCTATAATTCAAAGTTGCGCTTGTTTCCAGGCAAGCTTAAGTCTAAATGGATAGGGTCGTTTCAAGTGGTGCAAGTTTCCCAACATGGTGCTATAGAACTTGAGAATCGAGATGGCAAAAGGTTTAAGGCAAATGGTCAACGTGTAAAAGCCTATTTGGGAGATGCTGAAGAAATCAAGATGGTGGAAGCTTGGGAACTTGGTGAAGTCTAATTAACCAAGTATCCTGCTTCGTGTCACGATATTAAATCAGGCGCTTCATGAGAGGCAACCCATGAAGGAAACTTGATGAAGTCTGAGAGGTCAAGAGACCTGCATCATGCGATGATGTTAAATCAGGGGTTGCATGGGAGGCAACCCATGAACTAATGTTTGTTTAAGTGTGCAGGAGTCGGTGAGGTTGAAGAGACGAAATTCTGCAGAAAAAAGGTCCCACGGGTATCTGCGACCCGACCGTCACTGTCATGCCTCAAAACCGGGTCATGATGGCGCCTACATAACCCCCAGTAGGCAATCCAAACCCAACAATATGGAAGACAATAAAGCAGTTAAAGTAAGGAAAAGTGAAAGACAGAAATTAAAAGACAGGGGCAATAGAATATATACATACCATTGTACAAAATATACATAAGAAGGCCCTAAAGTGACCAACGAGACAAAAAAGACTCGAGAACCAACCCGGACCTGGTGTCACTAGTACAAGAGCGATTAAAGTAAGGAGTAGATATACAACAGACTCTGTCTATCCAAAATACAAAATATAGATAGAAATACAAGATGGAAAGCATGTAAAGTCTCCAAGAGCGCCGAGAGCTCACCGCGATCCGAACTGCAACAGGCCTCGAATGATTGGAAGGTCTATGAGGGTGGCTCATACTAGGTGATGCATCAGAAAAAGATGCAGAGTGTAGTATGAGTACCAAGACAATGGGTAATCAGTAGGCATCATAGGCCGACCGAGCACAGAAAGATATTTTATAAAATAAATTATAGGAAAGTACACCAAATACAGGGATTATCTAGTTGTAAAACCGAAAACAGAAATATCCTAACCAACAAGAGGGCAATAATAATAACATCAATACAAGAAACTGACAATCCAAGGAAACTTTAGTCAATGCAATGCTATGTGATATGATATGACATATGAATGCATAATAGTATAAACCTGAAATACCGCATCGGGCACCCAGAATACCGCATCGGGCACTCAGAATACCGCATCGGGAGATTGGAATACCTCATCAGACTATGCATATATATGTATCTGTGCATATAGGAAGTAAAAACCTGAAATAATGCATCGAGGGTCTGGAATACCGTATCAGACTATAAGTATATATGTGTATGAAAATAAGACCCGGAATAATGCATTGGGTGTTCAAAATACCACATCTAACTATGAGTATATATAGGTTGAAAATAAGACCGGAATAATGAATAGGGTATTCGAAATACTGCATTGGACTATAAGTATATATATATTTGAAAATAGCAGAGAAAAGGGTCCGAGAATATCCTTTGGACCAGCATAAAAGTAGTACTTTTTATTTTCTTTCCAAAATCAGTAGTAAACCCAGTATAACCCTTCAAACATCCAAGAACCCTATTATCCATAGTAAGTATCCAGTTTTAAAACCAAATCCTCGAAAACGTTCCTTTTCTGTATCGATAATATGTAATGCAGTATGAGCATGAAGTATCCATAATCAGAGAAAGTAGCACACCACAAGGAAAAATAGGGCAAAATACCCTCCAAAACAAGAGAACTGGCCTGGAGACTCCATCCAAATCCAAGCTATGGCCTCGGGCCCACAGTTATATACAACCAACAATTTAAAGTAGGAGATAGCAGAAAATAATTACAGAGACCACTATGATCTTCTACTCTACCTCTAAAATCTCCTAAAAGCATACTAAGGAGTGTATGCTAGGCATAACAATACGATGGGCTCCTAGACTAAGGATAACATGAAAAGTTCTAATCTATGATCCAAAATGGCCAAAATAATATAAGTCACAAGATTTAAGCCTAATACTACCAATAGTCCAACCTAACATTCCAGTAACATATAATATATAAAATCTAACTAAACTCAGTCTAGAAAGTAAACCGTAACCTACCTCGGGGACGAACTGAAAACACGAACCGCCACTCATGTGCTTTCCCTTTTCGAACAGCCTCAGAAAGTTGCCATGATATGAAGAACATAATCTAGGTGTCAAGATGAGAAGAACGACGCTCATATTGCAATACGAAAAATCGAACCAAAAATTGGGTCTGAAAAATGACCCTCGGGGATCGTGCAATGAAACAGAAAGCAAAAATTGCAATTATATCCGTAATGATGAAGGAACCCATGCCCAAAATTTGATTGCGAACAAACTTTATTTCAGGGCTCAAACAACCCCAAATTTCTAATAGTACAAAGAAAAAAACAATGGGGATTACGGGCTTTTAACAAGAACTTAAACGACAGAAGGGAGGAGAGGTGTAGAGGGGACTTACCGGATGAAGTAGACTGAGCAAAGGTCTTGAAACCGGAGCTTGGAAGCTTTATCAATGGGAGAACAATGAAAATTGAAGGAGAAAATGATGCTGGCAGCTAAAATAGCTGCCAAGGGTCCTTCATCGCAATCACGAAGGACACCACGCATTTGCGGAGGAGAACAGCTAGCCCGACCAACGCGATTGCGACGGTCTAGCCCGTATTTGCGAAGAGGAAAGTTCAGTTGGGTCCCAGCCGGCTTCATCGCGAATACAAAGAGCCACCTTTGCGAACGCGATAGTCAAGAAACTAGACCATCGCGAACGCGAAGGAAGCCTCCCGATCGCGAAGACCAAAATTGTCTGCGACTTAATGCTGCAACCAGCAATAACACTAAGGCCAAAAAATTCTTCCAATGGACCCTCGAGATTCATCCGGAACCCCGTGAACACAAACCAATCATGCTACCCTACCATAAACGGCACTCCAGACTCAATGAAATCAATGCAACTCCCAGTGGAGATCGTTTTGAAGAAAAGTGGGCCCCACACTGAAAACCAACTCGGAACTCTAAACCCAAAAACAAATTTGAAAGCCCCAGGACCTGAACCAAAGGTCCCCCTAGCCCAAAGTCGACATTCTGGAGCTAACATCACTGACAAAATATCCATTTGAGGCCGTCTTCTCCGAATGTTGACCAAAGTCAACCCTACCAGCCAAACTGACTTGAAAACACACAAAGCAATACAAAACCAAACCGAAAGGACTCAGACCCAGACCAATGGTCCCACTAGACCAAAATCCCCATTTTGGAGCTAACAGAACTGTCGGAATTCTATTCTGAGCACGTTTACTTATAAAGTTAACCGAATTCAAAGATTTTCTAAGTTCCAATTCTAAAACAGGGAAATGGTCATAACGACCTAGCGAATGGCCCGGGCACCAAACCGTCAGTCCTTGTAAGTCATAAATGACCGGTAGACGCTACGGGAAAGCTCAAAACACAAAAAAAGGATGAAAAACAAAAAATGAACTGGAGGGTCATTACAACATCCACCACTAAAAAAACTTTCATCCGCGAAAGTTAAAAAAAAAGAAAGTACCAAAAGACTCAAATGAAGACCGATACTAAGGCTGCACAACTCTCTCGAAAAGCCAGGGAGCCTCCCAAATTTGAGGGCACCCCACAAAGCTAAACCAAAGGAAAACTACCAACCCCCAACACCTCAACACCCAAATTAGACAACAACCTTAAACTCTAAATCCTCTAAAGATCTCCCAACTAAGTTGACCCTCAAGAATAATAACCAGAAGCACCAATACAACACTGAAATTAGAGATCCAAGGCTATCAACACACCGAACCCAAATCCTCGATACTGCAACAAAGTTCACCTAGAAAAGCCACCAGCCTAAAACTCCAACTCATGAACCCACTGATTCGCAAAACCCCTTATTCTGATCTGAATCCTTTTGCACCATAAATATGAGGCTGCACACAAGGAGCATACTCGAGCTACTCTCAAAGTATCAATAAACACGCCGGAGATCCCTAATTTCCGCTTGCACTCCACCACAAATGAAGTCACCCTTTATACTCAAATTCAACCCAAGTGATGATATAACTTACTAGCCTTTCCATCCAAGATGACAACCCATAGAGTATCCCTAAAAACTAGAGTTATTTGTCCCGACTAACCATCAACCATCTAACAAACACTTTTGATAACATCAAACTCAATAACTAAACCCAATTGAACCAAATATCTAAAAACGACTGAACCAACCATCTAACCCGACTGAATCAAACATCTGAACCCAATTGTAGCTTGCACACCAGGGTTGGAAATGGCATGAATGAACACCCTGGGACAATGGAAAAATTTCTAAACTGTTGAACAAAGTTGACCTCGCCGAACTGTGCCAAGTATGAATCAACTGAAAATGAATGAACCAGGGCAACCTTGCCCAAAATATCCAAACCATGACCAAGCCTCAGCAAGGAACAACTAATGACCTTCTCGAACCCTAGTAATACAAAGGAGGCCACCAATCTCAAAGTATCATTAGGACCCATAATAGCCTCGCTAGTCTCAACCTGCACAATCTGATCACACATAATACCCTACCTCTGAATCTCGAATTTACTCCACTGAGTTTGTCCAACCATAGTAGAAAGGACCTCGTACTATCTAAAAAATTATCAAAAAGTAGAATGTCCAGCCTAGCTCAAAGGTTAGATAAGGACTAGGTGTCCAAGGCTAACTGTCACTCTATAGCTGAAATAAGGAAGCTAAGTTGTCCGAACTCGTCGCCTCCCAACTCTAGAAGCTACAAGCGAAGAGAAATAACCATGAACCACCCAGATTACTTTGCTAGCCCACAATTCTGAAACCCAACTCTAGTTGACAACCAATAACTCAGTCGAACCTCTACGTAGACCTATACACTGTTGATGCAAACTTAGGAACTGGAGTCAGCAAGGCTCTGAACATACAGTTTGCCCAAACCGTAATGCTACAAACACTTGGATCATTTACCAAACAACACAGGAAATCACAACTGATGCAATGAGTCCCCAAAGGTAGTATGAAAAATCACCACTACCTCGATCCCTCACCAACAGGAATTCTGACCTCAGACCAATCGCAGAAAAGCTTCTACAATCTGTAGTCAGTCGAGTCATGTCTACACACACAAACCCAAGCAGCTCTCAACCATCACCTCCGCCAACTACTAAAACATATTAGCATGAACAAAGAGTCATCACCCTCCTTCACAAACCCAACAATACCCCTTTCTAATGAAATTCCAAACCTAACAAGCTCTCTCTCAAATATAACCTAGAGCTATTACCTTAGCTCCCACAACTCCTACCGGCAAATCTTGATACGATTGAATGAGGGTAGGCTGAATGCGTAACTAAACCAAAGAAAAATGCTATAATCAAAAATCCAACCGCAAAGCCACAATTCCACAGTCAAATCTCAGTCACGATGCTACAACCAATACTTATCCAAATAGATGAAGGCAGAACCCGAACACAATGCCATAGTCAAACTTAATTATATCATCGGGAACTGGGGAGGGCAGAGAAAAACTCATCTAGACTTAGAGTAGAAGGAACCACGAAAACAAACCATACCTTCTAACTTGCCAACCCTAACACTAAGGAAGGTCGATTCAGATTACCCGAGAAAATAAAAACCAACCAATGCTCATCAGTATAACCAACACCACCCGACTTAAGACAGGAGTTCAAACTCTGGCACTACCACCTGCACCACACCATACTAACAAAATAACTCCTAGAACACAATAGATAATGATCTAGGCAAAGACCACCTAAGGCTTCTAGACAAAAGAAAGCACTCAGCCCAATCCTAAAACCACGACTAAATCCATAAATAAAGCTAACAAGACCTGCCCACGAGTCAAACCCCAGGTAGCCACCTCACAAGGTCAACACACCCTATCCACTACTAAAGAATTCCACTACTGAGAACTCAAAAACATACACCCCTAAAATGCAATTACAACCATAGGAGAGAATAAGTAAATCTACAACTGATCGGAAGGCCTCTACCCAATACTACAAGAAGATAGCCTATGCTAAAGCACCTACAGTCCTGATAGGCGTCCGTACACCTAAGGAACTCACAAAAGAGTGCACAATCCCTTTGGCATCCTATATTA
Source organism: Jaltomata sinuosa (assembly GCA_003996215.1). Taxonomy (NCBI): domain Eukaryota; kingdom Viridiplantae; phylum Streptophyta; class Magnoliopsida; order Solanales; family Solanaceae; genus Jaltomata; species Jaltomata sinuosa. Next base: position 562,774 of record QJPP01001084.1, read on the forward strand.
CTGGAGCACATACTGAACAACCAGCAAAGAAGAATCCGAACACAATATGAATGATATGATGGAACTAGGTGTGACCGTAGTGTTGTATGCCCTCCCCCAGCACTCGCAGCTCATGGCCCCTAGTCTGGATTGGCAAAATCCATACAGGTCTAAGTGACCACATACAAAAATCTAGGGATCTCAAAGCATAATTTCATGAAGTCTATCCAGGTTTAAAATAGTAAGCCGCAAATCTCAGACCCCTATATAGGGTGCCCGAAGTGTATCCGGGACTAAATTCATAGTAAAAGCATGTCTAATGCTATGGTATAGCCGAGCCTAGCATTATCATGTACATCGATGATAAAATCAACACAATACACATGTTTACTCCAAGAAAATCCATAAAGTATGTTCCCAATCCCGTTTATAATCATTTTATCAAAAGCAGGCCTTTAAGGCCATGTAAGTTTTATAAACCATTTATAGTAGGCCAGTAGCCAATATAGTAGTAAAATATGTAGGAAACCCCTTTGCATGAATGATATGATCGCAAACAGACAATAGCCCAACAACTCACAATCAACCTATCGGCCATGCACATGCACAATCAGCTCTCAATCAGCTCTACAGCATACATAACCAACCTAAAATCACAACTCAATGTCTGGGACTCACGAACATTCTAGAATATCTCACCATCCCCATCTATGGTCCAAAGGCATAAACAAAGGCCATGTGGGGCCATAGGTGTAATACTAAATCCAAAGCAAGAAATAAGATGACAAAAGAAGCGGTCAAGGTCTGGGGTGCCAACCTAGGATACACAACCCAAAGATGACAATTAATACAATTATGACTGATAAACGCAAGGTCCAAGGTAGAAGAAACCATCACCTAAAACCTTGCCAAAGCACCTCTCGAGAAACTGGGTGCTGCCCGTACCCATGGTATAGATACACCCTTTCGAATACTCGGAGTCCAAGCCATGGTTCCCTGAAGAACTTGGGTAGCCATATATTGCACCGAAAGTTAGGATAGCCCCAAAACCCTCTCTTAACCAAAGCGCTAAGCCCACACTCTAAAATCTCGAGGCTAAAGAAAGAACTGGAGTAACAGGTATAGGATCCTCATCGTCGCCCATTATCGTACTCATCCTAGGTTTCTGAGGAGGAATGAAACAACTGAAGTTTTAGAAGTCGATAGAGTCAAGGAAGCACGATCAGAAATCAAACAAGATGGAATCTTTCCTAGGAATGTCCTATTGCCTCTCGCAGATAGAATACAAATGTCATCGTACCGATCCACGACACTCTACTAGACACTTGCTCTTGAACTGGCGAGACCGGTGAACCTAGAACTCTGATACCACTTTGTCATGTCTCAAAATCGGGTCATGATGGCGCCTACATAACCCCCAGTAGGCAAGCCAAACCCAACAATATGGAAGACAATAAAGCAGTTAAAGTAAGGAAAAGTGGAAGACATAAATGAAAAGTCATGGGCAATAGCATACATACATATCATTGTAGAAAATATACATAAGAAGGCCCTAAAGTGACCAACGAGACAAAACAGACTCGAGAACCAACCCGGACCTGGTGTCACTAGTACAAAAGCGATTAAAGTAAGGAGTAGCTATACAACAGACTCTGTCTATCGAAAATACAAAATATAGATAGAATATACAAGATGGAAAGCATGTAAAGTCTCCAAGAGCGTCGGGAGCTCACCGCGATCTGAATTGCAACAGACCTCGAACAATAGGAAGGTTTGTGAGGGTGGCTCGTTTTAGGTGCTGCATCAGCAAAAGATGCAGAGTGTAGTATGAGTACCAAGACAACGGGTACTCAGCAAGCATCATAGGCCGACCGAGCACCAGAAAAAAATTAAAAAATAAATTACAGGAAAGTACACCAAATACAAGGATCCACCTAAATCTAATTATAAAACCAAAAATAGAAATATCCTAACCAACAAGAGGGCAATAATAATAACATCAATACAAGAAACCGACAATCCAACTACACCCAAGTCAATGCAATGCTAGGCGATATGATGTGATGTATGACTGTATAATAGTATTAACCCGAAATATCGCATCGTGCGCCCGAAATACCGCATTGGACTATGCATATATATGTATGTGTGCATATAGGAAGTAAAAACCCGAAATAATGAATCGGGTGTCTAGAATACCACTTCGAACTATAATTATATATGTGTATGAAAATAAGACCCGGAATAATGCCTCGGGTGTCCAAAATACCGCATCGGACTATGAGTATATATAGGTTAAAAATAAGACCCGAAATAACGCTTCGGGTGTTCAGAATACCGCATAGGACTATGAGTATATATATATTTGAAAATAGTAGAGAAAAGTGTCCGAGAATATCCCTTGGACCGGCATAAAAATAGTACTTTTTCTTTCCTTTCCAAATTCAATAGTAAACCCAGTATAACCCTTCAAACATCCAAGAACCTCAGTATCCATAGTAAATCTCCAGTTCTAAAACCCAAATCCTCGAAAACCTTCCTTTTTTATATCGATAATATGCAGTGCAGTATGAGCATGAAGAATCCATAATCACATAAAGTAGCACACCATAAGGCAAAACAGGGCAAAATACCCTCCAAAACAAGAGAACTGACCTAGAGACTCTGTCCAAATCCAAGCTATGGTCTCGAGCCCACAATTACACACAACCAACAATTTAAAGTAGGAGATAGCAGAAAATAATTACGACAGAAAATAAATGCGGAGACCACTATGAGCTTCTACTCTACCTCAAAATCTCCTAAAAGCATACTAAGAATTCTATGCTAGGCAAAACAATACTACGGGCTCCTAGACTAAGGATAACATCAAAAGTTCTAATCTATGATCCGAAATGGCCAAAATAATGCAAGTCACAATATTTAACCCTAATACTACCTATAGTCCGATCTCACATTCCAGTAACATATAATATATAAAATCTAACTAAACTCAGTCTAGAAAGTAAACTGTAACCTACCTCGGGGCCGAACTGCAAACACGAACCGCTACTCATGTGCCTTCCCTTTTCTAACAGCCTCAGAAAGCTTCCACTCTATCAAGAACATAATCTAGGTGTCAAGACGAGAAGAACGACACTCATATTGCTATACAAAAAATTGAGCTGAAAATCGGGCTAAAAAAATGACTCTCAGGGACCGTGCAATGAAACAAAAAACAATAATTGCAATTATATCTGTAATGGTTAAGGAACCCATGCCCAAAATTTGAGGGCGAACAGATTTTATTTCAGGGCTCAAACAACCCCAAAGTTCTACTAATACAAAGAAAAAAACAATGGGGATTACGGGCTTGTAACAAGAATTTAAACAACGAAAGGGAGGAGAGGTGTATAGGGGACTTACCGGATGAAGTAGACTGAGCAAAGGTCTTGAAATCGGAGCTTGGAAGCTTTATCAATGGGAGAACAATGAAAATATGAAGGAGAAAATGATGTTGGAAGCTTAAATAGCTGCTAGGGGTCCTTCATCGTGATCGCGAAGGACCCCACACATTCGTGGCGGAGAACAGCTAGCCCGACCACCGCGATCGCGATGGTCCAGCCCGCATTAGCAAAGAGGAAAGTTGAGTTGGGTCCCAGTTGGCTTCATCGCTAACGCGAAGAGCCACCTTCGTGAATGTGATTGTCAAGAAACTAAACTATCGTGAATATGATGGAAGCCTCGCGATCGCGAAAACAAAAATTGTCTGCGACTTAATGCAGCAGCCAACAATAACACTTAGGATAAAAAAATCTTCCGATGGACCCTCGAGATTCATCCGGAACCCCGTGAACACAAACCAACCATGCTACCCTACCAGAAACGACATTCCAAACTCAATGAAATCAATAAAACTCCCAATGGAGATCGTTTTAACGAAAAATGGGCCCCACAACCAAAACCAAGTCGTAACTCAAAACCCAAAAACAAGTTCAGAAGACCTGGGACCTGAACCAAAGGTCCCCCTAGCCCAAAGGCGACATTCCAGAGCTAACATCACTGACAAAATTTCCATTCGAGGTTGTCTTCTCCGAATGTTGACCAAAGTCAACCCTACCAGCCAAACTGACTTGAAAACACACAAAGCAACACAAAACCAAACCGAAAGCACTCAGACCCAGACCAATGGTCCAACTAGACCAAAATCCCCATTTTGGAGCTAACAAAACTGTCGAAATTCTATTCTGAGCAAGTTTACTTAGAAAGTTAACCGAAGTCAACGATTTTCTAAGGTCAAGTTCTAAAACAGGGAAATGGTCATAACGACCTAGCGAATGGCCCGGGCACCAAACCGTCAGTCCTGGTAAGTCATAAATGACCTGTAGCCGCTACAGGAAAGCTCAAAACACAAAAAAAGGATGAAAAACAGAAAATGACCTGGAGGGTCATTACAACATCCGCCACTAAAAAAACTTTCATCTGCGAAAGTTAGAAAAAAGGAAGTACCAAAAGACTCAAACGAAGACCGATACTAAGCCTGCACCACTCTCTCAAAAACCCAGGGAGCCTCCCAAATTATAGGGCACCCCACAAAGCTAAACCAAAGTAAAACTACCAACCCCCAACACCTCACCACCCAAACTAGACACCAACCTTAAACTCTAAATCCTCTAAAGATCTCCCAACTAAGCTGACCCTCAAGAATATCAACCAGAAGCACCAATACAACACTGAAATTAGAGATTCAAGGCTATCGACACACCGAACCCAAATCCTCGATACCGCAACCAAGTTCACCTAGAAAAGCCACCAGCCTAAAACTCCAACTCATGAACCCACTGATTCACAAAACCCCTTATTCTGATCTGAATCCTTTTGCACCATAACTATGAGGCTGCACACAAGGCGCACACTCGAGCTACTCTCAAAGTATCAATAAACACGCCGGAGATCCCTAGTTTCCGCTTGCACTCCACCATGAATGAAGTCACCCTTTATACTGAAATTCAACCCAAGTGATGATATAACTTACTAGCCTTGCCATCCAAGATGACAGCCCATAGAGTATCCCTAAACACTAGAGTTATTTGTCGCGACTAACCATCAACCATCTAACAAACACTTTTGATAACATCAAACTCGACAACTAAACCCAATTGAACAAACCATCTAAAAGTGACTGAACCAACCATTTAACCCGACTGAATCAAACATCTGAACCCAATTGTAGCTTGCACACCAGGGTTTGAAATGGCATGAATGAACACCCTGTGTCAATGGAAAAATTTCTACACTGTTGAACAAAGTTGACCCCACCGAACTGTGCCAAGTCTGAATCAATTGAAAATGAATGAACCAGGGAACCCTTGCCCAAAATATCCAAACCATGACCAAGCCACTTCAAGGAACAACTAATGACCTTCTCGAACCCTCGTAATACAAAGGCGGCCACCAACCTCAAAGTATCATTAGAACCCATAATAGCCTCTCTAGTCTCAACCTGCACAATCTGATCACACATAATACGCTACCACTGAATCTCTAAATTACTCCACTGAGTCTGTCCAACCATAGTAGAAAGGAACTCGTACTATCTAAAAAATTATCGAAAAGTAGAATGTCCATCCTAGCTCAAAGGTTAGCTAAGGACTAGGTGTCCAAGGCTAACTGTCACTCCATAACTGAAATAAGGAAGCTAAGTTGTCCGAACTCGTCGCCTCCCAACTCTAGAAGCTACAACCGAAGATAAATAACCATGAACCACCCAGATTACTTTGCTAGCCCACAATTCTGAAACCCAACTCTAGTTGACAACCAATACCTCAGTCGAACCTCTACGTAGACCTATACACTGTTGATGCAAACTTAGGAACTGGAGTCAGCAAGGCTCTGAACATACAGTTTGCCCAAACTGTAATGCTACAAACACTTGGATCATTTACCAAACAACACAGGAAATCACAACTAATGCAATTAGTCCACAAAGGTAGTACGAAAAATGAGCACTACCTCGATCCCACACCAACAGGAATTCTGACATCGGACCAATCGCAGAAAAGCTACTACAATCTGTAGTTAGTCGAGTCATGTCTACACACACAAATCCAAGCAGCTCTCAACCATCACCTCCGCCAACTACTAAAACACATTAGCACAAACAAAGAGTCGTCACCCTCCTTCACAAACCCAACAATACCCCTTTCTAAAGAAATTCCAAACCTAACAAGCTCTCTCTCAAATGTAACCTGGAGCTATTCCCTTAGCACCCACAACTCCTACCGGCAAATCTTGATACGATAGAATGAGGGTAGGCTGAATACCTAACCCAACCAAAGAAAAATGCTATAATCAAAAATCCAAACCCAAAGCCACAATTCCACAGTCAAATCTCAGTCACGATGCTACAACTAATACTTATCCAAACAGATAAAGCCAGAACCCGACCACAATGCCATACTCAAACTCAATTATATCATCGAGAACTGGGGAGGGTAGAGAAAAACTCATCTAGACTTACAACAGAAGGAACCACAAAAACAAACCATACCTTCTAACTTACCAAACCCAACCCTAAGGAAGGTCGATTCCGATCACCCAACAAAATAAAATTAACCAATGCTCATAAGCATAACCAACACCACCCGAGTTAAGACAGGAGTTCAAACTTTGGCACTACCACCGGTACCACACCATACTAACAGAATAACTCCTAGCACACGATAGATAACGATCTAGGCAAAGACCACCTAAGGCCGCTAGACAAAAGAAAGCACTCAGTCCAATCCTAGAACCATGACTAAATCCATAAATAAAGCTAACAAGACCTGCCCACGAGTCAAACCCCAGGTAGCCACCTCACAAGGTCAACACACCCCATCCACTACTAAAGAATTCCACTACTGAGAACACAGAAACATACACCCCAAAATCGCAATTACTACCATAGGATGGAATAGTAAATCTACAAATGATCGGAAGGCCGCTATCCTACACTACAAGAAGATAGCCTACGCTGAAGCACCTATAGTCCTGACAGGAATTCTTACACCCAAGGAACTCACACAAGAGTGCATAATCAATCCGGCATCCTATACTATTGGACCTTACACTGAACACCAGCAAAGAAGAATTCAAAAACAATATGAATGATATGATGGAACTAGGTATGATCGTAGTGTTGTATGCACCTCCCCCAACACCCGCAGCTCATGGCCCCTAGTCTGGATTGGCAAGTTCCATGCAGGTCTAAGTGACAACATACAAAAATTGAGGGATCTCAAAGCGTAATTTCCCGAAGTCTATCCAGGTCTAAAACAGTAAACCACAAATCTCAAACCCCCATATAGGGTGCCCAAAGTGTATCCGAGACTAAATTAATAGTAAAAGAATGTTTAATGCTACGGTATAGCCGAGCCTAGTATCAGCATGAACATCGATGATAAAATCATCATAATACACCTTTTTACTCCAAGAAAATCCATAAAGTATATTCCCAATCCCGTTTATAATCATTTTATTAAAAGCGGCCCCTTAAGGCCATGCAAATTTTATAAACCATGTATAGTAGGCCTGTAGCCAAAATAGTAGTAAAATATGTAGGAAACCCCTTTGCATGAATGATATGATCGCAAACATACAATAGCCCAACAACTCACAATTAACCTATTGGCCCTGCACAAGCAAATAAGCTCTACAACATACATAACCAGCCTAAAATCACAACTTTATGTCCGGGACTCGCGAACATTCTAGAATACCTCACCATCTATGGTCCAAAGGCATAAACAAAGGCCACGCGGGGCCATAAGTGTAATACTACAACAAAATCAAGAAATAAGACGACGAAAGAAGTGGGCAAGGTCTGGGGTACAAACCTACCATACCCAACCCAAAGATGACAATTAATACAATTATGACCGATAAACGCAAGGTCCAAGGTAGGGGAAGACGTCACCTTAATCCTAGCTAAAGTACCTCTCGAAGAATTGGGTGTTTCCCCTACCCGTGATGCAGATACACCCTCTGGAACACTCAGAGTCCAACCATGGTGACCTGAAGAACTTGGGTAGCAATATATTACACCAGAACTTGGGCTAGCCCCAAAACCCTCTTTTAGCCAAAGCGGTAAGCCCACACTCTAAAATCCTGAAGCTAAAAGAAGCACTGGAGTAACAGGTATAGGAGCCTCATCGTCGCCCATTGTCGTACTCGTCCTAGGTTTATGAGGAGGAATGAAACAACTGAAGTTTTAGAAGTCGATAGAGTCAAGGAGGCATGATCAGGAATCAAACACGATGGAATCTTTCCTAGGAATGTCCTATAGCCTCTCACCGATAGGAATCAAACATCATCGTACCGATCCACTAGACGCTTCTAGACACTTTCTCTTGAACTGGCAAGACCGGTGACCTTGGAACTCTGATACCACTTTGTCACACGTCAAAACCGGGCCATGATGGCGCCTACATCCCCATTTCGGAGCCAACAAAATTGTCAAAATTTAATTCTGAGCACGTTGACCAAGAAAGTTAACCGAAGTCAAAGATTTTCTGAGTTCAAGCTCTAAAATAGGGAAATGGTCATAATGACCTAGCGAACGGCCCGAGCACCAAACTGTCAGTCCTGGAAAGTCATAAATGACCTGTAGTCACTAAGGGAAAGCTCGAAGCATAGAAAAAGGATGAAAAAAATAGAAAATGACCTAGAGGGTCATTACAATATCCACTAATAAAAGAACTTTCATCCGCGAAAGTTAGAAAAAGGGAAGTACCAAAAGACTCAAATGAAGACCTATACAAAGCCTGCACCACTCTCTCGAAAACCCAGGGAGCCTCCCAAATTGGAGGGCACCCCATAAAGCTAAACCAAAGGAAAACTACCAACCCCCAACACCTCACCATCCAAACTAGACACCAACCTTAAACTCTAAATCCTCTAAAGATCTCCCAACTAAGCTGACCCTTAAGAATATAAACCGGAAGAACCAACACAACACCGAAATTAGAGATCCAAGGCGATCGACACACCGAACCCGAATCCTCGATACCGCAACCAAGTTCACCTAGAAAAGCCACCAGCGTAAAACTCTTAACTCATAAACCCGTTGATTCGCGATACCCCTTATTCTGACCTGAATCCTTTTTCACCATAACTATGAATCTGCACATAAGGCGCACACTCGAGCTACTCTCAAAGTATCAATGGACACGCTGGAGATATCTAGTTTCCGCTTGCACTCCACCATGAATGAAGTCACCCTCTATACTCAAATTCAACCCAAGTGATGCTATAACTTACTAGCCTTTCCATCCAAGATGACAACCCGTAGCGTATCCCTGAAAACTGTAGTTATTTGTCCCGACTAACCATCAACCAACGAACAAACACTTTTGCTGACATCAAACTCGATAACTAAACCCAATTGAACCAACCATCTAAACCTGACTGAACCAACCATCTGAACCCGACTGAATCAACCATATGAACCTAATTGTAGCTTGCACACCAGGGTTGGAATGGCATGAATGAACACCCTGTATCAACGGAGAAATTTCCAAATTGTCAAACAAATTTGACCCCGCCGAACTGTGCCAAGTCAGAATCAACTAAAAATGAATGAACCAGGGCAACCTTGCCCAAAAGATCCAAACCAAGACCAGGCCTCTGCAAGGAACAACTAATGAGTTTCCCGAACCATCAAAATATAAAGGCTACCACCAACATCAAAGTATCATTAGAACCTATAATAGCCTTGCTAGTCTCAACCTGCACAATCTGATCACACATAATACCCTACCGCTGAACCTCAAAGTTACGCCGCTGAGTTTGTCCAACCATAGTAGAAAGGACCTCGTACTATCTAGAAAATTGCCAAAAAGTAGAATATCCAGCCTAGCTCAAAGGTTAGCCAAGGACTAGATGTCAAAGGTTAACTGTCACTCCATAACTGAAATAAGGAAGCTAAGTTGTCCGAACTCGTCGCCTCCCAACTCTAGAAGCTACAACAAAGAGAAATAACCATAAACCACCCGGAGTAGTTTGCAAGTCCACAATTTTGAAACCCAACTGTAGTTGACAACCAATACCTCGGTCGAACCTCTGTGTAGAACTATACACTATTTATGAACACTTAGGAACTGGAGTCTGCTAGGCTCTGAGCATACAGTTTACCCAAACCATAATGCTACAATGACTTGGATCATTTATTGAACAACACAGGAAATCACAACTGATGCAATGAGTCCCTAAAGATAGTACTAAAAATGACCACTACCTCGATCCCTCACCAACAGGAATTCTGACCTTGGACCAATTGCAGAAAAGATACTGCAATCTCTAGTCAGTCGAGTCATGTCCACACAAAAAAACCAAACAGCTCTCAACCATCACTCCGCCAACTACTAAAACACATAACCACGAGCAAGGAGTCATCACCCTTCTTCGCAAACCCAACAACACCCTTTCCAAAAAAATACCAAACCTAACAAGCTCTCTCTCAAATGTAACCTGGAGCTATTCCTTTAGCTCCCACAACTCCTACCAGCAAATCTTGATACGACAGAATGAGGGCAGGTTGAATGCCTAACTCAACCAAAGAAAAATGCTATAATCAAAAATCCAAACCCAAAGCCACAATTCCACAGTCAAATCTCAGTCACGATGCTACAACTAATACTTATCCAAACAGATAAAGCCAGAACCCGACCACAATGCCATACTCAAACTCAATTATATCATCGAGAACTGGGGAGGGTAGAGAAAAACTCATCTAGACTTACAACAGAAGGAACCACAAAAACAAACCATACCTTCTAACTTACCAAACCCAACCCTAAGGAAGGTCGATTCCGATCACCCAACAAAATAAAATTAACCAATGCTCATAAGCATAACCAACACCACCCGAGTTAAGACAGGAGTTCAAGCTCTGGCACTACCACCGGTACCATACCATACTAATAGAATAACTCTTAGCACATGATAGATAACGACCTAGGCAAATACCATCTAAGGCCGCTAGACAAAAGAAAGAACTCAGCCCAATCCTAGAACCACGACTAAATCCATAAATAAAGCTAACAAGACCTGCCCATAAGTCAAACCCCAGGTAGCCACCTCACAAGGTCAACACACCCCATCCACTACTAAAGAATTCCACTACTGAGACCTCAGAAACATACACCCCAAAATTGCAATTACTACCATAGGATGGAATAAGTAAATCTACAACTAATCGGAAGGCCGCTACCCAACACTAAAAAGAGACAGCCTACGCTAAAGCACCTACAGTCTTGACAGGCGTCCATACACACAAGGAACTCACAGAAGAGTGCACAATCCCTCCGGTATCCTATACTACTGGAGCGCACACTGAATAACCAGCAATGAAGAATCTGAATACAATATGAATGATATGATGGAACTAGGTGTGACCGTAGTGTTGTATGCACCTCCCCCAGCACTCGCAACTCATGGCCCCTAGTCTGGATTGGAAAGATCCATGCAGGTCTAAATGACCACATACAAAAATCGAGAGATCTCAAAGCATAATTTCTCGAAGTCTATCCAGGTCTAAAACAGTAAATCGCAAATCTCAGACCCCCATATAGGGTGTTCGAAGTGTATCCAGGACTAAATTTATAGTAAAAGCATGTCTAACGCTATGGTATAGCCGAGCCCAGTATCAACATGAACATTGATGATAAAATCATCATAATACACCTTTTTACTCCAAGAAAATCCATAAAGTATGTTCCCAATCCTGTTTATAATCATTTTATCAAAAGCGGGCCCTTAATGCCATGCAAGGTTTATAAACCATTTATAGTAGGCCAGCAGCCAAAATAGTAGTAAAATATGTAGGAAACCGCTTTCCATGAATGATATGATCGCAAATAGACAATAGCCCAACAACTCACAATCAAGCTATCGGCCCTGCACATGAACAATCAGCTCTACAACATACATAACCAACCTAAAATCACAACTCGATGTCCTGGACTCGCAGACATTCCAGAATATCTCACCATCTATGGTCCGAAGGCATAAACAAAGACAACGCGGGTCCATAAGTGTAATACTACAACCAAAGCAAGAAATAAGATGACGAAAGAAGTGGGCAAGGTCTGGGATGCCAACCTCGGATACCCAACCCAAAGATGACAATTAATACAATTATGAACGATAAACGCAAGGTCCAAGGTAGGGGAAACCGTCACCTTAAACCTAGCCAAAGCACCTCTCGAAGAATTGGGTGTTGCCTGTACCTATGGTACAAATACACCCTCTGGAAGACTCGGAGTCCAAACCATGGTGCCCTGAAGAACTTGGGTAGCCATATATTGCACCGGAAGTTGGGCTAGCCCTAAAACCCTCTCTTAGCCAAAGCAGTAAGCCCACACTCTAAAATCCTGGGGCTAAAGGAAGCACTGGAGTAATAGGTATAGGAGCCTCATCGTCGCCCATTGTCGTACTCGTCCTAGGTTTCTTATGAGGAATGAAACAACTGAAGTTTTTGAAGTTGATAAAGTCAAGGATGCACGATCAGGAATCAAACACGATGGAATATTTCCTAGGAATGTCCTATAGCCTCTCACAGATAGGATACAAACGTCATTGTACCGATCCACGAGACTCTACTAGACACTTTCTCTTAAACCGGCGAGTTCGGTGAACCTGGAACTTTGAACAACTTTGTCACGTCTCAATACCAGGCCATGATGGCGCTTACATAACCCCTAATAGGCAAGTCAAACCCAGTAATGCGCAAGACAATAAAGCAGTTAAATTTAAGGAAAAGCTGAAGACATAAATTAAAAGACATGGGCAATAGCATATATACATACCATCGTACAAAATATACATAAGAAGGCCCTAAAGTGACCAACGAGACAAAACAGACTCGAGAACCAACCCGGACCTGGTGTCACTAGTACAAGAATGATTAAAGTAAGGAGTAGCTATACAATAGACTTTGTATATCCAAAATACAAAATATAGATAGAATATACAAGATGAAAAGTATGTAAAGTCTCCAAGAGTGCTGGGAGCTCACCGCGAACCGAATTGCAACATGCCTAGAACAATAGGAAGGTATGTGAGGGTGGCTCGTTGTAGGTGCTACATCAGAAAAAGATGTAGAGTGTAGTATGAGTACCAAGAGAACGTGTACTCAGTAGGCATCATTGGCCGACCGAGCACAGAAAGATAATTTATAAAATAAATTACAGAAAAGTACACAAAATACAGGGATCCACCTAAATCTAGCTATAAAACAAAAAACAGAATTATCCTAACCAACAAGAGGTTAATAATAATAACATCAAAATAAGAACCCGACAATCCAAGTACACTCAAGTCAATGCAATGCTATGCGATATGATTTGACGTATGAATGCATAATAGTATAAACCTAGAATACCGCATTGGGCGCCTGAAATACCTCATCGGACTATGAATCTATTGTGTGCATATAGGAAGTAAAAACCTGAAATAATGAATCGGGGGTCCAGAATACCGCATCAAACAATAAGTATATATGTGTATGAATATAAGACCCGAAAAAATGCATCGGGTGTCCGGAATACATCATCGGACTATGAGTATATATAGGTTGAAAATAAGACCCAGAATAACCCATCGGGTGTTCAGAATACCGGATTGGACTATGAGTATATATATATTTGAAAATATCAGAGAAAAGGGTCCGAGAATATCCCTTGGACTGGCATAAAAGTAGTACTTTTTCTTTCCTTTGAAAAATCAATAGTAAACCCAGTATAACCCATTAAACATCCAAGAACCCCAGTATCTATAGTAAATCTCCAGTTTTAAAACAAAAATCCTCAAAAACCTTCCTTTTCTTTAACGATAATATGCAATGCAGTATGACCATGAAGTATCCATAATCACAGAAAGTAGCACACCACAAGGCAAAAGAGGGTAAATACCCTCCAAAACAAGAGAACTGACCTGGAGACTCTGTCCAAATCCAAGCTATGGCCTCGGGCCCACAGTTACACACAACCAACAATTTAAAGTAGGAGATAGAAGAAAATAATTACGATAGAAAATAATTACGAAGACCACTATGAGCTTCTACTCTACCTCTAAAATCTCCTAAAAGCATAATAAGGATTCTATGCTAGGCATAAAAATACTACGGGCTCCTAGACTAAGGATAACATCAAAAGTTCTAATCTATGATCCGAAATGGCCAAAATAATACAAGTCACAAGATTTAAGCCTAATACTACCTATAGTCCGATCTAACATTCCAGTAATATATAATATATAAAATCTAACTAAACTCCGTCTAGAAAGTAAACCCTAATCTACCTCGAGGCCGAACTGCAAACACGAACTGCCACTCATGTGCCTTCCCTTTCTGAATAGCCTCAGAAAGCTACCACGCTATCAAGAACATAATCTAGGTGTCAAGACGAGAAGAACGACACTCATATTGCTATACAAAAAATTGGGCCAGAAATAAGGTCAGAAAAATGACCCTCGGGGCCTGTGCAATGAAATAGAAAACAGTAACTGCAATTATATCCGCAATGGGTTAAGGAACCAATGCTCAAAATTTGAGCACTAACGAAGGTCATTTCAGGGCTCAAACAGCCCCGAAGTGCTACTAATACAAGGAAAAAAATAATGGGGATTACAGGCTTTTAATGAGAATTTAAATGACGAGAGGGAGTAGAGGTGTAGAGGGGACTTACTTGATGAAGTAGACTAAGCAAAGGGCTTGAAACCGAAGCCTGGAAGCTTGATAAATGGGAGAACAATGAAAATATGAATGAGAAAATAATCTTGGTAGCTTAAATAGCTGCCAAGGGTCCTTCATCGTGATCGCGAAGGACCCCACGCGTTCGCGGAGAACAGCCGGCCCGACCATCGCGATCTCAATGGTCCAGCCCGCATTCGTGAAGAGGAAAGTTGAGCCGATTCCCAGCCGGCTGCATCGCGAATGCGAAGAGCCACCTTCGCGAATGCGATGGTTAAGAAACTAGACCATCGTGAACGCGAAGAAAGTCTCATCATCGCAAAGACCAAAATGGTCTGCAACTTAATGCAGCAACCAACAAAAACACTAAGGCCAAAAAAATCTTCTGACGAACCGTCAAGATTCATTTGGAACCCCGTGACCACAAACCAACCATGCTACCTAACCGAAATGACATTCTGGACTCAATAGAATCGACGAAACTCTCAACGGAGTTTGTTTTAACAAAAAGTGGGCCCTGCACCCAAAACCAACTCTGAACTCAAAATCCAAAAATAAGCCTGAAAGCCCCGGGACCCAACCCAAAGGTCCTGCTAGCCCAAAGTTGACATTCTCGAGCTAACGACATCGATGGAATTTTCATCCGAGGTTGTCTTCTCTGAATGTTGACCAAAGTCAATCCTACCAGCCAAACTGACTTGAAAACACATAAATCAAGACAAAACCAAACTGAAATCACTCAGACCCAGAACAATGGTCCCACTAGACTAAAATCCCTATTCCGAAGCCAACAAAACTATCAAAATTCGATTCCGAGCATGTTTACCAAGAAAGTTGACCAAAGTCAAAGATTTTCTAAGTTCAAGTTCTAAAATAGGGAAATGGTCATAACGACCTAGCGAACATCCCGGGAACTGAACCATCAGTCCTGATAAGTCATAAATGACTTGTATGTGCTAAGGGAAAGCTCGAAATATAGAAAAATGATGAAAAATAGAAAATGATGTAGAGGTTCATTACAGTCACAAGTCTCACACCTATGGGAAATGGACGTGCTAATAGAAAAGCAGAGAAAACTTCACTGCCCCATTCCCACGACCAGCCACGATGAGCTGTCATAGCCTCGACGGGCGTGGAAAATGGGCGTTAAATTAAAGAAAGGGAAAGAAAAGCCACTGGCCCATTCCCACATCCAGTTATGGCGGGACATCGGAGGTACGACGGACGTGGGATATGGGGTGTTTAAATTCAAGGTAAGTCCATTATGACGGGACATCGCGAACCCTACGAGCATCACGATAGCCCATCGTCTGGGCTGATCAATTGGTCAATAATTTTTTAAATTTTTTGTTTGGGCTGACCCAACTCGACTCGGTTTCCCTTTACCCTTTACTCGCGTCTAATTAGTACTTGAACTCATTCAATTGAGGTCAAATTGCCCAAATTCCCTCTACTTCAAACTCTCTACACTTGAAACTCTCTCTTTCTTCTCACGTCTCTCCCCCATGATCAACTCCCCTCTACACTCCTCACAATCGCACATCACTCCCTCACGTCCCCTATATTTATAGAAATCACAAGAGCAATAAGCAAGTTCGCACAAATATACCTAAAAGAGCACTAAGCAAGTTAACACAAATATACCTAAGTTATTTTTCAAGATAGTATTGAATATCAAGAGTAAGTTCATCTCATTCTATTGATTTCAATTCTTCCTTGATGTTTTAAAAGTAATATAAGGGTTCATATGTATATAAAATAATGTTTTCTGATTGAACCCTAGTTGTGAACTTTGTATAGTGTTGTGTAATTGTGAATTTAAATTGATAAACATAGGGAACTAGGGTTGAGTTATTTGTGTAATAGTGTATAGAAATTTCTATTCATAAATTATGTGTGATATTTATTGGGTGAAGTGCAAATGTGAAAGTGAAAAAATAAGGGGAGATAAAATCTAGGCTGTTGTGATCCCATGGACAAAGCACATAGGACATCAAAGGTACGATGGGCGTCGGGCCAGGGAGTAGGGAATGGATCATAACCTGAATAGGCTTCTGTCTGATCCTGACACCCAATCCCAATGGGTCGTCGGACCTCCCACACCTATGGCAGGGCATAATGGAAGAACTAAAGGTCCTTAAAACCTCACTTCCTTATCCCGTCGCCCATTTATATGGGACGTCAGACCTTCCACGCCCATGGGAGACTGAAAAATTGTAAAATTTTTTCAACGTGTTTAATTTTTTTTGTTCTTAATTTTTGTGTTGGTTTACTAATATCATTCACCTGCAGGTACTAAATGGAACCACCAATTCCATTATGATGAGAGGGAGCTCGGAAAGCCAAAGAAAAGGTTGTTACTACTGGCCTGAAGGATCAAACTATTTTGGAAGGCAAGATGATTGACCCAGACAACATCCTTCTCATCCAAATGACAAAGAGAAAGTTGGTGGTATCATCTACTTCCTAGTCTAAAGAGGAGGGAGGTGATTCACCTGAGCAGGAACAAGGATCAGAGCATAGTTCCTCATAGTCTGAAGAGGGGGAAGAGTCATCTTCTGGATTAGACAGTTTGAATAAAGAGCACGATGCTGCTACTACACCTGTAAAAGGAGCACATAAGTCAGCTATTCAGGTTTCCAGTGGTAAGGAGACCAAATCCGATTCTTAAAATGGTTCACAGTCGAGGTCTAGAAAAGTTGTTGATGCTGGTTCTGAGTTCTACACTGAGAGCACTACTCCTGAAAATGAGAAGACACCGCCTGCTCCCAAAGCTCCTGGGACATAACTAGTTCTCACATCTAAGGATATTTGACTTTGGGAAAAGGTGAGGTGTAAATGAAAGGGTTGAAAAATATCTTTAATTATGGGATCGGGATAATGGCAATGGGGCACCTAAAATGTCGTATTGCAGAAGAATGGAGGATATATGCCTTCAAGCTAAAAGAATTTCCTAAGTTTGAGGAGTACTTTTGCCATTACAACTTGGGCTGGACCAGCAAACCATTTCCTAAATATCAACCAACAATTGTAAGAGAGTTTTATGCTAACTATCAAGCTATCAAGGAAAGCCAGTTTAGAAATGGTCAAAACTTGTCAGATTTACCCGCTCTTGAGAGTGTCCCTGTGAGAGGTGTTCTGGTAAACATCTTGGTCGAGACTATTAATAGATTTTTGTATGGGCCCGAGTATGTTGTACCCTCTAACCATTCATATATGACTATTGGTATAAATCAGAGGATGAGCAGATTAAGTGGTTGGCAAAGGGTCTCACCAAGATTGGTACCCTAACTGGATCTATCAATATAAGCCACAGATCACCAAGGCCTCTTTGAGAGACAATCAACTAACTGTTGAGAGGGCTGTTCTAGTAGCTAGCTTGTTATCCAAATATAAGCTGAACATTGGGAAGATCAAAGCAGAGGAGATAAGGGACAGAGTCATCAAAATCAGTTCATCCTACCCTTTCCCTTGCCTCTTGACTAAGTTATGTGATGATACTGGTGTCCTAAATTATTTGGGTATTGATCGTGCAGAGTGTGCCATCCGAACACATCACCCAGAGAGGTCCAAAGATAATAGCAAAATAATGGGTCTGGGCAGCAATTTTGGATCAGCTGAACCCACCACAATCTATGATGTTTTGGTATTGCCAAAGGAAGTTGCACCTTACATTGAGAGTATTCCCACCCCAAAGGGAAGTCTGAATGAGGAGACTCCATTTGCAAAGTAAGAAGTTGTGATTGCTTCCAAACGCCCTCGCAGTAAACAGCTGTTGACTCCTCGCGGGGTTGAGATCTCAATTCTAAAAACTCTACCAGATCCTTCAACCTTTGCTACACCTCCGTTAAAGGATTCAACCCCAATTTATGCCTTCCATCCGGTGAATTTTGCCAACATGGTGTAGACTACTATACAGCTAGAGGAGCAGATGCAGAAGTTTGCTGAGTAGTTCCAGTCGATCATCGATGCCTCTATTCATATAGCACCATTTGCTAACGTGCATGGCTAAATCAATTATATAGAAGAGAGGATCGATGAAAAGCTGAATGAAATAGGATCAACTGAGCTTACAGAAATAAAAGAGCAAATAACAGCACTTCGGGTTGATGTGGATGAGTTAAAGGTATAGCCTACCACTATGTATTGTCGTGCTCCAGTAATCATGCCACAGGTGCCACTTGTGCCAATGATCGATTTATGAGACTACATAAATCCAGAGCTATGCCAGAAAGCTATTGTGGAAAATGAAGCACCAATTAGTCCTTTTGAGCCTATAAAAAAGAGAAAGAGAAAATATAAGAAAGTACATGAGGCGGATGCACCTTTAAGCCCAAAATGTTTAAAGCATAAAGAGGAGAGAGCTGAGAAAAGGACAAATAAAGAGGAAGCATGAGTATGCAAAGAGTCCTTATCCACTCACCAGATCCGTATTGATGTAATTAGTATGGGTGGCTCGGGAAGGTGGTGTTGCAGGAACCGCGGAGGAAACTTGTTTAGACCCTATTGTGGGAGAGACTCGTAATGAAGCTGCTCGAGAAGTTGTTGATGTTACGAGGAATACTGAGATAACCTCTATTGATGAGAGAGACACAGGAACCAACCCAGTAGGCCCAACTACTACATAATGACCGTGCTTCGGCGCCATAGGTATGCCTCGCCTCCCTTATTTTAGTTACTTTTTAGTGCATTAGGGATAATGCACCACTTTTTTGATAGGGTAGGGTCAGCTTGATCATTTGTATGGTTTTTGTAGAGTGTTTTGGTGAGGTCTGAGTAGCCAAAACACTCACATTGTGCCACAAAGTTAAATCAGGCGCTGCATGAAAGGCAACCCATGAGGGTACCCACAAGGTACCCGCATCTTTGCGGTTTTCTTGTTGTGTTGTTTCCCTAAGGATTCCTAATTTTTGTTGAACCAGCATGTTGAGAATAGGATGTGTGTTTGTAGAAGAAAAGTAGGAACTTAATGTACCCTATGGCCTAATTTGATAAATTTTGTAAAAATGGAGACCCCTCTAAATTTTTGTGCAATAAGTTGTTAAGACTGACTTTGATGGATCTGTGAGTAACAACATGTGTATGAATGTGATAAATAGATTAACCTGATGCATGAACCGATAATTAGCTAATTGTCAGTCTGAACTCTTTGACATATGTGAGTGAGTTATTTGTATCGTTCTTGATGTATGTGCCAATCTAGAACTTGCCTAGTTAGTCTTGCATTGGTTGTAGAACGGTTGGTTGGGAAATGATCATAGGCCCTTTTTGAATGAAGTCCACTTAACCCTAATGGCCTACCAAACAATAAATAATTCCCTTTGATCCCTAATTTTGAGCCTGAACTGACCCTTTTGTTGTTAGCCTGTTCACCTTCCCTGTTTCCTGTAGACCTCTGTTTTAGCCCTGGTCCCTCCTTGGACATTGTGCACCTCAACATAGGCTAAATGCCTAAGTTGAGGGTGGCTACTGTAAGGGTATAATAGGAAGAATAGGGTTTGAATAGATTAGGTTAGTATCTAAAAGGAAGAAAGCGGGTGTGGTTTGTGTGCTTCAAAGAAAAAAAAGAGAAAAGAAAAAGAAAAAAAATGAAAAGAGAAAAAGTGCAAAAGTGAAATAAAAGCCACACCTAATGCTTGATTAAAGTGAAATGATAACAAAAGAGGAGAATAAGGGAGGAGAACATTGTGGTCTGAAAAGTGGAGGATAAAAAGTAAGTGTAGTGTTATGGAGGGCATAGTTACTATTTTTCAAATATACCATTCCCATCCCTGAACCTACATTACAAGACTAATAAAGTCCTATAGTGATATTAACCTGACTGTTTGAAATCCAAGGCATAGAAAATAAGGGCAAGCCTATGGTGTTGTGCATGTATAACTTGAACTTCTTTGCGAGAGTGAGAATATTCCCAGTCCATGTCTATTAAATAAACTTTTGTGTGAGCGGGACTTCTTTGCTGTAAGGGCACTAGAGTAGACTGCTGGCTTATTGGTATGAATGTCTTCTATGTATGCTATCTTAGTTATAAATACCATGTTGCCATCCATGGATCCATTTTGTGTTGTATTGATAACTTGTATGTATGCACTAGTTTTAAATTGACATGGAGTGGATACTGATTCTGTGAACTGAAAGAATTTAAACCACTTGGTTGTTGTAGTTCCTAGGTTTCTTTTACAAAGGCATTGTTTTAGTTTATGATTCATTTGTTGCTTGAGTACAAGCAAACATTCTAAGTTGAGGGTGTTGATGTGCCAGGATATCACGGCCGTTTCGACGCTTAAAACTAAGGATTTTAGGAGTTCTTAAGTGTGTTTAGTTAGATATGATGCTTATTTTCTACATGTGCAGGGAAAAGTATTAAAAAGATAGAAAAACTAAAAATTTATTATTTTATGGGCTAAAAGTCATGCCCCACGGGTGTGGTATCCACCATAGCTCGTGGGAGGGGACGTTAGAAGAGACAACAAGAGTTAAAGGCAAAACCCATCCCATGACTTAATGGGACAAGCTTCTGAGCCACAATAGGACATCACAATTCCCTATCGAAATGGACCAGTAGAGCTAAATGCTAGAAGCAAGGACTGACGTCCTACCATGATGCGTGTGAGAGCCACGATAGGACATCACACACGCCCATCAGTATTGGACAGAGCCACTGGAAGCTCAGATAATTTGGCCAATGAGTTGCTCACGATGCCCATGGCAACAATGATAGCCGATCGCCTAGCCCATGAGAATGAGACAGATGATTTGGAGCTAAACTAAAAGAAAGACGGATGGGCACCCACGACGCCTGTGGAACCCACGACGGCCCATAGGGCTTGCCCGTTGGAAGTGTCACATTCCAGCTCTCCTAGTTCTGTTAGGATTTGGTCTGTTTTGTCTAAAAATACATTCCCGTAGGTTTTATTTTGTAATTTACGCAATTATTACGTATTGTTACACATACTTTACGCATAATTGAGACATCATAACACAATATTTGAGAACTCGATTATTATTCTTGCTTATTGAAGTGTTCTTGAGAATTCAGGATTCTAGTTTTCTTTACTTGTTATTGTAAGATATAGTCATGATCTCTTCATCTAAATTTGATTGTTTTCTTACGACTATGAGTAGATAAATCCACAACTAGGTTTTACGGGAACCATGAAGGATTAACAATGTAGGCAACGTACTTGGTGATCCTAGGATGGTGTTCATGCATGCATTGTTCTTTCTCTTGTTTTGATTGCTTTTTAATGGTTGGAAATGTTATAACTCGCCTTATTCCTATTTGCTTGACCAAAGGGTTAAAAAATAGGAAAGGGAATTACACAACGGAGATTTGCGGCTACCAACCCTCACCTAATTAGCTTGAACTTGCCCGGAGAAAGCTAATTTGGGATCACTGGTAAAGGTTAGAAAAGTAAATACCCATAGAATGACCATGTTTCCTGGTGATATTCTTCTATTATGGCAAATATCTGCTTAGGAGAACCTAACTTACCGATCTTGCATGCATAGCATCAAACTAGATTGCTAAGTACAATGCCTCACTACGTTATGATCTCATGGGGAACACTACCCTAGTCGCTTCTCTCATTGATTACAACACTTGAAACTGTTACCTTGTTACTTTTTCGAATCTAAATTATGAATATTAATTTTACTTAAAAAAATCCTTCAAGGGAAATAAACAGCTAAAAGCACGAATAAACATAGTTAACCCTAGTCCTACTATATTCCTTATGGGATCAACCCCAACCTTAGTCGGGTTCTATATTTGAACATCGACTATTTTATGCTTCTAAAAAGAGGTGTAAGTTTTGCATATTAAGTACGTTTTACTTGCTTTTCCTTATTTCCCCTTTTTTACTTGAGGTTACCGGTATACCACCATTCTTCTTGAACTCTCTTTTTATATATTGTTGTTGCAAGGATCCAAGTGCGTTCTCCTTTCCTTCACCTGTTTTCTGTGATATATATATATATCTCTTGTGGCTAGACTAGTGAGGTTTTTTTCTCTTGATATTCTATCTGTGCTAGCTTCCATGTACTCCTCTGTTTGTTTCTGTGACTACTTTTCTCCTTTCTGCTATTTACTGATTTTATATCTTGTATGCGCTCAGTCGGCCTATGATTTCTACTGGGTACCCGTTGCTTCACAATTGGAGCTCATACTAAACTTCTGCATCTTTCTAGTGCAGATCCTACTGTGATCTCTCACCGTTGATCACGTAGAGACTCGTGCAGCTTCCATACATCTGAGACTTAGGGTGAGCTCCTGGAAACTGGGGCTTAGCTTTTATCTCCTCTTTTATACCATGTACTCTTTTGTTATTCAGATACGTACATATATATACTTTTGTACCCTTTTGTACTCTGTATTTTGTAATGGCCTCTGTACTGTGATACCAGGTCGTGGGATGGTTTAATTTTCCTATATATATATATATATATATATATATATATATATTCCAGTTGCTACATTTCTTGACTTTTATCTCTTACTTCTTTTTATATATTGCTTCTTCTGCGTGCTTGTTTAGTTAGTGGCTCATTACTAACCATTCAGGGCTATGGAGATTAATACGCCTACAGGGGGGTTGTAGGTGCCATCATGACCTAATAAATCGGGTCGTGATAGTTAGAGATATACAATATTTGGTTATTGATTTTTACCTTGTGTTTTTCAATTAATTGAATCCTTTCTAGTTTATGAAATGGGTCTTTGATTATCTAGTTAATCATGGGATTTAATTATTTTCTAAAGGAAGTGATCAACCTTCGAACTTGCCCCTTTTGATTTAGTTGAGCTCGAAAGAGAAAATTGAAGTTGGGGAAAGATTAGTTAGCATAATTTGGGGCTTTAAATCAAATCTAACAGATACGAGCTAGAGATAGGAGGATCTAAGTTTCACCTTAAATTGGATTGTCTTTGTTGATACTTAGCTAGGTTCTGGAGAACTAGTTGAGAAATAATTTCCTATCATCGAGAGATATAGGTGGATAATTGAAATTCCAAGGTGCATTTGACTAACCCATGATTCATTCGGAAGTAGACAATTACTTTGAAATGGATCGTATGGATACAAATTAATTCTCAATTCCTAAATCCCCTTGTTATCCTTTCTTGTGAAGGTCATTGATCACTCTATCCTTATCTTAGTTATTTTTATCCTTGTTTGTGTTTTATATCAAAAAAACCCAAAATATTTTATCATTTTTGTTCTTGGATCATAGTAAGTTGTTTTAATTCTTCGCTTTCTCAATTGCCTTTATATTATTTTCTGTGGGATTCAACCCTAACTCAAAATTTGAGTATTATTTTGCATACGACCATTTCTACCTTCTTAATTGAAAAGTACCTTGGAACGTTATCAGTCATTTTCACAAATAGGGTTCACATACCATGAAAAGGTTCACAAATTGTGGTTGAACCATCATTTTTTCTGACATTTTCAAAGTCTTTAAGTCATTTCCATGATTTGCTTCACGGTTTGTTAACCAGGTTCATGAACCATGAGCTTGGCCATGGAGACCTTGAAAGTTGAGCTTCTTTAGTGTATGGTTTGTACAAGCAGCCGTGAACTTTTGGGATTTGGTCTAAGATGAATCAATGCTACCCGATTAGCATTGACACCCTCATAATATCATCCTTCTCACCACAAGGATCATCTAAAGTTCTTGCTTAGTGTCTAGTATTATACATGGGTAGCAACAAAAACTTTTTCATACTACCCGCGCTTACAACTACTAGAGCTCAAATCAATGAAACACTAGTCCATAGAAAATTCATGACAAAATAGTCGATCTTACTCACACAATTTATCAATTGCAACTTTCAAGCACATTTTTCTTTCACAAAATCATCACTACTCTTTACTAATTCATTATACATCCTATATTTAATCTTTTACTAACACATTGACATACCCTCATGAACTTCTACCCTATTTCAAATACGATCTAAGTCACCTTAAGCAACGAATCTTTCTTTAGATTTTACCATGAAATCTACACAAATTTACCACTCTTTAATGAATGCCAAGGGACATATCATCCCATTACTTAAACTTATAGATACATGACTATGGAGATATACTTCCCTCAATCACGGATAAGTTGGTATTCTACCTACTTATTTAGCCTTTAATCATATACTTTTGCTAGTTTAGAGTAAATAATAAGTGCATTTGACACGAATTTCTTCTATTTTATAGGTTTTTTGTGTTTTAGAAGTGATTGATGCGAAATCGGATGAAAACAAGTCAAATTGGAGGAAATTTTGAAATTCTGGGCAACTAAGAGCAATCTCGCTGCATGAGCGCCAATAGCGCTGAAGGTGGACGACTGGCTTAAGCGCAATGGCGCTAGGACAGCACGATAGCGCTGCAGAAAGAAGTGGGCAACACCAGTCAAAGACAAGGGGGAGATCGTGCCAAAGAAATGCGATGGCACTGACCAGTGTGAGCTCCTTGAGCACGATAGTGCTACATTAACGCGATAGCGCTTCACTGTACCTGAACGTGAAAAATGGGTAGAAATGACATTTCACCCTTGTGGAAACACCAATTGATACAATGGACTCCTCAACCATTTTGGGACACATCTTTGGCTATTTTCACAACTTTTGAGCAAGCTTGGGGGCAAGGTTCATCACCCAACACCATAGGAGTGATGATTTGGAGGAAAATTCTTAGTTTCCATTTCTTCAACTCTTGTTCTTAATTGCTATTTTATTGGTGTATTGTTGACTTGAGATTTTGGGTTTGTATTAGAGATAATACTTGTTTGGGTATTTGATTCTAAATCTAGATTTTGTTCTTGTTTGATTATTTGGGTCTCTTGAATCTTCCATTGCTTGAATTTATGGTCAATGGTTGCAAACGTTGACTCAAATTTCTGATTTGGTTTATTGCTTGGGAGATAATTTCCCTAAATTCGGGAAGATCCAATAGTGGGTTCTTGGGATTCCATCTAGATTGGAGGCTAGGAATAACTCAAATCACAGGAATCTCCCATTTAAGGGTCTGAGCTAGGAATAGGACGACCTCCCCAAGTTGTTTGGCTGGTTTATTGCTTACTCGTATTAGTTTGAGCGAAAACACACGAGATATATGCTCAATTAGTCAAGAGACAGTTAGGCATACCTTTATCCAAGACTACCTAGGTGTCAACCGGGTGCAAGTATTATGAATTGAATTCTCACTCCCAATTCTATCTTGTTATCCTTTCTTGGTGAAAGCAAGGTGAAAGCCATTGATCACTTTATCTTTTATTTGGTTTTCTTTATGTTTTAGTTTAAGTCTAAAACCCCTCTTTTAGATATCTTTTCCATTTTTGTTATTTGAACTTCAATAAGTTGCTTAGATTCTTTATTAGCTCGATCGCGACTACATTGTTCCCTTGGGTATGACCCTGACACTCGTTGGGAATTATAAATTTTGTTTTGACTATGCGATCATCGTGACCTCCTAATTGGAGAGCACAATTTGTGCATTATCAAAAATGGCATCATTGTCGGGGAACAATTTGGCGTATTGAGTTAGTTTAGAATTTGGGTTTACTTACTCTAGTTCAATTTTGTGAATAGTTGTTTTTGTTTGTTTATTTTCATTGTGTTGAATGATGCCATGGCATCTCAAGTGAGGATGTTATGAATGAGGCAAACTTGAAGGTGGAGATGCCCAAATCCGACTTCAACCTTTGTTCGACCTTAAGTTTAATTCAATGGAAAAAAGTCAAAGTAATCAAGCTTTTGGAAGACCTTGGAAGGAGGGTGTATGAAGGTCTATCTGGTTTTGAGTTTATCGTGGAATGAAGTCAAAGCATCCTTCCTCACTTGAAGGCTAAAAGGTGCGACATACAGAATCAAGAGAATGGCCTTCTCATGCTAAAACCTTCAACATGTGCGAAATGGGTGCGTTTTGCACCTGGAAATGGGTGTGACATGCAAAATCAAAATGTGCGAAATGGGTGCATTTTGCACCTGGAAATGTGCCCGACGCACCATCCATCGCATCCTAAAATAGTGAACTTCTAAATATGGGCTAGAATATTCAAAGTGGGTGCGTTTCGCACCTCACAAAGTGACTATCACACCAGCCATCGCACATTGACCCAGTGAACTGCTAAAAACTTTCAGGAAAACTGCTCAGCGTGATCGCACTGAGGCAGCGCCGATGGCACTAAGAAAACTTTCACAGTGCAGTGCAATCGCGCTCCTCTACTGCAATCGTGCTTAAGCGAACATCCATACAGTAAATTATAAGCAATAAGCTTTTCAGTTCTACACATCCCCTACAAGTTTAACAGGTAATTTCTCTCCTCCTCAGTACCCCCCGAGATGCTAAATGCCTAAATCATGAACACAAGTAACGGGGTTTAGTTAATAGATACTATGGTCATGAGGATCATGACACTACACTAATGGGGGAAAAGAGAGCTATAGGCAAACCTTGGATTGCTTCCCAAGTCTGTCCTGGAGTGGAGCCTAAAAGGTCTATGTTTGAAACAAAATCTACTCTCATGACTTCACTGCAGAGGCAAGGATTTGGTTATCCATCATATGCAGTAGGGTGCATCCAGTTCAGAATGAGAGTAAGGTTCCTATATACAGAGTAGTGAATGAGGCGGCAATGATTGATGAAGTCTTGGTTAATATCGAGCGACTGATACTCTGGGAGATTAAGAACTGTGTCAAGGGTTGCTGTGAGAATTTGTTCTTCCCATCATTGATTACTAATCTATGTCAGGAAATGGGAGTTGATTTGAATGCTCCAGAAGATATTTGGACTGATCCAAAAATTCCTATTCATCCTTTGAAGAAGGCAGGACAATATGCTCAGAAAGAGGAAGATGGATGCTGGTTTGACTTCAGGAGACACAGAGGGCACCCAGCCCTCTCCTTGTGCCACTACTTCCACCCAGGCACCTCCACCCATGCCTAGACCATTCCAGCACCTCTCCACTCAGATATTTGGAGTTCAAGAATCCATTAGTGCATTGGCAATTAGCATTCCTTCGGGACCACCTGAGACACATATTGAAACATTGAATGATGTGGTTGACCATCAGAAGAAGATTGACGAGAGTAAGCAGAGGTTATAAAAGAAGTTTGAAGAACAAGAGAACAAAATGAAATAAATGAGTAATAACCTCGAGGATCAGAAGAAAAAGGACAGAGCAAGAGATAAGTTACTGAAGAGGATGTGGAAGAGTATAAAGAGATTTTGTGGAGGTTCAGATACCGAATATCATGAAAATGATAACTCCACGACCCACAGCGAGGGTGGTGCTCCAACGAGCCCTCTCTAGCTACATCTCAGGGAGCCCCTCATACTACTTTCTCTATATTTCAGTTTGGAATTATGCACTGAGGGCATTGTAGTAGATTTTATTTGGGGGTGGCGACAGTTGGGTTGTGCTTATGTCAGATTTTGATATTTGTTTTGTGCCCTTATCGGGCTTGTTTTGGATATTGTGCCCTCGCCGAGCTTATTCATTCAGTTTTGGATATTGTGCCCTCGCCGAGTTTATTTGTTTAAACTTTGTTAGATTAGTCATTTTATTACTTCTTTATTCCTTTTTCTTATCTTCCTTAATTTTGTTTATAGTTGGTTTCAGTGACGGTTCCCAATAATTGATTGAGTGACGACATTCTTAAGGGAAACCATCGCTTTATTTGGTGTGTGTAGCCAGTGGATGTCTGAGTACCCATTAGGCTAGATGAAATTGCATAAAAGTTGGGGTGTATACATTGGTGAATTCTGAGTGCCCATATCAATCCAGATTGATGATTTGGCCCTATTATAGATTGGATGACATCATTCTTAAGGGCGAATCATCATCTTTTGAGATAATTGTGTATCGTGACTTATTTGGTACTAATGGAGTTAGTCTTGCATGCAAATCGAAATGGGCATACCCCTCTGAATTTTTTTATGAAAAATGCATGACAAAGAGTAATTTTGTGACAACTCTTTTGATCTTTTTGTGACTCTTGACTCATTAGCATTGTTAATGGAAATGTGGCTCCTACTTGTTCTTTCATAGGAAGTTAAAATTGATCCTTCTTGAATAATTTGCATGTCATGTGTGGTGAGGTTTAGTTGAATAATTCTTGTGCATATGTGTCGTCTAGAACTTGCCCCGAATGTGATTCAAGGCAAATTTCTAAGTGTGACTGAGCTTTGAAGATGACCTTAGGCCCTTTTTGATAGCCACTTCACCCAAATGACTTCCCAATGGCATCAAATCCTAGTGAACCCCTTTGAGCTTGTAACCTTTCTTTGGCACCTTGTAACACCTTGACCTTTTTGGAACCTCTATCTTGGCACCCATCCTTTAAAAATTGATTGAAAATGAAATGTAGGCTAAAAGCCTAAATTTGTGTGGGGGGGGGGGGGAACATAAAAACAATGACATAGGCAAATGCCTAACTTTGGGGTGCATGTGATCAAATGAGGAAAAGAAAAGAAATGCACTTCAAGTGCAAGGTAGAACCTTGATTCCAAATTGAAAATTGCTCACAAAGATCCAATGAGCAAAATGAAAAGCAAAAATAGGTGATACCAAGTGAAGGTGATATAAGGAGTTGAATGATCATGAGTTATAAAGGAGAATCTTGGGTTATGTTAGGGAGAAAAAAGGTGAAGATGAAATTGAAAATGTGAGCGATGTTCGAAATGAGAGCAGAGCATTAGGGAGGTGTAGTCACTTGAACCGAATGAGATCCTCACCTAACCCTAGCCAATATTGTAACCCGTAAGTCCTTTGTGATTCCAAGCTTGGCTACCCTACATTAGTGAGATTTACATGAAGGTCAAGCCTATGGTTTGACATGTGTGAACTTGAACTTCCTTGTGAGTGTGAGTGTTTGTATTTATCCCTTGTGATTGTTTTTGTACGTAATGTGTTTTTGGGACATCGAATTAGGATAGTTGGTGACATTGATAAGCTCCAAAAAATGAGTCAAGGAGCATGTTTGGTAAGCTAGTGGTTAGAGTCACATTTGAGGATTAGTTGTTGTCACTTAGTTGCCCCATAGTCCATTGCATCCTTGAATTATGTTTTGAATGAAAGGGAATGCTTAGATTTAGTTTGCATGTGATTGACTTATCATTAGTACCAACCAAAGTCATGCTTGGTGCTTGAAATGGGTTCCCTTGGCTTGTGGTATTGTCATTTGCACTTGTGTTGTATGCCTCTTGAGTTAGAATTTTTAAGTTGCTTGAGGACAAGGAATAGTTCAAGTTTGGGGGTTTGATAAGTTGGTATTCTACCTACTTATTTAGCCTTTAATCTTATGCTTTTGCTAGTTTAGAGTGAATAAATAGTGCATTTCACACGGATTTCTTCTATTCTATAGTTTTATGTCTTTTAGAAGTGATCGATGCGAAATTGGATGAAAACAAGTCAAATTGGAGGAAATTCTGAAATTCTGGGCAACTCAACGCAATGGCGCCAATGGCGCTGAACACAGAGGACTGGCTTAAGCGCGATGGCGCTAGGACAGTGCGATAGCACTGCAAAGAGAAGTGGTCAATGCCAATCAAAGACAAGGGCGCAACCACGCTAAAGCAACGTGATGGCGCTGACCAGTGTTAGCTCCTTGAGCGCGATAGCGCTTCACTGTACCTTAATGTGAAAAATGGGAAAAAATGACATTTCACCCTTGTATAAACCCTAATTGATAAAAAAGACTCCACAGTCGTTTTGGGACACATCTTAGGCTATTTTCACAACTTTTGAGCAAGCTTGGGAGCAAGATTCATCACCCAACACCATAGGAGTGAAGACTTGGAGGAATTTATTATAAAATATTTAGTTTCAATTCTTCGACTCTTGTTCTTAATTGCTATTTTATTGGTGTATTGTTGACTTGAGATTTTGGGTTTTTATTAGAGATAATACTCGTTTGGGTATTTGATTCTAAATCTAGATTTTGTTCTTGTTTGATTATTTGGGTCTCTTGAATCTTCCATTGCTTGAATTTATGGTCAATGGTTGCAAACATTGACTTAGCTTTCTGATTTGGCTTATTGCTCGAGAGAGAATTTCCCTAAATTCAGGAATATCCAATAGTGGGTACCTGGGAATCCATCTAGATTGGAGACTAGGAATAGCTCTAATCGCAGGAATCTCCCATTTAAGTGTCCGAGCTAGGAATAGGACGACCTCCCCAAGAACCCAAGTTATTTGGCTGGTTTATTTCTTACTCGTGTTAGTTCGAGAGAAAACACATGAGGTATATGCTCAATTAGTCGAGAGACAATAGGCATATCTTTAGCCAAGACTACCTAGGTGTCAACCGGGTGCAAGTCTTGTGAATTGAATTCTCACTCCCAATTATCCCTTGTTATCCTTGCTTGTTGAAAGCAAGGTGAAAGCCATTGATCACTTTATCTTTTATTTGGTTTTCTTTATCTCTTAGTTTTATTCTAAAACCCCCCTTTTAGATATCTTTTCCCTTTTTGTTATTTGAACTTCAATAAGCTGCTTAGATTCTTTATTAGCTCGATCGCGACTACATTGTTCCCTTGGGTACGACCCCGATAATCATTGGGAATTATAAATTTTGTTTTGACTACGCGATCATCGTGACCTCCTAATTGGAGAGCACAATTTGAGATTTATCAATCATTATCTTCACTTTTGTCTTCCATACTTATAACTTTAAATTTCTGGCTCTAGGTTCATTCTACTACTTATGTTGTACATACCCAAATCACGCTATCTCTAGGGTGAAAATACTACTCCAAGAACTTAGAGACACACTCTCCCATTAAGGGTGTCATTCATATCAAAGTTTGAAAGGGGAGGGGGTCTAAAAGCACATCCTATTAGTGGGCTCAATGCACGATTCATGATAACAATAGTGCATTCTTGTAATGCATTAGACATAACTGCAACAATGGGCTCCTCTCTAGCCCTTGTGGAGACTCTTAACTTTTTCATGTCTCTTTCTAACAGCATTTCATTAAAAGGTATCTGAACTTTTCTTCTATTATCACCTCGAAGATGAGGATTAGTCAACGCAAATTGGAGCAATGCACGAATCTACATAAGTTTCTCATGGAACAATTCTATTGCACAATCTAGAGTATGAAAGAATGAGAAACTTTTCTTATGGTATATATTGCTATGATACTAAGTTCGTCATGCCCCGAGCCTACACCCTGGATGAGACTGACACCCAAAACCATTTCTGGCCCGAGCGTACCCTTAATCTGGCATACTACTAAGACTGACTCTAAAATAAAGCGAAAGCTCTAAAAATCATGCAATTATGACAAAAGTTTGAAATAATTATAAATACTTTTATAAAATAAACTTTGTAAGTTAAAACTAAAGTTTAATAAATGAGACCGAATTAACTAAATGACTATCTATTTATGAAGCCTCTAAACTAATTCTGAATGCTAACTGTCGGACAAGGTCCTTGGTCTAACTTTATGTAATCAAATGACCTGCAGAACTAGACTACTGACTAAACCCTTTGAAAGTAAGGAGGGATTATTCTAAGCTAATAAGATAAGATCTACTGAAGTGTCTGATCGTGGACCTGAGTATATGTATCTGCATCATACAATGATGCAACATCGAATGACGTTAGTACATGGAATGTATGGTATGTAAAATAGCTAAATTGAAACTAAACTGGTAACTGATAGGATGATCAACTTAGCATGAATATAGTATGCATCAAGGTCATGGAGAAATGAACAACTGAAATAACTGTATAATTGAACTGAGTACTGAGTACCTGATTTGAATAACTGAATGGTTTGATAAAACTATATGTAATGCATTAAAAATCTTTAGAACTGGTGGCCCCTGCCAAATGCATCTTATCTAAAAATTACTGAGTAAAGTTTTATGCAACTGAATCATAAATTATGTTATAAAGCTAGTGGCTGTACGCCAATATAAATACTTAAAATAACATTATGTTATAAAGCTATATGATGTCCAACCTCTGACCCAATTAGGAGAGTTGAACCATACCTTACCGAGATATGGAATGATACTAAACTATGAATCTATATTGTACCTCTTTTGGGCTAACTGAGGAGTCATCTGAACTAGCGGCATGATCCTATCCTACATTGGCAACATAGTCTTAGGGTTTGGGTTATCTAAACTCTTACCCGTTTCAGTGCTAAATAATCGTCCCAAAAGATATTGATGCCCATAATGTAAAAACCTTTCTAAGGTGACTGAAAATCTAATGTGGAGAATTCTATTTCAATTTACTACATGTGATATAAAACTATGAGCTTGAAGCTTAACTAACAAAGAAATACTGCTGAGGAGCCTCTATGCTCAAAATCATAAGTGATTGTACTAGTGTGAGGTTTCAAGATAAAAAGTATGATTCTTTCAATATCATATACTTGGAAGCTTAAAATACTTGACTTGGAAACCTTTCATGAAATACTTCTTTCGAGCTCTTAAATCACTTTCTCATGAAAATAATGCATAACAATAACTTTGTAAACAAATGCCTTCAAAATCAATAATAACTCATGGGTCCATGGGATAGAACAAAGCATGAATCATAATCAATGAATCACAATAATATAACTTTCAATACTCTTAGCAATGAGATTAAAAAATAATCAATTCAATACATGAGGAATTAAGAATAGAAGACTTTGGGTAAAACCCTAGCTTCAATCTTTCTAAAGAAACTAACTTCTAGATGATAGGGCATGGGGAAGAACAAGATTTCCTCGCTATGATAGCCTTACATACCTTGTATGCTCCAAACCTTGAAGGAGGGTTTGCATTTTTCATTCTTGGGACTTAGGTGTCACAACCCAACTACCAGGCCATGCATGCACCTACTCTAAACTGCCTAGATAGGAGAACCCTTACCACCCATTAAAAACAGGTATGCAGAAGTCAATAAGAAAACATACAAATTTGCCTTAGGGTCTGTTTGGAAACCCACCTGGTAATTGAAATTGGTGTAATTACTAGGGTAGTAATTACTAGCCAAGTAATTACACAACTTAGTAATTACGATGACCTATTTGATTGCCACAATATAATTAAAATATAATTACAAATGTACTGTTTGGTTGCACAAGTGTAATCACATGGTTACATTAAATTTTTAAAACAAAAGCTAATTATCAAAAACTAAAAATTTATATTAAACAAATAAGGGCCTTTATAAATGATATTAAATTAAATATTTACGATATATATATATATATATATATATATATATATATATGAAATATATTAATTAATAAAGATATATTCTTAACTAATATTATAAAAATAATTGATTTATATTTTTTAAATTAGTATATTTTAATTAAATTAATCTTAAAAACTTAAAGTACTTGATTTTTAAGAACATTATACAATGCATGTATGATAAAAAGATTAATATTATAAATATAATATCATAAAATTATTAAAACATTTGTCAAAAAGATAATCTATCAATTCTAACTAAAAAAAGAATGGCTTGCGATGTGAAATATCAAGTCAATACTAGTAAAACAAATAAATTGAAACTGAAAATATAACATAAGTTCAAAATTCAAAAAAAAAAGTTAACATAATACTCTTATGTCAAATTTCAACATAACGTACCTAAATATGATCCAAAAGAAAAGGAAAACCTAAGTTATGCTAAATGAAAAAAATAAATATAAAATAGATAATACAAAAAATAACATGAAATCACAAGAAGTAAAGGTTGGAAAATAAGAAGGAAATGAAATATAAATAACATAAAATAAAAAGTATTTTTTAAAATTATTAGAATAGTAAAAATAAAAAAGAATTTAAAATAAGAAAAATAAAAAATAAATTAAAATAAACAAATAAAAAAAGAAATAAAAGGACGAAATTAAAAAGTAACCAACTTGTAATTATACCATGTAATTATGAGCAATTCATAGCCCCCCCTGTGAATTGAGGAATGTAATTACCCTTTATCAATTCCACCCAATTACCCGCTAACCAAGTAATTACCTAGCCAATCAAACATGCCAAATTGTGTAATTACACCCAATTACACCAAATTGTATTCCCAGGGTGGCTTTCCAAACAGGCCCTAAATGAAATAAAACCCAATTTCGAACCTCTGATTACAAACGAAAGCTTTTCAAAATACAACTGAACTCTCCTAGGAACTAGTCTAAATAGGTAAAAGAGCTTCTAAGAGAAGTAAAACCAATATGAACACACAACTCCCACAATGGGAAGAAATAAGCAGAAGCTGCTGGAGATTAATATTTGCGTCACTAGGGAAACCTCAACTGATCTTGCAACTAGATTTTGTAATGATCCTTCCGGTTATTTTTGCATTTACACATTTTTGATACTGCTAGAGCTTTCCTATAGTTATCCCAATTCATTTATGACTTACTAAGACCGGTGATTCGGTGCCCTGGTCGTTCGTTTAGTTGTTTTGGTTGTTTGCCTGCTTTAGAGCCTTAACATAGAATATCATTGACTTTAGTCAATATTTTTGGTAAATGTTCTCGGAATTAAATTTTGATAGTTCCATTAGCTCCAGAGCGTGATGGGCATTTTGATAGTTCCATTGGGTTGGGTTCTGGGAGCTTTTAGTTTAGTTTTGTCTGGATTTTTGTGGTTTAGCCAAGTTGAACTTGAAAGTTTGACTTTGGTCCACATTTGGAGAAGACAGCCTCGAATTGAAATTTCGTCTGTGCTATTAGCTCTGGAATGTTGACTTTGGTCTAGGAGGACCTTTGGTTCGGGTCGCGGGGCTTTCAGACATGTTTTGGAGTATTGAGTTCCAAATTAGTTTTGGGCATGGGGCCCACTTTTCCTTAAAATGATCTCCGTTGGTAAATTCATTGATTCCATTGAGTCCAGAATGTCATTTTCACTCAAATAGCTCTATTAGTTTGTGAGTATTGAGTTTTGATTGTGCCCAGAATGCCCTTTAGAAGTTTAGAAAATTGCAGATTTTTCTGTTGCGGGCCAGCTTTAAATAGCTGTTGGCAGCTTTATTTTCAGCTGTTGCTCTCAACTTTCCAACTCGTTTTCTCCACCATTTTTACACCAAATTTCTTCAAATCTTCACCTGATCTTACCCATAACTTGGAGGAATAATTGTTGCTGATCCGGGTGTGTTTCTTGACCTCGTGGATAGGTAAAATTTCTTGTTAACTTCCATTAATTTCCACAAATTTCATTCTTTAAATTCTTATTTTTCACGATTTTCAGCTTTTTTCTTCACTTCTTTCAACTCCAACTTCATTTTTCTCAACTCTAATTACTCAAGAATAGTGTGGGCTCATGGGAATTCTTCAAATTATCGTTAATCTCACTCATTTATCGTTGGTAAGCATATTCTTCTTCTAGCCTTGTTCTTCTCTTCAAGATCAAAAACCTCCATGCTTGAGGCTCTTACAAGCTTGATTTTTATAGTGTTAAAGTTGCGTTGGAGAGCTTGATTGTTCGTGGTAGCTATTATTCCGGTCCATAGTCGATTCTTTCTTCCAAATTGGTACGTTCCCACCCTTGAAAATCGCAATTCTCCACTTTTGTTCTCATGAATTAGTAGTACTTCAGGGCTATTTTGATCCTCGAAACGAACTCTGTTTGCGCTCAAATTTTGAGCGTGGGTTTCTAAATTCACTGCGGACATAATTGTGAATTGTATTTTCTGTTTTACTGCATGGGCCGTGAGACTCATTTTTTGACTCGATTTTTGGCCTGATTTTTCGTATAGCAATATGGGTGTCGTTCTTCTCATCTTGACACCTAGATTTTGTTATTGATAGCGTGGCAACTTTCTGAGGCTGTTTGGAAGGGGAAGGCACACGAGTGAACGAGTGACGGTTCATGTTTGCAGTTCGGCCCTGAGGTAGGTTATGGTTTAAACTCCTAAGACTTTGCATATATAGAATAAAATTGTCACGAATGGGCATCCTTGGGTTGGGCTTACTAGTTCGTACCACAGACCTTGACCGCATTATTCATGTCCCATTCCTTTTCTTCCTCTGATGGTTGTAGCATTTTCTATAGATGATATTATCACCCTTGTGGTCCTGTGTGGCCTTGTTTGTCTCTGGATTATAGATGGTGGGTTATATGGGAATGTCTGTGAGTCCTGGCCATTGTTATTAGTGTTGTAGAGCTGGCTATCTATGCTGTAGAATGATTGGAGCTTGTGTAGGGCCGATAGGTTGATTGTGGGCTGGGGGCCACTGTTGTGATTTGGTATACCATTCATCATGCATATAGAGGGAATTTCTTCATGATTTTACTATGGTTTTGGCTTTGGGCCTACTATTGTTGAATTTCCAAAACTTGCATGGCCCGTGAGGCCTGTTTTTTGTGAAAATGATTGAAAAAGGGTTTTGGTACCGTCTTAATGGATCTTTTTGGGGTAAGGGGGAATTAAAAGATGTTTTATCACTATTTCAACTTATACTAGACTTATCGGGGTCGAGCACTAGACTGGTTTTACTACAACTTTTGGGGTGATGCTAAACTCGATGGGGTCGTGCGCCAGGACTATTTGACTTACTGATTTAGACCTGCAT